>NBAZ01000011.1:0-600000 GCA_002794735.1 Pyrrhoderma lamaoense | reverse complement strand
GTCATTGAACAATCTTATTGGTGTATTTTCACACCATCGAAATGAACCAAACACATACTTATGCGTAACTCATAACGATGAGGAATATAAAGCAAGACGTTCACCTTAACGACCACCTGAAAGTACTGAAAAATTATGCCGAGATCACGCCAGTGAGAAGCTCAAGAACCAATCTCTGGGATTATCGAACATCTTTGACTCTAGCTCATTGGTACACTATGTCGGCATCTTTCGGCTTGTCAGAATAGCTCCCTTATCTTCTTCCAGTCCATGAGACAGTCTAATAGTTATATAAGTATGGATGTAGCCAAAATACGTTCACAAGCTACGTTCTGAAGATGGGACTCCCATACTCCAACAACGCTGAGAGAAAGACAAGCGTATACTTTCAAAAGCATCGCTATTTCTGGCTTGTTATTCTACTAGGGACTTTTTATATCTTCGCTACTTGGATGCACCTTCACTCTGATAACGGGTTTTGGAAGATAGTAAAAAAACCATATAATGCAGAACAAATTGTTTCCCGTTGCAAGAATCTTAGGCTTCCGTCTGGTCCTCCACCGGGCTTCCACTCACGACTGAGCTCGGATAGGTTTGTACCAGGGACAAAATCTGTCCTGATTAAAAATGCGACAATATGGACAGGTAATCAGAACGGAAATCAAATTTTATCAGCGGATATCCTACTAGATAAAGGCCTTATTAAACTGGTTGACTCGGTACTCAACATACCTAGTGCAGAAGTAGACGTACTTGATGCTAAAGGATCGTGGTTGACTCCAGGGTAAGCAGAACACATGTATATACTCATATTGACTGAAGAGGTTGTAGGATCGTGGACTTACATTCGCATTTGGGTGTCGATTCTGTGCCTAAAATGTCCGGAGCTGCAGATGGGAATTCTCGTAAAGGAATTGCTCAACCTTGGTTACGCTCCATTGATGCACTGAATACTCGAGATGAAGCATTTCAGCTTTCGTCTTCTGGAGGCGTTACCACAGCTTTGGTACTTCCTGGTTCAGCAAATGATATAGGCGGGCAGGCATTTGTGATTAAACTACGCCCGACAGAAGAACGTACGCCAAGCTCGATGCTTTTGGAACCGCCCTTCACCTTGAACGGATCCCATGTACTTGATTGGTCCGCGGTACCTCGTTGGAGGCACATGAAGTATGTACTAGTTTCCCAAATATTCTATCGATCTAATACCAGCTTAGGCATGCCTGTGGCGAAAATCCAAGTCGTGTATACGGTAATAGTAGAATGGATAATATCTGGGCTTTCCGTGAGATTTATGACAAGGCGCGTCAAATCAAAGAGAAGCAAGATTCATATTGCGAGAAAGCTCTCAATAATCAATGGAGTAGCCTTGGTGAATTTCCGTATGAGTTACAATATGAAGCTCTTGTAGATGTACTACGAGGGAGAGTGAAACTTCAAGTACATTGCTATGAGACTGTGGATTTGGATGACATCGTACGCGTGAGTACTAGTTTCGATAAGCAACATCCCATATACGTACCACCACTACTGAGTAAATGGTTATTAGTTGTCAAATGAGTTTCAGTTTCCAATCGCAGCGTTCCATCATGCTCATGAGACTTACCTCGTTCCAGATCTACTCAAGAAGACATATGGTGAGCCAGGATGAAAAGAGTTTCGTGCGGTAGCTTATGAGTTGAAAGGAAATATACCTGCGAGTGCAATGTTTGCAACTAATGCCCGGTACAAACGAGAGTCTTATCGGGGTTCTGAGTTCGCGGCAAAGATTCTAGCGGAGAATAATATCCCTGTGGTAATGAAGGTGAATCTTACACTATCCTCAAGAAATGTGCACAATATTTACGTGTACAAATTCCTTCTAGAGTGATCGTGTGTATCAGTTTCTAAAGAATCGAAGAATAGTCAGTGCTGACATGCAATTAGACCCCGTCATTAACTCCCGCTACCTTCTATATGAAGCCCAACAAGCCCATTACTATGGGCTTCCCGCCAATATAGCATTAGCATCCATAACTACAACCCCAGCTAAAACCATGGGTATGGACCACCGTATTGGATTTATCAGAGAAGGATACGATGCTGATGTTGTCGTTTGGGATTCACACCCTCTTTCACTTGGTTCAACGCCTAAGCAAGTGTTTATCGATGGAATACCACAAATTGAACACGCCTTTACTTCAGAGAAGCCTGACAGACTCCAAAAGATACCGAAGACTCCAAATTTCGACAAGGAGGCTAAGGAGGCCGTAGAATATGATGGTCTTCCACCTTTAGCCCCTGTAAGATCCCTAAGAGGGACTGTTCTGATAACTAATATTAGTTACATGGCAAAACGGTCAGCTGATGGTAGAAGCATAGAGAGCGTCTTTGAATTGTCTGATACAGGAAGTGGTCAGATAGTAGTTAGATCTGGACAAGTAATCTGTATAGGGATACAGAATGCATGCTCCTTCTATGCTAATGAACCTCTGGAAGAAGTGATTGACTTGAAAGGTGGCTCTGTCTCTCCCGGACTCATATCTTTTGGGTCAGCACTAGGCCTTGAAGAAATTCACGGAGAAGCTTCTACTCGTGATGGTGAAATATATGATCCTTTTGAAAGGCCGCTTCCAGAAATACTTGGTGGCAATAGCGTTCTAATCCGAGCCTCGGACGGTTTACAATTTGCAACCCGTCACGCGTTGTAAGGGCCTTGACATAATGTCTAACTACAATTCTATTGATATATAAACTAGACTAAGTTATCGCGCCGGAGTGATTTTAGGGATCTCCGCCCCGGTCCATCTTGGTTCTATCGGAGGTTTGAGTGCAGCATTTAGAACTGGATCGAAGCACAAACTTGAACCGGGAGCAGTAGCTCAGGAAACGGTCGCTGTGCATGTAGCGATTGGTCATACTATTCGGACTGCGAGTATAAGTACTCAAATCTCGATCTTACGGCATCTTTTGCTGGAGCATAGTGGCGGAGATGCAGGAGAATGGTTCAAGCGAATAAGAGAAGTATGCAAATAAATGTACACTATAGAATAATACTGCTAAATGTGTCATAGGGACGAACCACATTAGTCGTCGAAGCACATAGTGCCGATGTTATTGCCACTCTCCTTGACCTAAAAAAGGAAGTTGAATCCAAAACGGGCTTTCTGATAAAAATGACTATTACTGGGGCGACAGAGGCTCATCTTCTTGCATCTGAGATCGCTAGCTCTAATGTCGGTCTAATTGTCAACCCGTCTCGTCCGTTTCCAGATACATGGGAGCGCCACAGAATGTTTGTTTTCTCATGATTTTTCGCAGTTAGCTAATATAGTACTCAAGGTCTTTACGTAGATATCCTGGGCCACCTTTGAGCAAAGAGGGTTTCGTTTCTTACTTCTTAGCTCATAACATTACGGTAGGTATCGGTAGTGAGGAGCCCTGGAACGCACGCAATACACGCTTCGATGTTGGTTGGGTGAGAATAGGAGACACTGATAAATCTGATAACCTCATTAACTATGACAATACAGGCAGCTTTAGATGGGCCACAGAGGATACCAAGGAGTGAGGCAATAGCGCTAGCATCAGTCAACATAGAGAGACTCTTGGGATTTGAGGGTAGAGAGGAGTTATCAGATCTTGTTTTGACCGAAGGGGTGACTTGCTGGACTTTGATAGCAAAGTTATAGGTATCATTTCCCATCGGAAATTATCTATCGATCTATTTTGAAGAAATCGTGTTAGAAAGTGGTATATTGGATTTGGTTATTAATAAAGAAACTTTGAAGAGGTTATATTTTATCTGTGATAAACACCACACAAATTACGTGTGTATATCAAATTATTAAACACGGTACTATTATATTATGGGGTCCAAGGTCAATGAGAACACATGCAACTCTCAAGAGTAGGCTAACGTGGTTGAGAATCGAGAAAAGGCGCACGTATTGTATAACATGAAGTGTATTGATGTAATCTTCATTTTATTGAATTTGGACCCATTCCTCTGTATAATTAATAATTAACAAAATTTATAATATAATTATTAGAAAAAAATAATATCACGTGTTATAATAGACGCGTCGGGTCACGATACCGTGACTAGATTTCCGCTTTGCATTTCTGGCTGTTTACGACCAAGTGCATTCAATCATTTTGACTCACTATCCGCTTCAGGAAGTTTTTCTCTCTGGAAAGACCGTAAAACTCTTAAGATCAGCATGGATGTGCGGATATCTGCAAACCTGCCTATAAGGTAATGAAAGCATTATTTACGGAGATCTGCGCGGAAAACTGTAAACACCGAAAGGAAATAAGGAGCAATTAAAACGACCACTTCTGTAGCTATCGTGGGCAATGTTCTCAGTTTTTGGACGCCAAAGCACCGGCCTGGCACCCTCACTCCGAAATCCGAGAGAGCCATGGACACGCCTTTTGCTCCCTGTTACTCTACTAGGGGTTCTCGCTAACATTAAATCTCATATCTCAAGAGCGTTCTTCTAACTGCTATTTTGAAAGAAAATATGATTTTATGAACAACAGATACATGTAAAAGGGATCAAGCTGGGGGAAATAGAAGCTTGTAAATTTGGTTTGGTCTCTTGTCCTTGTCCTATTGGCTACAATCCTATATTTCCATCGGAATAAATCATTTAGCTCTCATAACCCTTGTGGATGTTACGAACTTGTCATATGAACTGAGAAGAAGATATGGAGCTGGGGTGGTTGGGTCTTCCGACACCGGGGGTTCTATTTCCCAAACTGATAGCTCGCATAGACTTACTCAATCTCGCATTACTTTCTTGTTCTCGCTCCGCTCATCGTCTCACTATCTTCTTGAGCCTTGGGCCTGAGATGTCTCACACTTAAATACACTCACTTGAATACTCTGCCATCTGCGTTCTTAGATCCCCTTCCCCCTCCCACCACTCTAAGATGTGCTTCTCAACTCTTGCGTTACTAGCCTTTTCGCCGCTGATTATAGTTTCACTATGGCATATCAGGCGTATTTTTACTACTAAAAATTCCTTGAAGAATATTCCCGGCCCGCCGAGTGCATCGTGGTGGAAAGGTTAGCGAACTCAGGAGACATAAATAAAAGATAGTAATTTTTTTCTAGGAAATTTCTTTCAAGTTTTTGATAGGATCAATGGATGGGAATTCCATCGAGAACTCAGAGAAAGATATGGTGGAGCTGTCAAGCTAACAATGTTGTTCGGCGTCAGTATCTAATCTACACTACATTTGACGTCGAGCTTATCAATAAATGATTCTCAGGACAAACAACTTTACGTTACTGATCCTCTCTCTCTTCACCACATAGTTCAAAAGGATCAAGATATTTTTGAAGAAACTGCGTTTTTTGTGACGTATGGATAGCTTTTTGGGCCGAAAGCCACAAAAGAACTGACCAAATCCCATCCAGGTCTAATAATCTCTTCTTAGGGAGAAGCTTATTATCTACGCTAGGTACTCCCATAAATCTTATGGTGCTGACATCCCCCACTCACCAAACAAATAGGAGATCAACATAAAAAGCAACGTCGTATATTAAATCCAGTTTTTTCTCAGAAGAATATGCATGCCTTGGTCCCCATACTGTATCCCGTTGCTCATCAAGTGCGCCCATAATTTTTAATAAGCCGATGCGAACTGATTCTATCTTCTAAAGCTTCGGGATATTCTGATAACTAAAGTAGGAAACGGTGAGGAGATGATAAATGTTATGAATTGGCTTTCTCGAGCTGCTCTTGAATCTATCGGTAAAGGAGGTTTGGGATATTCACTCAATGCATTCGATGAGAATAAAAGTAATGCATATAGTGATGCCATCAAAATGCTTGCGTAAGTATTTCAATAGATGGGGCAATTTGAAGTAGAGAAATACTTACGGTATCCCACCCTAGACCACTAAACGCTAAACTTTTCCTCTATCGGCAGTTCTTGCCTTATGCGGTGAAACTTGGTTCTCCTGCGTTCCGGAGGAAAATAGTCGAATTACTTCCCTTCGAGTCTATACGGACAATGATCTATATATCCGATACGGTGACGCACTCGGCTAGTACAGTGCTCCATAACAAGAGAAAGGAAATTGAAGAGGAAAAATTACTAGGAGAACAGGGAGAGAGTAGCTCTGATATTCTGCATGCAATACGTGAGAACACGCAACTCAATCTCTTTTGAGATTCCCCATAAGCTAATTTTCCGATATAGTGAGAGCAAATGTCAAGGCAGTGGGGGATGACCGAATGCAGGATCCGGAGATTTTGGGACACATGAGGTAAATCTAATTATTCTCATACTAAGGAGAACGGCTACTTGAATAACGATTTGAAAAATATACAGTGCTTTCTTAGTCGCGGGCCATGAGACAACAACAAGTGCTATATGTCGTATCTTGCATCAGCTGGCTTTACATCCATCTGTACAAGTAAAACTTCGCGAGGAAGTTTGCGCGGCTCGTAGAGAGCACGGGGACCTTGATTTTAACACCTTGATGACGCTTCCGTTTCTGGACGCCGTTTGCCGCGAAACTTTACGTCTATTCCCGCCTGTGCCGCAACTTAGTCGCACGTACGTCTGATCCATTTGGTGTTGTCATAGATGACCATACGATTAAGTTGATCCATACAGAACAAGAGAAGACGTGATACTCCCACTTCAATGGCCAATCAAAACAGCCGATGGGAAGGAGGAGATAAAGGAGATTTTTTTGAAGAAAAATACGAATGTTATAATATCCATCATCGGTATGAACAGGAGCAAGCGTATCTGGGGTGAAGATGCAGAAGAATGGAAACCCGAACGGTGGATGCAATCTACTTCTGTAACGGAGACGAAGATCCAAACACCAGGAATTTACTCGTCAACGTGAGTCTTTAACTATAGTTTGATAGTTGATTATACTGATATGGATGTAGCCTGACATTTCTCGGGGGAGCGCGATCCTGCATGTAAGATCACTGAACCTTCAATATGCTATCTAGTGCTAACATCTATCAGCGGCTTCAAGTTTGCTGAGATAGAAATAAGTGAGTGTGACAACTCGGGTTATGTATCTACCAACTAACATTATAAGAAGAGCTTATTATTTCGGTACTATTGGAGAAATTGAGCTTTAGTCCGGGTCCTGACATTCTCTGGACTATGAATTTCCTCCAAACTCCGGTTGTTAGGGGTTCCGGAGATATCAATATTCAGCAATTACCTTTGAGGCTCTCACTCGCTATCTAAGCCATTTGTGAATATGTGGTAGGTAGTAATCCTAGTATCTACCTGTACACGCAATACTTACCTTACTCTCACTATAGTGCACCAAGATGAGAGTATGAATCAGTTCTTGAGTTGGCAATTATAGCAGATCAACTGGATTAAAGTTTCCGCTGGAAAGTATACATTTTTTTGCTTATGTACATTATATACCAGACGGTCGGAAGCTGAAGAAACTGTAACCAAAGATAACATGTTACTTCGAAGGATGTAGGAAGAGGCAAAACTTGGTAACGGCTATATTGTCTACATTGATACTGTAGTTATACGGTTCTGTAACATCTTCTTGTCTCCATCCCTTGCCCCTGTTATGCTTACCCCTGTATGATTTATATATGTGGAAATTTGACCCTGATGAAACAGAACAATACTACTTTGAAGTGCTTATAATATATCTTAAAGTTCTGATTGGATTGTTTGTTATATTGTTTGCATATATTTGGCAATGGCTACTTAAATTAGCAAACTCCAAATTTATGCATATGGGATCGACACCGATAGGCGACGATTATCAATATTAATATTTAGGTTATTACCAAACTAGCACCAGTTTTTAATCACTATTGTCGTTAGTTTGGGATGACCAAGACACCAGCACTGGACGCTGAAAGTTATCGTGAACCAAGGATAGTAAAAAATAAACGAAAGCATTGGTCATTACATGCACTCTTGGTCTTGACTATAATTGTGCTCGGAAACCATGTTCTTTTCAACTATCTCAGTTCAAGAGAGCAGGGTATTCTAGTACCTGCAAATGCAGTACAAATTCAAAGCCGCTGCCAGAATCTCAGGCTGCTGCCTTCCCCACCTACCTCCTTTTATGACCGTATAATTTCTGATAGATTCGACCCTAGTACTAGGCCAACACTCATTCGCAATGCAACAATTTGGACGGGACAAGATAATGGCTTGGATATTATTAAGGGTGATATTCTTCTTGACGGTGGTATTATCAAAGGAATTGGTCACATCAGCAGAAACCAATTGAAGAGCTTCCAAGCAAACCTGCACGTTGTTGACGCAAATGGTGCTTGGGCCACGCCAGGGTAAGTTGGATCAATATTACGTAAAGATATTGTACTCATTTCAGTTTTTTAAGTATTGTTGACTTGCATGAGCACATAGGTGATAATCCCTCCCCGGAACTAGATGGGGCCATTGACGATAACTCATTGAAGGGTATTGTACAACCTTGGTTGAGAACATTGGACGCCCTAAACACACATGATGACTCTTATCGCTTATCAATTTCTGGAGGTGTGACTACTGCTATCGTCCTTCCGGGATCCGCGAATGGAATAGGTACGCCCTTACAATAACCGTTAATATGATACTCTGGGTATATCAACTCTTTTAGGAGGACAAGGTTTCCCCATCAAACTCCGTGATACACTGGAACGTACCCCTACATCGAAATTACTTGAGCCACCCTTTACCTTGAATGATTCTGACTCGATTGACTGGACTATCCCTCCTCGATGGAGGCATATGAAGTAAGTTATACCTCTAGTAAAAGCTGAGAAAATAGAATAAAATGATAAATAGACACGCTTGTGGTGAGAATCCAAGTGGTGTTTATGGAAACACACGTATGGATAACATGTGGGCTTTCCGCGAGATTTATGACAAAGCTAGACAAGTAAAGGAGGAACAAGATGCCTATTGCGAAAAGGCATTGGAAGGAAACTGGAAGGGTCTTCGAAGTTTCCCTGAAGAACTTCAGTACGAAGCTCTTGTAGATGTACTTAGAGGAAGAGTTAAAGTGCATGTTCACTGTTATGAAGCAGTAGACCTGGACGATATTGTGCGCGTAAGTATGAGTCTTATATTCATTTTGGTCAGTATTGATGTCTTCTATGGACTAGTTAACTAATGAGTTTAAATTTCCTCTTGCTGCATTTCATCATGCCCATGAGTCATATCTTGTCCCAAGCCTCTTGACGAAGGCTTATGGTAAGTTTGTGTCAACAGTAGATAAGTCATTACTGAATTACAATCAGGACACAGCCCTGCAGTAGCTTTGTTTGCAGCAAATGCCGTTATAAGCGAGAGGCTTATAGAGGATCCGAGTTTGCACCTAGAATTTTAGCAGAAAACGATATTTCCGTGGTGATGAAGGTGTGCTTCTGGCAACGCATACAATATCAAAATACTAATGCTTGTTCAATTTTTAATAAAGAGTGACCGTATGTATTTTAACGTTTCAGATCAAAATTAAGACTTTTCTCACAGTCAATGCATCGCTTAGATCCCGTCCAAAACTCTCGTTATCTATTGTATGAGGCTCAGCAGGCTCATTACTATGGACTCAAAGCCAACCTTGCGCTATCATCAGTAACTGCAACCCCAGCACGGATCATGGGTATGGACCACCGTATTGGGTTCATTAAAGAGGGATATGATGCCGACCTTGTCATTTGGGATTCTCACCCTCTTTCACTTGGAGCGACACCAAAACAGGTATTCATTGATGGGATAGCTCAACTTGAGCATGCTTTTGTATTGGAGAAGCCTGATAGCTTTCAAAAAGTACCGAAGACTCCAAACTTCGATCGCGAAGCTAAAGATACTGTTAAGTACGATGGCCTTCCTCCACTAGAACTGGAGAACTCAGTATCCGGCACAGTTATTTTTGTTAATGTGAAGAGCATGACTATTCGCTCTAGTACGAGCGATAGTGGTGTTGCAGACCTGATACAAACACAGGATGGTGAACCACTAAAAGCTGTAGCCATAAGGGGTGGTAAACCCGTGTGTACGGGCTTATATCATCAATGTTCATCGCTTACTTCCGATCCAGAGGCTGTTGTTGTTGATCTAAAAGGTGGTGCTATTTCTCCGGGACTATTGTCATTCGGAGCCCCTATAGGTCTCGAGGAGATAGAAGCAGAAAGCTCGACTTCCGATGGCTACGTATATGACGCACTTTCCAAAGGGGTACCAGAAATTGTTGGTGGTGATAATGCAATCATTCGTGCTTTCGATGGATTAGTATTCGCGACGCGCGACGCCTAGTCAGTTCACAACCCTTAGCTATCTACTTCCCATATACTTCGTCATACAGATATACTCACTGATGCTTGTAAATATGTAGTCTGGCGTACCGTTCCGGAGTGACGGTTGGGGTGTCTAGCCCCAAGCATCGAAAATTTATGTCTGGCTTAGGTACTGCCTTTGGACTTGGATCTTCCCACAAGCTAGAAAAAGGAGCACTACTACAAGAGAATACAGCCTTACATGTCAGTATAGGTCATATGGATAAAGCCCCGAGTATCAGTACGCAAATAGCGACTCTCCGGCGTTTACTTCTTGGAAAGGGGGAGGGAGAAGCCGGTTCCATTTTTGCAGACATCACGTTGGTAGGTTCAAACAAGTTTTTACCTCCTATCTTGAGTCTGATCTTGGTTCTTAACTCTCAACTAAATATACGACTATTCAGGGAAAGAGAACCTTGGTCGTATATGCGCAGAGTGCTGATGTGATTGCTTCAATTATCAGAGTGAAAGAAGAAATAGAGAAGAAGACAAAAACATCCATGAGGCTCACGATTGCTGGAGCAGCAGAGGCTCATCTTCTAGCCAAGGAACTTGGGAAAGCGGGAGTTGGGGTTATTGTAATCCCGTCGCGTCCTTTTCCTTACACTTGGGAATATCGTCGGATGTAAGGTTCCCCCAGCTTTTTTGTGCCACTCTAACAGAACTATTGTACTAAATTCTATCGTTTCTCGTTCAGCCTTCCCGGCCCACCACTTACGCATGATAACGCTATATCTGTGCTCTTGGAGAATAACGTCACTGTCGGTATTGGTGTTGAAGAGTCATGGTGTGCAAGGAACACACGATTTGACTTAGCATGGGTAAATCTTTTTCCCGTCCATATCCATATTCAATTCACTTCCTTTTTTCTGATCCATAAAATCTTATATTTCGTCGGTTGAATAACATCCACCCCTACTACTAGGTTGCTCTTGAATCTCACAAGATGACGAAGAATGAAGCTCTCGCGCTCGCCTCCACCAATCTCGAACGGCTTCTTGGACTAGAGGAAAATACAAGTGACTACCTAGCTGACCTCGTTGCATATGAAGGAGGTGATATATTCGATTACTCGAGTAAAGCTGTTGGCGTCTTGTCTCCTAGAAAGGGTGTCGTTGATCTATTTTGATGTCCCGGTATGAAGGCCCTTACTTTCAAGGCCGTATATCTCCTAAGAAATATACTAGTGTTGAAAATACTAGCGAATAACTTCATGATTTTGAATTAATGAGTGTCGAAATAATGGTATCTATAGTCCAATCAGCTTGTCTAAGGCCACACGCTTAAGCACTGCGTTTCTCGTTATACTGTCCACCCTTGATGTGATCGGTCATGTGCTTATAATTATGGTTATTCTTTAGCAAAGTACATGTATATATATACACGTATATGAGAAGTTTCAGACATGGGGCCTTACAGCTTGGCATTCAAATTGCAGGTGCCAACAAATTGCAGAGGCCTTGAACGTAACAGAAGTTCTGACAGATACACGTATATTGTGTTAGTCAAAGGAATTACTGATAAAGGTTTGTTTCACTCTTATTCCTTTTTCATTCAGTTTATGAAATTGCTACGTATACAACTTCAGCAAATACAATTCAGAACACAGCATCGATCAATAACAATAATGAAACGATGTCTAATTACTTGCTTATTGGATCTGCAGAGAACAAAGAAGGCGTGATTAAGCGGGTGGCTCAACTGATTGTTTTCCATATATAAACTCCAATCTACTATGTTGGTCCACAACCACCAGTTGTCTTCCGACCAACTCTCCAACTCTCATATCCAAGCTTCCAAGCCCGACTTTTCCTTCTTCACGCTTGAAATGGCTCCAACTAACAACAACCAAATTCGCACTCCAGTATTTACACCCATGCCAAAGGACTATAAGTCACCCCGGTCTGATTCTATGAGGTTGCCTTTAAACCGGACATCGCCTCTTGAAAAACCTATTTTCACACCCATGCCACAGAAGGAGAGTAATCTTCGCAATCGATTAGAATGCGAAGAGAGATTCGAAGATACAAAGGCTTTATGCGACACAAAGGACGATCATACAGAATCAAGGCCGTTAAGACTCTTCACATTAGAAGAACTATCGTCGAATCCGGATACAATTCTGAGGAATCTTCAAGCCCTCATACATGGCGTTGAGGAACATCCAAGGAAGGATGCACAATTATGCCATGACAGTGACATAACCGACGACACCTGGTCATCCCTTGATGAATCTCAGCCAGACGAATACAGTGATGAATCGGTTGGGAACCGGTGTCAGCACTCATCAGCGAGTGACTCAGATTTCTCCGACGATGACTTCGAGGAAGAAGGATCACTACCTAAGCATTCAAACGTGACACCGCCAGACTGATTGGGAGGACAATGGGGATGTTAGCCCAGGACTTCGCACGTGGCGATAGTTGTAGGCAAGGGGCATTTGAGATCGGAACGATGCAATAAAGTCGATCTCGGATTCCCAAGAACTCAACTTTATCACTTCGAATAGGGTATAGCAGAAAGTAAAAGGCTGCTTGGGCTGACGTCTCCTTCCCTGCTACCCTGTAACACTATATGTTGTATGTTGTCTATTGTAATCAGTGTATATACAAATTCTGAGAGTACCTTTATATAAATGAAGATGTCATGCTCATTACAAGAAACAAGGATATAGAGAATCGAAATGAATAGGAGGATGATTACAGATGATGGACGACACCACCTTACTCAAGTTGTGGTCATGGATAAGAATCATGAAGACAAAGAAAGATTAAGAAGCTGCGTCGCTTACCACTTTACAGCAGATCCAAAGTACTTACCTAATATGGAGAAAAATTGATATCGGACATCGGATATCGACATCGGATCTGAGCTTAAACCAAAATTTAAGTAAAAGTTTAAATATACTTCTGTATTTATGCTATAATCGTAACTTCGACCGCAGCTCTCAGTAGATTACGGCCCGGATTTCAGATGACGATAATCTCAGAAAGAAGGAAAAATTAACTATTTGATATCAAACAAAGAATCCGAATTTGAGACACAGTCACATAATGTGACTTGTCAACATCAGCAGTGTTGGCAAAACATGTCAAAGTATCTTAACCATTTGTCATCGTATTCTATACAACTTCAAAATCATAATTTACTATCTTCATGTCTTCCACATCACTATCTCCGAACAGATTTCTCTTCGAATCATGTTCATATTCATGGGATAGTTCAAAGGTCAATACCAGAGTACGGAAGGATACATGTATGTTTCATGGATGTGATCAGAGCTAATATTGATATTATTATGACAATGTTGACTTGCTTATACACGCACGCCAAGATTTCGGGAAAAATACCGAATGGGCTCACATACACACCGAAAAAGTAATGAGCCTAGAACTCAATAAAGAGGAGAGGTCACGGCTTAGTCTAGTAGGAGGGGTCTCATAGTGCATTTTCAGGTCTAGAAGTCCGGAACTTAGGTACTCAAAACGAAGTTGTAGATCAAAATATCGAAGTAGAAAAATAGGCATAAATTGTAAGAAAAAAATCACAAATCGGACAATAATTTCGTGAAGGAACTTCTCTGGTTGAGACTACAAAACCAAAGCTGAGCCTTGACCCCTGAGAGTCTCCTTTTCTCATCTCGCACACCTTCTCCAACCACTCTGCTGGGGTCCTGAGAGTAGACAATATTTCGGGAATAAAGGGTTGGAGCATGAGAAAATGAGAATTGTTTCGTAACTGCCCAAAGTCAGATCCGCAGATGATGAACCACTCGCTCGCATTAATACTGTGGTTTATCGTGCAGAAGACCTGGATTCAGAAGAGAAAGGAGCAGTGGGGATTTTGGGTATTATATACGAGTTTAACACTCGAATATTGTTATTTTGGATATAGTATCAAGAATGTCGTTTTAATTTTGACCTTGAACAAATAGGTCGTAAACGTTCATCAACCTGGACGAGTAAACTATACGAGGAAACTCTTATAACGCCCCCAGAACAACTCTACGGTACGATATGATAGTGAAAACAGGACAAAGGTATTCAAAGGTTTATTGTCATTAGCACAGCATCATCAGTGGCCAACGAAGGGCCACTGCGTCATGCTTTGTGACATGACACAGCCTCGATGATGGAAAGAACAAAAGAATGAACTCAGCATGCAAGCGAGGGACACGCTGCTAAGGACATATAAACACCAAATTCCTATTCTCTTTACCACCACATACGCTACAAACCACCATCACTTTATCAACTTCATACATTCATAATGTCGACCACCTCCTCTCAGACTTACACAGACATCGTTTCACAGGGCAATTCCGATCCCATTTCGAATTACGACGGCAATATTTATGTTGTTAAAACTTACGAGGATAAGGGGGTTCAGGTCCCTGATTTGTCTGAGGAATTAAGCCAGGACAACATCGACAAAGACGGCCCCAAAGAAGATATATCCGAAAATGACGGCTCCGAGGACACATTCTGGGATGAATATACTTACAACTGGTCTTACCATGTTAACACTGAAAGCCAGGACAATTCCATGTGGGGGAATATTGAAATGTGAGATTAATACTCTCAGACAGACGAATGACGCGCCTGTTTACAAAGTGGAAGGAGGTTATTATCAAGCTGGGTTTAGATAATTCAATTGTGTATTCCTCCAAATGTACTCCCCATGTTTCCAATCGTATTTTTTCCCTGTTTGTCTTCTTCAATTGTGTGGTTTAGGGGACAAAGGATGAGTATACACAGTGCGTGAGAAAGAAGTCCCGACCAATGAGTAGCACAGAGCCACAACCACAATGGGCTGTACCTACAATGAAAGGCTCGCAATGAGAGAACGTGTCAACCTTACTCTGATGACTACCATTGTTTGCGGCCTTTGATGGGCCTCGATCACGGTCTATGAGAGACGTGACACAAATTCAATAATGAAGATTGTGAAACGATGGAGTCACAGTATAAGCGAGTAACACGATATCTGCGAGTATATTAACATCAAGATACTCTTCTTTCACGAGTACCAACGTTGAATACTTCCATCACTCTCACAGACATCCCTCCTTACCAACTCTCCACTCTGCTACAACCGCTACAATGTCTTCTGGCAGCTCTCAGACTCGAACACCAGTCTTCACGCGAATGCCAGAGGACTGGAAGCCCGTCAAGAAGGACGTGAAGCCACAAACGGAAGAATGCACTGATAGAAAACCTGTGTTCGTCCCGATGTCTGTGAGAGATACAACAGGCATCGATAAGGAGAGTGTCAGAGGGGAGATTTGCACATCCGACGAAGATAATACGGAATCTCGACCACTGAGACTGTTTCGTCTCGACGAGCTTCTTCCAAAAGGAGTGAAGGTCTGCAAAGGTTTTGACGATGACGGCGAGGGAGAAAACTCAAATTCAGATGACTCCGACTGCGATGTACCTTGGGAGGACACATATGAATTCGGAGACAACTCCTCCGATTGGGACACGGACGACTGGGACATCGAAGAATGTGAATCTGACCACCTGAGAGAAAATGTCAATGAATCGATGTTAGAGGAAACCTTCAGCGACTCCGAGTAGTGGGACGATGTAGATGCGAACCACAAATTGTTACTTTCTCAAGTAGAACTGATATGTTGGAAGGAAAGAGAAGGCGGTGACTTGGCGATGCATAGTGGAATCGAGAGATGGATCTAGAACGAATTTGAGTTGCAAGTAGGAGACAGGCAACAGATCATGTTTAGATAATTCGAATGTATATCCCTCTGTCTTTAGCCTCCACAGTTTCATGTTCACCGCATTGATACCACTCGTGGATGATGAAATACTAAGAACCTTGTGGAGAAAGATATGTGAATGGTTCCCCGGACGGTTTTAGATCAGATAGCACGAAGGACAGTACTAAAAGATAACTGCACAAATGAAACAGAGAAAAAAAATGCATACAGTTCGTGTGGGTCTTGTTTTATTTGTGTTCCAAATCGTCAGCATTTGTTTTTGGATAACGATCGATAAAGTCCAAGGCAAAACTTGTTCTTTCACCAGTCCATCAGAGTCACACCATAGTTTCATAGTGCATACAGACTCCGAAGACCACTTCTTGGGCCCTGATGATGGGAAGCTTCCAAGATAATAGAAGTCTTTGGAGTTGTGGCACAAAGTAGAGAATGACGATGAGCGAATAAACAAGTTTCACCTTGGACGACTGTTATGAGATGAATATCAGGGCTCTCCCCTCTTTACCTTCCCACTTTTGGACATCTAGATGTCCAATATCATCTTTTTCTGAGTCGATATTAAGGTGGCACTGATTAGTGAAAGTAGAAATTCAGAACTCGAGAACGACAACAAATTATTCGTAAAGCTCCAGCTCATCGAGGTATCATATTGCACACTAACCACAAGTGCAGCATGAGGGAAAAAAAGAAGAGGGTTCGTGACAAATATAGAAGAGATAGGAACTTCCTTGTTCTTCATCTCTGACAGGACAAGAAAGAGAAGAGACAAATATAGACCATGACCCCTCTCTCTATTGAAACTACAGAAAGTAAAGGATCGATCGATGGCGATCATGACCCCATACCCTCTTCGTCCCCCTTGAACGATGGTCTTTCTTCATTGTTGGAGCGAAAAAGAAAGATCACACTGTCGGAGAAGGAAAAAAAGACATCTAACAAAAAATGCGCATAAAGAACACACACGCATAAGGTGGCCAGGTACTTTTTTTTGACAATGTGATGATACCATAAAAATAGATATATAGATCGCGGTTTCAGTTGACGCTAAGTGAGACATGCCCTCAGTACAGAGAAATCGATCAGCTTCTCTCCACCCAACCAGCTCATGATTGTGTATTTTCAGTTTCTTCATATCACGTATTAGAAAAAGATACGCCAAGTTTCAGTTGAGATGACTTGAGGACATAAGAGAAGATTAAGATCATCTAACTCAAAGACGAGAATAACGTGGACGCAAGCACAAAAGTTTAACCCCCTAAAAGGGCTGATCTTATCTTCCATGAAGAGTGCCATAAATTAATAATTCTATCGACAATCTCAATCCTAATACTGATAATAGTGATAGTAATTACTGTAATACACAAAGATGTGTTATATCATGTAAGTGAGAAAAGTCTGAAAATCGCCAAACCGAGTTGTGTAGAAACACTCAAAGATTCTTACTTTATCCATTATATACCCAAGACAAATTTGTAAACTGGCTACAGCGAAAAAGCAGATAAAGTGCATATTCAATGTTTTCTTCGGAACTTTATGTGTAGAGCATATGGACTCGAGGATAATCACTTCATTCCTTCAGTCAAGCAATATGACGTGTCTAATATCGTCGTAAACAGTACTTCATGCCCTTAACTTTCGTCATCTTCTTACTTACAAGTTTATTTACCGATTTTCTCCTTCCCCCGCCCTTTCGCAACCATACACCATACATACATATTCTCACATACGGACCTTGAACTCACAGCCAAAGACATGTTTCATGACATGATCAAGAAGAAAACAAGTTTATTATAAAAAAAAAAAAGATGATTCCTGCCGTACAAGAAAGTAAGCGATATAAAGAATAACAAATCCAATTATAGAAAAAAAAGAAAAGGTGGGGAGGACAAAGAATAAGGGAGAAGAGGGAGGTCGGGTTGAAGGTTAGAAGGACGTCGTAAATGGAAAATTGGGGGGAGCGGACGAAGAAACTAAGTAAGAAGTGTGTATAAAAACAAGGAAAGATGAAAGAAAAAAAAAGTAACGAAAAAAAACAGAATATTGGAGAGACGTAGAGCTACAGTGTACCAATGCAGATGCAGATGGGGAAGGGATAGGTAAACGGTTTTGATAGAAAAAACAATTACGAAGGGAGAAGGATAAAGAAGTTAAGATGTTTTAAAAACGAAGATAACAAAAAGACGTTTTAAGGAAACAGGTCAAGTATTGATTGGATTGATTGGATTCACTTAAATGAAAAGATAGATAAGAAAACGAAACGAAACGGGGGGGGGGGGGGGAAGATGTGAAGATAGTATAAGGGGAAAAAAAGGTACTACGTAAAGTAAAATAAAAAAAGCACTATGGACAATTAACGAATATATGCTAAGAGAGGAGACTAATTTACACAGAAATACCGAAAAAAGAAGAACATGAAAAGTAACAAAAAGGAAAACAAGAAGGCAAAGAGCAAAGCAAAGACAAGAAAACAGTAAGGGAAAAAGGGTTGATAATCCACAGGACTATCAGAAATGTTTAATTTTCAAAAAGAGGTAAAGAAGAAGATAAATGCCAAGAAAGATAAGAAGATCCAGGAAAAGAAGAGATCCGAGAGAGGGGAAGAAGATTGGGAAGGTGGGGATGGGGTGGCGGTAAGAAGAATAGGGTGGAAAAGTAAGTAGGTTGTTTATATTCGAAAATATGTAAGTATGATTCAAGACCCTTGAGAAAAAAGGTTAAGGAGAAAATCAAAAATGAAATATATGCGTGTGCATGTATATCCTATCAGGAAGTCTAGGATGCAAAGGACCAAGAGACAGTAAGTAGCCTTTAACAAATTTTTTTCTTCGTCGTCGTTGTTGAAATCCCTGAAGATAGGGGGAAAATGTTTGTGAAATGTGTAAGAAAGGAAGGAAGGAATGAAGGAACGTAGAAACGTAAGAGAGAAGAAAAAAAAGTTTGTATCCACAAGAGAGAAACCCACGAAAGACTATAATGCTATGGGGAAAGGGGTTCTTATGGGGTAGATGAGAATCTGAAGTAAGGGAAGCAAGAAAAAGGTAATTAGAAACATAGAAACGACAAGTGAGAAGGAAGAGAAGGAAGAACGAGAAACGATGCAATTTCCACGGACAGTGGTGGATGGGCAAGAAATTGTTCAGTAGCAACCAAAAAGGAAACCAGGAGTACAGCGATGGCGTAAGAATATTCACTTCTCAAATACGGTTGAAAGGAAGCACGAAGTGGCACAGAAAGATCGATGGAGTAGATGAATTAGGGATGGGTGGGATGAGTAGGATGCAGAAAGAAGCACGTTTTACCTAAGAAATCTAAGAATCTCGTATGGTTGCCTTTTATATCGGAAGGGAGAGCCAAGAGAAAGAGGGTATGGGAGGGCGAGGTGTGGACGAAGCAGCAGCACGCGTAAACGAGGGTCGAAAGAGAATACACGAGGGAGGCGAGAGAACTATCCTTTCACTCAAACTCGAACTCATGGTCATCATCATCAATCATCATCGCATCCCCCCGGGTCTTCCACAAAGCCTGAATTTCTTCTTCCTTCTTTTTTTTTCGTCACCTCCTTAACCGGCCCATTTCTGCAATCCTTTTCAAAGGATGTACAGTCCACCGCCTTCTAGATACCCCGTTACTCTCAGATCCCGTGATATCACTAGCATAAGAATAAGGATGTCTTCTCTCCCTCCCTCCCATCTCTAAATCCATCTCTTCTTGATCTTCACCACCGCTTCCACCACTACTAATACCAGTACCAGTAGTAGTACCAATATCACCACTACCACCCTCAATCTCACCCGTCCTTCTAGTTCCAGAACCAGAACCTAATAAAGACGCACCCAGACCTCCAACTCCTCCATCTCCGAGTCCGAGTCCGATCCCGATCCCGAATCCCAAGCGATGATCATCTGCATCCCGAAGATCTACCACACCAGATCCAGACCGAACCCCAACTCCAGATTCAACACTCACCATACCTCCTGCACTTCCCCAATTCCTCCACTATTCTCATTCCCATTCCCATTGCCGTTACCATTGCCAATATTACTACTGTTATTTATATTTTTATTATTTTCGTTATTCCTATTCCCGTCATTCACACCAGTAGCACCAGTAGCAGAAGCGCCATTATTCCCATTCGCATTCGCATTCCCATTTCCGGCCCCAACCCCAACCCCAGTCCCACGCACCAACCCATCCGAACTCACGAACATCGAATCCGCCAAAATGTCCACGTCCAAGTCAGGTAACACAAGCGGTTTCGGATAGAAGGAGTAAGAACTAAACTGGGTGCCTGTACTAGCTCTAGTAGCCGCAACGCTCGCCGCTCTAAACACGCTCGGTTCAGTTATACTAGGTTCTCTAGCTCCGTGTCCGATGACTAACACACTTCCTGCCGGACTCGGTTGGACGCCTGGAGTGTAGCTTTGTGAGGGGAGAGATGACGTTGAGGCTGATGGGGAAAAGAAAGGATGATGAAGATGAGGATGAGGATTTGGTCGAGAGAGAATACGTTGTTGTGTTCGAGGAATATTAGGTAAACCGTTCCCCGCACCTTGATGGTGAGAGTTAAGGTAAGGATAGTGAGAACGTGAGCGAATAGAACGAGGACCGGGGCGAGAAGTATTCGAAAGCATCGAGAGCGTATCCCCATCTTCGCCTTCTCCATTATAACCTTCTCCGTTGATCACGCCTGTCCATCTACGCGCAATTGCTTGCGCAGGGTATGATCTCCTTCGTTTCGTCAAAGCAAGTGGAGGGGTAGGGACTACATTACTTAATCCTCCCATAATCTTCTCATTCACATTACCAGGATCGTTACCAGAAGCACTAGGGACTCCAGCACCTAAAGGTGCGTGTATCACCATCGCATCGTCTCCACCCTCCGACTTCTTCCCTCCCTCCATAGCAGCCTTTGCAACCTGCGCCAACCTCTCTCTCTCCCTTTCCCTAACAGTATTCGCAAATCCATAATCCCAAGCTCCAGTAGCAACCCCTCCAACTTCCTCTTCTTCTTCATCACTCTCAAAATCATCATCCAACTCTATTTCACTCCAATCAGGATCACTGTTATCATCATCATTATCGTAGTCGTAGTCGTAGTCGTTCCCATTGTATTTGTATCCATGCCAGTAGCCACGAGCGCGCCCACGCCTAAAGACAGGAAGTTCAAGAGAAGCGACGGATGGAGAACTTCGGCCTGATGCTGATGGTACTTTATCTCTGTTGTTGTTATTGTCGTTGTTGCTATTAATATTCGAGTCTGGGTCTGCGGACTCCAGAGCTGGTGGCTCCCTTCCAGATGCAGAAGTAGATCCGTAGACATCACGATCTCTAACAGGTGAGACTAACGCGGTTCCGCCTCCTCCTCCACTATTCCCAAGTCCGTCAGTAAGATTAGCAGTGGAGGATTTGGCCTTAGCAGCTCCGTACGCCATAGCTTGTGCGTATAAATTATGACCGCGATCATCGTCGTTCATACCCACAACGCTCAAGTTATTATTTCCAATACCGACATTGTTCCCATTCGACCCTGACCCATTCGTATTACTATCCATAGTCAGGGTTGTGGTCGCATATGGATCGGGTCGCAAGTCCAGATTTATAGCAGCACCTCCTAAACCACGATGTAAAGTCACCCCGCGCACAGCCATCTCGATGTCCTCCCCACCGCTTACTACACCAACACCAACACCGCCGCCCACACCAAACCCATTACCACTCTTTTTCTGTCCTCTCCTCCGACGGCACCAAAGTTCCCAGTCCCACCAGTCCCAGCACTCCAATCCCGCTTATGCTCAAAATCAAAATCCAGTCTCCCCTTCGCACTACTCCCATTCCCCAAACCATCATAACTCACAATCTCAGATCGTTGCCTTCTCATCCACCGCTGACGTTTCACCCTTGAGGACAAAGAAAACGAACGATAAAAGAACTGCGAGCCGGCGTGTAAGAATACCGTGTTTGCGTATACGACGGCCAACAACTGTTTCGCCGCATACGGAGCTTCAGATCTTTCTGGATCATCAAGTAACAAGTAGAGGATGAGTACGACAATAGCCAGGATGGTCATCGCTCCAGCGCCCTCCCCAACAAATCTCGCCGCATTCGTTAAATTGACGTATGCACCACATGCTCTTATCGTCGACTTTGTCTTTGACCTTGAGCGTGTCGGATAGTAGCGCCCTCCATCATTCCTGTCACTGTACAGATGGCTATGGTTATTGTTGTTGTTGTTGTTGTTGTTGTTGTTGTTTCTGTTGTAGCTGTGTCCGTCGTATTTCGGTGCAAGACCATCATAGCCCAGAAAAGCGTTTGATCCACTTTCGTTAAGCTTTCGTCCTGATGAAGATCTCCGTCGTGTGAGTGTACCACTTGTTCCAAGCTAATAATAGGCAAGAATGAGAAGGAAACAGGAGGGGACCGGAGGATGGGTGAGACGCGAATAAGAACCGTATTGATTGTAGTCGAATCAAAAGTTCCCCAAAATAGAACACCATGAAGACGATCAAAAGTAAAGTAAGAAGTGAACGAAAAAAAAAGGGGGGGGGAAGAGATGGCAGTGTATTAAGATTCAAAACGTTTTCATTTCATCGGTAGCGCATTGTATCCATAAACGTTTAAGTTCGTTTTTTAAGAGATCGAGAGTTTGATTAACGATTCAAGGGTGTCGATAGTCATTTCACAAGTTGAATAGGAGGGGTAAGAGAGTTTGGGTGAAGAGTTGGAGTTCGAGGGACCCATAACGAGTTGCAGATCCACGAGGCAAATTCATTGAGATCCAGAGTTAAGTGCGGTCCCACCGCGGTGATAATAAAAGAGATTGTGATTGATATACAGATCCCGCCCAAGAAAAGAAGGTTAACAAGGACGGATGCAAGATGTAGAGAGAGCCAGAACCCAAGGATTGATCCAATATGTAAGGATATCAAAGAGCGTATTTGGTCCGCGAGTATCCAAAAAATTTGAAAAGGTATAAAATTAGCATAATTTTTAATCTCGATAGGATAGTAGATTTGAGAAGGGATGTAAGAGAACTGCGAAATGATTTCATACGTACAGCGTAGCAAAGTAGCACAAGGACAATGACATCTAAGGCACAGCCTCCCGCAAGCCAGAAAATAGCGACCCCATCAAGTTTGGGCGGAGGGACCTATAAAGAGAGAACCAAGTCAAAGAAAGTTTTAAAAAAATATGAGCATCCTCGTAAACACGTGAGAGATGATTCGTGAGAGAAAAGCGGTAAAAAAGAAAAAAAAAAGCCAAAAAAAATAGATCGGTACGGCAAAAAGAGAGTCAATGTGCAAAAAGAAGAAAGAAAGAGAAAAAAAAGAGTATTGTGATTCCGGGAGAAGAGGAGAAAAGGAAAAGAAACGCGGAAATGAATTGGGTGAAAATGAAGATGGAAAATAGAATTTCGAAACTAGGCACAAAGAGGGGAAGAAATAAAGAAGCGAGAAGCTTTATTTAGGCTGTGGCGTATAGAAATACCGAAATCAAGGACTCCAAAGGAAGTTTCTTTAAATAAGCTCAGAACACTAAGAAGAAATCTGCTTGCCTCGAAGAAAAGAAAATAAGAATAGAAGGCAAGGCGCAGCAGGAAAAAAAGACAAGAAAAAACTCTGCTCTGATGAACGTGGAAAAAATAGAGAAAAAAAGGAGACATACCCTCAAACAATCAAAGATCCAACAACCTGAGACGGCTGTGGCTAGGAGAATCAGTATTATGGGTCCGAGCGCTGAGAACCAGTTCTTCCAATCTCTCCAGCCAGTGTTATGAGAAATTCGGGAAGGACTACTCAAAGCCGAACCAGGAAGATCATACGTTGACGTTTCCGTCTTGAGGAGTGAGAGCGGTCTCAGGCCTGTACCTGACCTTAAATTTTTAGTATTAACAACAAGGGAAGCATCCACGTCGTCGCTCCCTGCAAAGCGGCTATAAGGAGCTCCAGGAGCAAACAGGACCCAGATAAAGTAAGACATCGTCATAAAGAACACTGTTAATGAATCGAGTTTATCCGCGAAACCCAGAAGGGAGAAAATGGACGGTAAAAGATATGAGATGAGACATCACGACAGGAGTCGCAGGCAACGCCAAGAGCAAAAAGAAAATCAAAGTGAATCAAAAAGTGAATCAAAAATAATTCGTTAGTAACGCTTCTTCTTCCCTATCGTAGGGCTCAAAATAACAAGCGATAGGTTGGGAAAAAAAATACGTACCTATTGGACCAACACAATCCGCAACAACTTTCCCCTTCCATCTAGATGTCGAATCCGTCTCAGTTCCTTGATTCCCCGAAGCTGAGTTGCGCCATAATTCGGCAGTAGATAATGCAGTTTGTAGAGTGATTAAAACATATAATGCTAGTGCGGATAATGAAAAAAGGAGAGATAGCATTGAAGTTTGATGAGAAGAGTTTCGCGAAGAGTTGATCAATTTTCGCATAGTTGGCTTGATTTTCTTCTGGTAAAGGCAAAGGCCAGCTTCCTTAGGAGCTATCGTTACATGAGTTTGTATCTGAGATTGGCTTAGGGTTTCAGGCCGATGTTGTGCTTGAAAATGAAGAGGAAGAGGGAACGAGTCGGTCGGAGAGTTTGTAGCAGAGGTAGACACCGCAGGATAAGGAGTTAAGGGAGAGCTAACACTAAGAGACGAAGACGGATCAATGGATTTACTACTATGAGTTCGGTTTCGCGAATGAACATGGATATGATTGCGTAGATGAATTCGTTGCTTTTCGTTGTCTCGTTGAAGAGACCGTTTAGCTTGAGGAGGGAAAAACTCTCGTTTCCAAGGATTATATCCTCACCAGCCAAGTAATCGTCATATTCCTCGTCTTCGTCCGTGAAAAGCCCTCCTTTCTTCTGAGAGTTCTGATAGCCTCTTATCTCTTTCCCTTCTCTCTCCTTGCTTCTCGCGAAAGCAACCGTTGTCCCTGCCGGGGAGGTGTGCCCGAGAAGAGGAGTTTATTGTAAAGGAGATAAGTTGAGCAGTCAATACACCCCATAATGCTGACAGTACAGTATTTGAAACGATGAGTGGGCCATCGCCAGCCGACATCGCGAGGGATGAATTACTTTTAAAACTCTCTCACACTCCTTGCCCCACTCTCCTCTTTCAGCAATAGTGAGCAGGGGGTCCGACTGTGTAGAACGTATACAACGGGAGACCCGGGAAGGACCAGCAGAGTCGGCAACGGGATTCGGGACAGCCGGACGAAGTGTATAAAAGTTTTAACGAACGGGGAGTTGGAAATTGGATCGAGAGGATGGTGAGTATATGTCGTCAAGTTTATGCGTGAGGAGGGTGCTGTATACAGTAAGGAATCCAGAAAGAAGGAGGAAAAAGACAGAAGAAGAAAAAAAGAAAGAAAAAAGACAAGTCCGTTCGGGGGTATCTAAGGCCTCAAAAACTCTGTATGTGTGTGTGATTTGCCTCCGGGATGCTGGAAGGAAGGGGGATCGTCTTTAGTGAGCGGGAGGAAGAAGACAACCGACTTTGCAATGTTTAACAATTTTTTTGTTGGGTGTCGTTAGTGATTGACGACGTCGGGAAGGGAGCGTTGGACGACGTCGACTGTCGTCGTTGACGATAGACTTCGTCGTTGTGGGGGGACGAGAAGGGGAAGAGGAAGCACCGCGGCTATAATAGTTAATGCTAGAAAGAAAGTAAAGAACGATTAATGTGATTGGCACACTCCCTTGACTTATCTATAAAAATTATCCTTTTTGGGGCATTTTCCCACTTTTAAAAATTACTATCTTTTTTAGTTGTATTCTGTAGTCTAACTCTACTTCTAGATCGGGAATTGTCTTATTGATTAGGAGCACACGGATCAAACAGGCGGGAAACTCTCCGGGCTTCTCACTCTCAATCCTTGTCCTTGTTTCTGGCCGTCCATCAATCTCATCTCCCTGCAAGTCCGAACGGATTCATGACAATAAAATAAAATTAACAACAGATTCCATAAAAGGAGAACTTATCTGTACCGCTCCCAGATACATACCATTTTCAAATCTATTATGAAATTGTTTGATGGCGGGGGGCGGTAGTTTTGATAAAAATTGTAATTCAAATGCTTAGTCATTTCAAAAGCAGCCCTAATCCAGGCAGGTGGCTTGAGAAAATTACAGATTATAATTGTGGGTTTTTCCTTTTTTTTTTCTTTTCTTCCTTTTTCCCTTCTTCTCGGACTCTAAACTCCACCCAGCATACATACAGCTTTACTAAAGTTTACAAACTGAGCGCTCTCAGGTCATATGCATATGTAAGAGATATGCCTATTATGCCTAGACCCTAGAGTGCATATGTGTATGTGTGTGAGTGCGTGTGCGCGTATAAAGCGTGTGTGTATCATCCATCTTCTTTCACTTGAACTTTGCTCATTAATGACCTGTCTCTTACTCATAGCCTACGCAAAACAATATGATGATGATCAACTTCCGAACTTGTAATCCTTCTTTCATTTATAAATTCACAGCCTCCCCTCTTCCCCTCTCATAAACGCATCGCCTGCTTATATTCGTCCATTCATTCAGCTTGCTGCGAGCGGGTCACGGAGAATAGGGTATGAGAGGGAAGAAGGCCGGTCAGGAACATGCCATTTTAAGGTTTGCGAGACGCATTTCTGAAGAAAGCTTTGTACGGGATTGAAAGTTATGAATGACTGTTTCATTTAATCATTTAAAAGCCCGCAGACCATGTGATTGATGGGAAGTAGTGTTACTGTGCAACAAAGAGAAATGAGATCTTTGCTCTCTATCTCTTTCAATTTTCACGAGTGTGTATGTATGTATGTATGTATATATATATATATAAATATGATGATGAACATATATTAGAGTATATTAGTGATGCAACAGCCGGGAAGGGGTAGCCCTTAAGGGCAACAGATGCGGCGAAGGAGATTGAGAAAAAAAAAGAGGGGAATGACTAAGAGAAGTGTTGTCAATGCATAAAAAAGGACTAGACCTAAACGCAGCAAGCAGTGGAGATTTCTGTAACATGGGAACGTGAAAGTGATGGGGGAGAAGTTATCTGAAACATACGAAGAGAACTGTTAGATAGATGTGTGTGTGCGTATGTGCGTATGTTGTATGTTTGTATGTTTCTCTGATTGTATATTATGATTGTATTGTTATTGTGTTGTATTCTAATCTATTGAAGGGACGATGATAGGGAGAGGGGTGGATGCGTTGAATAACATAAAAATGGGGGATGACGAGATGCGATGTAACAGCCCGGATTCATCGATATCATATAATATGAACGTCTACAGGGTCCGAGAGGACTGGAGAGGGTCTAGTTCTTCTTCTCTGGCGAGAGATGGATGCCATTGACCTGAGCTGGGGAACGTACGAGAAAGGTGGTGAGGAGGAGGTGGAGGAATCCAGAGCGCAGAGACATTCTTTTGTATGTATGTATGTATGTATGCTTATGCATGTATATATATATGATTGTCACGATCAAAAGGACAGAGGGAGGAGAGGCTCGGGATAGCAGATAAGTGGAGAATTATAAGCTAAAGGCTTGACGTGTGTTGACCGAGTCTGGACCGGGGCCTGGACCTGGCGGACGTAAGCCACCCTGTTCTGTTTAGAGCGAGTGATATTTCCATTTATCGCCATTCGCATTATCTTATTCATTTCCCTCCGCTGCTCACTTCCAGCTCCTCTCGATATTAATATTATTCAATTATCTTTATTTTCCTTGCTCTTTCTTACCCACACTTCTCGCCCTTCTGCGTTTCCCACTCTCCATGTCCATCTCTGCTCCTCACCTCGACCGACGCGTCGGCACCCATCCCGACCTGTCTTCCGCGACATTTCCTCTCCGTCCTCTTCCCGCCTCGACGGAGCCGTCAACAGCAGCAGCAGTAGCAGCAGCAACAACAACAACAGCAACAAGATCGCCTCCTCTTCAGAAATCCGAGCCTCCGACGCTCCTGCGGCCGTTCCAGACTCTCTCTCAACTGCCATCGCCCATTCCTCCTCTTCTCTCAGTGCCACAGAGAAAGGCGCGCTTATGAGCTCCCACATGGCTCGTGTACATCAAACACCGCCTTCACCGCACTCTAACATTTCTGACATCTCTGGGGTGCCACCCTCTTCTTCTTCTTACCCTACTTACGTCCACCGCGATGGGAATACGTCTGCAAATTCTCAACATCTTATTTCATCTTCTTCCACTCTGACTTCTACTTTCAGCATCGCTTCTCTATCCAATTCTTCTCTATCTGCAACCATCATCGCATCTTCGTCCCTAACTACTTCCTCTACTACCAACTCATCTACCTCTACTTCTCAAAAGCACTTTTCAGCTTCTTCTCACTCTACTTCATTAAGGAGACGTAGAGAAGAAGACGAAGACGAGGTGATTCATCTAATGGACCCAGACCGCAGGACACATAGCATGGAACTGAATGTTGGCGTCAGCTCTATCGCCGGAGGCATTGGCGTTGGCATGACTGATGCAGAAATACACAGTATAAATAGGCCGAACAAGCGTCCTCGTCTACTTGAGAATGAAGATACAAAAATGAGATCAGTCAGTCCCCCGTCAGAGAATGTGCGTGCTGCGCAACAACAACAACAGCAGCAGCAGCAGCAACAGTATTCTAAAGTGGGAAACGGAAAAGCAGTTGAAGGATCGAGTCCGATATCGACCACCCCAGTTCCAGCCTATGCTTCTCGGTCAGATACACGAGCACTATCTGTTGGCGGCAGTAGTAACAGCAACATTTCTACCCCTACGCCGATTACACCGTCATCTATCACAAAGCAAATCTCTCGCGACATATCGATGTCCTCGCCACTTCCAGGACGATCTTCTCTCCCCCCTCTTCCCCACACTCCAACGCATCACCCGCATTCTAGTACACATTCTCATCAGCATCACGGCTACGAAGAAGGGGATCTCATTCTTAGAATTTGTTCATCAAACAACGGAAATAATATGTCTGGCACAAATGCTTGCATCTCCTCTTTCAAAGTGCACGCAGGTCGACTAGTTCTTAATTCACGCGCGTTCGCCTCACTGCTTACGACACCTATCTCATCTCCTGCTGTCTTTTCAGGTCCAGGCGGGCCTAAAGCTAGCGCACGTGCCGCAGCGGAGATTGGTGCGAAGCTTGCCCAAAGGAGGAGGGGTACTACGCCTGGTAACGTTAACGAGGAGATGAGGGACAGCATGATGACGGAAGAGGAAGTTCGATCGGAGATTGAGTACGTCGATCAGTGTCCTCTCATCGTCCTGGACGGTGACTCGCCGAAGGACTGGTCCGTAGTCCTTGATGCCATTTATGAGCCCATGTGAGTATTCTAGGCCCAGTCGAAATCTTCTTCTTGCGTAAAAAAAATTAAAGTTTGCGTAATTTTTGTGTTTTTTTTCGTGTTTTCTTGTTCCCGCTTCTTTCCTTTTTCGATCTTTCTCTTTTTATTTTTTGAAATTGATAATAACGATCGCATCTCTATTTTTATCCACCACAACTAACCCATATTTTTATCTTCTGGGGGATCGTTTTATTATTAGGAGTTTCCAAATCCGGCCAGTCATCTTCGAAGCTCTTGCAGGTGTGTTGAGAATAGCGACAAAATACGAATTTGATCAATTGCGGAGTTGGGCTGTTAATCAGCTACGTTCAACTTGGCCACCTAGCTTAGATCATATGGCTCCTCTTGCTTTGCCTCATGCAGCTGGTAAGTAAATATTTCTTCCGCCACTACTACCCTTCCCCTTCTCTCTCCTCTTCCCCCCTCTCTCTTTTGCCGCCAGGTGATATAAAGTGATTCTAAGCACTTTTTTCTTTGTCGATTGGTCATCATCTCTGTCTTCTTCGTTGTTGTCATGTTGGGATGGGGTCCTGGTCTGGGGGATAATCTATTCAAATGTGATGTACTTTTCCCTGCTTCCTCTCTCTCCCTTTTCGGGGGTTTACCTTTACAGACGCTATCGCCTTGGCAAGACAGTGTAATGTGCCTGAGATTTTACCTGCTGCGTTCTATGCTCTTGCCGTGCAACGATGGCGCCCGGCTCCTTCTAGGCCTTGTTCTTTCAGCGGATCTGCAATGTCTTCGTCTTCGTCTTCTCCAAATCAAGCTAATGCTGGAAGAAATTTTGCTTCTGGAACTGATGGTGGACGTGCTCATGCTGTTTTAGACCCAATGGATATGAGGAGGCTTGTCATGGGAAGAGAAGCTTTGCAAGATGTCTTGGTTGAATTCGTGGCAGCTCCGTTATCTATCACCCCGTGTATGCTTCCCGAAGCCGAGATCTATGGGAATGGAACCATGATTGTTAGTCTCGAAGGCAGTACTTATTGGTCTAGTGGTGCGGAAAGTAAAGAATCAAGTGCTCAAAGTGGGAATAGATCAGAGAAGGCGGCCAGAGAAGATGGCGGAAAGCATGTGTATCCTCCTTCACCGTCACCATCCCCTACTCCTTCGAGAAAGTCGACTCAGTCTAGTGGTAGTGGTGCTGGGAACGGAAACGGTGTTAGTGATAAAGTCCCATCTATCAATTTAGGCCCTGCGACTCCTGCGACATCTCCTATTATGGAAACTTTCCCTACTACAGCGGGTCGCTCTGTAGAATCGTGGACAAGTCCTGCAAAGGCGGTTACAACATCGGCATCATCATCATCAACCCCTTCCTCTAATATTCCCACGTTCTCTTTTTGCCCATCGACTGGCCCAGATGCCTCGACGTGTCGTAATGCACTAGAGGCACTTTGGCGAGCCCGCTTGACACCTGATCCGCGTCGAGCGTGGGGTACGTGGCTTGTCCGTGAATTACATCGATTAGCAACACTTCCACGCGCTGCGGCATTCTGTGCTGTTGTAATGGACAGTCCTTTACCTGGTGATGGTAATAAGATGAGGAATTATGAGAACGGCGGTGGATACGGGGTGAATGGGAATGGGTGTGGAGGGTATAGTGAGTATAATCGAGGGGCTATTGGAGAGTGTCAGTACCAGTATCAGAGGTATCAATATCAGCAGTGGAAGGTTGATGATGGTTCTGGCACTGGTTCTGGTTCTGGCTCAGATTCTGCTTGTCCTGTATGTAAACGCTGTTGGGAAGAGAACCGAAAATTGGTTTTGTGGAGGCTTGACTGGCTGTGTGCAGTTATTCCTGGAATGTTTATGCTCTGAAATGGATCTTACTTTATGATTTTTAACTACTACCGCTGCTATCGCTTCGGCTTCTTTCTTGAATGAGGGCTCTACGAATCAAGCAAGTTTACATGATGTCTTTCTTTTCAATCTCGTATCTCACTCTTCGTCCCCCCCCTCCCTTCTCTTACCCCGCCTTCTCTACATCGTTGTCCATTGAAAGAGAGATGAATTAGAAAGGACGAGCTTAAATTTTATACAATTGCTTGGAAAAATAAATGGTTTCCATCCCCTCTGCGCATGACCTCTCGTCTTATTTCGTACCCGTGAAACCCGTGATAAGAGAATTGGTATGGTATTCGTTTTGCATCAAGGAAGGGAACGGGAGAAGCCCTCTATTACTATGTCCATGAGATCTGGTTTCGATGGTCCAGGTCTTGTCCCCCCTGATTTAGACTCTAATTCCCCCTTTAAAAAGGGGGCTAGATCTCTCTTTCTTGGCCGAGTCCCTTTCATCATACAGTGGCTTCCATGCTCTAAAATTATGATTGGAAGAAGAGGCGGAAAAGGGGGGGGGGGGGCGCGCGGGCGGGTGGAGAGAAGAGAAAAAGAGCGGGTTGTGATTTTTAAAACTTAGATGGATCTTCGTTCGGAAATTCTTTGGACTCCTTAGAACTCTTTGGATCTTTTTTGCAAGGGGAATTCATCCTCATCCCCCTCCCTCTCTCTCTCTCTTCTCCCTATCCTCGGCGCGGATTGATGGTCACGCGACCTCTTTTTCTAAATTTGGATATTAGGGGGTGGGGATGGGGTGGGGACTTGATGAATTGGGGTTGAAGGGTAGAGGGAAGGAGACCTCGTTACGTGAGTGGAGCGGGTAGGGAACAAATTTACTGGGTTGTGTTATTGTGTTCTATTTGCTGCGCAACTGGGATCCTTGGCTCTTTCGGATTCGATTTACGGGGTCTTTTTTTACTTACTTTTTTTTTAGAAGCAAGATCATCACCTCTTTTTTTTCTACCCCCCTGGCTTTCCTTCTTCGTCAGTAATGGCAATATCGATTCTTAGCTCAAGCTTTTTTACAAACTAGAACAAGGTTCTAGATTTTGTTTCTTTCAAAAAATCGCATCTGTTTATTTGTGGGCGTTTCTTCTTCGGCTCATCTTTACTTTTCCCCCAATCTGAGACTGAAATGAGAAGGGAAATAGGAGAAAGTGATATATTATATGGAAGGAGAGTAGTGAGAAAGCGAGGTGGAGAGAGAGCACTTTGTCTTCGTTTTCTTATCATTCGAGTCTCCCAGTCCTAGATGAAATAAATGTTGTCAAAGTTGGTTTGCAAACCTTTCCTCCTCCCTCCGATCTCCTCTTCTCCTTTGCTTTAGGGTTCACTTTTATTCCTTCTGGAACGGGTTTTTTTCTCGAGGTTTTTTTATACGTGGCTTGTTCAGTGCTCCCCCACAATACAAGATTATTCCAAACCTTGATTCCTGCTCTTCTGGTTTATTCTATGGCTTTGTTTGTCCTCTACCCCCCCCCCCCCCCTCTTTTTTTACGCTCTGTTGCAAAGAAAAGATGAAAGGGAACTTTCTGTGGTTTCTTTTGATCCTTTGTTTTATTATCCCTATCGGAACTTGAGATAGTTTTGATGACAAATTGGGTTAATGTTTCTCCCCCCTCCCCTTTTTTTTCGACTCTACTTCGTCCTCTTTTCTTTACAACTTTTTTCTCCCTGATCGGTTGTGGTTTATCGCTTTATTTTTCAATCCTACTCAGTGATTGTTTCCCCTTCCATAGGACCAGAATAGTGAATGACACTCTGGGCTTCTCTCTATACTACTCATATATCTATTGTCCATGCCCTCTGATCAAACCGGGTTTTGTTTGTATCAAGTATCAAGTATCAAGATGAGATTGAATATCTTTATTTTATTTTTCCCCTACCTCCCCCTTTTTTCTTCTTTTATTTCCTTTCGACCAACTATCAATCATTTCTCCCTCGGACCCCAAATATTTCAACCTTACCCCCCCCCCTCTTTCTCTCCGTTTTTTTTTAAATTTCACAATGTGTTTTGAGTGGGGGAATGGAACGTTGCTATCTTATCCTTGTTGACCTCTGTATTACTACTTCGGTCTTTTCTTCCTCGATCCGTGGATGGGCTTTTGCGTTGTGAATGAATTCAGAGGTTCAATTGTTAGATGGAGTTACAAGTCTCTTCTTTTTCCCCTCCCCTCCCCGATCTCCTTTCTTTAATTCCCTATCTCTTTCTCTGTATCTGTCTACTCTCTCGTTCTCCCGGAACACACATATTGCACATTGTTTCTTAACATTGAATTGAGAACCGACGTAAAAAACTCTTATTTATTACTCTTTTTTCTTTTTCTCTTGTCTCCACCCCTGATCATACAAGTGTAAATTATTGACAACATCCAACATCCAAAGGCTTCTTCTCTCTCTCTCTCTCTCTCTCTCTCTCTCTCTCTCTCTCTCTCTCTCTCTTCTCTCTCTCTCTTCTCTCTCTCTCTTCTCTCTCTCTCTCTATTTTGATTTTTCTTCGTTTTCATTATACTTGTCGTTGATACTACTACTACTATTACTACGCATTTTCTGTCCTCTCCCACTCGGAAGTTTTTTTCCATATCATATCATATAAAAGGCCATATTTTTTTGTTGTGATTACTCCAAGTTCTAAACTCAGTGTCTTATCATCAACTTTCTCTCGTACATCATCAGTACATAGTGCTTTAGTGCTTAGTTATCTCTCATTTCCCTTCCCTTGGGGTAGTTTCTTTCTTTTTTCCCCCTTTTTTTCTGGTTTTTTTTTTTCATCAACTTTTCTTGCTACGTCCCTACGGATTTTTTTAGCTCTTTTCTTTTCTTTTGTTTGTACACACACACACACACGCATAACGTATCTTCTCGAAGCAAAAGCTTTTTTACTTCTCTTTTTCTTTCTCTTACTTTCTACTTCTTACTCAATTTTCTCGTCCCACTGAGGACTTTTGAAAAGAAGAATGTGGTTTAATATATACTCGCTCACCTTCCCACCTACCTGTTTTGCCAACTTTTCTTACTTTCACCAGATTTTCTTTTCCTTTTCTGTTTGCTCTCTGTTTTTGTTTTGTTGTCGACTCTGATTTCTCTGGGGATACTTTTCTTTTTCTCTCCTATATCTCGCATTTTCTTACTTTTCCTAGTTCTTACTTTTCCTAGTTTTTTTTTATTCATAGGTTTTTTTTTTGTATTACTCGAGCTTGGAAATGATTAACAGAGTGTTGCGAGGGATCAGCGATGTTTTTTTGAGCCGAAAGGTGGTTGGTCTAAGTACTAGTTAAAAAGGAGTCGAGACTCAGTCCAGCCCTCGGTTTAGAGCGATTTGATTTAAGATCATTCAGATATTGAATATTAAGACAATCTCATGTTACTTAGATGTGAGATGAAATCTCTTTCATTGGAATTTTTTTTTTTACCTATCTTTTTTTTTCTTTTTACTTTCGACCTGTCAGGACCTTTGGGGATTTCTTTGAACATCCCCCCTTTCTACTTGATTTTTTTTTTTGAATTCTTGCCAGGTTTCGTCGGTTGTACTTTTTTTTTGAATTTCAACCTTGTGACAATGTTTCATCGCTAGCTACATGTAGATCTCGACCTTTTGGACTTTTTGCTAAGTCCGGATCTTACTTACTTACGACTTCGCCATTCCGTGTACTATCGGCATAAACTAGACTCTAGACTCTATGACATAATCTTTCTTTTCTTCGTGTGGGTCGGGTCGTAAGTGTGTTTACTTGTTCAGTGGCTTTTTTTTTCTTAAAGGCTAAACTGTGTAAGGTAAAAGTCAGTTCAACGGAAATTGGGTGGCATGTCAGCCATATTGATGTTAACCATATATTAATCAAGATCATTATATTAGCATTATGTTCAACGAGATATTATAAAGGATTTATGATGGTAATCTTAGTTTGTAATCATACATGCGTCTTTTCCTTTGCTCGTCATCTTTTTTGGTTTTCATTTGGTTATCACATGAAACTTGTACCATGCTGATTCAGAGTAGGGGCTTCCTTGATGACAACAAGTGGTTGTGTGCAGAAGAAGAGATGTGATAGATGACAATGATTAATAATACAGTTATAGCATATATTATCATATATCGATAGTCATCATAGTTGTCGTTGACACGAATTTGCTTGCGTAATCTTCGTTCTCGTGCAAGACAAAGACCAAGTATTTGGGGCACTTTTGTGCTAGGTCATTAATATCTGTCATCACCTATCATGATAGATGATGCTCCTTATCCACTTGTCTCGTCTTATATCCCAGGTTCATCTAACATCCTCTCAGACGTGTCCGTGATATGAAAGGACTTCTCCCGGAGCTTCTCACAGTCATTGGTTAGTGATGAGCAAAGTTCTGCACTTTAGGTTTGTTTGATAGGGTTTTGACCTTGTTCTATTAATATCATCACTTCTCAAAGAATACGAGTCTTTTTTTCCCTTCCCTTGACGGTTTATTCATTTTTTCTTTTGATATTAAAAAAAAAACTATTTTACGGGAAAAGTCAGGATCACATCGATCCTACTCATTCTCCCTAGATCAATCATGATCTATGTATCTCTTCCTTGTGTGAGTACGTGCTAGGGGTGTATGGATGTATACTTTGCTTTTTTACGTTCTTGGAGCTCCTTCTCTCATTATAAAGTGGTTTGTGCGTGTCTGTGCATTTTGCACAAGCTAGGCTTTTCGAGAACTCGTAATCGTCGTCTTGAGATCTAAGTTTAGACATCCTCTAATCAGTACTACCTTAACATCGACTCAGAAAAAGATGATATTGAACATCTAGATGTCCAAAAGTGGGAAGGTAAAGAGGGGGAGCGCTGATATTCATCTCATAACAGTCGTCCAAGGTGAAACTTGATTATTCGCTCATCATCATTCTCTACTTTGTGCCACAACTTCAAAGACTGCTATAATCTTGGAAGCTTCCTATCATCGGGGCCCAAGAAGTGGTCTTCGGAGTCTGTATGCACTCTGAAACTATGGTATGACTTTGATGGACTGGTGAAAGAACAAGTTTCGTCTTGGACTTTATCGATCGTTATCCAAAAACAAATGCTGACGATTTTGAACACAAATAAAACAAGACCCACACGAACTGTATGCATTTTTTTTCTGCTTCATTTGTGCAGTTATCTTTTAGTACTGTCCTTCGTGCTATCTGGTCTATAAACGTCTGGGGAACCATTCACATATCTTTCTCTACAAGGATCTTAGTATTTCATCATCCACGAGTGGTATCAATGCGGTGAACATGAAATTGTGGGGCTACAGACAGAGGGTATGCATTCGAATTATCTAAACATGATCTGTTGCCCGTCTCCTACTTGCAACTCAAATTCGTTCTAGATCCATTCCTCGATTCCACTATGCATCGCCAAGTCACCGCCTCCTCTTTACTTCATAAACAAATTAGATCTACTTGAGAAAGTAACAATTTGTGGTTCGCATCTACATCGTCCCACTACTCGGAGTCGCTGAAGGTTTCTTCTGACATCAGGTCATTGTCATTTTCTCTCAGATGATCAGATTTACATTCCTCGACGTCCCAGTCGTCCGTGTCCCAATCGGAGCTGTTGTCTCCGAATTCATAATTATCCTCCCAAGGTACATCGCGGTCGGGGTCATCTGAATCTGAGTTTTCTACCTCGTCGTCATCGTCAAAACCTTTGCATACCTTCACTCCTTTTGGAAGAAGCTCGTCGAGACGAAACAGTCTCAGTGGTCGAGATTCTGTATTATCTTCGTCGGATGACCAAATCTCCCCTCTGACACTCTCTTTATCGACGCCTCCTGTTGTATCTCTCACAGACATCGGGACGAACACTGGTTTTCTATCAGTGCATTCTTCCGTTTGTGGCTTCACGTGTTTCTTGATGGGCTTCCAGTCCTCTGGCATTCGCGTGAAGACTGGTGTCCGAGTCTGAGAGCTGCCAGAAGACATTATAGCAGTTGTAGCAGAGTGGAGAGATGGTAAGGTAGGGATGTTTGTGGGAGTGATAGAAAGTCTTCAACGTTGGTACTCGTGAAAGAAGAGTATCCTGGTGTTAATATACCCATAGAAGCGTGTTACTCGCTTACACTGTGACTCCATTGTTTTACAGTAAGCATTATTGAATTTGTGTCACGTCTCTCATAGACCATGATCGAGGCCCATCAAAGGCCGCAAACAATGGTAGTCATCAGAGTAAGGTTTACACGTTCTCATTGCGGGCCTTTCATTGTAGGTACAGCCCATTGTGGTTGTGGCTCTGTGCTACTCATTGGTCGGGACTTCTTTCTCACTCACTGTGTATACTCATCCTTTGTCCACTAAACCACACAATTGAAGGAGACAAACAGGGAAAAAATACGATTGGAAACATGGGGAGTACATCTGGAGGAATACACATTTGAATTATCTAAACCCAGCTTGATAATAACCTCCTTCCCACTTTGTAAACAGGCGCGTCATTCGTCTGTATGAGAGTATTAATCTCACATTTCAATATTCCCCCACATGGAATCGTCCTGGCTTTCAGTGTTACCCTGGTAAGACCAGTTGTAAGTATATTCATCCCAGAATGTGTCCCCTGAGCCGTCATTTTCGGATATGTATATTTCGGAGCTGTCTTTGTCGATGTTCTCCTGGCTTGATTCCTCAGACAAATCAGGGACCTGAACCCCCTTATCCTCGTATGATTTAAGAACATAAATATTGCCGTCGTAATTCGAAATGGGATCGGAATTACCCTGTGAAATGATGTCTGTGTAAGTCTGAGAGGAGGTGGTCGACATTATGAATGTATCGAGTTGATAAAGTGAAAAAGGATTGTTGAAGTGCTGGTGGTTTGTAGTGTATGTGGTGGTAAAGAGGAGAGGATTTTGGTGTTTATATGTCCCTAGCAGCGTGTCCCTCGCTTGCATGCTGACTTCATTCTTTTGTTCTTTCCATCATCGAGGCTGTGTCATGTCACAAAGCATGACGCAGTGGCCCTTCGTTGGCCACTGATGATGCTGTGCTAATGACAATAAACCTTTGAATACCTTTGTCCTGTTTTTACTATTATCTCGTACCGTAGAGTTGTTCTGGAGGCGTTAATAGAGTTTCGTCGTATAGTTTACTCGTCCAGGTTGATGAACGTTTACGACCTATTTGTCCAAGGGCAAAATTTAAAAAGACATTCTTGATACTATATCCAAAATAACAATATTCAAGTGCTAAACTCGTATATAATACCCAAAATCCCCACTGCTCCTTTCGCTTCTGAATTCGGATCTTCTGTACGATAAACCACAGTATTAATGCGAGCGAGTGGTTCATCATCTGCGGATCTGACTTTGGGCAGTAATGAAACAATTCTCATTTTCTCATACATCATCCTTTTGTTTCTTATCGTCTACCCAGAACACCAGCAGCCATTTCCTCTTGCGGAGAGTATCGTTGTTGAGTTTCAAATAAGGATAGTTTTGCTTGAAGGATAGACACCGTGAAAATACGGCGGCTGTATTTAGCAAGTGCTTATAAATATCCTTCATTGAACCGAAAGCTATGAGTCTATCTCTAGAAATAAGTTATAAGTCGTAGAGATATGGACATGATGAAAGCAGAAAAATACTTTGAACCAAGCTTTATCAGTTTCATAGTGAGAGTTTATCGCTCGAGCCCACGACCAACTAGACATGGTGTCGGAAAGGTGGATGCTTCATTCTGTTTCCATAACGAATGGAGCTGAGTTCTGTGGCTGTATCACTGAGGATAATAGGTGTTGTTGATCACACCCAAGATAAGACCTTGTATTTGAAAGAAATCTAAGATAAAAATTAAGATCCCCTACATTCACCGTGACTCCCACTCTATCTGCCATCAACGCTATATCATTCTGGAAAAAAACTTGCTCCCTGCCTAATTTACGTCTCTGTTGCTTACTTGGGGACGTATCACTTACGTGTACATATATATATGGGGCATCTTTTATTCCGTTTTATACTTTTGTATGATAGATAGCTTATTAGATTATCATCATCACTTTTAAGTACTTATACCAACAGCTGTTGGTCCATTGCTTTTATACTAAAGAGTACCGACTATGATCAATACACTTTATAACATGTAACAGAGATAATCTCCCTTTCTAAGTGTACTCCCTAATAGTAATTGCTCCCTGTGATTAATTGAGATGCTGGATGAGTAAAAATAGCACTTGTTGAGGTCATGTCTGGACCGTTTTCCTGATAAGATGGCGATCATCATTGCTATATCACAGAGAGGGGTTTCATTTATATACCTGATAGGGACGGAAACATTATGAAAAAGGTATATCTACGTATTCATCTGAAACAAATCAATACATATTTTAGCTTTAACCGTACCCGTTAAGAGCGATCACGGTATAAAACTATGAATTTCGCCTTCTCGTCTTCAGGAATGAAAGAGGTGGTAAGTAATAAGACCTCGCTTCTTTATGTTTTAGATGCCATCACTTTAAGGGTTTGATCTCTGACTACATAAGTAAGTGGGGAGGCTTTATAAGGACTAACCTTCGATAAAACGTGTGGGCGATTCAAGATTATATGAATCTATGAATATGCGATCACCTTATAACGGTCCTTCGTCGACCCCTCATATTACCAGTATGTAATAGACTTGGTTACCTTCGAAGAAGTTAGACTAGCCACACTTGACTGATGCCCATATGCTGATCATAAACGTGCAATAAATGACCATTATGTCTGTATCATCAGATGATGCACACTTTCAGGCAACCCTAGCCTTCACTGCTAGGACCCCCAGACAAGCAAGAAACCATAGTGGCTTCGATTTCATATAAGAGAAACTAGTTATCAGTTGTGGGAATCTCGGTTACATATACTGTCGGTGACTATATTACGTTCGGTTTACCATACAAATTTCAGTTTCTCAAGGGACTGTTGCATAGTAATTCATATACTTCATATTTCAATATACATTCAGGAATGTTTATGGAATAACTAGCTCCGTTTCTTCTCTACTACGCTTATCTCGATTCTAATTCATCTACAAGATAGACCATCGTATTCTCACGACGAGCTGAGAGTTCATCTTGCACGGGTTTAATTCTGGGCAGCAAAGGGACAAGCCGTGTTTTCTTGTATTCGGACCCCTTGCTTCCAAAGTAACGACCAGCCTCAAAGCTCCAGCATTCATTCGCTCTAACCCAGTTTGCAAGACCATTCAAGTATTGCTGTACTTGGAGATCTATCTCTTGATTCCAGGACGGTACGCGCTTCAACCCATCCAAAAATTTTCGCTGAGTTTCTCTGTGGTAATCAGCCACCCAATTTATTGCCCCATTTATGTCGGTACTCAATTGATGCATCACGACTGTGACAATATTTTGGTTAGGGTTCCCGCTAGCTTGTTCTCTGTTGTATGAAACAATATCCTGATAAATGTATTTATGCGTGAGTTATACGGTAGGATTGTGCGTTCACACATACATTCAAGAGAAATACCATATCTGAGGTATTAACGGTCAACTCTACCATGATGGCGTGATAAAAAACATCATCTGGGAGGTTTAATTCAAATTCAAGAGGAGAAAAGGAGGGACGAGTTCCACAATCTTCTCTACGGTTTTCAAAGTAGGCATCAATAGAACGGATAATTTTGGTATCCCGGTCGGCTGCTTGCTGTACAACACAGTTCAAATAAGCCGAAAAGCTCTCAATGAAATGCCGTTGAGAGCTCTCAGTCGCAGTCTTCGTAGTGAGCTCCCAGAATCTGAGCACAGATGAGCACTACACAAGATACATCAGTATATCAAGACGTACTGTCTGGTCATTTCTCCAAGAGCCATCTCTCCTTGTGGGCGGGGCTTATGAGTATTGTGTAGGGCATCCATGATTATATCTACCATCTCTCGGGCAACAGTCTCAGGTTCCACATCTGTATACTCATCAATGACAAGGACCAGGATCATGTAGTCACAACCGATGCGAAGAGCGTCTTTCAGAAAAACTCAGATATACTAGTACATAAACCCTGCAAGAACCTGCACAATACCTTTTTTACCTCTGGATACACTAGAGAAGCAAGAAGCGCTGGATACTAATATGATTAGAACTCCACTTAGTGCGACCCTTCAAAGTTATTCACGTACGTAAATCGCATGTATCAAACGCAAACTGTGACTTCTCATTGAATGCTCTGTAGCTGCGGACATATGCCTGAAGTGGAGGTAGGCGTGACTTAAAGGACAGTGATACATATGATTGGGATCAGTAACGTACATTCGATCCGATTTTGACAGACTTGTATTGTGAGTTTATTGTACGAGGCCATGGCCAATTAGAGATTACATTGGGTATGTAGAAACTCTTTGCTGTGTCTTCCATGAATGGCAACTCCCATACTCTTATCGGAATTTCGTATGCACTTGAAACAGATTATTGAAAATAATAGTTACCCATTATCCTCCATTAGCCACATAATATATCAATATGCTATCTAAATAGATCCGACCATAGTTTTTCCTACAAGCGGAGCAACAAGTATAGTATAAGGGAAAACGGTAACTATTCATGGGGATACTCATCTTCAAAAGCTACGGATAACTAGGAGATCTATCACCACCCTACGTTCAAGGTCTTAAACATCTTCATCAAGGTACCACTCATGGCATCAATTGATCTATAGTATACAAATTAGCTCTGAGCCAAGTTATAGTTCTCCATATAGAAATATCTTATCACTCACAATCTCTACAGGCGAGAGCAATATTATGTATCCTAAGCCGCAATTTGACATCTGACACCATAGCACATAAGAGAGAAGGACGTACATGTACAACTTGAGCACTTTGTATACTCAGACATTTATAAAGAAAGCAAGTAATGTTATGAGTTTTTGTCCAAGACGTTTAATGTGACTTTGCAAACAACTGAGTGTAAAGGGTAGTATTATCTTGTGTATTTTTCGCCCTTCGTCAAGATGAATTTCCATACATTATTGCAAAATCAGATTCGGAAGGATGTGGGAGTCCCAAATAAAGCAAATGAAAGTTAATGACATCATCGAACATTGAAACATCACTCAATCAAGAATGCTGTTTCAGGCTCGCTAATCCGGGAAAATTCAAATAGGCATTTTAAAGAACAAGAGATGTTTGGCGATGCTGCTCACTTTCGTACATGAAAAACAGAAAGCATATTGTCATTCTCAGTTTCTATTCCCTGTTTTGTCAGCTGCCAACACTCGACAACCATTTGCCATCTACCCTAGTAGTTACCTATGCTGGGATTAGGCCTCAAAAAAGCTACGACTCAGTTCCATTTGGACAAATGATGTAATTAGCTATTAGTATGGTATGCATATTATATATGCCTTTCATCTTTATATAGATTAGATACGGCATGGAAATGATTATCATATACAGAAGCATGCTAGCACTGATGTTTAGATATCTCTATTCTAGATAAAGTTCATCTACAAGATAAACCACTGTGCTTTCTCGGCCACGGGAACTGCCTTCTACGGGAATAACTTTAGGTGCTAAAGGGACAAGCCGTGACTTCTGATAATCTAATCCCTTGCTTCCAAAGTAGCGACCACCCTCGAAACTCCAACAGTCGTTCCCTCTTACCCAATTTCCTATACCATCCAGATATTGATGTACTTGGTGATCTATCTCTTGATTCCAAGTCGGAACGCGCTTCAATCCATCAAGAAATTTCAACTCGGTTTCTCTATGATAATCAGCTACCCATCTCAAAGCGCCTTCAATGTCTGTCTTCAAGTGATGCATCACTACCGTGATGATATTCTGTCTAGGATCCCCAGTGGCTTGTTCCCTATTATAAGAGACAATGTCCTAGAAAAAGCTCAGATAGGACATCATATCGTATGGCCTTGTACATACATTACATAAGATTATCATATCCGTAGCGCAGACTGTCAATTCCACTATTACAGGATGATAGAAGAATTCGTCAGATAGATCTAACTCGAATTCGAGTGGAGAGAAGGACGGTCGTATTGCTGCACCATCTCGACGATTTTCGAAATAGGCATCGATATTGAGGATTTTGTTAATTTCTCTGTCACCCGCCTCTTGAAAAACAGAGTTGAGATACGCAGTGAAAGTCTCAATAAAGTGGTTTTGAGCAGTTGGAGTTGCGTATTTAACGGCATGTTCCCAGAATCTAGACAACATTACTGAGTATTGTATAATACATGTTAGTAGGTGGATTAGCTCACTGTCGTGTCATTTCGCCGAGAATGATTTCTTCCCTTGGGCGAGGCTTATGCGGGCTATGGATAGCATCAATGATTATGTCCACTATCTCCTGTACATCAGGCTGAGACTCCACATCCGTAAACTCGTCAATCGCAAAGAGTAGGCTCATCAAATTACAGCTTATATAAAGAAGCTCTACAAAGAGCTCAGTTGCACGAACACGAATTTTCACGCAAGAGCATACTTACCCTCTGATGCCAATGGGTAGGTAAGAGCAGCAAGAAGTGCTAGAAGGTTTTCGTGAGTAGCAGGTATAAGAGGTAAGTAAATTACGTACGGAAGTTGCAATTATCAAATGCATATTGTGACTTCTCACTAAATGCTTGGAAACTATGAATCCACCTCTATGATAAAGCTGTTATTATGGGGAGCATAATACACGATGATATAGGGTAAAGATATCAAGAACGTACATCTGCTTTAACTTTGACTAGTTCATAGCTCGGATTCATCGTTCGAGGCCATGGCCACTTGGCCGTGATGTCAGGTAGATGAAGGCTTTTTGCTAATTCTCCCATGATTGAAGTTGGGGACTAATAGCTGGCCAGTTCTGCAGCTTTATAGCAGCACACTTGCATCTGAAACCGATCTTTTGGGGTTTAGCTTAGTAAATTTTATCTCACTCTTCATTCCGGGAAGCTCAGATTGTTTCATTATTTTCCCTAAAGTTCCGAGCATCTTCTCAGTATCTTTTTACATCATGTCCTAGTCACACCGACTTACAGTTTATGGGACATGTATCTACGTGACTTGTATGAAACTCTTGTTTGAGCTCATGATATTCCCAAGAGATTATAAGTAAGACTATTCAGTACTGACTGCCGATGTCAGTGGTACAAGTTACAAATTGCATCACATCGGGAGTATGACATATAACTCTCAGAATAAAATGCAATAAACTCCGAAACGCTCATGCAATGGATTAGTATGGTAGGCAATTTTTAATCAAAGTGGTTATCTGTGTACATATAACCACAGATTCTTATGATTATACAGAAAAATCTATCTACTTTAGTTAGTTAACGATTACTAGAAACTAGGGAAGTTTCATCGAGAAAATGCTATAGATACAGAAATAATACGATGTATTTGCTAGCCTAAGACACACTTCTAATAATCATCCAGATCAATCGGACCAACTGCCACGTTAAGGTATGTAGAGTATTCTCCGAGCATATAACATTCTTGACATGAAGCTAGGGTACTTGATTTCAGGCGTTTATACATCTTGATGTCTGATCTATAAATCCGGCGTTTCGGGGGAAAAAACTATCCAATTCCAAATCCGGTCCCTATTTGTTACCAAACTTTGTAAGAAATATCATTATGCTTATTAAATAAGCACTGTGACCCTCCGGATCAAAGTCTATCTTCAAGCGTATCCCCACAAATTTCCTGTGTCCGAAGTACTGCTACTGCATGAGCATCGTGCCTTCGTAGCTTTTGGCTTAAGGCATCTCTAATAGGGATCACATTTCCGCGCGGTATATTGACACTAGTATCTGAGGTACAAATCTTAACGTCAATTAATGTTTTACTTAGGAGTTGCCCCTTCGAATCTCATTCTGGTATCTCCATGACTTAAGCTTTAGATAAGCTTAAATTCAGAGAGATTATCCGGCTTCGAGAATGAAGATTAACTTTTAAAAAGAATTGGACTCGAGCATAAACGGCAATTGACTTTTCTTGGTTGGTAGAGTAATTTCTTTTCTCACACTGATGAATATCTTTTTATGGCCTATCCACGTTTGGTCCCCGATGATTATCAATTATATCGGCCGAGTCGGAGTATAATCTTTACCGAGAATCTGCTATATAACATATAAAATTGATCATGATACGAAGTGGTCTATGCATAGAGCCGCCGGGGCGTTTGTTGCAATGATCACTCACATGTATAAAGTGAGTGTGTTATTATGGCTTTCTGAAATGTGTCAAAGGCCTAAATTTATTTCTACTGAAACATATGTCTTAGCCTAGACAACAACAGGCGAGACGATGGTATTGATCGATGCGTTTTGGGGAAAGCAAGCTACTCGTAGCTCTTGAGCAGGCCAACGCCTTAAAGAAAGGGCATGGCCTGTTTTCTCCATTTTATACCTTATGATTTCATCATGGGTCTTCAACCACGCTCACGGCTTGGTATGATCTCTGTTGGTGATGGTACTTTTGAGACAATCTATTGCTTCGAGACTCGTGGAGTCCCCTAAGTCTATGACATGGTATTACTACTGTTGATCGAGACTGCTTCAAGCAGCTCACAAGAATGCATAGAATAGGTAGGTAAGATAAGTATAGCCCATCCTGACGATACTTCTTTCGCAAGTAAAGTCAATAATAACGGTATCGTTTGAAATACCTTTGTCCAATATTCTTCTTATTTCTCTTATCTGGCAATAATATCAACCTTCCTCGTCAAACCTTCGTTTACGTGGTATAATCTGAGGCTCGAAGTCCTCATTGAATCTTCTTTGATGTGGTACTGACCGAGACCTAAAGTCTTCCTCCTTTTCTTCCTCCTCCTCCTCCTCCTCTTCTTCTGACTCCATAAACAATGAATCGTCTGACGAGAAATAGTTAAACTCCATAACATTTCCTTCGCAGTCCTCTCCTTCGTCGCAGTCATCACTGAACAGCCAATCACTGTCACTTGTGAGCTCTTGATCCTCTATTCCGGGTTCTAGGATCAGGCTCGGGTTTGATCAGTTGCTGAACAATGTGTATCGTCATTGTCGTCGAAATTATCAGAGCTTGTGTTAACATTCAGAAGAGACTCGCACTCCGCAGCTGGGAGTAATTCGTCGAGTCTAAAAAGACGCAGTGGCCGAGACTCCGTATGATCCTCTTCTGGCTCTACGTTAGTGACGACCACATCGCTATTGTTGTGTTCCAACTGGGTTGGGCTGTCTACGCTCCCCGCCTTTTCATCTATTGGCATTGGGAAGAAAACAGGTTTTCCAAAGACCCATTTACAATCAGAGGAAGAAGTGGTGGATATCGTCCGGGTAGTCTGATAGCCATCTGGCATACGTGTGAATACAGGAGTATGTGTCTGTGTGTTGCCAGAGGACATAGTTTAATATGATGATAGAATGTATAGAGCGAAGAAGTGTGGGTGGTGGATTATGAGGATTGCGGGCGGTCCAGGTTTTAAGTATGTGTATAGGTTGCTTACTAACATTTACCCCATTGGCTTTCTTTTTCTGAACATAGGGTCTCTGTACCATGAACTGTAAAGAAGGAAAGGAGGCTCATTCTAATTCGGTGTTGTCTTAGATCTTCATTATCTTCGTAATTGTAATTGTAACCATGTAGTCATAATCTAGGCCATGTTACTAGATCGAAAAGTAAGCTAATAAACCTCATAATGAAAACAATGGCCACTTACGTACAGGCGTTTGTTATACTATATTAAAGAGTACAAGAAATTGAAGTGCCCGATATGGGTGCTTGCATTGTTCATAATAGGATGCTTGAGAAACTACACGAAATCAAACCACAGTGGCCCTTGAGATCCACATCGATACATTTCTCATTATCCCCCAAGATGAATTTCAGTGTTCTCTTGACGAGATTTTGCGTCTCCCATAACGACGACAATCATTGGGCTAACAGTCGTACGCACCACATCTGCTAAGCATCAATTTCAAAAGAACTATCAAGCCATCGCTATCGTCACAAAGTACTTTTTAAATAACTCGATTGTTGTATATAATATAACTCCCATTGGGCACCTATTGTTACACATTGTAAACATGCTGATTCGTGGAGCACTCAATGAAATGTCTTGAACATCATGGACCGCGTGAGCCTGTATTATCTAAGAGCAAAGCTCATGTATTCATATGAGTGACTGCAGTTATTTTCATTGTTCAAGTGTCTTTTAAATTGTTAGGATCTGGATTTGGGGTTCAATAGTGCTTATGGGTGGGATATATAGCTGGTCCCAAAGTCCAGTTGAGATCCTAGGCAGTATCAGCTCCGAGGGACTCGCAAGCGACAAGCTGTCTCACAGTTGTCCGGATTCTCTATGAGCTCTTTTGTTGACACCACACGTATCACACACACTGTATCTCAGGCGGACTCTACTCAGATAATACAATTTCAACACAAATACATATGTTAATATACTATATGTCCTTGCACATGGTGTATGGAACAATGATTGTTACGATCAGTCCAGATTATGACCCGTCAAGTATTTTCCAGACTAAATTGATTGATAAAATACAAGAAAAAGAGTTCATTACTAGATCCGCTCGTGATGAGTCCACTACTTGATCTCGTGATCAACCATCTAAGGAAATATACTCGTTTAGATCATAGATGATGATGCTAACGCTATCCCATAGACATCCTTCGTTCCAAATTCGGTTATAAGTATAACATGAAGAGAAGTACCTTGTTACGAATTATTCCCATTTCCAATGTCGCTACCTACGCCTCATACCGTACACAGTTACTACATCTCTAATAACATATATTTGCAATAAATATTCGAACCATCGTTATCTAAACGTGATTTTACGGCGTCACTTGACGTCCTTCAAAAGGATATCTAAAATCCTTCGCCCTGCCATCTTTTATTTGAAACACACACAGCTCCTTCATACTCAAGATCTATTAATCGTGTAATAAAGCTAAGTAGCATTTTTACGATTAGTTTGATAGACATTCGTAGAATACTGTACATGTGCTCATTCACCTGAGCCGAAAATTCATTATTATCATGATCTGGATCCTTGTAGCTTTTATTCTCATCGAAATAATTCGAATAAAAAACTCGAAACCCTTCAAGACGTCATGTGTAGTCTGTATCAATGTTGCGTCGATACTGGCTGTAGATGGAAAAGAAGTATATTGATGGAGAAAGGATAAAAGCTTGATCCACCAAGCAATTGTTTCAGTTTCTCTCGGACCTTTCTCGGCTCAAGCTTTTCTTTTCTTTTCCTTTTTTCTATTTCTAAAAAAAACTTGAAACTTGAGACTTAACGAGGTACGTATTGTCTTTATACCGAGGACTTTCATGCCTCTATCTACTCCGAATACAAGTCATCTACAAGATATACTACCATATTCTCACCAGACGTGGGGGGTCCGTCCTCTGCGGACCCTGTCCTAGATAGTAATGGAACAAGCCGGGTTTTCTGGTACTCTAACCCTCTACTTCCAAAATAGCGACCTCCTTCAAAACTCCAGCAATCATTACCTCTTACCCAGTTTGCGAGTCCGTTCAGGTACTTCTTAACCTGATGATCCGTCTCCTCACCCCAACTCGGCACTCGCTTAAACGCGCTGAGGAACTTTCGCTCCGTTTCCCTATGATAATCAGTTATCCACTTCATGGTCCCATCAATGTCCATATTCATATGATGAATCAAAACCGTGATAATGTTTTGGTGGGCGTTACCACTGGCTTGTTCCCTATTATAGGATGCAAAGTCCTAGTAGATAATTAGACATAATCCATCATCATAATATGATCTTATATGTACATTACATAGGATTATCATATCTGTAGCACGGGTGGTTAACTCCACTATGATTGGATGATAGATAACCTCGTCAGGGAGGTCTAGTTCGAATTCGAGTAGAGCGAAAGTAGGGCGGGTTCCAACATCTTCCCTTCGATTCTCAAAGTATGCATCGAGACTTCGAATGTTGTGTTTTTCTCTATCAGCTGCTTGCTGTATGACCGAGTTGAGGTATGAAGTGCAAGCTGATAGAAAGTGTCGTTGAGAGCTCGGGGTTGCTATCTTAATAGCGAGCTCCCAGAATCTAAAGACATTGTTGAATAATTATGGATAACTTAAGAATTTGAGCTTACTGGCGGGCCATCTCTCCCAGGATTATCTCTCCTTGTGGACGAGGCTTGTGAGGATTATGCATGGCATCCAAGATGATGTCTACCATTTCTTGCACCACCCATACAGACGCCACATCCGTGTACTCGTCAATGGCAAAGAGAAAACTCATCATATTACATCCGACGAGAAGAAGCTCTTCTCCCAAACTTCAATACACTTCCTTTAAACGCTACTATACGAGAAATCATACTCACCTTTTGACACCCGTGGATAGACGAGGGAAGAAAGTAGCTCTAGAGAATTTAATGGTCAGACCTTCGTGGTGATGAGTGATAAACGTACGGAAGTTGCATTTATCAAATGCATACTGGGATCTTTCGCTGAAAGCCTTGAAGCTATGGATCCATTCCTAGTACAGTAAGACAAGCTATAGTAGGATAGGTAAGAGAAGTATTAGATACATACATCAGACTCAACCATGATGGACTCATAGTGGGGATTTATCTCACGAGGCCATGGCCAGTTGGACATGGTATCAGGTAGTCGAATATACTCTGCTAGCTCTGCCATGCGTTAACCTGAGGATACATGGATGCGCATCTCCCTCCCTATTTTATATTTTCTCCAAACGTACCTAGGATGAGATTTTGTCCAGTTTACCTTAATGTCGTCATAATTGTGACTTCACAAAGTCTGGTACAGTATGTCTATTACTCTATCAGATATGCTTACCTGATATTAAAGCACTACATCGCGAAGGTTACGGAACTTGAATGACGCTGTTTATAGGAGTTCTCATATCTCTTAGGTGTATTCAGCTCAGATGAGCCCGAGGAGCCTCCAGTACAGCTTTTCACAAGTACATCCGCAATTTCAGTTTATCCCCTACCTAGAATTCCTATACTAGAAACTTCAGTAAGCTGATGATATCATAGCCTATGACGGACGAGCCCACGAACCGGGGAATTTTTTTCTCCTTGATGGTACTCGAATAACAATGAGATGTTCCCGCAGCCGATATAATCCTAAATTACAACTACCCAAAGTTGATTCACAGACTTAAAACATGATATATGGTCCAATACCATGATTCTAGTGGTCTTTTGGAGAGTAAAAGTAGCTCAAGCCAAGCATCTATCCATGTATTTGATCGATCAAAAATAAGAGAACAATGGAAAATGAGTGCCTAAAGTCTACTTACACACAATTCAATCCAGGTAAAGGATAGCCACAAGCACTCTATACATACATGGTCTCCAAATTACCTTGATACACCTTTAAGGATAGGTGAAAACGTGTGCTAACAGATACGGAGATCTTTCACTAGAACTTCAAGTGCGGTTAAAACCTTGCTGCTCCGTATAAATCAAATTCACAAAAGTCCCTACTCTGCTTGAAAGATCCCGGTATTCAGCTAAATACTTGATTTATTGTGGAAGCATGATGACACTTCAAGTAAAAGAGAAATGTGGTACGTAACTGTATCTCAAGTTTTGCATTGTAGGAAATTTAGCTCCTAGACTATGCTATTAGCTCAAACCCTCTCACGTAGCCATCGAAGTTACAGGTGGAATAGATGGAAAACAACTTTAATTATAGCGTTTTCCATTATAAGCGCAAACAGAAATCTCATAACTATAATCAACTATACAGTTATTAAGCAAGACAATGTTTTTCACAAGATATGCTAAACTCAGAATCGACCCGGTATTTAATAAATTTTCCCTAAGTATTACGTCAAAAAATTGAGTCTCATTTCAAATTGGATGATAGGCCCCAACCCCTTCAAGGCGTATCATAGGTACTACATGTATACGGAATCATATGGTTATATCAAAACCCTAAAGTAAGTTCTAATAACGCATATATAACTCAGTTTGCTATTCTGAAAATGAAGACTTGTATGATGTAAATCAACTATTCGAATCATATATACTATATTTGGTTTACGCGTGATCACATACACGTAGATGACTAACTACAACCATGAAAGTCCAAAAAGCGGAAAATGATGAATTTGATTCCACCTATCATCAAATAGTATGTAGCTCATCAATGAGATGAATAACCGTAAATTCGCGGCAGGATTTTTTATCAATATTCACTCCCTGTAACATCGGAACGACTCGAGTCTTTTGACATTCTAATCCTTTGCTTCCAAAGTAACGTCCACTTTCGAAACTCCAACTATCATTCCCTCGAGGCCAGTATGCCAGACCGCTCAAATAAAGCTGAACTTGATAATCTATCTCGTGGCCCCAGGACGGTACCCGCTTTAATCCAAGTAAATATTTCTGTTCAACGGTGGTATGATAGTCTGCCGCCCATCTGAAAGCGCCTTTTAGATCGGTTTTCATATGATGCATTATGATAGTGATAATATTATGATTGGCGTTTCCAGTCGCTTGCTCCCTGTTGTAAGAAACAATGTCCTGAAAAGTATCTGTACGTTTATAAAAATTCAAGGGTTGCAAGCATCTGCTTACATTATCAATAATCAACATGTCTGTTATATAGCTTGTAAGCTCCACTATAACGGGATGATAGATGACCTCATCAGGGAGGTTCAACTCAAACTCGAGTAGAGCGTAGGATGAACGGGATCCGATATTTTCTCGCCGATTTTCGAAATACGTGGCGATATCACGTATTCTGTTGTTGTCCCGATCAGCTGCTTGTTGTACGACAGAGTTGAGATATGCAGTGAAGCTCTCGAGAAAGTGCCGCTGAGAACTCGGACTTGCCACTATGATGGACATCTCCCAAAATCTATAAAACGTAAGTAAAGTCTATATGGTCTATAGAAATGGTCAAACACACTGTCGAGTTATTTCTCCAAGAATGATTTCTTCTTGTGGACGGGGCTTATGAGGATTATGTAGTGCGTCGATAATAACATCCACTATCTCTTCTACCACAGGCTTGGGCGCTATATCTGTATATTCGTCGATAACAAAAAACAAATTCATCAGGTCGCTACCAATACGAAGGAGCTCTGTCTCAATTGAATGGATAGCTTTAGAATATTATACACATATTTTTATATAACATACTTACCCTTCGATAGCCAAGGGTAGGCTAGGGCAGCAAGAAGTGCTAGAGAGCATGATGAGGTTAGCGTGAAGTAACAACTTCGGGTTATGTTGTCTACTGACTGAAGTTGCATTTGTCAAAGGCGTACTGCGATCTTTCGTTGAACGCTTTGAAGCTATGAATCCAATTCTAAGGAGAGTTAAGATGAGGGAGTATTGATACTGGAAGATGGTAGATACATACCTCAGATTCTACTTTGACAAGCTCGTAGTAAGGATTTAATGTTCGAGGCCATGGCCAGTTAGCCATGGTATCGGGTAAGTGGATGGTTTCTACTGGTTCTCCCATGAGTGAGCCTGAGGTTTTGATGGTAAATACTCTACGGATTTATAGTTTTTTTTTATCGCACTTCAAATACGGACTTGTAGAATTTGTATTCCATATTTTTTTTCTTACTAGCCGCCTGGCATATTTCATGCCTTCTCATACCTATAGTTTTTCAAATAATCAAGTTGTAATGATAGGCAAATATTTAGAGCCCATGATACTCCATTCTTGCCTTATGTCGGATCGTTACTTAACTTATTGTCCTCAGAAAATGTCTATGTTCCATTCAAATAATGAGAATGACTCACGTTAATATGCTTTCTTTTGATATCACGCTACTATAAGTTCTCTTGATGTTTAGACTTCACTTCTAGTATATAATTTTCTCCCCAGCGAGCTCTCATTGTGTAATTATATTTTCTTAAATCGTTGTCATATCTACAAGTCACTTAGAAAACTCGAAATATTTTTATGTCAGTCTCAGTGTATCCGACATAAGACTCTTAAGATATAGCACATAGCATATCAGTCATACGAGGCTAGCTATTAAGATTAGGGTCACTACAAATTACTGTCCTAAAAACGGATGGCGTCCCATACTGGACTAGCTAGATCCCTACCTGCCTACGCAAACACATGTATACATATACTATCTATAGCTCTCCGGTAGAAAGTACATCACATACAAATATTGCACTTATGATAGTCAAGCTCCTGATGAAAGTATTCTTCAACTTATCATAACAATAAGTAGTGATTACTACAAATGCTCTATTGACCTGTACGCAACTTGTCAATGCTCATCATGACATATAAGTGTCGGAACTATAGTATCAGTGTACCATCGTGAGTCCCTAAGTACAGATATCGATGGTTTTTCTCGTTTCTCACTACTGAGGCACTCTTATTCTTTCACCCATATGTATGTTTACATACGAGTATCAACTTTAGTATCTAATAAAAGGAAAAAAAACTTGCAAAAAGGACCACTACGATCCTGAAAATCAACCATAATGTACACTATTCTTGAGTATTTCTAATTAATGCGGCGGAGTTCGGCCAGCGTGGTTTTATGCAGCATTTAAAAGGTTTTGGATGTCTATTGCATGAAACATGAACATGAGTCTCGAACATTCTGAAAACGACACACAGATCGATAAACGTACCGAACACTATGTTCCGAATGCTTTGTATCTATCGGAATTTGTTTACCAGTTTCATCGACAGCAGGAGTGATCTTAAAAGCATGGAACATTGAGGCTATAGTTATCCATATAGTATTCTCCGCCAAGTCTTTCCCAGGACAAGATCTGATAAAAGAAAATGTAAGGGAAACATTCTACCTGAATCAGTAAGATGTTCTACCTTCGCCCAAATCCGAAAGCTGGACCTCGAGGGTCGGGTTGTGGGTCCGCCCCTCACCGGATAGGAAACGATCTGGATTGAAACTCTCAGGATCAGGGTAGATATCTGGATCATGTAACATTGCCCTTTCAAAAAAGATAAGACGAAAGTAGAAGTACAAATAGTAATTCCACCTACCAACTATTGGCAATTATAGTGCTGCCTTTGGGAAGGAACATGCCATTATACGTATCATCTTGCGTTAATCGGTGTGGCACGCCTAATTACTATTTTAAGAACAATCGTCACCGAGACAGTACTGTGGGTGGTACTTACCAACTGGAGTTGTAGCTCCCCACCTTCCATTCATTCAGTTTGCTGAAAATACTATAAATTTAACGGATAAATCCTCACCTAAAAGCCTCAAGAATAATGCATTGGATATATGGAAGTTTATCTCGGTCTTTAAAATCGGAAGTCGGTTCTTCCCGATGACAGTATCTAGTTCCGCTTGTGCCCTAGCTTGGATGACTGGGTCGACGACCAATGCTATCAGTGCGGTCATCAAAGCCGATAATGTCTAGTTATAAGCGTCAGTTGCCATGCATATACATACATGATGATCACGAACGGTATCAAATCCAGCTATAACAGAAATCAATAACTGCTACCATTAATGATAATTGTTAACCCACCGGAGTATGCATTCGCACCAGTATCTTTGATCCCGTCTTCGTCTGCGAAGTTCGTTTCTTCCAAAAGGGTCGAGGTGTATGAAGGAATTGCGGTCCCTGCTGACTGTTATAGAGACTTGTATGAGTATTTTAATTTCTATATACATTTTACAAGAATTACCATCTTTTTCTTGACGTAGTTGAATGGAACATTTCGCATGGCAGCAAGATCTTCTCGAGTACCTGGCGGGAGGCGTTTGAACGTCACACCAGGGATCCAATCAGGTATAAATCGCACTTAATTATTCGTTTAGCTACTGAATTTCCGCAAAAACTATTTATATAATCTGGCTCACGAGGAGGAATCAAGTCAACTATATGCGATCCGACAGTGCCGGCAGCTGCAATAGTAGCCCCACCTTTTGCGGCTATTTGAAGCATCTCGTCTTCGTTAGATTTTACTTCGTGTCCGAAGATTATAAGCATAATAATAGCTCCGGCCATACTGGCGACCAAATGAGTAATTTGATGTGAAGAATTGATATATTATAATCAGTTACCGTTCTATATGAGACTTGTAGTTCTCAGGATCATCCAAGAGATCTCTTAGTAGGCGCTGGGCTTCTTTCAACTGGCTAGGGTAGTAGTCTGGAAGACGATTCTTTGCGAAGTATTGATTGAGATATCTTCTGTGTCGACGGAATGTCTCTCCATATGTAACAAGAGGAAGAGCCCAGTTCCATCCAATACTAGAAGATATCTAAGTAAGAGTGTCAAGATTGGTGTAGTATAAAACCGCTTACACGTCACCAGCCATAGGAACATGAGGCCTACAGGAGTAGATAGAGCTCCGTTTCTCCAGTAAATCATGTGCAATAGCGTAGGAGTTGATGACTATGAGTGACTTTTGCAACACTTTGAAGTACATAATATCCCCTAGTATTAATCTACTTAGTAATTTTAATCGATGTACAAGCATATATTCAGTACCGTATTTTTCTTTCCCCCACTTTGCATAAACCTTCCAAGCAGCTTCGTCTGGCACATCGAATAAGTTACCAAAGAGAAATGAGGCTTGGGGCCAGGAGGCAGACGTAAGTTTCTATACTTTAGCGCCGATCGTATCCATAGAAGGGGGACGAGGAGAAGAGGAGCGAAAATGAAAAATGTCCAAGTCGAAAGTGAGTCTGGGGCCATTGTTCAAGTTGAAGAGAGACGAAAGCTTCCTTTGACCAATATAAACACTACCGCCTTGTTACTTCTTGACTAAACTTCATCATATAATCGGTATTTCAATATTGAATCTCTTTGTCTTCGATTTACACTTATCGTTCGAATATTAGTATGATTTTAAGCGTTTCAGCGCCGACCCTATTGAAACCAAATCAGTAGTTAAGAGTGTACTGCCATACGTGGTGGAGCATCAGACGGAAATCTTATTTCCTGAATTTCCTTTGTATTTTGTACCTTGATACGAATCTGATATTCTTCGGAGGTCCGTTTCCCACGTCATATCTTAAGACCCAGACGACATTATACAAAAATACATTTATTCCGACAGGGTCTGATGTTACGCAACGCAAAGTGATCGAAACGTGCATTTAAATAATGTCTCAGGACTAAAGTATCCGTTCATTTCATCAGGGTCGAGTCACCTAAGTCCAAGATCATCCACCAACCTATTGAGTCGGTGTGCTTAACTCTCGATATCCAGGAGACTCAAAATCACAAAGATAGAGACATCTTGATGACTACTAGTCTGCGATTCCTTCCATAAGTTTCTCAATACTAGCTTGCTTCCACCGTTTCTCCGTGATAAGAAAAGGTTGAGGTAATTCTACTAATACGGGTTCTTGCTTATCACTGAGCAAAACCATATTCGCCAGGCACGACCACTCAACCAAGCATGGGCCATTCCTTCGCCGCTGAATCCTGCTGCAATCCACTCTCCAGGCGCAGCTAATCGGGATCTCATGGAGAGTAACTTTGTATTGTCTTCACATAAAAGTAACGAGGATCTTTGAGGTTCCTCGCGTTTTGATATGGTAGTAGGAACACGCCCTACCCAAGGTTTTAAGTCAGCAGACATCCCCATTATACCCGTCCAAAGCGCCTTCATCCTACCCTCTCCCCACGAGCCTGTCGGAGGTTGTGTTGTACTTTCATCATCCCCTTCTTTGCCCCAATTTGAGAAGTATCGTTCCAAGACGCCTCCTAGGTATGCACCGACCTCAAATTCTGACTTTTCATCATCAACGTTCCCTACATTGTCGAACAAGGCGGCTTCTGCGTTGCCCCCGAGCATGGCCCCACCACCAAACATGAACTCTCCCGAAGTTATGGGGTATTGTGAGTTAACATTACTACGATTTGATGGAAGCAACTGTGTAAGATAGTCGAATGCAAACTCCGATTTCCCCGGATAAAATACGAATGATCTATTACCAGCCCATGAAGATTGCATTAGTCCTTTTCCTGGACGTTGAGCAGTCATATGTAACCGAGTAGGTACTATCTTTCTTCGCATCCCCGTAAGTAGATGAGAAGACCAAGCGTTGGTCGCGTGAATGATATGTGGAGCTGAGATCTCGCCCCGCGGTGTTGTAGCTACATACCCATCATTATTTGACGATATACTGATACATGGTGTGCAGGTGAATAGTTGAAAGCTGATAGGTAACTTCTAGTTAGTCAATCGAAAGCCTTATAAAATAGAACATTACGTACTTGGGGTACCGATCAAGTAAATTTGAGAGGATTCCTGTTACGAAACGGTAAGGATGAAGAGCTGCACCTGTCTTCTGGATACATCCAGAGACAGCTGTCGATAGTTGTAGTCCCTAAAGCGGAGCGTGAAAAAGATTGAAATTTTTTCAAAAGTTGCGTAACACACTGTGATATCCTCCCGATTTTGATATAGTTTGTAGATTCCTCCTTCTGACGGAGCATCCTCTAAGTATTTTTCTAGATTATTTCTAGCATCGCTGAAGAGTGCTTCGTTGACATATACACCAAATTCTTCAACCTCTCTCACTTGACTATCGGTTAGCAAGTGTTCCTCCTCGGCGACTTTGATTAGTGTATGTATATGAGCTAGACGAAATTGTATAATCTGAGAGGCAATAGAGGACCCATGTTCTTCTTTGAGTTCTTGGTAATCTTCAAATGTATTTGGCGAACAGTGTCCACCATTTCTGAGGCGATCTTATCTTAGATATAATCTTCCAAATAAGGTAACACATACCTTCCCGTTGCACCTGAGCAAGCATCCCTGGCTTCAATCATTACAATTCGTAAAGGTTGGACATTTTCTTCCGTCTTGTGATCTAGCAGAGCTTTCGCTATGGATGTTCCTGTGATACCGCTTCCAATGATAACGATATCTGCTGATTTCGGTAGCTCAGCGTCACAACCATGTCGAGCAACCGTAGAATGTGGAATTGTCCAGTAAGGCACAGACGAATTCAATCTTGGGATTCCTGGGTCTTGTGAAATACGGCGAGACAAGATCTCGTAGTCATTCGCCATCGACTTGAGCGTCTGCAACGCTACACGCAGCTGGGAAAGAACGGCACCCATCAGAATACGGCTATGGTTCGTCGTCGAGGAGACTTTCTGAGCGTGGCTAACAAAAGCATCTAGATTTAAAGTTGTGTATAGTCGCGAGTGATGGCTGTACTTTGACTTTGATCAAAACCATATAGGCGCCAACGCCCACAATAAAGAACTGTGAGACATACAAATTCGGAACAATTTTTTTTTACTGATGCCGCCGATCACATGTGCTATTAATAGCTAGCGAGGCCGTTTCATCTCCGATAAGTATCACTTTAGAACTACCAGAAGTAAATACAGGCCGAGAGTCAGTGTGAAGTGTATACGCCATATGTTTCCGAATCTGAGGTTGCGCCAGAAAGGAGATAATGCTCTTTTCCGGGGAAATGAAGCCCCGAAGACGCACATTCTCTCACAGGGTAGGTACTAAATAGTAAATCTGTAAGACAAGCGCGCTTGTATCCCTTGTTGCTCAAGGTCCCTCATTGTGCTTGTACTATGGCCCTGCCCAACTTCCCGATTGATGAGTCCTATCTGGTTGGCGGATGGCTGGCTTCTTCACTTTGGGGTAAGCGTACAATTCTTGACGTTTTTCAGAAAGCTCATTCTGTTCGAAGGTGCTTTCACCGTTGTCTTTATATTTTGTATGTTATCTGTTATCAACCGTCCCGGGGATGGTAGAAACTATGTAACTACAGGTGCTATCATTGTGATGTAAACATCCATTATAATTTTGGAAAAATTATCACTAGCTGAATTGAAGTGAAGGTACACTCTGGCAACAGTGCACATTTGTTTGGTCTTGGCAAGACTGATCCAGGCATTCATCGTACATGTTAATGATGAAGGCGGTGCAATCCTCTACCTGGCCGATATTGGTTTGCCCCTAAACAGGTCTAAAGACATGATTTACATTACTTTGGTGAATTAGAATTGATGTCGTAAAAGTATCATATTCATGTATATACTGATTTTTTGTGCCTCAGATTGTTCTTGGCGACTCTATCCTTGTTTGGCGTTGCTTCATGGTATGGAGCCAAAACTATTACATTGTTGCTCTTCCTAGTGCTATGGTAATAGCAACTGCGAGTGAGTCGTGATTACCCGATATGAATTCAGGCGTTCATTAAAGCTTTCCTGAATGCAGTTACTGGATATGGAGCCGTTGGTCGCTACTTTTTGCCTAATCCATTTACTCCAACTTCTGTGGCGTGGGCTACTGGGATGTTAGCAGTGTCGATGACCACTAACATAATAGTAACGGCACTTACAGCTGGAAAGATCTGGTTTGTATTGCTCAATGTTCTGTAGTCCGCGATTCCAGTGATTAATTTTAATTATCTAAATCCAGGTGGCTAATGCGGAGTCTCGGGGATGTTTCTTTCACGTCTTCGCAAATTAAATATCATTACCTTATCCTCCTAATAGTTGAATCTGGATATTTGTTGCTGCTGCAAAGACAATCGAGTTTGTGCTCTTTCTGCTATCTCCAGACAATGGACTTGAGGGATTGAATGCCCTCTACATTGTAATGGAATGCATGCCTCAGATAATGGTTAGTATCTTCACCTATACTATACTTTTCTGTGCTGGAGACTTAAGGTGACCTTATTATCAGGGTCTTGCACCAACCTTCATTGTTCTAGCGGTCAACAGAGGACTTACGTCAAACGGACAGGCCTACACCAGTAGGACTGCTTATGGATCAGGCGCAGGAAGCATGTATACTCAAAGCACGAGTAGAACCTTGGGAAATAAGATGCAGTTTGCCGTCCCTACTGTACAAACGGACACGGTTATAACCACGGACTACAACATGCAAGATATGTCTGACAAGAAATCGGCTCTATAGCGCTTTGTCTACCATACCTTGCATTCTTTTGCTATGGACTTCTATAGTTTGTAATTTATTAAACTTTTCTGAACTTCTTCTGAAAAAAGGATTCTTAAAAATATTACATAAGTTTCATGATCAGTACGTAATAGATAACTCAATCAAGATTATCACGTTATCTACGGTGATCAAACGAAGATGCACCGCTGAGCACGGAAACTGTTTTGTTTTGTGCTTCGATCTCATAATTTTGATCCAATAGTTCTTGCTAGCCGAAAGCAACCATGGGCGCCAGGGGATCTGTGTATTAAGCTTCAACATGTGAGAAAGCCCGTGAGCTGATGGCTATCTCCGGGCTGGGCGGGCCAAGTGTTCCAATTACCTACTAGAATAGTCTAAGTGCTTTTTATACTGGCTGAAGAGAAGGAAAAAAAGTTGCCAAAAGCTCTTAACCACCACGCCATGACAAACTTCCCTATTGATAAGTCATACCTTGTGGGTGGTTGGTTAGCATCTGCGCTCTGGGGTACGCCCGCTGTTTTTCTGATATCCGGACGCATAATTCTCATTCCGAAATTGCAGGTGCTTTCACTGTTGTTTTTGCCTTCTGTATCATCTCTGTTATCACACGCCCTGGAGGCGGAAGGAATCATGTCACAACGGGAGTAGTTGTTGTAATGTATGATCTATCTTCTTTTTTTCGCTTTGTAGCAAAGTTTCTGATGATTCATAACTAAGGTACGTTCTGGCTACGACACACATTGCACTTGTGCTCTCCCGACTCATCCAGGCCTTTATCGTTCATGTTAACGATGATGGCGGAGCTATTCTATACTTGGCCGATATATCTCAACCCTTGAATAGATCCAAGGATATGATCTATATCACTCTGGTGCGATAACCTATTCACAGAGTTTAATGCTCAGAATTTCACTAAAAATACTGTTTTAAGATTGTTCTTGGTGATATAGTCCTTGTATGGAGATGTTTTATGGTTTGGAGCAAAAATTATATTGTTATCGCAATCCCTTGTTCAATGGTAATAGCGACTGCTAGTATGTGTTTTAAAGGTCTGTAAGAAACAATGTACTAATCCTAGTATGGCAGTTACCGGCTATGGCGCAGTTGGACAATATTTTTTGCCCGATCCCTTCACTCCTACCTCAGTTCAATGGGCCGAAGGCATGCTTGCAGTGTCTATGGCCACCAATTTATTGGTTACTGCATTGACGGCTGGGAAGATATGGTCTGTGCTCTTGATCTAAAATATACCCTCATTTCCTTCTAACAGATTAATTTTTCAGGAATTTGATGCGTAATCTGGGTGACATGTCCTTTGGATCGTCTCAGATCAAGTATCGCTATATGATCCTTCTTATCGTTGAATCTGGTGTCGTTATTGCTATCAGCAAAACAATTGAGTTTATCCTCTTTGAGTTATCCCCAGATGACGGTCTTGATGGGAACAACGCACTTTATATTGTCATGGACTGCATGCCACAAATTATGGTTTGTTAATCCTAGTTCTTTCTGATGAATCAATTTTTTTTGATACGTATGCTCCTCAGGGTATCGTTCCTACATTCATCATTTTAGCAGTCAATAGAGGTTTTACCTCAAGTGGAGCAGAAGCATACTCGGGTTCTACCGCTTATGCGTCAGGATCCGGAACCTTATACTCTCGAAAGGGAACAGGGCTAGAAAGAACTATGGAGTTTGCTACCGCTCCTAATACTTCTCGAGTTGGGCAGACTGACACCGTGATGTCTGTGGGAGAGTATCCACTACAGAGTTACGGTGGTAAAAAGACAGACTTTTGAAGGATTTATGTTTGTAAAAAGAGGAGTTTTCTATCGTTATGATTGTCCGAAAAGCATGGATTAAATTTCTACCATTCTAAAAAAAACTATTCGTAATATAACATTGTATCTTAATGAGCTCTACAGTGCATGATTTACTTTAAATTGATTAAAAGTTAGCTTTTGCCCTTTCCAAAATGGGTCCGATGTCCGGGAACCTTGGGACGAGTTTACAATGGAAAGGTGCTGGACCCCTATCAATCCTTTCTAGTTAGTATCAGTTTACTAATGATACAAGTGTTACTTACACTACAACTCCAGCATCAATAACATCTGTCAATGAAGGTGTCAATTCGTTGCCTTGTGCATCGCGTGCCTTCTCAACGTTGAAAGCCCAAAGTAACATAGCAAAGTTGATAAATAGAGATTGACTTGCGAATGTGACACCGACGCATGTACTAGATGACAAGCGTGAGTTCGTATTAAGAAGATCATCCAAATCTGAAAGATATAGAAGCTTACCGTCTTCCAAAACCAAATGAGACATGCCCTAATGAATGCATGTCGGGTGGAGATATATCGATCGTCCCGGTTTCATCAAGGTGTCTCTCTGGGATAAAACTTTCTGGGTCTTTGTAGATTTTAGGGTCTCTGTCTATCGCCCTAAATGCGGATGTGAGGCGTCTAACTTGAGATTAAAATAGTTTCGCTATCCCTACCATATGTTCGAAATGACTGTTGAACCTACAAGCATTAAAAGTGTAAGTCCAATGCGGAGGAAAAGGTGGAGTATACTACTAACCTTTAGGTATAAAGTATCCATCGTACCAGCCATCCTATTAGTGACATGAATCAGAACAACAAGAGCAGTGGTTCATTATAATCACATACCTCCGCGGCGCGTCTTGGAATGCCTTATATGGAGATAATATGTTATAGAAGGTGATAATACGATCAATCCGAAAACTAGACTCACCCAATGGGCCAGCAGGTCTCCATCGGAGAAGCTCCCTTACGAGTGCTCGAATATACGGGAGATGGGGTCTGTCAGCAAAAGAAGGGACACGATCTCGACCAATAACACTATCGATTTCTGCTTGAGCTTTCCTCATTATCTCTGGGTGATGTATCATGGCAATGAAGAAATTAGCGAGTGAGGCCGAAGTTGTCTCGGCCCCTGCAGAACTGAAAGTGGTTGTCACTCAGATTAAATCACTGGTTGTGAAGAGAATGACACGAACAACATGATACCAGATAGCCACGCAGCCTCTTTTCGGGATAGGCCAAACTTCTCTTCGTCTTCTATGAGAGCAGACACAAAGCAGTGTTTCGCTTCTCCGAGATTCTGTGAACGCAAAAGATGATATAATGTAAGTTATACTTTTTTATCATGTTTTCGTTGCAAAGCGTGAACTTACCATTTTCTTTTCGACATCCGAGTTGAAACTCTCAAACATGTCAGATTCTCTTTTGTGCCATGCTAAGGCGTCACGTTTCCAGCCAGACATCCACAGAGGCAGGTAGTTCAGAAACGGGAAGAGATCAACCATACTGGAACCGGGAATACTAGCATTGGCAAGACGAGCAGTATGTGCATGTATGCGTTTGACCAGGGACATATGACTATCATCGATTCTCGGCCATCCATACGTTGCGGTCAAGATGTTTGACGCAGTTGATCTGTTTCCAGAGGCTCATAAATCATAATTAATATCTAGAGTTACTCTTAAAATTACCTCTTTACGTTATCTTCCCATTCGTCTGGGTTGGCTAGGAGTTCCGTTGCGAGTCTTATAGCTTCTTTCTCCTGTAAGGGTTGGAACTGTTCGGAGCCATGCGGGCCAAAAGTGTCATGTGTTGCTCGACGAAGGCGGCGGAATCTAGAAACTCTTAGCAGTGGTTTTTGTGGATCAGTAAATTCAACTCACAATCCACCGTAGGATATAAAGGACATCATGATTCCACCCGACAGTATCTCCCCAGCCATGATGAACCGGGGTTTGTGACTGTATATCGTACTTCGGCGGTCTAGAGAAAGACATTTACTGAGAATATTGTTGCTATTTTTTTGATAATATCACTCACCCGACAGTTCAAATGCGGATTTATTATCATTGAGAACTATAACTGGGTGTCCGGCGACGTTGAAAGAGATCACAGGTCCTGAATTTAGTTAAGTAAGACTCAGATAAATTTGATAGTAACAACTAAAGCTTATATGCACCATATATTTTGCTCATTTCATGGAATCGAATCCATGGCAGTTTAGTTGGTATCTGAAAGATGTTGCCCAGTAGAGGTAGCCCTTTAGGCCAGGTGGAAGTTTACGAAGACGAAGATAGCGTCGTATCGTGGAAGAGATGAACCACGATAATACTACTAAAGATAGTAGAGATTTAGCTCCAAGTTTACTTCTAAGTTCTAGAGCAGAGAGCAGCATAGTGCTGGGTCGTTGAACGGCTCAAACGAGCTTCGAGCGAACATATTCAGCTATAAGTGGTTATTAATTACGACATATTTGATGTATAACGGTCAGGATAAGACCCTGGATGCATGGACCGGGATCAGAACTGCGATGGCCTCGGAGAAGACCTACAAATGCATCAAAACGTGAGAGGGCGCCTTTGGTTACCCTTCAAGCCCGTACTGGAAGGGAAGGGGGATCGGTTTACGTGACTTTATCTATAGATACAATATAATTTGTTTACATAATTTCGTATTCTTCCCGATCAAGATATCGCAACTATAAGTTGGCCGCTCAGGCTCTTTGTCTATCTGTACTGCGCCCAGTCAGCGAAAGCACGGTAGTGTATTCCTAAAACATTCTCGCTTCAGTGTGACTCAAAGTTTTCCAATTCTTTGCCGGCTTATCAGTATCAAAAATAAGTCGTTTCAACTCCAGATTCCTAGGGGTCATACCGGTTAGTTAATGTTCAACGTGTTTGATCACAAAGGACACCGCTCAAGAAGCTGGCCTTAGTATGGAAAGTAAGATGAACGGCGTGTAACTAGTGACTTATATTCAATACTTTGGCTTATACTATATTTGGTTTTCACAGAGACGCTCTGTGTGAAAAGAAATGAGTTGAGACCTCCCCGGGATTCAATCGAACACTGTTCTTGTAGACGCATTCTCCCTCCTGTAGAGTCTGTGTCAAACCATCATGTCGACTGGATCCTATACTCCGAGAGATCGTCAGACAAAGAGCCAGAAAAGACTTCGTATGACTCAGGTTTAAGTACAGTGACTGAAAATGTTGAGAGTCAGAACCAAGCATCCAGCGCTCGACAAGCCATCGTTCTTGCGGTATTCTGTCTTGCCTTGTTCATCGATGCTTTTATGACTGGAGCCATGATTATATGTCTAGACTCTGTAATAGCTTGTATTTTGTCTACTTTATCGATACAATGCTAACAGTCCATCTCTAGATTAAATCAGATTTTAACCAGCCTGCATCAATTGCCTCTTGGGTGGTTACTGCCTATAGCTTGACATTTGGATCATTTCTTCTGCTTGTAAGTAAAGCTCTGAGTTAATGGTACGAGATTCTGAGCCAAAGCAATACTACAGGCAGGACGAATGTGTGATATCTATCATCCAAGCCCATATTCATCATTGGTTTCTTCCTGATCGGAGTAGTTGGTATTGGCGGAGGGTTCTCAAAAAACATCATTGCTCTCATTATTGTTCGAGCACTACAAGGCATTGGTGCAGCTATGACAATCCCATCAGCGACATCGATGCTTACTGCAGCTTACACGACTCCTAGATCCAGGAATTGCATTAACAATGTGAGTTACAGGCACTCTTGATATTTGGAATCTATAAACTTAGATTCTTTAGCTTTGCTGCCGGTGGAACGTTGGGATTGTGTCTCGGATTCGTTATAGGTGGCCTGATTGTTCAATTTGCTTCTTGGAGATGGGTTGTCTGGGTTGTTCCCATTATTACAATTCCGCTTTCGGCCGTATCCATATTTCTGATACCAAGCAGTCAAAGGCATAAAGGGACAACCGACAACAAAATGGACATCCCCGGAGTACTTATTCTCACAGGTATGTCCATCATATTGGGTACTCATGCATGGGACTAATGCGCAATTTTGTTCAGCATCACTTATTCTCCTAATCTTCTCTCTTTCTGAGGCCCCAATTACCGGATGGGACACTGCTAGAGTTCTTGCTCCCTTGTGATATCCATAGCCATGATAGTGTCTTTCTTCTTTTGGCAAACTCGCTTACTTGAGAATCATGCACTCGTACCCCCCAGAATGTGGTTTATTCCCAATTTCCTTGTTCTTGTCTTTGTTTCCTTTTGCACGCAGATATACCTTACTGGCCCTATCCTGGTTTTCAGCGAGTACTGGCCAGTTGCGTATAATTGGAGTGCTCTTACAATTGGCTTACATGTGTACGTAACTTCTATCGAAGCTTACTCTTTGCAGTCCATTCATTAATTTCCTAGGCTTCCGATGGGTTTAACGTCTACGATTATTTGTGTTCTTCTTCCGCGCCAGATTCTGCAGATGCCTCCACGCATTGCTCTTATATGCTCAAATCTGATGGCTGGATTGTTCTCAATTCTTATGGTTTACTCTTCCTCTAACACTCGCTACTGGAGCTATACCTTTCCATCAATGATACTAATAACTGCCGGATCCACCGCAGCTTATATGATATCAAAGTAAGAACCACAATATCGATATCACAATGTGCGAATGAAGTATCTAACCGGGTCTCTTTAGTGTCGGTATTATCACATCCGTACCAGCCGACAAGGTCGGAGTGGCTGCTGCAATTTTTAGTGCAGCGCAACAAGTTGGAGGAGCCATCAATGTTGCCATTATCACTACCGTTTTAGTCCAAGTGCAGAACAAGCACCCTTTCCATCATACAAGGGCCCATCTTCTGCTTTTTGGTTTGTCGTCGCTTTGGGAGTCATCCAAAGTATCATGGTTCTATTACTGTTCAAGCCTCCTCAGAAAGGATCGGAATCGGCTCCTGCTAGTGAAACTGATGGAGGGAGTAAATCTGGCACAGAAGTAGCAGATTGATACTTTTTCCAACTTATTTATCGATAGATAGTTTGAATAGATTGCACTGTACTTTGAACAACTACGAAACAGCTCCTGAGACGATAATGCAAGACCAGTCGTAAAATGCAGACTGTTGAATGTGGTGATGATAAATTTATGATTAAGTTTAGTTAACTTGATAACTCTAGTAATTGGGAATTGTAACAACTGTGTACGTAAGGAATATCTAATTCCTTAAAATTTTAACTATAATTAATACACGTGAGAAATCTAATTCATCTCATCTATCTATATTCATCCCTGCCGCTATTCTCGAGAAAAAATCGAAAAACTGCATCTAGAAAACTTGGATCTGTGGCAAACTCTTGTCCATCTCCTCGACTAGGGGAATCACCACGTTCTCCCGTCGTAACTGGGTATCCTGCGAAGCAGGCTTCACCTTTGGCAGAAGTGGCACAAGGCGCGTCTTCTGGTATTCTAGACCCTTGTTCCCGAAGTATCGACCGCTCTCAAAGTTCCAACAATCATTACATCTCGGCCAGTTCGCAAGCCGTACAGATATTGTTGTACTTGACGATCCATCTCTTTTCCCCAAGAGGGAACGCGCTTTAAACCATCAAGGAATTTCCGCTCAACTTCGGAGTGGTACTCGACGACCCAGTGCATGGCGCCCTCTAAATCTGTCTTGTGATTATGCATGACGACAGTTAGAATGTTATGGCGGTCATCCCCGGTAGCTTGCTCTTTGTTATATGAGGCGATGTCCTATTATATCTCAGTATCTTTCGTCTAGACTCGCAAAGACATCAACTTACATTATCGAGAATGATAAGATCAGCAATATAGACTGACAACTCCACAATTACGGGATGGTAAAAGACTTCATCGGGCATATCCAAGTCTAGCTCTGCCGGAACATATGATGGTCTTGCACCTATATTTTCTCTTCGGTTCTCGAGGTATCCCTCAATGGTGCGAATTGTATTATTGTCCCTATCAGCTGCCTGTTGAACTACAGATTCTAAGTATGCTGTGAAGGCTTCGATGAAATGACGTTGAGAGCTTGGACTCGCCGTCTTAATGGCTAGCTCCCAGAATCTAAAAACTTAAATGAGGACTAAATCTTGTAAAAACTGAAATGAACTCACTGTCGTGCAACTTCACCAAGAAGGATCTCTCCCTCCGGACGAGGCTTGTGAGGGTTGTTCAAAGCGTCAATCACGATGTCTACCATCTCTCGCACCACAGGCTCTGGTTCTACATCGGTATACTCATCGACGACAAAGAAAAGATTCATCAAATCGCAACCAGTACGAAGATGTTCTGTAGCAGTCTGCTTAGTACTTGAAACTGAATAGGTGGTGACTAGTTCAAACCTTTTGATATCCATGGATATGCAAGCGAAGCAAGACGAGCTAAAATATTTTCTGGTCAGATTGATCCAAGTCATACGCGTTGTATACGAGAGAGCATACCAAAGTCACACTTGTCGAAGGCGTATTGGGACTTCTTACTGAATGCTTTGAAACTATGAAACCACGCCTGAAACATGATAATGAGATAAAGAACTGTATCCAATGCTTTCAGACGTGACCTACATTGGATTCAGCCTTGACCTCTTCGTAATGAGGGTTGATAGCACGAGGCCATGGCCAATCAGCCATAGTTTCAGGTAGGTAAAGCACCTTCACTGGTTGAATCATGCTGAGTGAAAAGGAGTAAATACTCTCAAGTAAAGACTGGTTTGTATGAGACTTGGGAAATGGTTGATTTTTGCGCCGTATTCACAGCCATATTTATAACTCTAAGGGACTTTGCTTGTGTTCCTGTGCTCTTGGAATTAACTCCGGAAATCAAGCAAGGCCTTACATTGCCTCAGCCTATCACTGCGTACTCTACAAACCTGATCTTGATTTCAGACGTTTCCGTTTTCGAACCGATACTCATCTTAGAGAGAAAAAAAGGTGACGCTGAGTGAAAACAGGGTCCAAAGAGAATGCATCTATGATTTGATGTCACCAACTCTCAACCGCGTATCACTTGGTTGAAATGAGCCATAGATTATGTTTTACATATAGGACAGAGCCTCAATAGAGCCCTAGCCGATATCTGTAGGGTACGAGAGACTGATCACATTAAAATATTCTGCCCCCGTTCTCCACGGTCCACGGATTACGCAATATTCAGGTTCTTAGGCGAGCCTACTCACAGTGAACGGTGCCTTAACCCTGTATGTGTCCGCGATACGTATCAATCACTTTATTAGTGGTTCAAAATTTCTGGTGCTTTCATAAAGACTAAAAATAGCATGGAACACATAGTATATAGTAAATTAGAGTAAAAAACACATTTGTCGGTATCTATGGACGAGTAATCGTTAAGCTTGGCGAACGGAACCGTCTCTCATCCGTTTCTCCGGTAAGGAACATTACATGGAGCCCTCAGCGCTAGTCTCTTACGAAGTCTTTTCTTTGACCTGTTCTTCGAGACACGTCCATAATTTTTCCCCTAATTCTGGATCCTGAGACGCCGGTTTGGGACTCCAACTCTTGCCCATGGGATAAGATACTAAATAAAGTTTCATCAATGGTTTGCGTTGGTAGAGTCTTACTGGTCCTCACCTTTCCATTCAGATCGGCACCCTCCTTTGAAGTCCCGGCCCATAGTTGTGTGATAGCGCCCATAGGAGTAGGGTGAAGGACCAAGTTCTAGTTGGAATTTCTTATCTTTAGACCCTATCAAATGTAATGACAATGAGGATGAAATGACTTACCAAGATTTTACGGGCGATCCCAGGCATATGTCTTTGTAGATCTGTCTGGATATTTCCTGCACTTTGGATGAGTTTTCATTCATTCCAAATATTAGGAGGTACGTTACCAGGATTCAGAGATGTTGCAACGATGCCTTTGTCGCCATAGCGTCTTGCAAACTCGCGAGCGAGGACTACGTTTGCCTTGAGGAAAACAAAAAATATTTGTATCAAACAATAGCTGAAGTAGAAAGTATATACTAGTACTTACAAACTTAGATTGGCCATAGCGCTGATCAGCACTCATCTTCTTTCTCGCGGAGTGTCCGTGAGTGTATCAAAATTAATACCCTTTGACTGAACAATAGACGCCGTGAATGTCACTCGGGCCTTTTTGTCTTCAGAAGACTGAGCTGCAGAGATGAGGGCGGGCATAAGGAGCTTTGTGAAATAGAAGGGACCTTCGAAAAGCAAGTTAGTTTGTTGTACATTATCATGAATGTGCAAGCATTTACCCAAGACGTTGGTGCCCCATTGAATATCAAACCCGTCTTCAGTTAGGTCTAGTTCTTTTGGTGGATTTGACAAGAACATAATACCGCTTAAGATAACGATGAGTAACATGCCAACGATAGGTATGATGTCACATACGCGCTATTGTACAAAGTATGTAACTCCTGCTCTTGTCCTAAAAACTCATCTGCAGCTTTACGGATACCTTTCAAGCTAGAGAGATCAAGCTGAAGAAAGATAGCCTCCTTCCCAGTATCATTCTTTAGCTCCTCAATAGCAACCTTTGCTTTGTCTGCGCTTCTTGAAGCCATGTAGACTTTGGCATTGTGTCGAAGCAAAGACCTAACAGTTTCTTTGCCAATGCCAGTATTACCGCCTGAAACGACAATTTGAGATTTTTGTCTATGAGCCTCAATAACTTATGATCAATGACGCTCACCAGTAACAATCATAACCTTGCCAGATAGGTCAGGGATGTCAGCGTCATTGTACTTTGAAGCTGGCGGGTATGACTGTGACCAGTATTGACCCATCCTAATTCAGGTATCTGGAAAGTAAAGTGAACAGGAAGGGGTGTAAAGCCTTGTGAGAGATTTAGGTTGTAGATCAAGAGAGGGGAAAGAGGTCGATAGGAAACTAAGAAGAAAATCTGAAAAGCGGGTCCATCTTTGTGAGATGGTCACTCAATACAACCGGGATAGACTAACCTCCGCCGAATACTATGAGAATAGCGTGCGTTCATTTCAAATTGACTATTCAATGAGTTGACTTGATGCATCAAGGGAAAAAGAAGCACTCTGATTTTTTCTTTTTCATCTTTCTTCCGCGGTATACTTACCGAAGTTTGTGATTCGATCACGATCTTTTACTTATTGATAAAGGGGGCGCCTCACTCAGGGCTGCATTTGGATTAGCAGTTGATGTGCTGTGCACCTCACAAACGCTCTCGGGACGGACGTTGGCATTTCCATATATAGTAATTTCCGAGTTTATTTGTATGTAAATCCCACGCTTGGAAATAGGATAGAACACGTGTGTTTTCTGGACTTCTTCCACGTTTAATACTAAGTTACTGGATTAAGAACAAAAGATATCTAGCATGGGCGAGCCGACTAAAACCCCAATTTCTTCTTGGAGCGTGGTGACTATCTTCGTCGTCAAAGTTTATGCCCATCTTTTGACTCAGTTGCACAAAGGTTACATAAGACAAGAAAACTATCTGGGTTGATACATAAATTATCGGTACGGTGTGCGATGATTTACGATCTCGGAACCATCAATCGATCTTGTTTTACCAGGTTGTATGATAACGAGTGTCACCCATGCATTCTGAAATAGTTTTCTTCAGTGTCTGTTCTGAATTAAGAGTATTCCAAGGGCTAAAGATGTGCAAGCATGCGCTTATGGGTGTGAGCACAGTCTGGGTAGTATATTCACACGATTAAGAGTATTAGTCACGTACGTAACGCAGATCAGATTCTATTGTGTACAGCTAAAATTCAGAAGTATCAGAATATCGCCTCGCTAGGGTCTTTTATACATTTATTGGTAATCATTGGGGACTTGGGTGTTAATACAGCAAGACTAACGTTTAGTGGTGTCAAAAAACTGAGTTTGTGTCACGACAACCTTATTCTATACATTAGCAACCAGACGTCTCTGATAATTTCAGTTATCAAGAATCTCGAAAAGTAGATGATTCTCGTACTGAGATGAACGCTAAATCTCAGACTAACGTCATTTAAACTCAGCTTTACCGTCGCCGGCTTTGGTTCAAGCAAAGACTCACTAGACCAGCTCGAAGTAAGAATTTCACTGAAGACTAAACCTCGCATGCTACCGCTTCATCGTCAACAGAAGTCTCAATTCTTCATGAAGAAAAGGAAACATAGCCTGAGATAGATACAAGTGAATGGGATAACTCAATATTGTTTACTTAATACTCGCATAGCTGGCTTGATTTTCTTCTGGTAAAGGCACAGACCAGCTTCCTTAGGAGCTATCACTACATGAGTTTGTATCTGAGATTGGCTTAGGGTTTCAGGCCGATGTTGTGCTTGAAAATGAAGAGGAAGAGGGAACGAATCGGTCGGAGAGTCTGTAGCAGAGGTAGACACAGCAGGATAAGGAGTCAATAGAGAGCTAACGCTAAGAGACGAAGACGGGTCTATGGATTTACTACTATGAGTTCGGTTTCGCGAATGAACATGGATATGATTGCGTAGATGGATTCGTTGCTTTTCGTTGTCTCGTTGAAGAGACCGTTTAGCTTGAGGAGGGAAAAACTCTCGTTTCCAAGGATTATCATCCTCACCAGCCAAGTAATCGTCATATTCCTCATCTTCGTCCGTGAAAAGCCCTCCTTTCTTCTGAGAGCTCTGATAGCCTCTTATCTCTTTCCCCTCTCTCTCCTTGCTTCTGTGAGAAAACAGCCGTTGTCCCTGCCGAGGGAAGTGAGAAGAGGAGTTTATGGTGAAGGAGATAAGTTGTGCGGTCAATACACCCCATAATGCAGAAAGGACAGTATTTGAAACGATGAGTGGGCCATCTACAACCAACATCGCGAGGGATGAGTTTATTTTAACAGACACACACTCTCTCCTTGCCCCCCCCCCCTCTCCTCTTTCAGCAGTAGTAAGCAGGGGAGCGACCGTGTAGAGCCAGAACGAGGAACCGGGAAGGGTCAGCAGAGTCGACAACGGAATTAGGGATAGCCTTCCAATCAAAGGACGAGCGCGTCAGAGTATCGGGATTGATGATCTCTTTCATCACTCTCTGTCAATACTGATACAAACCGGTTTCACATAATGTATCAAACGTACTCTGTATGTTTTATCCCTTTCCTTTTTTACCTGAATATCCACTTCTTCAAGATTATCCATAATCGTTCCGTCTCGAGTAGAGGACGATGTGCGGGAAAATTTTGTCGGGTAATGTATCCAAGTTTCATTAAGCTGTTATCTCATTTTCGATACTTGTATGTACTCAGGATTTCCTTTTTGGTGATGCCCATGTGTATCAATCATATTTGATAAGGAGGTAAGTCTGTCTGGAATTACCATACTTTACAAGTGTTTCAGTATGTATACATTAAAGAACCGCTATGGTAGAATATTCGGTGCCATTTCAAATCTATGATGTCAGTAGCACGTAAAGTAACGAAACCCCTTATACAACTAATTCATAAACAGCCTGATCTCTAGAGACGACAACAAATAGGTAAACTTATGATCACATCATTATACGAATCAACTTATTAACATGTAACTATCATTTTAAGTCACAAACGGAGGACTTGTTGTGATAAACCATGGTTCAGAGCTCTTTGAATATGAGCAGGAAGTATTTAAGGTATCCTCTTTGACGGTTATTTTTCGACTTTATAGCTAATTCTAAATTAAGGTTATCTGTGTTGATGTCACGACTGACTATATGTACTTGTTATACTTATCTATCATTTTCCTATCTCATAGTATCTAAGACATCCATATGCTTCGAGTTCTTGCACTTTGACATAACGGTGAGTCATTTGTATTCCAGTCTGTGATAGTGCTTTATATCTAATCTTTCTTGCATATATAATTTTTTGTCTACTATTCTCTATATGTCAATAGCTTGTGATGTTATCGCCAAACTCTCACTCTATATTTAATTACAATGAATAAACTACAAAGAGGTATGTTTCCCCCGACTATCCTTTGACACGTCTTTCCTTTGATAATTAGATAGGCTAAACGGTTTTAAGCTAAAGCAATTTTCATCGCTGAGCTCTCCAGGTTATCAAACTGTAACCTTCTTCTATCTAACTGATTGGTGACTGAAAACCTGTATCCCGGTGTTTCGTCTTTCTTACCTAATTGTACCTTATAGGATCATAACTACAACCATCAGTTCTACTCTTCAAGTATTGGCTCTTTACAAGGCTATCGGATACTGTTTTTCGGTGGGAGTAAAGATAATTTACCTCGTGGATATATCGATAATGGACCAGATCGTTCAATATCTCATGTAAGTTAACTTCCTCCCAGGGTCGACGTTTTGATCCCGAAACAATTCTTTTCAAGCCACTGATAGTTCGTCTTCTCTTCCACCCCCATTTCTGATACAGGGGTCCTATTTTGCCGTACAACGAATATAGTCTACTCTCGAAAAGATTTCAATATAGTAGTACATGTAGGAACCACAAAAAACTTAACATTGCAAACATCTTAAATTTTTCTCAGAGATCCTAGTTTTCTCTGTCTTTTCGGCAGCCGGATGTTTCCTAACCTGAAAGAAGCTGCAAAGCACGAGGAAATCAAAGGTGATACTCACACGATTATAACAATCTTAGTGGTACTTCCGTGAATGCTGGCATAAATTTTGTCCGAACGTCTCAGTTCGCTATTCCTAGCACTGATACAAATGGTTCTAGTTCTATGACCCGGTATTCTAACTTATAAACTATCTACCCTTGTTTTTAGTATCTAATCTCACTTATTAGATACCGAAAGACCCTGCGGGACTACTACCAATGAGTCATAGCCATATCCATCGGGCCTTATTTGAGACAATGTCCACCAGGATTACTAGACGTAGACTATTTTTCTCTCCCGGAAAAGCGGACCGATAGTGTTATAACGCCCATATATCTCATATAGCTATATCATAAATTTGAAAACGGTAAAAACAGACTATGCATTTCAGATATATGGGTTATTAGATTAGGCTTAGGCCTGACTGACTATTTTATGTCCCTCATCATACATACAATTTAACGACATAGGGTCCGTGCAACTAGAAACGTGAGGGAAGCATAGATCTGGTCCCATCTCCTCTGAGAATTTCAATATTCCAAGATTAAACTCGTATCTTATGAAAACTTATCGCAAAGTACGCTTAAACTACATGCGACTCAAATTACTCAAAGAAGAATTTCAGCGCGCAAGCATCTCAGATGGACAGTAAACTGGCCCGCCTGGTCCCGTTTCTTTGGATGAAATATGTCACAGCACATGATCCGTGACACGCACATAATCCCGTTCTAAATATTAATTTAGATTGCTTACACAGTAATGCTTATGCTAATGAGTGACGAACTATGTGATAAAACCTATGTAAGCTGAAGGATATCGACGGAAAATGCAAAAAATGCAGCTCTTGGAAATGAAAACATTATCAGGAAACACCTGACAACACTGTGTGATATGATCATGAACCCGATATTCCTCTCAACCCTAAGAATCAGTCTCAACCAATGATTTTTATAGACAAGGGAGTGGTACCTGACAAAATATTGAGTGGGTACACTAGTAAAAGGCGTTGTAAGTCACTAGTGTAAGAGATGAAGACATAAGGGTCTGTAAAAAAGTTAATTACAGTATTTTCAGAAAACAAAACGTCCATGTCTACTACTGTTACAGAAGTATACAAGGATAATTTGAGACAGCGTCCAACGGGCCTACACAGCCATGTATATCATGCAGGGAGAGTTTATTATGGAAAAAGGAGTGAATTTAGGAAGGGGCTGTCCATCGTTGCAAGAATGAATGATAAGAAGAAAGAATGCAATGTATATAAACAAAAATATGCAGGCCGATAAGTGGAGATTCCAGGTACAAGAATAAAATCTCGGAGAAGTAAAGATTCGTTACAGAAATGAAACATTAGCAAGCCAAAAAAAACACGAGGGGAAAATAGTTGGATGGAATAAGAAGAAAGAAAGGGGGAAAAATAAAAGGAAAAGTAGAAAATGCAGAATGAAAACAATGCAAAACAACTGTCAATGATTGAGAGTTCACCATGACTGAGAAGAAAAATGAAAAAGAACGGATGGGAATAAGAAATCAAACAGACAAACACAATAAAGATCAGTCGATAAAAACATGTATAGTCTTATCTTGTTACTTTTAAGTGTCCGAAAGCTCGCTAATACTAGCATTGCTCGGTATATTACGAATCTAAGAAACGAGATAGTAAATCAGAGTCCAATCGAAGCATCGATATGCACAGTTGAATGAGTCAAACTCACCCCTAATACAGGCCTGGAATAATCCTGATCGTCACGAAGTATTGAAGCAGTCGTGTCTGCCCGATTAAGCCGAGATTCAAGAGCGGGATCCAGTCGCTCATCCGCCTTTCCTGGCTCCGTTTCTTCCTCAGATCGACGAGCTGATCCCGGTCTAAGCGGATTTCGGGGCGGCGGAGTTGGTGCTCTCATGGCGGCTGCCGGAGGCGGAGGAGAATCGGATGTTGGTGGAGGAGTCACAGCTTGGCTTCCAAGTCCAGCAGCTGCAAGCAGTGGTTCATAGGAGCTGTAACTATAGCTTCGGCTATGCTGACCATTCTCCAAACTATTAGATTGATGGCCTGATCCAGAATGTGGACTTCCAGGGGAGGGCTCGAAGTGCGAGCAGCAACGTATCCTTCTTGGGTAGCACGGTTGAGAGAGAATGGATCGTTACTTGGATGCGAGTACCCTGCGTATGGATCAAACACAGCACCATCACTATTTTTGAAACCAGTTCTCTCATCTAAGAATACAGATGGCGGTCGTGCCATTGTGGGATACGATGATCGCTGGCTCATGCCACGCTCAGCATCGTCATCTTCGTCTACAAGTGGAGAACGATGTCCGCCTGGAGCAGCCAGTATAGCTTCATGCTCAAGCCTTCGTCTCTTCCGTCGGCGGCGGACCGCAAATATTAGCCAGAGACAGATCGATGCTGAGGCTAACCCTACAAGAAGAAATACTCCGGCTACTGCCCCTTTATTCTTGAAAAATCTATTTATAATAGTAGTTGGGTTGAAAATTAGATTTCATGTTAGTTATTATAGAAATCATTGAAAATATTTACTCTGGGGTCGATGAGCTTCCACTGTCGCTATTCAGAGTTGGATTCGAGATAATTTGCGTGACGGTAGCCACTTGTCCGGATGCATCTGTTGATGTTAGTGTAGACGTAAATGCCGATGGAGCTGTTGAAGTTGTGCGCCCATCAGTGGTTATCGTTATAAACGAGGTACTTGATAAAGTGACTCTAGAACAGAATATATTTGTATGGCTTCTTTTCTAAAAATATCGAACTAATGACATACTCGACAACGCTCCTGCTTGAAGTACTACTAGTGGTGGGATCTTCATCAACAGTCGAAGAGGTTGAAGAAGTTGAAGAAGTTGGTGTCGAGATCGTTGTTATTGTTGATTCTGTAGTTTGAGTGGTCGAAGTAGGTGATGTGGTCGTAGAAGTGCTTGTGGGAGTTGTATTAGTATCAGAAGTTACGCTAGTCGTTGATGTTTGTGATTCAGGAGTAGTCAGCACAGATGTGCTGGTGGTTGTGGGTTGGCTTGATGTAGTTGAGGTAGAATCTAATGTAGTCGTATCTGTCGTGACGGGAGTAGTAGAAGTATCTGACGTTGTAATCAGGTCTGAAGTAGAAGTGGATTGTGTGGGAACATTGCTCGACACTGTATCGGTAACAAGCGTTGTGCCAGATGAAGAGGACATGTTAGTCGTGGATGCAGAAGAAATGGTGGAAGAAGATGAAGATGAAGATGAAGGAGAGTCTGAGGTGGTAGAGGAAACCTCACTCGAAGTTGACGTCGTGAGTTCGACAGTTGATGAGCTAGTGTCAGTTGTCCTGAATAGTTTCATCATAAAATCATTAATCAACAATTTTTCATCATGAAGATTATAATGGAGACTAACTGAACAGTAGTTGATGTAGATTCTGTATCTGTAGATTCAGAAGTAGATGCTAATGCAGAAGTAGAGGTTGAAGATGCTGTTGTAGCAGTCAAAGATACATCGTTGGCCGACGTGGCAGAGGGCGTAGTTGTGGGAGACACAGATTGTGTATTCGTGAGGGAGAGCACGGAAGTTTCGGAGGTTTGCGAAGTCAATGTGGGATTATTGTTGGTCGGCGAAGTATCGGAGGTCAGTCCGTCCGTTGAAAGCACAATAGATTGAGTAGATGAGGACGTTGTTGAGGGCGCCAGAGTCGAGGTCGTAGAGGACATGGTGGAACGTTTTGTTCAGCAAAGCGGCGCAGTATACGTTTTTAGCGAAATAAAAGGTGATCGGTGTGGGCAAGGGAAAAGAACAATGAGCAACGATACGAGAATTAAGTGAAACTAGGATATAGAAAGAGGCAAAGGACGAAATGAACTAAAGTGTCGGCTCGAGGTGGCTTCGTGTGTCTTTTGTCCTCGTTGTACAGACGCGCCGAGTAACATAAAGAACAGATAAGGGGGTAGAGAAGGATAGATTGAAACACACCTTGTTGGTCCTGTCTCTTTGCCTTGGGACCTAACATCTCAACATCATCGACACTTGCTCGTCGTCGTCGCGATTGATGCCAGTTGGGATCAGAGTGGCCAGAGGGAGAGAGATGGTATTTTCAGACGCGGGCATACATCCCACTCTGTGACATTCACAGCCATCGGTCAGGCCCTGCTTTTTTGCTAATCCCGGTCTTTCGCGTCACAACAGAAAAAAAAATTAGTCCAATAAAATATAATTAAATATCAACGTCATAGTCTCCACTACCGATATTAACATCTAATATTATATTCCACAATGACAATACTAGACAGTATAAATACACCAATTCATTTGGCATCTATTTTCTTGAGGATTGATAAGAGTCTATTTTATCTACTTGCCGTCCATCCATAAATTTCAATGGTCATTTCTTGTGGCGAGACGATTTCTATCTCTTATAACGGATGAGTAATTTCACCGAAAATAATATAGAGTAAAAATCATGGCTGAATCACCCGGAGGGTTTAGTATCATACATTATTCATTATTTCCTTTTGGAGTCCCGGAGCCCATGATTTTCGCAAATTTTTCTATCTTTACTAACTTCACAGATTGAGACCAAGCCATCTGTGAGCTAGCAGTATGCTGAAGACGACTACCTCACGGGATGATACAAGATCGCGGCAAGATCACGTCCGAGCGGATCAGGTCGTCTAAATTATCATTCCGCCTCATTCGCGACGATGGATATTGCTCCCGTGCCAACCCTGCAGCAGTCTTCTCGTTACAACAGTTTCCACTCATTGAAATCATAGATGAAGTATCTCTATCTACACTATATACAACAGGTACTTTTATACGCCTCTTGTCGGGATAGCTTGACGGCAGTCTTCAACGGAAGCTCAAGTTAGGCGACCTACCGTGATTGCATCGATGTTTTGAAGTTTACCCTGATTTGAAGGAACGAATAGATTGCTCATTTAATTGATAAATGAACATTGAGCTGTTGTCTCTGTCTTGTGAGATCTAATTGTCTGCTTATCTCGGGTCCTCGTTTTCGGCATGCATACTAGAGACAAAACTTAGTTGGTACCATATTACATGTATGTTTTTTATCATGCTTATTAATTTATTGATACTCTGATTCAGATTGCTTTTTGGGCAGAATCTGTAAAAGGTGAGCCTGCATTTCGAGGAGTAAATCGTCTGGATTCTCGATTGAAGTTTGTTGTTGTCAAGCCGATCGATAAAGTATATAAACATGCTCTGATATGACTAGATAGAAACAATGACAGTTGTTGCTTGGCGGAAACTTGGATGATGAGCTACTGCTCTCATACCCAATCTAATACAGGAATAGGTTTTCGGGAGCAAGAGTCAGGTAATTTTTAGTATCTGTAGGACCAAAACTAATACTCGATACTTTACGGAATAATAACTAACTTAGTGACTAGATTATTACAATAGAAACTAGCCACAATCATACGCTATTAACACATCTTAAAGATGCTGAAATACATTGAATACCCTTCAATAATGTTCTCGCCGAGTAGCAACGGTAAAATTATCGAACATAATTACCTGATACTTTATACTGAATACAAGTTGTACACAAAGATACCACATAACTTCAAATACTAACTATCATTGTTCATGCGATCGATCAAGTAAGATATTGAAAGACTTAGTTTCTCATCCATAATGGTGTGTATCGATGGAATAGTACAACTTCCAAGAAGATTTCGAGTGATAATACACATTTGGTCTTTCGTCTCAATCGAGATGAGGATAAAAATAGAAATCTTCTCATTCTCTCGTAACACAGGTTGCCATATTAGGCATCGTCGTACTGGGAAGCTGAGTCCCTTGGCTTACATCCAAAAAGGATAGAGCCTGTTTATACCACAATTACAGGATTTTTCTTCAGATGTGATGGCCAATATGAACTCCACCAAAGAAATAGATAAAGTTCAGGTTTTTGCTTGTTAAGATTGAATTTTCTTCCGTGGTTTATGTGTGTTTGCATTCGGCAAATTCCGTGACGCCGATCACTGATCAGAACCTCTTCAGTCCTTGAGTAGGCCTAAACAACTTCTTCAGCTTCAGTTGCAACCCCCACGAACAGCGACACATTAAAGACGGCCATCTTCGCAGACAATCGCTCAGCCATGGCTCCTGGTCGCTCAAGATCAAACTCGTACATAAACCCACGAAGTCACTCTCCAAACGTAACAAAGCAGGGCCCAAAACAACGCCCCTACCGTGGCCCAACCCAGGCTACGAACTCACCTACGCCGTCATCAGCTCGTGCTGCAAAACCCTTTAAAACTGAGAGACTCTCAGCCGCTCCAACCCCTGAGCCCACAATCGAGCTCGGAATGACGCCTGCGGATCGTTACTATACGAACCTGCGTGTTCTTAGACGACGAGATCCGCATATTGTTTCAATATTCGACCAGTTTGCCCATGTAACAATATATTATGTTAACGATGAGAATCAACAAGAAAGGGCAGGCTATGAAGGCACGATGTTTCTTTTCGAGAGGTGAGTAACTTTCGCAATCGCGTTTTCGGCGCATTTTTGGCTGAACTAAAGCTCAGAGACATCGAGCCCATTTATGGCCTCTTTATCCTTAATCGCCAAGGAATGAACGATTATATCCGTTATCTCTTGCAAGACGATATCTTTGAACCCTCAGGCGACATCATTTGGGTCAGCACTCTACAACCAGCCGAACCAAATGCCATGGGTGATGAGGATCGCACTACTGGGTTTTGGGCAATGCCTATGGATGTTCGTGAATCCCACGTAGATGTTCTCATGCGACTTGCTGTTCATCTGCGCCGCGGAGAACGTTACCCTGACAGATATAGGTACGGTCCGGACACAATTGTTCCTCAACAAACATCTTTCTCTGGAGGTACTAGAAATGATATACAGTATGATATATTTTACGGGATGTCAGAAGAAACGAAGGAAAAAGTAGCAGCTGCCATCCGGGAGAGTAAATTGAAAGCACAAGAATTACAAAATGGAAGTGGAGAAATGGATAAAACCAAGATGAAATCTGTTTCTTCTCTTGACCTACTAGCACAGATCCAGCCGTCTATGTCTGAGTTAGATGTTTTATTCTCAAAGCTCGCACCCGCCGCACCAACAAATCCAGATCCTACACCTCCTTCGCAACAGCCGTTGACCGGTCGTGCTCTTTTGGATTCTATGTTCGCATCTATAGGTGGTTCTGGTCCACAACAACCAACAGAGTCACCCGTCAATAATTTGGGACAGAAGTTAACACTTGAACAACTCGGGCTTGCACCAACCGTATCAACCGTCCCTCTTGGAATGGAGATTATCTCACCAAAGCCAAGTGCTGCCGGTTTACCTCAGATCTTGACTACAAATGTTATACATGAGCTGATGGGGCTCCCATCATCAGGTAGTCGGAGTGCATCCCGGACGTCTACATCTGCCTCTACTTCTGATTGTCAACGGTCACCTGGTTCTTCTGGTGCCAGAAGAAAAGAAAAGGGATATGTCGCTGATGAAGGAGAATATAATGGTATTGGGTCAGCCAACTCAACAGACTTTGAGGGCACATCACAAATAAAGCATCTAGATCGTTTGAGTTCTGGTGGTAAACCTTCATTCTTAAGTGCATCGAATTCCGGGTCCAGCGTTTCTGTAAAAGGAGACGCCACACCCCGTGCTCGAGCCGAACCCCTGGGTCTTGTCTCTCCTCGCACGAAACCGACCTCAGCTCAAAGTATGCCTGAGAATCTTTTTCAAAGCCTTGGAGTTGGTCTTCGTCCCGTAAAGGCAAGTTCCACAACGTCACGTGTTGTGTCTGCCCCAGCACATGCATTCCAATCTGGTGCGGACCTCTGGCCTAGTGGCATCAACGGCACAAAAGGTGATGCAGCAAGTGACATAGAAGAAGAAGAAGACGTCGTAGAGCTAGACTTCAATGATATTAGTGCCCTTGACGACTTGCGGGGTAACGATGAAAAGAAAGCGAAAATTGGTTTGAAGAAACCCTCATCTATAGCGAATTCAGCCAAGTCTAATGCTGTAAAAGTTAATGGGACATCAGCACCTACCAATGGTACGGCTAACTCAGTCCAGGCACGTTCAATTAAACAGGAACAAGCGAAAGTATCTGCGATGAATAAGATTAACACTGTGAACCAAAAAGCAAATGGAATAAATGCACATACACCCAACAATACAATTAACTCTGTTCCGGTTGATACTACTCAAGGTGTCGCAGAGCGATCACTTCGAGCAGCGTTAATAGAATCAAATCTATTACGGGCTGATGGACAACTACTTGAACGTACTGCGTTCGTTCGAGAAGTTTTGACCTTAATACATGTGAGTCACTCTTCTCAATCGATTAAATCTAGTAGCTGTATACTGATACTCGTACTTGTTACAAGACGGATAAATCATTTGTAGATAGGATGTACCAGACCTACAGGACAACTGTTCAGGAGTCATCCTAAGAAATATCGATTGCTCAGGCACTATCACATTCATTCAACAGAGCATATAGCATCTTTTTCCTTACTGTTTGCAAGTCTCCTTTTCTTTTCTCTTCAATCATCAACAATACAAGTTCTAGATTGTGTTTTTAGTGACATTTCAATGTCTATCCAGTTATACTTTTCGTTACTCTGCCCTATCTTTTAATCTCATTCTTGTATTTGTTTGTGTTGTATATACAGAGCGTATTCATCACACCTGCATGATTTTTTCCTCCTCTATTTATGTGCTGACTGTTTTGTAGTATGCATTTTGTTATGCTTGGACTGTCATATTTTTCTTCTATCCATAATTCTTTAACGCTCAAACCCTTCTTCTACGTTTCGACTATCTTGACTAACAAAGCATTGCTCTACCTTTCCTCCCCCTCTTCCCCCTTGTCACTCCCAATTCTTCTTGTTATCAAGTGTAAGAGTATGTCATGAGTAGCTCAATATCGTATCAAGTATGTTCTATGCTATCTATGGTCACATAAATTGCACGCTATATATACTATTTACATGTAACCATCGATCAGGCATCTCTATTCCATTCCCAAGGGCTTTGCCTAGTTCCAAGCTCCCGAGCTAGGTTCTCCATCCTCGTATCACGCCTATTTGTTGATAGCAGAGCATGTCCATGTCCCCCAATCTGTTCAAAACACTCTGGGCATCTTGACGTTCCGTTTGCACCACCACACTAGAACATTTAAATGTTTAAGTACCTCTTGTACTTGGAATAGAAAGGTGCAATGATCACTCACGTCTCCAATACTAAATGGATGGCCGTTCGGACATGTATAGAAATGTCCTGAGTATTCTGTTGAGTGTAGTTGATCAGTACATACATTAGCGTGCTATTCCTGTTGAATTCTTACCAAAACTGTGCTCCGAACTCTTCAGGGCGAGTATAGTCTGCTTTAACTCCTCATCGGTCACAGGCTGATAGAAGACGCCACTCCTAATAGTTTGCTCTAGATTCTCAAACTCTTGTAAAAGTAATTGAGCAGGACCGAGGAAAGTATTAGTAAAAGAAACCATGATATCTTGTTGATTGAGTTCTAAATATTTCATGCGCTCTTTGTTAATAAACTCCTCCGCTTTGTTACGTTTCTTGAGAACGAGTTCTTCAAATTTTTGACGATCATCCTGCTTTATTCCCCTCTTTCGATGCATCTGGTAGTTGAACTTGGATATTTCGAGCCAAGAGTTCATGAGAAGAAGTCGAGAATGTGAGATTTGTCGTAGGTTTTCTGATCTCTCCGCTATTTCTAGCGCCAGACCTGCATCACGTTCGCATGATCGGAGGAGGAATTGGATGTACACTGACCAAATTAACCCATACGTAGAGCCGTAATTTGGTGGGAGTGGGTTAGGTTCGAGCCATTCGGAGGTTATTTCAGCAAGCGTGAAACGGATCTTTATCGTGAGCCAGATCGCCTCAACACTGTACTTTTTATCGGCGACTGGTTTTGAATTTCCAATCCTAATTTTCGCCATACGCATCGCATGTTCCTCAGGATTGCGGGGAGCCGAGTTCAAGTCAGTTAAATAGGACTCGATTTCGTTTCTATACAACATGGCAAAAGAAGATTCCCATGCAGCGGTATGCGCAGAACGAGTTCCTGCGACCTTCATGGCTTGCTTATACGCGTCGGTCAACGGCTGTACCATTTTCCTCCAAACAGAGCCTATAGAATCAGGAAGGCCGAACAATTTCTTGAAAGTGGGGTTAAGACTATCGGCCTCAAACGGGAGCTGATTGTCATTACTAGATTTCAGCAATTTCTCTCTCTGGATTTTTTGCATCTTCTTTTCTTTATCATCGATAGTTAATTTTGCAAAGGAGATGGTATGAACAGTATCTTTGATACTCTTAAAAGTCGACTGCTTGTCGAAGCTTGAGAACAATGCCCTAGCCTGTTCAAGTACTCGTTCTGAGGTCGATGCTACGTTCCATTCCAATATGTCGAGGTCTGCCCTTTTGTATACTCGACCGTAGCGAGGAGAACGGATAGCAGATCGACAAGTGGGGCACGTAGGGGGCTTCTTATAGCCGGAGGAGGAAGTTTGAGCCCCTTCCAGGTACCTTTTTCGTCCTGGGTGTAGTAGTCCGACATTGAGCAATGACCATCTAGGGTTTCAACTGTAAAGGCATGGCGGCAGTCTGGGAGCGTTATTATCAGCTCGTCCAGGGTCCCTTCATCGGGCATGAGATCTTTCAATGATCTCTGCAAAATTAAGTCACAGATCATTGAAAGAGTCTCGTCTGGTGTGCAAGCAGATTCAAGACAAATCTGAATACTACAGTCTTCACCACATACTAGGTAGTTATGTCACAAGAAGATATAAGGCACGATGCAGAGTACCATTAGTGATAGGACTCACTAGAGGGGCACCTATGTCCGCAACTTAAGAGGTTGTTGCATGGTTTATCACATGGAAGACGTGTGCATATCTAAAAAGAGTCTTATTACATTATAATTGGTATTCTGTGAACTGTCATACCGAGCCGCAAGGTACAGGACAGGACCTATGGGGACAGATCCTGACGGTGTATTGTTAGTAGACAGAGAGATATACGAAAAATTAGATTATACCATGGACACGTCTCTTTACAAGGTGAACATGCCACGGAGCATGGCTTCCTGCATTCAGAATGAATACATTTTTGTCGACATGTAGATTTACACTGCACAATACACTTGTGATCTGGACTGCAGATCCCAGAACAACTATGTTGGCAATGCAATGGCTTTGAACAATCGTGTTTCTTGTGAACTGTGCGAGGACGGATTGTATTGTTTTCTTCGGGAGACGGAGAGATCTCCTGACAATCAGAGCACTTTGCCTTGCAATTCTTACCACAACAGCTCATTATTCCCCGCATATGGCTGCACATTTAATAATTTCTACATCCATTCCGCATTCCTTGAATACTTTGTGTTCGCAAGAAGGAAGGTCACGAGTAACCTTCTCATCACAGTACACCTGACCTAGATCGTCCATCTTCCAACTACACAACCATTAATACCGACATGAGATAATAGGTCAATGTTCTAGGAGACTCACCAAGGAACATCATGCTTTATGTGTCCACATGGAAGTCGCACGTTTCGGAAAGGTATATCGCAATTACCGCAATCATCAACACATTTCTTCTGGCACGGGTGGCTGCGAGGGCAAAGACGTTGACATTTCTGATTGCATACTGTTGTAAGATGCTGCTCGTCATCGCAGTGACACTGTTCACCTATATTTTAGATAACATAATTGTCTAGTCAATGTTCATTAAATTTTACCTTATACGGACATAAGTGTCCACAATTGAGTCGAGTATCGCATGCTCTCAAACATCCACCTAATGGTCGTTATTAATACGTAGCGGAGTGATTAGAAGCTTCTTAAACTCACCATCAGGTGATAAACTGGCGAGTTCCCCAGGCTCAGAAACATATCTAATTTCTCCTGGATGGCGATGACACTCAATAGGTAATTTATTGCCAAGCAACTTCTTGTCTTTCAGGTGTTCGACGACTTCTTTCCACATCGGGCTCTGGGCCGACAAGTCAGAGGAGTTTCCGAGTATATAGAGTCCATGCCGAGCACGAGATAGAGCAACTAGAAGAACAATTAGTAGTTTGTATATTACAGATACGAACGATGTACCATTGGTCCTGTTTTCGGACTTACGATTCCGTTAGTTAATTATTGTTACAAGCGAACAAGCGTCACTCACCTTCAGGAAGCCGATGCTCCTTCCTGTACGAACAAATGCAGAATCAGATTTCTTATTTGATCTCCCTGACCCGGAATTTCTGACGAGGGATAGTATTACGATCTGGAAAAGTGCCTTAATATAACCAACAAAAAAAAGTAAAAAAAAAAGTGTATACATCTGCTTCCTCTCCTTGATAGTTATCTATGGATCGGATTTTAACCTGGCCATATACTAGCTTAATATAAAGTTATTTTCTAGCTTTACAGGTGCTTACCCTTTGCGTTACTTTTACTCTCTCTAAATGCGGCTCCTCATCATCTACGGTGTTTTCTAGATCCTCGAGTGCCACTTGATCTCTTTCATCAAGAACAACTGTGAATTCTTGTGAAAGGGAATCGCGAACCCGGGAGAGTTGCCCAAGATATGCGCATAAAACAACAATTCCCCTTCCTTTGAATAACAACCTTGTCTTAGCTTGGTGTCAGTTAATTTGTAGAGACTCTGTTGTTGTTTGATACTCACCGAAGAAGGTACTTTACGAGATCTTTGATCATTTCTACCTGACTTGGTTGTCAATAAGAGAACAATGGAAGTTTATATCAGATGTACTTCATATATATTATGCTTTGACACGCTATCTTCTCCGCCTCCTTGTTCAGGATGGCTATGAGATAGGAAGAAAACATCTTCTGCCATGCCACGAACAGCAGGGTACTGCTTAACAAGTTCGTTGTCTTCAAGGTCAGGGTACAATGTCGTTCTAGGAGATATTACTAACGAATCCGCTATCAAGACTATAAACACCCACCGTATACAGTCCGCAATGCTTGGACGCATGCGTCTCTGAATGTTTAGCCTTGACATAGCCAATCCTGACGATGATAGTCTTTCCATCAGTGATCTATCGAACTTGAATAGTTTTGCACCCCTATATTTATTATCCATAGATAAATCTGATAACAAAACTATTAGGAAGGTTCTTTTTTTCGAAGATCTAACATACTGTAATTGTTCAGTGTCGGTCGTAATTGAAGAGGATCCCCGATAAGTATCAGATGTTGGACTGATTCAACAAGGCTGCCTAATACGTGTGCCTCTAATACTTGGCCCGCTTCTTCGACAAGCATAACCTTTGGTGCTAGTCCCTAATCAATCAGAGGTTAATATCGAACCTCCGAGGAACCATATAACATTCACCTTTAACATGCTCGTAAGCTTGGCAGCTCCTATATGTTAACGTCACATGTCTATAAATCATCGCAAATGGTAAAATATAACTAACCTGTAGTAGTACAAGCAATGATATCACAGTTCCGGATGATATTCGTTCGTATCTATGATTAAGTATTAGAATTTGTTTCTTCGTCGAAATAAACATAAGTACTTACTGCGGTATCACGCTCATGCGCTCTTTCGCGAAGCATGCTATGTTGTTCGTTCAGATCTCTTATTCTATCCTTCTGACTCTCACTGAAGAATTCGCGTGCCTCTTCAGCCCAGAATTGGTGTAGTCTACTTCTTTCGGATTTAGACATCTTCCATACATCGGGTGAATCAACGAGCTCTGGCAATGTACGATCAGTCTTAGGAACTTGAGGAATCTTCGATTCTCCCAAGACTTCGAACAATCCTACTGCATCTTTGACATCGGACAATCTCAATGAGGAATCCTTATATTCTTCCGAATCTATAGGTGATGGTGACCATGTAGTAGAACTAGGTGGAGATGATTGTACCTCCACTTCCACTTGAATTTCGTTCGGGATATCTACGTTCTGCCATTCGTCTTCGAAATCGAGTGATGAAAGGTCATCATCATCACTATCACTATCATGCTCACTGCTTGCTGACGCAGAACCTGCATCAATATTCTCAGAAGAAAGCAGAGTGAAATGATTAGAATTGGAGGCCTCGTAAGATGTAGCCTGCTGTCGAGAAGCCGCAGTCGAACGGGATACCTGAAGGAATCCAAGATCGGCACCGCGTACCCAGAAGCTATAGATCGACTTGTCGCCATCGAAATCGGGTTTCCCCTTTTTCGAACTCTTTTTCCATCCATCTTCAAGATCTGCTCCTTGTAGTGCATGGACGGCTGCTATCCAAGTAGGTGGCATTTCCAACTGCTCAGAGTGATCAGGATAACTAGTCTCTAAGTAAGCTGTAAGTTTCTCAGAGGAGATTTCGTCTTGACGAATTCATTAATCAGTTCCCTTATTTCTTTTTCTATGTCTTTCATTTCAGATATTTCGCTTTTGGACAGACGATCAAGGCCAGAACGATCTGATAGCCTTTCCTGTGCTTCAATGGAGAATGGTGAGATCCTTTCGTCGGAAGACCGTGATCCAAGCCTAACTATTCTCTTCGTGATATTCGCATCTAGAATAGATAGTAGAAGATGGTCCAAAGCATGGTTTGTGAATGCTATGAGAACGATAGGTCGTGCCTTGTTCTTTACAAGAACACGGATCAGTTCGACACCGACGTATGTCTAAAGAAGGGTATAAATTTCTAATTCGTTCAAGAGGGTATCTTTGCATACCTTCCCAGTCCCTGGAGGCCTGGCTCGTAGTAGATATGAGTATAGATTAGCTTAGTATGTATGGAACTTACCCTTGAAGCAATGATACTTCTCTAGTTAGTGCATCTACTATAGCATCCGCTTGGCTAGGATCAAGAGTGCTGTTTTCTTTCAAGATATTTCGAGCCGTTGATATCGATACCTCATCGGTTGTTTTAAGGATCGGTCCCTCTAAGTCTGGGATATTATCCGGTTCTTGAAGAAGAGATCTTAAGTTAAATACATAATCGGGAACTAATGAATATCTGGGGGGTCAATAGTTATCTTCTCAAGAGTTCCGGGATCGTGATGCACAATGTATTTTCTGAAGGGGAAAGACTCTGGTTCCCGTTTGAGAGATTCGAGGAAAGGTCGTATAGCTTCGAACATAACGGGGGATTCGATCAGTAACAATCTCTTTTGAAAAGACCCCCTACGTCCACTTTCGAGAAAACTCATGTTTAGGGACGCATCGTAGAAAGTGACGCGGACACATATAGTATCTTTACTCTTTTTCGCTTCTTCTTCTAGATCCTTAAGAGAGTTTGACACGGTTCCTAAGTATACCCCGAGACCATCAGCTCTAGGCCTTACAAGGGCAACGAGCCCCCCTGCATAAGACGTTTCCCACTCTTCCAATAAGATGCACGCCTTGCCGCAGCCTCAGAACGAGCGCTTCCTGGTGGTGTATCTAGACGCAACTCAACGACTAGCCCCCGACGACGATCACAGTGAAACCGATTGAATTGGACGCCAGTGTAAACATTGAACATGAGTGACTCATGCTTATCCTGGTACTGGTAGCGCCCTCCTTTCTTATTCAGAATGCTATGTAATTTCGTAGTTTGCGAAGATTTGAGATCATCCTGGATCAGATGGCAAGCTTTTCGCAAAGACGCTCTATGATATTATGTGAGCTTTGAATAGTAAGGCTGAAATTATAATGAATTACATGAGCTCCTCCCTAAGGAGGCGAAATTGGATGTCAAGTAAACGTTCCATACTGTCTGAAGGAAACGGATGAGGTGCATTCGGAATGTTAGCGGGAAGGAATGGAGCGAGTCTACACTTTAGTTCATCGTCTGTTGGGGCAACCGCTATGTTTTCGATATTGACGAAGTCGTTGTCGTGCCTTGGACCGTTCTCCCTTTTGTCTCCTGGACCTTCATAGTCGTTTTCCAGAGCAGCTAATATACCAAAAAGCTCGGAACTTTCTGCTGTCTTCTTTAGTACGAGCTTTTTATCTCGGGAACGAGATGCAGAAGAGTCAAGATTTCTCTTTTCCCTTTTCACGATATCAACGGAACGTTGTAAGCACTCCTTTAAAGCGCGTGTATGAAAAGCAAGATGTTCCTTTTTATCTGATAGTGGGTCGGAGAATGAGGGTGGGGACGAGCTTATCCCTACGATCCAGTCATCTACACACTGTTGCAGATGATCAACATAATTAGAGATTCCGATGTGTAGCGTTGTAGCGTTCTTGAAGCGCTGCAGGTACCTATTTCTCGCGTGTAAACATTATAACGAGAAGTAAATTGGTGGAACATACTCAAATAGTATTTTGACTAACGGCATAAATACTTCGATACCTGTCATCTCAGGGCCCATAAGTCTGCGACTGTCTTTGAAAGACTTAGCAAGCATAGCCTCATCAAGGCATGTCCTAATCACACGAATAAAATTGTCTATGTTTTGGTCGATCAAGACGTACAAAGCGCTTAAAACGAATATTGTCTTATAAGTTCTTTCAGTATTACGATGTGCAAAGAATACGTACTTTACTAGGTGGTTCATTGTGCTTTTGATGACAAAATCTGAGCAAAAATACTGAAGCCTGATTAGTTTTTTTAGGTTGTTATATTAATGGAGAAAAATCAAACCTTCAGTACGGGCAAGTAGCCACGTTGAAAAGAGAGAACGTTGGAATCCAATCCGGAGGAGATAGAAACCCTCTCAAAGCAAAGGATATCATTGATTCTCAAACAACCATTCCCCTTTTGAGGAGTCAGAGATGGTGAGACGTTATAGAGAACATGATTATATGTACCTTTGAGATTGTAACTAGAAGTTGCTGAAATTTACAACAATAAGTCAGTTTGTTAACTAAGAAATATGGATATTCAAGATTTACTTGACCATCATCATCAGACTTAGGGTGAATTAGTTCAGTGCGTACAAGGCTTTAGGTTTGTATTGTTGCTTACCCAGCTTGAATTCTCCGTTGATGCGTGTGAAAAAAGCAACGCAAAGGAATTCATTTGTGCTGTGGTCTTAAATCTATAGTCGTCAAATAAAAATCTGCGTAGCTGGTTTTGCATTTCTTGGGGGCTTAGTTTTTTGGCATCCGAAGGCGAAGTAAAAATATCGACACCAGAGCCTGGTGAGAGTTTCTCAAGCCCTTCCGTCTTTAAAAATGGAGCTATCAATTCAAGAGCCGAAGCACGAGTATCAGAGCGGGAGTTAGAGGCAATTGATGTTTTTGTATTAGTTGTATTAGTGTTCTGTTGTTGCGTGTGTTGGTATTTACAGTCGAAACCCCAACGGCAATGGCCATCCTTCCAGTAGTTCCTGCACACACCACGGGCAAAGGAGTATTGACCACGTTATCAGGCGCATCTGATCTAGATTGGATATGATCATATTTGCATCGCTTTCCATATCTGCACCCGTTGGAGGAGTTGAAATCTCTGCATGGAGGCATTGGTAAAGCACTAAAAGATGATTTAGAGGAAAAAGTAAAATTTTGGATGAAAGTCGAGTCCTAACGGAAGAGCTCGATGCCTATATAGTAGCCACACACTAAGAAGTTCATTGCAATCACAGCCTTACTCAAGGTTTCTTTTCTGATGTCAACAAAAATTGAAAGATAAGAAACCTTCCAAAGTGAATCGAGCCTCGGAGAACTGGACAAAACATGAAAGCAGGCAGTCCCTCAACGTCACATGTGAGCACAGCATCTCATAAGAATAGCATTAAGCGCTGGTACTTAACTCACAAAATATCAATAGTATGGATAGTCGTGAGAGTTTGTGGGGCGCTTTACAAAAAGACGCCCGTCATTAGACTCGATAAAGAGCTGTCCTCACGTTAACTGCAACGTTTCTTCTATTTTATCTTCATCTAAGGTTCGAGGGTATGCTGTTCGCATGAATAGCAATGCACAGCGCACCTTCTGACTGTTTAGCTGATTGCGTGTATTTGTTCAGACACCTTCTAGTTGTATCGAAGTGACGGAAGTCGTTGCTAAAATGAGGCTGACTAATCAAGCGTAATTGTACTAGAACACAGCCGAAATGCCGATCTCACACTTTAGTAAATACTTAATATCCGCTATATATGCATGCATATCTCTTAAGTCAATTTTAATACTGCAAGTTGGGATGTAAGCGTGCGGAAAGAAAGGCATCAAAGTGGATAACTTTGTCCTAAGTAAGTACTTTTAGTTTCCAGTCTCATAATAGTACCTATAGTCATACGTATTTTCAATAAAACTCACGCTCGTGCATGGTCTGAGTAGTAATTTTTCGTTATCAGGTGGTTGGCAAGTTCGGGCATTCAGGTATAACGCCACACTTGTCTATAGACAGTTTGCTTTAGCTAGACCTTACCTCACACCGTTATCAAGATAGATCACGGAGTTTTTGTTATCAGGATAATATCACTAAGCTAAGAAAGCTACACCGCTGGTAATTATATACTGTATTTGTTGCGATAAGAGCACACAAATCCGGAATATAAAATACCTCAAGTACAAGTAGATATATGTGGCAGTACCTAAGCGCGTCGTAAGCATGCATTGGTTCTCTGAGCACTAAACATAGTATGAGATATGCACTCATCACGGACCAATAAGAGATGACGGACCAGTATGTGTACTAGTATAGACACAGGCTGAATGAGCAACTCGTGTCTACACAGTAATAATTATTCCTTCGCAACTCCGCCCATACTGACCTCTGAAGCTGTAAATCACGTCCGATGTGTATGATGTACTAGTACCAAGTCCTTTGTTCGTATTATATACTCATTACATACATGATCTCGAAAGTCAAGCACGTTTCCCAGAAGCCAATACTACAAAGATACAATAAATGAAATAGCATATATAATCAGATCTTAACTTGCACAAACAAACACCGTCCAAGCTTCAACGATGCATGTTGAGGGCTAAGGTGACGACCCATCTACGCCCTCGCAGAACAGACGGCTAGCCAAAAGTACCTCTCGGGCCGCACGCGATGAATGAAATGCAGTGGAAGTGAATGAGTGAAAGAACATGTGGAAAGGCAGCCACGAGATTGTTGAACAATGAAAAAAAGATTTATTCGGTATCCGAAAGAAAATATTTAGGGGCGGCTCTACATTGAAAATACATTTAAGCGAGATCTCAATGATAAGAAGGATACAAACTTGATCTACTACTTGGCTACACAAAGCAATGAGCTACGAGAGAACACACTGGTCCGCAGATTGAAGGAAAAAGAAAGGTATGTACGTCCAAACATCCACATCACGGAAATATGGTGGTTAGGACGGTCTTCTATACCGATCCAAGAAGGCGTTCAGATCATCTGCAATTATCCTATGCATCTTGCTAGTCGGGTGAATGTGGTCCATCCACAAACTACCCCCTTCCTTTCTCAAGTCACTTCTCCTGAAGCCGTAGGCTTCCGGTGACTCGATGACTCTGGAAAAGAGATTCCAGGAAGAGTAAGACAAAACTGTGACGTCCGGGTGACGGACGAGGAACTCTGAGATACCCTTGCCTAGCTCTCTGTTCCACTTGTGATATCCGATATCACAAATTTCACTGGGAGTTAGGAGTATTCGGACTGGGATAGAGGTTAATAACTTAGAATAGAATATTAACGATGGTGATACTTACATGCTGGAGAGAGGTGGATGGGGGAACGTCAATAAAAAGGAAATTCCTTGCTCCTGTGTTGTAAAGAGTTTCCTGGAGCTCGAAATATCTGACCATGCTACCAGCGTAATCGTCCGTACAACTAAAATAACTTCATTCAGTATGATGGAACTATTGGGGTGTAACTGAAACCATACTCACGTGCAATCGTTAATTCCGATCCATGTTGCTAAACAAAATGATATCATATTGTATTAGCTTGTGGTCCATCAACGTCACAAAGGAAATACCAAGTGTCTTACCAAAGAGAGACTCTTCAGGAGTCCAAGGAGCCCAGTCTGGTTTCGTTCCCACATGAGGCAAAAACCAGTCTTCAATTTGAAACTTGACACCGTCGAGGGTATGTCCCCCGACCGCGTAGTCATAGACGATAAGTGGCTTCTCAATCCTTCGACGTTCTGTCACGAGATGTCCAACCCAGTTTGGATTAACTGAATCACCGAAATTTTCTTCACCGCCCTCGGTCCAGGTATACCCAGGGAAGGGTACACCTAGTGGTTCGTCCAAGGTCGGTCCTGGCCAACCCGTGTCGTACCCGACTGCACTGTATGAATCGCCGCTAATTTTTGTAAAATCACGGTAGTCAGTCGCTTGAGCTGCGCAAGTGATCGAGATATGACTTACAAAATAAACAATTTCTTAATATTGTCGTATCCCGGCCAATCATGGCCAAGGACCGACGTATAATGAAATTTCATAACGTATAGTCTGAAATAGATGAGAAGGAAAATATTGTTGGGGATAGTTGGGAGAAAACACGGCCCTATATATATTATTTTTGAAGGAGGTTACACGCTAAAGTACCACCCCGAACCGAAGGGTGCATGGTGGCCCTTCGGAAGAGGAAAATCTATGAAGAAAAGAATGGTAAGCACAAAGTAGAACCAAGAGCTCATTGTTGGAATTCAGGAAAGATCCGGAGGTTGTTTATGTTCCATTTTCTCCTTATCGTTTCTGATCGATGCTGCTATAATGTGACTCGTGGCGCTCACAAAGGGGTGGTTTGTCAATAAGTACATAACATGGACACAACAGAGACTCTATTCATTACACAGATTGTATCAGAAAGTATAATCTAAATAAATTAGTTAATAAAATTGTTGATAATCGCCGGCCACACAATTTACCTTCTAGACCGACGCATAATTTTAATCTTAATTTTTTATAACACCACTTCAACGTGTGTGGCCTTTTCTTTCAGTGGAGTAGGCGGACAAGGGGAGTCTTTTATATGAATGGCACAACACCAGAGTAAGACGGGTCTTAAGGCTCACATAATTTACTGTTAACAAAAAAGCCAAGCTACATGCTCCATGTCATATAAACGTGGCTTCATCACCGTAAGCTTACCGGTTGAGCTAGATCGATACCTAGATCACTTTTATCCTTGTTACTATGTCTTGTAAATTGGCTTGCCTGTCTGTTTGTTATCTGTTAGTCTATTTAGTTAGACTAAGAAGAGCTCCCGGGAAATGGAAGTGTGGTTCATGTACATCAGTGGTTGTCTCCAACACTATCTCTCAACCACTTCGGCCAGTTGCCCCACAAGTCTCGTATGTTATCGTCATTCTTGACAACGAATAGGAAGAATGGAGCTGTTCCTTTAGTATCAAAAATTTAAGAAGACGAAAGAGAGTTCTCTAGTCTTAATTGATGAGATACAGATGGGTATATGCCAGATTCGTCGTGTAGTGGCATCGGTTCTATTTTGGAAGAGCGACCACAAAGATATAGAGATCCTCTACGCGTTTCGAGCTTCCGGATATATCTAGTCTCAGTCCCCTTGTCTTCTAGAAAAAAGTGGATCATCACCTTCAAGCATCTAAACAAGCCTAAGGGCTGGCTAATCCGTATCTTTCTCCGCTTCCATTAACCAATTGCACTTCAAAACTCACTATCAAATGCCTGCGCCTTCTTCATTGTCCTTTTCTTTCCTTGTTTCCAGTACCGCCATTTTCAGAAACCCGGGTCATCTACTACTACTATTACTAATACTATTTATACTACTACAACTCTCACCCACGTTTCTGACTGCTTCTATACTTCACCCCAACCGGAGAATCTTCGAATAGAGATGGATACCTCTATTTGTCCTCAAACATTAAAGAATGAAGTAATCGCTTCCCTCGAAGTCTTTCCCTCGTGCTTTCGAGTCCATATAAGTGTCCACGTCTAACGCTGTACGAAGATCTACTAATATAATGCGCGTTAACGAGTGGAAACTGGTTGTACTGGCGCATGCAAATAAGATCGAGACAAATATACCGTATAATCTCATCGCAAATCAGTAGATGAAGTAGAGCTTCTGATGGATGACTTGCAATAATCGGGATGCGGAAGAAAGACAATAGGTGCGTTCAAGGTTACCAGAACATGTTCCTTGTTCGCGGAACATGTTCCACTCCTTCCTAATAAAGTGAAACTTACTAATCAAAATTCGCGTCTTACTTAATTTGCATGTAGATCATAATATTAGTAATACAAAATGCATCTCAGTAATATCCTTTTAGATATAATAATAAGGATTGACATTACCATATTAAGAAGCAAAAAGTGCGTCAATGCCAGCACATCATCTATTTTTCCACCTATCACACTTCATACACTACATTTCTTGAGCTACTCAGTCTATGTTTGGTCAAATAGAAAATTCTATAGTTTTTGTGTCCCAATATGGTGATGTCAACATTATTATTATCATTATATTTATATAAGGACGACTGAGGTGCACTTTGTATTACTAATATATTATGATCTACATGCAAATTAAGTAAGACGCGACTTTTGATTAGTAAGTTTCACTTTATTAGGAAGGAGTGGAACATGTTCCGCGGAACAAGGAACATGTTCTGGTAACCTTGAACGCACCTAATCAGTACCGGAGAAGTTTTCAAGACCTAATTTAGAAGTAATAAAATAACGCTTCCGATCGAGCATCTGGAATAGATGAGCCACGCCGTTCCTCAGTAGTCTTCGGAGTTTTAGGAAGATGAACACCGCCCGGTTGACAATAATGTCCGTAGCTGCTTATACAGTTGATGATAGCTCTGGTTACCAAGGATGATGACAGGAATAAAAATCACGTTGCACCGATATGCTTCATCATTTAACTAGGCTTTATGATAAAGTCCTTAAATTATACAAGTGCAGATGGAACAAGGTCTCTATGATGACAAGTTATGGTTGTTATAAGACATATGTGATAACTATATACTTTGGCTGGAATAAAGTTGGAAGTCAGATGATCGTTTTTGTACTTGAAGTGTATGTATTGTAATTCTCACTTGTATCAAGTAACCGAGCCACACATCATGCTTCGGTAAATAATTGATGACGAACCTTTAAAAAAGCATCTGTTAGCCCATCATACTCGATATGCTTTAAATGTCGAAGATATGTGACACAAGAAAATAGCCATCATGCAAACAGATGTATCTGCCAGATAATGCGTACATCATTGCTACTTTCACAACGCAATCAGCAACTAGGCAACGATCAAGATGGAACCATAACTTGATGTTCGTTGCCTATCTCAGCGAGTCAATATAAACACGTCTTTCAGCTGCAAACTAGTCTGTCAGTCAAGTAGAAAATGTCCCATATACTATCCCCTTCATTTTTCTTTCCCCTTCGTAAGGACTTGGATTCAGGTACATGATGCATTCATTAACTTCGCACTGATGCAAATACTGAGTGATGCGACTCAGGGGTGCAAACACAATATAGCCTGGGTGCTACTATAGTTTTCTTCTTTTTCCAAATACTTGGTGGCCACGTCGGTGTTCCCTTCATCCTTCTTACCCTTTTCCTCGCGAAAAGTGTACAAAAGCATCCTCTTCTGATAAATTTCTTGATCACATGGATTATATACTCGACCTCGTTCTGTATATTGTAAGTTTATATCGCTGTGGTATTCTGAGTGCGTCATTCGCCTGATAGCAATCCTAGACTGTACTTTGGAAGGCAGTTCGGCCCTGAGCCATCATACAGCTTCTGTGCCATCCAATCAGCCCTTATATATGGTACTGCAGTTCTGTTGGTGCACCTAAAACTTTCGCATACATATGTTTTCTTCTAATTCCCATCATAGAACTCCAACTGCTGGTCTAGCGTTCGTATTCAATGTAAGTAGATGATTATTCAAATTGATAATCTCAGCTCTTTACTCAATTACTTGCAGCTCTGGTTAAGTCTTCGTGCAGTTGTAGGCAATGAAAGTAGAAAGGAAAGCACATTCAAGATGTACACGGTGAGAATCGCACCACTAAAATCAATATATACACATTGATATAACAATATCTCAAGCTCATTGCCGCACCGTATATTGTCTTTGCTTTCACTGTAATAGTCACAGCATGCGTAAGCTTCCTGTTCAACACTATATGCGACTAAATAGGGATTTATGCTGATTACACATACTTTTTCTAGTTTGGAGCATCCAATCCCCGTTTGGTATCGAGGAATAGATACACACTATATTGTACAATCCACTCCAATTTTGTGTATGTTTCGTTCTTTTCTGAGTTTTTGTTATACTTTACTTACACATACTGTATGTATATCCTGCTATTACTTTTGATAACAGAGATATTGTACCAGCATTGGCCGCAGTGATACTGTTTATACTCATAGTACTCGAATGTACGTGCAAATATACTTGCTATTCTTACTCAATCACTAATGTATATGTATATCAGGCCTTATTGCGATCAAACTTTATCGGATAAATAAAGCATCAAGTCAAATAAAGATACCGTCGAACGGCCCTAGCTTGCCTATTTTCCTGCGGGTCGGGATATTCAGCATATACTCGTTCCTCTCGTTACTGTAAGAATTGGAAATGATCGAAGATTATACATTTTTGTAACATGTCGATCCTGAATAATAGGGCTTGTATCGCATTCTGGTCAAGTACAGGAGAGGAACTTCCGTACATCATTCAAGCTTCTCGTATGTATCATCAAAGTTATTGACAAATGTGCTTGAAATAACCTACTTCATAACTATAGTTCCGACGGCAGCGTTTATCATTTTTGGTTCACAAAAGGTAAGACGCATAGCCACAAACCAGCAGCTTCAACTAGTATTAACATGTTCGTGTCTTGCGCAGGACCTACTCAATGTTTGGGGGATAACGTATATCTGGAATCATCTAAGGCAAGGGCAAGGAATAAGAAGGACGACATTGACTGAGTAGAGATCACATATGTATTGTATAAGTTTTTATCTTGTTTAAGTCTCGATAATCCGCATCTGTCTTGTGTGTATATCACTAATAGAATACCAGTAAATGGATATGTTTCGATCAAACTAGTATTCAGCCTTACCGCTTGCTTGAAGTAGCTAGCTACTTCAAGCTAGATACACGAAAGGGGTCATTCACATGTCTGAGGTACAGAGATGATGAGAAAACATAGCTGAAACGTGAATCGGAGCACTGAAGTATATACTTATTAGACTCCTCAGATATCGCTCAACCTCAAATGCGAAAGTACTTATCAAGGATCTTCCTACGATTAATAAAAATGGGACGACGTATACTGTGTCCTTTGCCGGAGTTCCTAAGGGGCTAGAAATCTGGACCAAAATTAGCAACTGCTTCGAACTACGGATATCCGAGATGATTTTGACTGCCAACGATATTAGAAGAGAAAGGCGGCCACCGTGACCAGTTCTATCATTGTAAGCCCTAATTTGTACTTCTTATATCAATGCACGATTTGATTTCGAGCAAATACCGGGGAGATATTCTCAAGATGCTCGAGCTCTATCTGAATAAATACATAAACGAGGCTCTGACTTCCTAGCAAGTTATCCATAAGCATGATCTATACCTACGTATTCCTCTCATTTTCGCTTGCCGCCCTTTCTCTTTTGTTCTAAGCAAGATAATCTACGGTTGCTTCTTAGATTTCATTAAAGAACATACAACTAAGCAGCGATCCTGGGTCATAACCCTTTTATCTAGTATCTGTACATCAGTGTGCAGTCTCCCATTCGCTCTCGAGTTCTTCTATATGGGATTCGATGTATTCGCCGTTTCTCGTAGGCCGATACTTGCATCAGCAGTCTGCGGTCTCTTTCAAGGATTTCTGCTCTCTGATCTCCTTATCGGCTTCAAAGAGTATCCTCAGCATATAACTCTAGCGACTGGATGGGTGCATCACATATTTTACTCCATAATGACACCATATATAGCATATCGTGGATGGTCACATCTCTTTTGTATATGCCTTATAATGGAGTTACCAATCGTTCTCTTATCTATATCGCATATCTGGCCAAAGCTACGCAAAGACCTGTTGTTTACATCAATGTTCTTTGTGACTCGCATTTTAATGCATATAAAGCTCATAGTCATATTCATCTCACCACGGAGCGTGGATAGACTCGGGAGCTACGTCCCTGTGTATCTCTTGATAGCCACACTATTCGTGCATCTCTCTTGGTTCATCTCTTTTGTGAAAGGTATCCGTCGGAGATCAAAGACAAGAGCTTCAAATTGATAATCAAGAATCGATAAAACTGTATATTAAGAATCTATCAGGCTACCAGTAAGCCGTATCGTTATATATTCAAGTTTAACAAGTATCTTACCCCTCCTGTTAGCATCCCCCTCCAGACTGTAGATTTTCAGAATTATATACGTATATGGCTTCATCACTGTTGGGTATGTAGTTGAACCTTTTGCTATTAGTATCACACTCATCACTATAACGGAATCACAAAAGAAATGCTCATATTCCACGAGGCGAAGGTTCTGAAGCTTCTATCTTTCAAATTCATTGTGAATTTAAATAGTAATATCAGATATACTGAATCTCGTGGGATCATCGTTTTTTCAATAGCATTGTGTGAGAGTTTACATCTACATTGTCAGTTTCTATCCATGTGTTTGTTGTTAGTTTGATATACGAAATACAAAGAATAATCTAGACGATAAGAAGAGCGATGATAAGGGCAAAATCGCGATTTTATGGTGCAGGCTTAGTCTCCATAACGAACTGAAGACGATCCGATTTGTTGTTGGTAAATTTGAACCCAGCTCTTATATGTCCCCATAACGAAGTAAGTCCCCAGGCTCTTAACATGTCCTATATCAGAAGTGAGTAGATACCCGATAACAAAGGCTTAAGGCGTACATTCTGAGAACCGAAAATGATGAAAGCAGCTGAAGGTACTGAGAGTTATGTATAAGTAGCCGAAAGGTAAGAACACGGTTATTAGATGTTATGCTTACGAGATGCCTGAATGATATAAGGAAGTTCGTCACCGCTCTTCGACCAGAAAGTGATACATGCTCTGTGAGATCAGAAAAAAGTATTTTGAGTGGATTATAAGCATAGCGAGGATACATGTACAAACACGATTGACAAGAACGAGTAAGTAGTGAATATTCCAGCTCTTGCAACTAAGTTCAGAGGTGGTCCACCTGACCTCGAACTCTTGAAAGCTTTCCGCATGCGGTAAAGCTTAACAGCGACAAGTACTGCATATGCATAGATTATAAACGTCAGTTACCCAGTAACATACAAGAGTTTTTCTGCCTACTTTCGAATATGATAACTATAAGCATAATTAAAGCAGCAATAGCTGGGACGATGTTGCTAGTAAATCGTAATGAGCAAAGGTATCTGAAAATTAGACTAGAGTAAGATCTTTACTCACACAAAGTTTGAGTTGATTGTACAATAAAAAACGTATCGACCTCTTGAGAGCGTATTAGGGTTTAATGCTCCGTACTGTATTTTTCCTGGTTTAGTCACCTTTAGTTTAATATGCTCAGAACTAGGTCCTTACCGCAGCTGTAAATATTACGAAAAACGCAAAGACGATATATGGTGCTGAAATCAACTTTAAGGCATCCGTGAGTCCGACTTCAAGATATAGAGAATGTTAATCCGTACAGTGTACTTTCTAAACGTATTATCATCTATTGATGGTTGATTTCTGGATACAGCACGGAGACTAAACCAGAGCTATTCCTTGTTAAGATGAGGATTACGACATTTCATATGAGATGCGCATACATGGACAACCAGAGACAAGCCAGCAGCAGGTGTCCTTATTATTCAGAAAGGAACATGAGCTTTGTATCTTCATAATATAAGAAAGCTGAACTACTAACAAGACAGCGGTCCCATATATCAGAGAAGCCTGTATAGCACAGACCGAATGGGGAGGCTCCGGTCCGAATTGCTTACCAAGATAGAGACTGTTCAAGGAGTGAATTAGTCGTCTTAGAGCTATAACTCTGATGTCGTGTACTTACAGGATACAGAAAGAGGTGGAGTATATAACAAAGGTAAACATGAAATTAACGAGCATTGGATGCTTTCGTACACCCTTGGCAAGATAAAAGGTCAAAAGTATAAGCGGGATGCCAGCATGTCCGCCAAGTATTTGAAGAGAAAAGAAGGCGATGAAGGCGCTCAAGCTATATTCCCTCCCATTGCTTGTGCTTAATAGAATCTCAGCTAGAAGTTTCGGGTCTATAAGCCACTACTAGTAATGTAAAACTAATCACATACATGAATGTCTGTTGTCTTCCCGGATCGGAAAGTAAAAAGAAGAGGGCATATTATCGAACATTTTCTTGCATGTACTAGTAAGTGCTAAACACGATAACTGAGTGCCCACCCCCACTAGTATTGGAGATATAAGGTCTGAAGATGCTCGCTAGCCTGGGTGACTTTCTGTTGATTGTTGCTAGTCATGACAAATATATATTAAGATAATTATCAACAATCAATCCACTGATTGATACGTTGACTGTAAGAGGAGAGCTCTCATGATGTAGTGATTTGTGTGTTATGTGAGTTACGTTGTTTTTCCATAAATTTAGAGCTATAGGACTTTTCTATCCGGAATCTCAAGCTTGCGAGATCATGATGTCGCTCAGGTTTACTCATGGGTCAGATCATGCAGAAGAAACTTGCAGAATAGTCTGATCGACTCTACGTACTTTATGCACTTTATCACATTTGTGACCGCACAAGAACTTTGAGTAGCTAAGATATCAATTTCTAACATCGGGGCTACACGATTAAAAATGACGGATGGAACGGACATTCAGAATAAGGTCGATTTTGAGTAATTTGATACACACATATAGCCTCCTGTCACGGCATCTATAAAATAAAGTCGAAAATGCCATAAAAAGTAAGAAAACTCATTTTAGTAGATAAATGAATTTTTAAAAAATATGTTACTAGTGCCGATCGTTAACTGGCATGTGCAAGCACACATCTTCTGTATTTATACACGTTCAATGTCAAGCAGGAGCTCCTCTTTGGTAATCAAACTCTGCCTACATCCCACGTTCGACCATTTCTGTACGATGGGGATGCGCTTCCCGTTTTATGCCTTTTATTGTCAGATAATGGAATTACTATTAAAAAGTACAGCAGGACTCTGAGAGTGCCGTCGCTCGACCGGTCCACCAAAGATGTGGCCAAGCATGATGAGAGTCAGAAAACCCGAATCCAACTCTCAGAATCTCTTCTCTTTCATCTCTTTCGCCTCTGCCATCTGTATCTTGCTTTTCCCTGCAAAGTCTCAGCTTTCTGCTCTCAACGTTCGCTTTTATGACGGTAATGCTGCACACCAGTTTTTGGGGGAGATACATTTCTCCAGTCTATGACAGTCTTGGTTCTTGCATCGATTGTCGCGTTTATCTTCATCAGAAGGTAAGCGTATTGTTTTTCAACTCTGTCTAATGCGCGAGTAATGAACCAAACAACCTCACTAGGGCCACCATAAACGCGTCATATCTAGCCAGTTGGCCTCGATTCATATGGCACACATTCATCGCTTTAAATGGTCAGGACGATCATCAAAGTTCTATTGACAAGGCAAATATTTCATATTTGCTCAGCTGGGTAGTCAACTTACAGTATAAAACCAGTTTTATGCAGGACAGGCGGATATCTATGACCTTACGAGGGAAAAACTCCTTAGGGGTAGAAAGACAATGTTGCAGCTCGCTGCAGCTCAAATAAAGGCATCACGAGCATCCCTCTCGCGTCGGCGATTCATATGGGTCGATGTCGGGGTGGTACAGGTATGTACTACATGTATAGCATGCGAATTTTTCTGGCTCTCTGGTTTATGAAATCATGGGTGATATGTAGGCTATAACATCGAAGCCATGGACGAGTTTCTTCCGATCAGCAGCTTTGACGCCGTCTATGTCGTTGATATCTGTGAGCCTTTACTCGAGATAGCTCGGCAACGGTTTGCTGCCCGTGGTTGGACAAACGTGCATGTACTCTGCCAGGATGCGGAAAGATTCATGCTTCCCGAAATGGACTGGCGAGGGGATGGAGAAGCGTCGATCAGTTTCTTAACTTTAAGTTACTCTCTGTCTATGGTAATTCAAAGGTCCATCTCCATCTGGAACCAACCATGTTCAACTAAAGTTATCATTGCATTTTCCGTTAAAGATACCAAATTTCTTCTCTGTTCTGGATAGGATCTCCCGGCTTCTTATTCCGGAAGTTGGCATCATATCTGTCGTCGACTTTTATACGTCTTCGAGATCTCCTCAACAATCCTCAGAAATTTCGGGTATCAAAAGAGAATGCAACTGGTTCTCTCGCTGGTTTTGGCAGATCTGGTTCGACTTCGACCGTGTTCACCTTGGTCCTCAGAGAAGAGACTACCTTGAGCATAGGTTCAGCACCGTAAGTGGTTGTATAGCTTCTGTTTGAAAGTCGATCAAGTAATACGATATATAAAGATAAAAAACTTCAACGGGCGTAATAGATATGCCTTGCCGTTCATCCAAATGTGAGGCAGTTATCATGTGTTCTCCTTTAGAGTTTTGACTGAAATGTGACTCAGCCCTTATTATATATGGCTTGGTCGCCGTGTCAATGTTGATCAAAATCGAGAAGTCGCTGAGACATTAGAGGGTGGCTTTCATAACTTTGATATCGGCTGTAATAAGGTTCGTCTTTCACAACCCCTACTTTGTCTTTCCGAAGTATAATATCAAATCCTCCTTCGTAGAAGTCATGGAGAATAAAATATGATACACATCCAATGCAGAGAGATATGAAAACTTTTTTGTACTCGTTTACTTGGGTAAGGTGTTTAGTAGCCATACTAAACTCATGATATTAAAAAATATTCTGCTAACCCAGGAGGACCCTTACGATGATATGAGGCATCTGAACATCGGAAATACAGATTCATTACTAGTGATCACCTCGGGAGGTGATAACGCACTTCACTATGCGTTGAAGGCCAGACCGAAAATGGTAGAGACAATCAATGACTAACCCTGATATTATACATATTCTGACAGATTCTCTGTAGATTCATTGCGTTGATGTCAACCCTTGGTATGGATCAATAAGCCTTTTTCTTTGACGAATCTTTCTGAATTATGTATGAAGTCAGGGACATCTTCTCGAATTGAAATTAGGAGCTTTAACCGCGCTATCATATGACGAATTTTTTTCCATGTTTGGTCGTGGTCAGCTGCCCACTTTCCGTGAAGTCCTTAATTCCAAGTTGGCACCCTGGATCTCCGCTCCCTGCTACCAGTTCTGGAGAATGAATGCATCTATGTTCACGTCATCGGAAACTCTCTACATGTATGGACACTCGGGTGCTGCTCTACGCTTTGCTCGAGCTCTTTTCAAAGTCTTCGGAAGAGCCAAAGATGTTCAACAGCTTTGTGAAGCGAGTACGATATCAGAGCAGGAACGGATTTGGCGCGAGCGTTTGCGGCCGGTACTTGTTAACCGTTGGACCGCTTTCCTATTGAGTGGTGGCATGTTCTGCTGGCGTGCCCTTGGTGTACCCATGAATCAGTTACGTATGCTTCTTAACGAAGGAAGTGTAATGCAGTATATCAAGGATACATTGGACCCAATCCCTTCTTTGGGTATACTTAAGAATGGCTCTTATCACTATTATTTGGTATGTCTTACGTATACTCAGTTGATTTAATAGTTTTTACAATACCTTCATTAGACTCTCATGGGTCGGTATACTGAATCGTCTTGCCCTTTGTATCTCTCCAGAGAAGGATATGAAGTGCTAAGATCTAATTATGGAGCCGTGATGGATTCTATCAAGCTTCATACGAACACGATCTCTAAGTTAGTGATTATGAATGAATTCGATAACAAATATCTTATACTAATGATTTATGCCTAGTGTCCTAAGTGAAATGGAAGATTCATCACTGAGTCGGGCTGTTATTATGGACCATCTGGATTGGTTCTCTGAAGACAGCCAGGATGTTATCGAGGAAGTTACATTGCTTTTCCGCGTTATTAGCTCTGGAGGTTTTGTCTTGCTTCGATCAGCCGCTAGGGATCCGTGGTATATGAAGACGTGAGTATTTATCTTGCAGACTCTAAGAAAAATTTGTTACCTACTTCCATCCGATAGTTTTGCTTCATCCGGATTTAAAGTCACGTGCTTGAGTTCTCGCACACCTGGTTCCAGAGAAGCTATCGACAGAGTAAACATGTATGTACCCAGGATGCTATACTACTGACTATTGACTACTAAGCTAACACTATATGCTAGGTATGCATCGCTGTGGAAGGCAGAGAAGGTTTAGTCACATCTGGCGGCACTCGCTTACCCTCCTTTCTTTCTTTTCTTTTTTTTGACATTCAATGACCTGATGATGACGTTTCATCCTGTTTGTAATCGATTATGAAAAAAATGTATAATAACTCTCCCTCTGTGTATATCTTGATACCAGTGCAGAGTATACATCATGCACCTTTTGTCTCTTTTTTTTTCGAATATCATCTACGTTTTATGAATTGTAGATGTAGGAAAGTATATGCCTTGCTGCCATAGTAAGTTGGTTGACGACGCTATTGATTTGCTCTATACAAGTACTAGTGGAGAAAGCTGAAGGATTGGTATTCAATGCCGAACGAGTTTGCTTTCTACATACAGTGTGAACTTGAAAGTTAAAATAAGAACATGGTTAGATACGATACTACATGGTTTCTTGGCTAGTTAGACGTGTAGAAAAACACATGCAGCTACCATAACAAAAAAAATCACAACGAACATGCGAGCCACGTAAAAGGGAGAAAAGAAGATCGAGCGAACCGGAGAAAAGATAAAACAAAACAGGGCGATGTCCATGCATTTACATGTATGCTAACGATCAAATCAGTCCTCCACGTGTTCTTCTGAGTGAGTTGGAAACATTCAAGAAAGCATCTCTAAGATGAACCTATTAAAGAAGGTTAGAAGAGGTCCATAGGAGATGATTGGATAAGAAGTACCGAGTCGAGAGCGTCAGTATACGATGAGTCTACACTCGTGCTCAACGGTGATAGCTGTCCTTCACCACTCCCATCTTGCACCTCCTGTGCAATACAAGCCATACGCTTCAAGTGATAAGAATAAGCATCTAAACCAAAGGATACGGCATGAAAAGATAATGGATGTCTATTCGTCAGGGTTCTTGTCGGTTAGCGTGGTTCAGTTATAAGAATAAACAATCAACAACCTATACCCTCGTTGCAAAGCACTTTGACAAAGATCGCGCATAATGGTATCATCCATCTCGCTCTCACCATCAGAAAGGAAGATAACAACCGGTGGCCTTTGTATTAGAAAAAAGGAAAGACAAATAGGATGAGGTAAGCTTAACTGATGATAAAGTAAAAACCGGTATTTTACCTTTCAGGGCTCCAATACTTCAGCATGAGAGCTTTAGTTAGAATAAGCGCTTGATTGAAATCCGTGCCTCCATCTGGCTTGAAACGTAGAAGACAGTTAAGAATTTGATCTGGAGTATTGTCAGTCCCATTTCTATCTACCTCAATGGCAGAATGACTAAAAAGGATTATAGAAACTGTGTCGCATGTACAGGCCATATTTCTAGACTTCATAAATTCGTAGACTGCTGAATAGACTGATCCAAGCCTATTATTTTCGGATTGAAGTATCAATGGAGAGCCTGGTGGTGGCGCCTTATCTGTATTAGACATTGAACCTGATCTGAATTTTTTAATGAAGATACTGTATCAGATTGACAGCTCGCAGAACTCAAGTAGAAAAACCAAACCTATCTATAACGAGTATACTATGCAGCGGGGATCAGAAGAGCACCAGTAGCAAGAAAATTAAACTCGAAATAGCACTTACATATGATACGGGGGTTGCTTTCTGGCATCTTGCACAAAAAAGAATGGCCATCGTTCGAGACATAACCATTGGCTGAAACGCCTTTTGTTGGAGTACATGGGCGATGAAACAAGGTCAAATCGCAGTATGATGGAGAATGAGGTTCATGCATTGGGTCTGTACGAAATATTACGACTACAACGAGTGAGATATTGGTAAGCTACGGACCAGGACAGAGTGCATCGCTAAAGAACTCCAGTATCAGTCAAGGAGTTACAAAGACTTTACAGAACTTGGCGTACCACTTAGTGAAATTTTCACGTTCCTCCTTGGAATAAGGATCTGATAAAACAGTAGGTCGGTTTAAATGTAAGTTTAATTTGCGTTCACAATATTTTAGTACCTTGGAACCCTTGACGCTTCCAGTACAGATTATGAGTAATCCAATCTTTTGCTTTCTGTGGATCTGGTTCCATTCTTTTCATAATGTGAGAGCTTTCAGGACCACTACAAATCTGAGAGTTTTCCTGACAGTAGTCAATGTGCACATGACGATCCAAACTTCTACAGATCATACTACAGAGCAACGGACCACCATTATCGCTAGACCCGAATTTGTGGTTGCCAATTTGTATGCTATTATTCGTCCCTCAATGGCCCATTTAGTTTTGAACATTGAGCCATGAGATGTAGAATGCTCATTCGCATGCCCTTCCGTTTTTTTGAAGATAAGACTATCTAAACTGTCATCAAATTTCAGATCACTCACCATAAGGTAGTGTGCATAAGTATCCACAGTTATCACAGCTAAGGTTTGTATCAGTATGACACAATTGAGTTGTATTGTGACAGAGAATAAACCTTTTGTTACAAGAATGTGTTATATCGGGTAACGTTGAGTGAATATGGGGGCCATCATGCTGAAGACGTCCCGCAGGTATATGTTTTGCACATTTCAGTCGCTTTGAAGCTGTCACAAGAATTGCTATGAGAAAGGCTATTGACTTGAGGCAGAAGGGGTGGGTCTGCATACTTTGTGAATACTGATTTCGGTAAAAATTGAATTATTAATAAAGTCATTAGTCGTCAAAGCTTTAGAATATTCTCACCTTCGTATATTTGAATTGCTCAAATACTCCTTTAAAAGTCTCAGGTGAGTGTGAAACCGCTCCTATCTCACAGACACCATGGCTTTGGCAGGGAGAGCTGCAAACATGCCGATTCCTTCAGATAGCAAATGTCAACTAAAGGAGAAGATAGTATGACAATGAGAAACAAACCCGCATAAATGACGGACAATCCCTTTCAAACCGTGCAAGTGATTTTCAAATATACAAGTATCGTCACATAGATCACATTTGATAGTACATGATACGGAACTACACTTGTGTTGATCATGGGCTTCGTTCCTAGGATGCATCAAAACCACAGATAATCTATCAAGTTTGGGATATACCCACCATGGGAGAATGCAGAATTCATTACAAGTAAATGTAGAGCCGTCGTGGAGTTGAGCGTTTTTCAAGCTGCATGGCTGGTGGGAGAAAATATGGACTGAGAGCGTGCATAAAAAATGTGATGAAGTGCGTACCTTGCCGCAGAAATGACGAGCAGAACATAGATGATCGCTGTCAGAATGGTCCTTCGTCTTATTCCATTATGGGTTACTAATGTTATATAAGAAAAAGGGGATAAAGTCCGTACCTTCATACACTTATTTTGGCATCCTTTTTTTGCACTCAAAGTACATGGTTTACCGCATAAGTGCACAGATGAAGCACAGCTATATATAGTTAGGTATTGTTCTATCACTCATGATTAAAGATGTACTTACATGTGATCACCATCGTGCCCAGAGCTAAGCATACATATCAGTTACTATTAGCCATTAGCCATTGATATTGATACACTCACATTAGATCACACGACAATGGTATGTCATGTCCGATACACTCACAGAGTGCTTGACATGTGTGATCGGTATCACAGTCGTGTCTACCGCTATGGAAAGGAGGATGAAGACATAGAAGATGACAGTCCTCACATTGCACTTTACAGATAGATATTCCTCGTTTAATCTCTATTATTTTAGTTTCCATAGCGCGACGCAGTTCCTCAACTACAGTACCACTCGCTTGAAATTGGGATAAATTATCCTTAATCCATGATTGGACATGAGAGATACGCTTGTCAGCAAGCTCATTCAGATAGTTACATAGTTGAGTCGTCCAAATCTGATCCGATATCTTTCCCCTGAGGTTATTCTCTGGCCATCGCCGAATGAGAGCTTTCAACGCGTCTTCTTTCTTCACTTGGTAATCCCCTTCGTTCTCAATATAGAATATAGCATCGTTGTCATCCAAGTAAGTAATAGGGGCCTCTTTTGCTTCCTGAATAATAATCAAAGTGAGGCGATGAAATTTTGAAAGAAATAAATTACTCTACTTTGTAAGCTTGATTAAGAGAAATTTTACTAGGAAGACCCATGCTCAAAAAACCGTTGAGTGAACGAAGGATGTAGTGAGACTTTTGTACCGATATATTATCTAAAAACAGAGTTGAATTGTCATTTTATCGTACAGTTAGCACTACTGCACTAACGTGATATAGGCCGCCAGTCGTTGTTCTATAATTTATTCTCGTGTATATGAGATAAGCGTAGATAAGGTGAGAACATACTCTAATCTTTGCAAGAAGCATCTTCATCTTTGCAACAAAATCTCTACCTGATTCATGCGAGTTTAAGCTCCTAAGGTGATTTTCAAGCATATCGATAAGTGAAGCATTGGATTGCGGCCAAGGTACGATATCTACTCTATTTTTGAAGAGTCGTGTAAGGAAGTTCGCGGAACCTTCCTCTTCAACGATTTTCCCAAGCTCCTCTCGTATTCTAGCATCATTACCATCAATACACAGCAGACATGTTGTGATAGATTCAGCACTCGCTTTTTTTTCACTCCATTATGGTCCGGATTGGCCCAATCCTAAACCTCTGTTTAGCTAACTCTCATTCCTAGTTTCATAAACATAATTTCATACTTTTAGAGCAAGGATCAAAGAACATTGAAAGAGAGTGGGATTGCGGCAGGGGTCGATTATAGATGATGTCTTTTGGAGACATTGGAAAAGATCGGTAATGTTCTCCCTTAACAAAGAATTGCAGGGGTAAATACCTAAACCGTACTGAGAAATGTTTCAAAACATGTATACACCATAAAACTCACGATGTTAGACATTGCTATTGAAAATAAACTAATCATCATATTATCTTGACTAAATGTCGTATTATCACCTAACCCTGATTAAATGTTAGACGAACTCGTCAATTCTATGAAGTGCAAAAAAAGTTACCCTCGAAATCCAATACTACAACGAGACTATCATTTTGTGGTTTGACAGACATCCATACCCCTTCATATACTCTTCTCGCTAACCCAACGAGCGGCACACTGACAAGGCAATCCAGAGAGAAGACATCCTCACTAGAACGTTTCCCTGTCATACTTATGAGCTTTTGACCCAGACGTAGTTTCATCAAGTGTAAATTTATATATCTTACTCATGATCGAGATCACTTTTACATTCTGTATGTCCGTTAATACGGTGAGTACAATAAGGGGGAAAGATGAGCTTACCTTTGAGGATATATATGATCTGAAAATACTCTCATACCACCCAAATGAGAGATTACCGGCAATTGTCTCAACGTCCATTTCGGATAACGATTTCTCGAGATCTGGAGAAAATACACCATCCTTAATTGGTATGAATTGATTGTCCCGTGCAAGAGCAATCTGTATCGGTACTAGACAAAGGATATCAACAATCCATTCACCAGCTTTGAGTGTTGATGCTTCTTCGCTTCCTTGAAGACTACCAATCATGTCCTCAAACAACGCATGTGTTACAGTAGTTTCGTTCATCATAGTAGCTCGAGATTTCTTTGTTGACCTTTCTAATTCTTGAATCATATTCTGGAAGTAATTATGAAATGGGAAGCACGATGGTTCAGTTGTTGTAAATATAATAGAGGTGTTCTTCTGCTTTCTCCCAAAGTTAGCCAAAGAACGACTCCATACCTCAGGATGGCAATCAATCAATGAGTTATTTAATGTCGGAGTATGAGCAGATTTTGACAATATCTCTTGTCTCTTGCGCAACTGTAAACTAGTTATCCGCTCTGGAATAACTAGTTTGGTGGAGATACAAGAATGCGAAGATGTATCCAACCATAGTAAGTGAATATTCCTCTTATCACCAAGTGTAGATATGATAGGGGTCTGGCTCATCATGACATTGTGATGCTGTGCATACGAAAGGCTAGAGTGTGAACCAAGAGTTGCCAAATGATGGAAGATGACTTTCGCTTTATCATTACCGAGATAAACAACACCAAGGTATGATCCATCGGGAGTGGTGAATGAGATATTCGGTGAAGGCGGGAGATGTAGAACAGCGGGCCTAAGTAGCTTCTTAGAATAGGAACAGGACTAACACAAGAGATAAACCTTTCACAAACCTAAATTGTTGAGTGCCTACCGATACCACCCTTACCATTCCCGATGTACCTACAAGAGCGATCTCATCGCAACCACTGATCAAGTGAGCGTCACAGAGTGGCGGAACACCCTGAGCATAGCCTGATGCCAAGTCGAATCTATCCGTCTTTTTTAAAGACCTGTATTCATCAGTAAATCTATAGGCCCGAATTTGTATGACAGGCTACTCGAGTGTTATTTTTACATTCAGTAAATAAGGATATCTGCGCACCGGTTGTTTTTTCACGCCGCATATAAGGAATTTCCTAGTTTTTTCATCATATGCGAGGCGGATATCGTCCCCTAGCTTTCTTCTCTTGAAACACTTTTTATATCGCTTGTGAGAAATTGCGCCTTTTATATCGTCAAGGGCCTCTAGGTATACATCGAGATCGTGGTTTTCAATGACGACCAGACATTTCCCGTCTCCCAAGAGCCTGATAAGCCTGTGTAGTACAGTTTTTATTGGAGGATGAACATGACGTCACAAGTTTTGTACTTAAACGCACTTTATAGTGGCCGCTTCTGGAAGCTTAAAATGATAACAAGCGGCGCGTGAGTTTGCTTCTATATCTGGCTCGGCACTCTGCTCGGGTGCTGATACGGGTCGTAGCACATCTCCTTCGGCTAACTCTAGTCTGTGTATTTCATACTTTATACAGCTAGCCTTATGACTGATGAAAAAGCCTGAGATCATCTTTAGCTTGATTCTAGGTGCATATATAATCAGTTATAAACGAGGTGCTAATTACCTTCAATGTTTGACTTATTTACTGTCAAACACTTTAACAATGTAGCACTCTCGCTATAGGTAACAGCGTGATATTAGATATTTCAAGAACGAGAATAAACATATGCATGTCACGTACGAAACATGACTAGAGCCATGGTCACACTCTAGTTCATCAAAGAACTCTCTGAGAGATTCCTTTTTCCTTCTCGCATGATCTTCATTGAGCTTCTCCCTAATTGCAGACCGGCAGTTCTGCTCCATAGAGTCGAGTACTTCATTACACAGCACCTCAACATATTCTTTGATAGTTTTCGAGTAATGCTCGATAGCTGCATTGGTCGCGGCTTCAATATTAGGTTGTAGCTCGGGCCAGCTATCTTCCATACGCTCTGCATTCTCTTTATTGAGAAGTTCAGTAAGCTTCAAGGCTCGAGAAGCAACTCTTGCTTCATCTACTGGCCCAAATAGCACACCCACCAATGGAGAGGTGAAAACGTTCTTGAAATTTGTGGAATCATAATTAATTTCATTAATAATAGATAATGTAGAGTTTGTACTGTGAGGAACCAGTGTCGAGTCATGGGTTTCGAGACCCATACGTTCGCGTACAAGTCTGGAGATGCTTTCACGCTCCACATGATTCAAATCGTTGTTCTCGAAGAGATGTTTGCAGATGAATACAGAACGTAGTGCCCTTGAGATCCTCGAGCTTTCACTATACAGACTCGGGCAGAAAATAGATTTTGGGTGTTTCTCTAACAAAGCCCTCAGAGAAGTGTGACTCTCACATAGCCCATCGAGAAAGCCTGTGAAGTATTATATAGTAAGGACATGAACTAATAATTGCATTTGCTTACTTTTATGTATACTTTCATCAGAAGGCGATGGCGTCGGTATCTCTAGATGTTCATATAGCCGCGATTTTTCAAGAAGACTTGATTATTTTACAACATCAGTCGCAGGGTATCAGAATGATATCTTTAATTTTGAGATCTAGTCCAAAGTACTCACGTATTTTTCTCGACTGCTTTATTTACAAGCAAAAGCACGAAAGCATCTGAAAGTTTGGTCCTTGTTTCTTCCAAATAGCTAAGAATGCGCTTTGCATTTATTTCTTTATCCTTCTCTAAAGTATCGGTAATAGACTTATCGCGTCGTAAGAAATTTGAAAACACTATCTCTAGTCCCCTTTTAACGACAGATCCTTCAAGATATAGGATCGCATCATATGAAAGGTCTCTATCGAGACATATGATAGCGTGCATAGAATTCTCTTGAGAACTGAAAAGGTTATGTAAATTTAATTATTATTGAAAGTACATGAAAAACATACAGGATCTCTGCGAATTGTGTCTTATCCCTAAAGTTCCTTTTTACTTTTTTTGGAGGATTACGTAGCGTGGTTAGAAGACCTTGCTTGCTCTCTCCACCAATTAGTCGTATCGGTATATCTTGCCCTTTGATATGATTATCAAAGTGCTACATAGTTCGTATGCCAATGTTTGTAAATTTCCATAGCTAAACCGTGTAAGAGATTTGTATACCTTTATACCATCCTGGAGAATAATATTTATATCCTGGTTAATGACTTCCTGGACCACCAAAGAGAACGGTTTATCGTATTGTTCTTCTACTACATCTTCTTCCCAAACTAGATTCTTCTCGTGCTCAGTTGAGATGAGCGCAATAACATGATTCGTTATTCGATACAAGTAGCTACCCATTACTTCAGTCAGCACTGAGTAACAGCTAAAAGCTCTAATATTTGAGAGAACCTGATAAATATATGTCGGCTCTCCCGATTAGTGATGTCAGCGCCATCATCCCAGGTTTCATCATCTGGCCAGAAGATGATGAAGAGACGAACTTCCCGAGACGACGACCCCTTCCGAGCGAGTGCATATAATCCAGGAGTCATATCTAAAGGTGTGAGCTGTGGTAGTGTAGGTAATTGTATGGAGGAATCACTAGAAAACTATCAGTACAAGGAGCCAATAATTATTTCCGAAGAATAGACCTATATAGTTTAATCGAACCAATTCTGGTTAAAAAACGGATAATTTCGCTTTTACTTCCATAAACTCCAACAGGCTTCACCATAGTGCGCTCCATATCCTGTATATTAATGTCTGAGATACTTTCGAATGCTCCGGGACTGATATAATTGATAAACTGGCCAAGAGACGCCTGGTCTATAATCACTAAGACATAGGAACTACTTCAAGCACGAATCGAAAACATACCTAAATCACCACTTCCAGTCTCCATATTAATATTTAACAGTTTGAACATTCCATCAAACCTATCAATTAAGTCAAGTCAGCAATAGTTTTGGATGAACACAAGCGTTTGATCAACCTGGGTGGGACCTCGTTTGTATAGTTCTCATGAGAAGTGATACTTCCAGGATGAGCTTGTAGTACCTGTGAATCCCGAGAATTAGCAAGCAGGATGATAGTCTACTAAATAATTATATTACGCCAAGATGGTGCGGATAGTCAGTAAGCCTCGATACCAATGACCCTTGTTCATCTTCATCAGATTCCAAGTGCAATAGGGCATTCGGTGTGTTAGTACCCTCATCCGTTGAATGATAGATATCAGAGCCAACGTCAGAGGTGTCATCTAAGATATAGCCATCACATTCAAAGGAAGGATGTATTCTTTGTACTGGGGAAACTAGCGATAGTGAAGGTCGAATGCAGGGAACCTGAGGTACTGAGGGAGAATTTTCCGAAATACTCCCATTTTGAGTAGAGTGATTCGTAGCCGTATTCATATTCGTTACTTGAATAGGGGAGAAAGGACTCATATTGATATTGAGGGGACACGTATACTTTGGATCATTATACACAATGGCCCGGTTTTATAGACATCTTATAGATCGGCTTAAATCAGAAGACTAAAGGAAACCCAATTTCCTGCCATCAGCGGTGGTTCGCTGTGGCCATAGTCAATCAGCCATATGGCTTTACAGTAGTATTATTATTGAAAGCTTTGAGAAGTAGACGCCTTCGCAATACAAGGTTTTGGAAGCTAATGTAGAACCAGACCATCTTAGATTAAATAAAATGGGAAACTGTAAGCTCTGTTTCAGCTGTCGATAACTCAGCTGATCAAATTCCTTTGTATCTCACATTATTTTTAGATTAAGCGCTTATACGGCATGATAATTATCATTAATAGAATCGTTTACTATCTTACTGATGCTATTTGATTATAAACTGCATTGCTTTTCGTTTCCCAGAGCCCTGCACGACTTCTTCATCACCTCGTGTAGGACGAGTGTACAAGTAAATGTGACCCCAAAATGTGGATTGGAAGCGTGTCCTACTGATATAGACGCCCGCTCAAATCCTGTTCAATGTTATAAGTTTAGATATCCTTTCATAGTGATAATGATGAGCGCTAAATTACTTCTACAACTATTCGGTTGATAGGGGCTACTGCGGTACATCTGAATCTTGAGATCCTGAGCTCTAAAATTACATTTATCTTGGTCCTCTGACTCCATAAGTGAATTCATTTATGTTTCGGATCCAAAGGTGAAGATGAGGAAGGAAAGCAGATTGATAACTTACCATTAGTTAATTATAAACTTTTATCGCTGGAGAATTCATGAATGCACTATGGTACGTTCAAGTACATTTACTGACTGTTATCTAACAGCCTCTCTATATCGAAGCCTTGCCGCACAAGATGCAGTGCTGATTCATTTTGACAAGAAATCGAGCAAATTCCGATTGCGACAGTACACTTGAACATTGTATCATGGCATCAGTTGATCCCATTATCTATAATGGCCATAGAATAGATGTTGTGAATCATAAAACTATTGATATATCATTGTTGAGCTAAGTATCAACGGTAGCAATGCCATTGAAATCTTAACTTTAGGTCAGGGTTGGACCTTTTAGTCGTATTTAGTGGCGAGGACTTGGGATTCAGAGTCTGCCTACACCAGACACGATGCTCTGGTTCAGATGTGAGGGCTTAAAAGCGAGTAACTCGACTTCGACCGGAGCATAGAATGAGATAGATACCTTGGGGCGAGCTGAGACTTTACAGACCAATAAAGTAGTAGAAGCGTATAGAACAGAGCCTCGACTATAGTTTGAGATAAAAGTGTATGTATTTCAGTCCGCCCGGACGACTTGCAGTACGGTTAGAGCGTTACAAGCGCGTCCGGGAAGCCTGTTAAAGCATCACAGTAGTAGATAAAGAGTACATGCAACAATCAGAGAGGTACTTCGGGGGGGGGGGGATGCAGGGTAGATAGATCGGTTGGACAGAAGTAATTAACTGAGGGTTGGCCGAGAGTTTTTCTCCCCCACTACGGCCTCAAGTCTGGAAGCTTGTATAGAAAAATACGAGATAAAGGGTAGATAATAAGGAAAGCATGGCGTCCAGGCGGCTATACGCCACTGGATGAAGGGTTTAAGCTATCGAAATGAGGGGGCAATATAAACGAACCCTATCCTCGAGTAAGAGTAGAAAGTGAAGCTAAATAGTGAGAGATGGACCAGGCGCGCGGCCGAGTGGTAGCAATGGACTTCCCGGACGAGTTAGAAAGTGCATTATAAATGCACTACGTCCGGCCAAACACTTAACTGGTCCTACAATGACGTTCTCCGTTGTACTCATAATATACTGTCTTAACGGACAACGAGAGCCATATCCAGGATCTGTTACGCATGTACATAAAGACATCTGTTAGATATAATACACTGTTCACCGATGATACACTATGGAATACACGAAAAAATCTCAAAATTATTGATTACTATCATCTAATCAATCCACCACGTGTCTTCCGCAAAGACTCAGCAATACCCAAGAATGTCTCAGCCAGTCGGACCTACAGTGAGATGCATATATATCAGATGCTCAGATATAGCTCTGAATAACATGTTTTAAGTAAACTTACTGAATCAAGAGCAACAGCATATGACGATTCGACAATTGCGGTTGCTGGTAAAAGTGGATCACGAGGTGCCGTAGCTTGCACCTCTTTCGCAATCTGTACCATGCGTCGTAACCATGTCGATGAACCATCTGGTCCAAATGATACAGCATGAAAAGATAGTCCTCGACTATCACAAGGTTATACATATCTGAAAAGTAAGAGAACAAAACAGAGATTCTTACCCTAGTCGAATTGCATTCCTACATAGATCATACATCTTTCCGTCTGTCATAGAACATTCACCATCAGAAAGAAATATAATGATCGGGGATCTAATAAGGCGAGTATATTAGGTTGAAGTGGAGTTGAGATATTGTCGGCACAGAGACTAACCTCTCAGTACTCCAATGCCGTTCCATCACTTCATTAGCTTTAACAAGCGCGTTATTGAAGTTCGTACCACCGCCAGAGCGCTGTTGTAAAAGAGGATCAATCAACTGGTCTGGAGTACTATTGAAATCGTTCGCATATATCTCGGCGGTGCTGCTATTAAAAAGAATCATAGAATACGCATCGCGCCTATTCTGAGCAGCCCCTTGATTCGTTGCTGCATGTCGAGCTATCCAAAAGGAGCATAATGCCGTATACACTGCTCCAAGTCGATTATTTGCAACCTGGCTTATTCGAGGACTTGCAGGAAGATTTGGAAGGGGATATCGGTCTGTGGAACTCATAGACCCCGACCTATGGAGGAACTGTTATCCTTAGTTATACTATTTGATCATAGCAAAGCTACCTATCAACAACAAATATCCTGATTTCATCATTGAGTAAAAGCATACTGAATACGTGCTAGTAAATGGACATACACGTGGAATGCTTGATTGAGAACGGCCGGATTCTTACATATGAAAACATGCCCATCATTAGAAACATGTCCATTCGCAGGTGCTTGGGACAATGGAGCCGGTGGGTGAAAATGAGGCAAGTTGCAGTATGATGGAACAGGAGGATCCTTATGTTCAGGGCCTAGTTTAATCATTAGTTGAGTTGGTAAAATATGCTACATGGAAAATCTTACCACAACACATCGCGTCACTGAAGTAGCATGATAACAACGTCAGTTCATAAAGATACAATTTTATGAGCAGCAACTGTTCCGCACCATTTAGCAAAGTTTGCACGCTCCTCTCTTGAATATGGATCTAAAGAACCCCATTAGATGTTATTCTTATTAGTAGTGTCAAATCGCGACCTTTGAATCCTAAACGTCTCCAATGTAGATTATGTGTGACCCAATCCTTAGGCTGATCTGGATTTGGATCCATTCTTGTCGTAATATGCACTGTTTCAGCTGTGTTACAGACATTCGGATCTTGTGAACGACAGTAGTCGATATGAACATGTCGACCCATATTGCTGCATACTAAGTTACAAAGCATCGGTGCTCCATCGTCGTTAGACCCAAACTTGTGGCTATCAACTTCGATACTCTCATTCTGCCCTTCGATTGCCCAACGAGTCTGAGACATTGACCCGTGGTTTGTTGAATGCTCTGGCTGTGGGTGGCCTGTAGTAGAAGTCAACTAAAACTGTATATTGATGCTACGTCTTGCTGCTACTCACCTTGAGGCAGCGTACATACGTATCCACAGCTCTCGCATCTAGAAAATAAATCAATATTTTCAACAGGAGAAAAGAAAAATAAACATACCGCTTATCGCAATAGTGAAAGACATCGGCTGCAATCGAATGAACATGAGGACCAGTATGCTGAAGACATCCAGACGGAAGAGGAATCGCGCATGGAAGACGCTTGGTATCTTGAAAAAGAACTTTAATGTGCATTACGGGTTTCATGCATTTGAGTTACCTTGACTATACTGGTTACGGATTGATGTGAGTACTTTGACTGAGTAATGAATCATCCACAAACTCACCTTTGTGTATTGAAATTGATCATGAACTCCATTAAAAGTCTCCTGTATTGAGTGTGGAACAGTGTCGATCTCGCATACACCGATACTCTGACATTTCTCCTTGCACATATGCTCCTGTCTAGAATCCGTTTGTATATAACATGATTGCATCGCAACAGTTACCATGAGCTTACCCGCACAAATGAACCTCTCTTTCATTTAAACCGTGTAGATGCTCAATAGACTCGCATAAACGACCACATAGTTGACACGTTATAGGACAAGAAGTAACATCACACGCATGCAGATCATGTGCTTCGTCCCTGGTTTGCTTCAGAATGCATATATTTTCAATTAAGACGTATTGTACGCGTTACGCACCATAAGTAAGAGCAACTTCCCCGGCAGGTGTAAATTGAGCCATCGTGAAGTTTGACATCATTCAGATCACAAGGCTGATAAAGAAGCAAGCTTTGAAAAAAGACTTTTGCAATCAAAAACGAGCTTACCTTTCCACAAAAGTGTCGGCGGGCAGAGCATAGATGTTCATCGTCAGAGTGACTGGCTACCTTTGTACATCTCCCTTGGCATCCCTTGTTCGCATTACGTGCACATTCCTTCCCACATAGATGCATTGATGGATCGCAACTACACGTTGTATATGGTAAGCTTGGGCACTTTCATTGAATGCTTTTGCTCACATATGTTTCCCTTCATGTCCGGCTCTGCGATGAAACTCATCAGTAGCTTCTTACGGAAATATGAGAGTACTGGAACGTACTGTAGACCGCATGATCTTCTTTCATAATGTTCCTCAAAAAATTGACAAGGGGAGTGACATGTATGATCCGTCTCACAATCATGTCTACCGCTATGGAAAGGAGGATGAAGACATAGAAGATGACAGTCCTCACACTGCACTTTGCAGATAGATATTCCTCGTTTAATCTCTATTGTTTTGGTTTCCATAGCGCGACGGAGCTCTTCGATTGCAGCATTGCTCTCTTGAAACTGGGATAGATTGGCGTTAATCCATGTCTGGACATGAGAGATACGCTTATCGGCGAGCTCATTCAGGAAGTTGCACAACCGAGTTGTCCGTGACTGAACTGATTCCTCTCCTCTGAGTTTATACTCGGGCCAACGGTGTATAAGGTCTCTCAATGCACTTTCTTTGTCCCCCTGTTGATCCGCCATACTCTCAATATAAAACACTGCGTCAGTGTCTTCTGATGGAAGAATGATTCCAGTCTCCAAGTCCTGCAAAATTCGAAGTGAGTATAACTATTAAAGTGAAAGGATTATGGATTCACCCTCAGAGGTTCATCATCGGGACTTCTCTCTGAGAAACCTGTAGAAAGCGCCTGATTCAAAAATGAGAGCATAAACTGTGCTCTATGAGTTGATATATTTTCTAAAAACAGATTCTTCAGTGGATTGCTGCGGGCATAGAACAGCAGTACTCGCGTGTCATAGAACCCCAGTCATTTGTCTACATATTTGATACGATAAATGTTAATAGTTGAGGAAAGGGGAAGGTACATCACCTTGAGCTTAGCCATGAGCATTTTGAGCTTCTGAAGGAAGGTACTACCTCTCTCGGGAGTAAGCGATTGTTTTATAAGATGTTTCTTATTGAGAGTTGAAAACAATGTATAGAACTGTCGACTCTCAATAACCGGCCACGGTATAATGTCCACCCGCCCTCTGTATAATCGAGAGATGAAGTTTGCAGCCTGTTCCTCTTGCACAATCTTATGAAGCTTCAATTTAAATCTATACGAAGGGAACATCGTCAAATTAAGTTATCGAATTTTGTATTCGACTTGTAGCAACTTACTCTTTCGTAATCTCAATTCGATCTGAGTCCACAACGTCCTAAGCTTGTACTTAGCCTTTCAAACTTCCGAGTCCCATCTATTGACTCGCATACCTTAATGATGATAACCAACGTAGACTGGAATAAAGAAGGATTCGATTCTGGATCAAGAATCGATGAAGATGCCTGGAAACTCTGGAAGAGATCCGCAATGTCCCGAGATAATGCAAAGTTATTTCGAAATAAAACCTAGACATTGCTATTAGATTTTTCTCACAAAAGTAACGATCTGACCGCTTACAAGGTTCGAGATAGCTGCATTGAATAGAACAAGTAACGTGTCCTCTTGAGCAGATCTCTCGATACTGTGTACCCCTATAGTTGCGTAAGTATAGGTTTATTTTATGTGATAGAGAAGCGTACCCTCAAAGTCAAGTACGACAACGAGATCTGTGTCTGTTGGCGTCACCGACATCCATACTCCTTCAGTCGTCCTCATCGCCGATCCAGCAAAGGACGTATCTGCAAGGTGATTCAGCGCAAAACTCTTCCCGACAGATTGTTCTCCTATTGATACGTTAGTTCGGGGTACTTATACTATATTCCACACGAAGATAGCCTACCCATAGACGATATCACCTTCACCGGCTATAAGAGTATCAGTTACGGACTATCAGTAGCAAGAAAAGGAGTAATATACCTTAGAAGACATGTATGATCGGAAAATACTTTCGTACCACCCAAATGAGAGACTGTCAGAAACAGTTCCAACGTCCATCCCAAGTAACGATTTCTCGAATTTTGGTGACCACACACCATCCTTAATCGGTATAAATCGGTTGTCTCGAGCAAGAGCAATCTGTATTGGAATCAAACAGAAGATGTCAACCATCCATTCTCCAGCTTTGAAAGTTGATACGTCAATGTTTCCTTGGGCATAAATAATAGTATCTGCGAACTCTGAGTTAGCTACTTGGATTTGGTTTAAAACAGCTGTGGCAGGTTTCTTTGTTGATCTCTCCAGTTCCTGAATCATATTCTGGAAGTACTCAGGGAAGGGGAAGTCCGATGGCTTGCTTGTTGTAAACATAATGGAAGGGCTCTTCCGAAGTTCACTGGATGTAACGGCCCGACGTTGGATTGCTGGTATGACTGGAAAACGAGTCCAGACTTCAGAGTGACAATCAATCAAAGAATTAATCTTTGTGTGAGATTGCGCGTCTTTTGCGAGTGCTTTGGACCCCTTTTCGCAGAACTGGAATTCTGTAATTTGTTGAGTGATACTTAGACCAATTGATTGACATGAATGGTTGGATTCATCCAGCCAGATTAGATGGACATTCTTCTTATCATCGAATGCGGATATGATGGGAATTTGGTTCTTCAACACATTACCAGGAAGTGAATACGAGAAGCCAGGGTGCGAGCTGAGAGATGCCCAGTGATAGAAGATAACTCTCATTCCTCGGTCGTCGCAACAGGTGACACCGAGGCATGATCCTTCAGGAGTTGTGAATGAGCAGTGAGGTGTGGAGGGTAGTTGCAGGATGGCTGGTCTGAACTGCTGAGTGACTGTAGAGAACACTCGTACGAGCCCCGAAGTCTCGACTAGAGCAAACTCATCACAACCACTAACAAAGTGGATATCATAGAGTGTCGGAACACCTTGGCTATAGCTTGATGTTAAGTTAATTGAACTACCTGCGGCTTGTAATGTTATGTAGTTATCGTTGAAAGCATAGACCCAGAGCTGAATTGAAGACTGAGGAGTTGTTAGTGATGGTTACGGAAGATAGATTAGCAACTCACTGGTTGATTGTGTATGCCACATACGAGAATCTTCTTCGTCTTTTCATCATATGCAAGATGAATATCTTCCCCCGTCTTCTCTCGTTTGAACGTTTTCTTCCAATGTTTGTGACGAATTGCCCCCTCTAAGCTGCTCAAGTCTTCCAAATAGACATCTAGGTCGTGATTTTGACCTTCGATGACCACTAGACATTTACCATCTCCCAGAAGTTTAATAAACCTATCGAGTGTCAGTCAGCAGGCGGATTTCAAAATCTACTATGGAACTTACTTGATGCTTGCGGATAACGGTAGCCTGAAATTGTAAGCATTGTGGGGAGCGATTACAGGCTTGGGGATATGCGTTGCATCGATATTGAGCTGTTGTCTATCCTTCTCCTTGAGTTCAAGTGGATAAATCGTGTACTTTAGGGATGGACTGGGGCGAACTCTGCGGCGGCCAGTAATACACCCAGAGATAGCTAATAATTATTTTAGGTTCAATTATATAAGCAAAATTCTTAAAACCTACTGTTGTGATAAGTATTCGTTTTGAGTGTCAGTTTTTCTAAGATAATGGTGTTTTCACTAGAGGAATCAGTTAGAGCCTAGTACTGAATGAAATTAAATCCCTACTCACGAGTCGGATTCACCCGAATCTTTAAGTTCGTCAAAGAGCAGAGACAGTGACTCTCGCTTCTTCTCGTTTGCGATCTGATCAACCTGGTTCCCGGTAAGTGCTTTCAGCTGAGTTTCATGCATGCCAAGTATTCTGTGTCGTAATCTATTTGTAATACGTGTAACAGCCTTAGCATAGTGTTCGCAGGCTGCTTCTATCGCCTTCTCGAAATTTGGTATTAACTCGGGCCAGGAACTGACTATCTTGTTTGCCTCTGCAAAGAAATTGTCGGAACGTTTAGCTCGGCATGCTTCCCTTGCAAGATCCACAGGACTTTTTGAAATGCCCCATCTTGGCCATGTAACATTCAGCAAGCTTTGACCGACAGATATGACACCATCGAGGACAGAGCCCTTTGCAACTGGGTTCGATTTCACATAATTCGAGGCTTCCTTCATGTTATTTGAGCTTACATACTGGCTTATAGCAACGCGATCTTCAAAGGATATTTCGTTATTATCGAAAAGGTATTGACAAATATAAATACCACGCATGGCCTTTGAGAATTTTGCACTCTCGTCACGAGTTTCCAAAAGAAGAACATCTCTTGATTCGTTATCTAGCATACTTTCCAAGGAGTTGTGAGTATTGAATAAGTTTCTCATGTAGTCTAAGAAGTTATCAGAGTGCTTCCCACTTAAGTACACAATGTAACACATTCACTAACCTTTATTGGCTTCTTTCTTCTCTTTTGAAGGCATATCCTTACCCATATGAAAATATATATCCACTTCGTTGATTAAGCTGTGTTGTTTACTAACTTTTAGCAGTAATCTCCTATTTTTACTATAGGATAAAAAATAGATTTTGCTTACCCTAATCGTTCGACGATCTTGCCTACAAGGAAAACCTCAAGAGCTGATATGAGCTTTGGCGCCATTTCATCTAAAATGTCTTTCATTTTATCTGCGTTCTCCTTCCTCGCACATTCTATCTCTACGTTGATAGCAGAATCACGACTAGAAAAGCAACTGAAAGGTTTTGGATATTGTTCGGCTATTTTTGTAGATGCGAGCAGTTTGGCCGCATCATATGAGAGATCCCTCCCTAGGCAAATTGTTGCATGATTTTCAGTGCTATTGAAAGTGTCAATAATACTCGATTAATAGGCTCTGTACTTGAATCTCACAGTTTTCCTATGAGCTGAAACCGATTATTATAGTCCTCCCGGAAAGGCTTTTCCTTAGCACCTGGGTGCTCATATTCTACAGTCATAATGGCTTGCCTCGTTTCACCACCGATCATTCTCACTGTGAGCTGTGCAGCAGTGACAGCTAGTTGATCTGAAGCCTCTCCATCCTTGATACGATTGTCATTTATCTGTATTTTAACAGATTAGAAACAGAACTCTCGTTTATGAAGGTGGTTCTCACATTTATTCCTTCATGAAAACTGACACTTTCCTCTTGTTCGCTTGCTTTGTGTACCTCAAAAGTAAACAACCTATCCGTCTCCTCTTCCTCCTCGTCAAGTACAAAGGAGTCATCGTCGTCCCCGATGCTTTTAGATTGTTTCCAAACAAGCATGTTTGCGTGTTCTTCTGATATCAATGCGATCATCTGATCCGTTATTTTTGATAGATATCTATCCGTACTTGCTTAGTGATACTATTTGTTAAGATTGAATGTATGAATACCTCATGAACGTATATCTATTACGCCGTACAGTAGAATCAGCTGCATCGTTCCACGTCTCATCGTCTGGCCAGAAAATGATGTAGATAGGTCGTTCTGCTGAAGAATGTCGACCGGGAATCAGGGCATACAATCCGGATCGGAGATGAGGAGAGGTGGATATCGAGGGATTGGTCGTATTGAGAAGGGAAGCGCTGCAAGACAAGAATTAAATCTCCATTACTATAGTATTTAACCATGAAAAACATACATAGGCTGATCGATGACTTGTAATTCAAGTAGAAGTCGAACTATCTCGCTCTTGCTCCCATAAACTCCAATAGGTTTTATCGCTAGGTTATCCATGTCTAGGAAGTTGATGTTCGTGAGGTCTTTATAAGCGCCGGGACGGATATGATTGATGAATCGACCGACGGATTCTTGATCTATGACGACCTTGTCAACTATTCATACGAGCTATAAGTCCGAGTCATTGACAAGATTATATTTTTGAACTACCTAGTCCCCCACTACCGGTGTCGGACAATATATCAAGGATTCTATACATTCCCTTAATTTTGTCCACTAAATCTACAGACATCGATATATCGATAGTCTTAGACGAGGGTCTGAGTTGGACAGTATACATTTTGTGGGAGCTCATTGTTGCAGCCGAGTTCCCTGGTGTGGTATTTGGGTTTGTTAAACCCTCCTTCTCTTGGTGTTAGTAAACAAGAGCCTTGATAAGGAAAGGACGACTTACTTCGTTACTTGTTGGTAGTTTGTTTAGAACTGGCTCCGAAGGCTCATCTATCACCATATTTTGGTCCTTTGAGACCTTGGAAATCTCATCTTCGATATTATCTACGGAGTGGAAACTGGCTCGGTCGGAGTCAGAGTCAGAGTCAATGTTTGAAAGGTAAACATCATCTGTGTTGTTCAGTAAAGCATCTTCAGGTTTTCTGGTTATGTGTGACTCGTCGTATCCTATGTAGTTGGAGATATTACCAGACGAGTAATCGTCTAAGTGAGAGGTATCAAGTGTTGGCGCAAAGGCACTCGTTCCGGGAGGGAAGACGCCTTGAAAATTGATAGCACCGAATGTATTGGACTGATGATAGTTGGCCATGTCAAAAGTTGTTGGAGCTATGAAACGGGTAGGGTTGGCCGCGCACTTCTGAGAACTAGCTAGCGTACTTGAGTGATGTACTGAGGATGTGTTTTCTTATATCCTGGTTATATATACTTATAACTCGATATCCTTCAAATGACTACGAACAATTTGTAATGCCTGGCGCCCAAAGGAACCTCATATGAGAAGTTATATTTGATCATCTTAGAATAGAATAATGTATATCTTATACAAAGAGTTGGATAGATAAGGATGGAATATAGATTATAAAAATGGTCTTCAGAGTAAAGAGTTGACGCGTTGACTCGATGATTCCGGGTAAAAGGACGGTTCGCGTATGCGTGACTGTATTGACACCGATTTCGTTGGCGTTCAACGTCACGTTGAACTTCCGTCCCAAACCTATGATTTTCCTTTAAGAGATAAAATAATAGTGATACCATACGAAGTACAACCCTGAAATAATTTTGATTGTGTGCGCTACTCGATCTTGTAGGTGTTGCAAAGGTATTTTTCGGTACCAAAAATTATAGATCTATACCTGTATAGTATGGTGGATAAGATGATATAGAGGGTATACTAAACGAAAACAAAATTGAGATTAGCGGAGTTGATTGAGAAAAACCTAAGTCTATCAGTTTTGCATATTGCGGCCAGATTCCGTCGTTCTATGCCAAGATCTTTAGCCAGATAGAGGGCCTTAGTAGTTATATCAGTAGATTAGCTTACCATGAATATATGAAAATAATCTGTTCTGGTCAATATAAACAGATGATTTCAAAGTGACGATATTTCGATTAACTCAGAAGAGACACCTCAAATATATCATTCCTCTTAGAGAAATCTACTAAAATAAGAGTACCCCTATACCTCTGTACCGGAAAAGTAATGCTCTAATCAGATTTTATGACCTTTCATGATTGCATGCGAAAGGGCTAGTCTTCATTATGAAATCAAAAAAGGCATAATTCATCATTAAGGGTATCTTCTCTACGAGCGCTAAAATACAAGAAGTGTAACAGGCCTATAACATGAGGAAGAACTTCATCGATAGTGCAATAACGGCATAAACAACATGAGGCTGAATGTCGTTGAGTGATACCCACACGAAAAAGGAAATATCTCGATCCTTACAATTGTGACGTAACACATAACAGGCATCACATCAGTACATGTACAGTTTGAACTCTTGGACTTTTTAATCTTAACCTTGCTACAAATATTGCTACAGAAAAATGACTTTTACTCGGTCAACACATACGGAGCCTATCTCTTATAGAAACTATCCAAAACTCAATGATTTTCGACATGATGCTACGACCGAATAAACTCGTCACAAACATATTTGGTTCTACAACCAATACAGAGGTTTTGAGAAACATCAAGGAAGGGATTCCATACAAAGATTATGTTTGCACTCACGCAGGTACAAGTCAATACTCAGATGGTTTCTCGTCATCTGCATGTGGTCTAGTATCCATGAACTTCATACAGCATATTCTGACTCTTGAAGTTGACGGAATGACTGGGGATGCGCTCGCTGCGAGAATGACACAGAAAGAGTTCCTAGACGTGAGCCAACACATTTATTATATATGCTAACACTGTTGATAATTTAGGCAGGAAATAATGTCTATATCCACTTTCTGGCCATCTGACGCACACCTCGAAGTAGACGAGTTACACAAAACTCCGTTTTACAATGCAGCTTTACATCACGTACATACTAGCTTTGGGAAAGCAGGGAAAGAGATGTTTAAACATATCATAAAGTAAGATCTTAGTTTAAACCCATTATATTGTATCTCTGATCTCATCCAGACGAATGGACTCTTACTGCTATCCCCAGGACGACAAACCTCGTTCATGTGCAATTGCAATCACTCGACCCCCTGAAATCGTCAGTTGCCTCAAGATCACCCACCCGAAGAGGGACTTCATTGTCATACTCGACTCCCACTCTAGGCCGTCACATCCAAATGGTGCCGCGATCATTTTTTGCGAATCTGCCTCATCAGCGGCACAATATCTAGCAGATCTCTTCAAAGTTGATGAGTCCCTTTTTGCACCTGACAGCGGTCTTCAATGGCAAGCTGAGCTTCTAGGCCATGTATCTGGTCATTTTTTTGTTAGTTCTCGTAGGGATATGCGAATGGCTTTCGACGCGTCTCTTGTTATGCGGGAAACAAACTGCTCCTTATTACTAGAGAAAAATCGTGTGAAAGAATTGGAATCCCAGAACAAGCATCAGGAAACTGAAATCGTTCGTCTACAAGATTCTAATAAACGATTAGAAGAACAGCTAACTGCAGCTAGAGCTGAAAAAACTGGAATACAAGATGAAACACAAAAGCTCAAGAACTATATAGCGCAACTAGAAGAAGGCTTTCAAACTGTTTCCTATGGCCAGACTAGCAAATCACGAAAGACTATGAATAGCAAGAACTCTTCTGGGCTGCAGTCACAAACCACAAGACGAAGTCCTTCTCCGGCCTATATAGGATCAGGAGTATCTAGCTTTTCTTCTTCACTCAAGAAGGAAGTCCGCCCAGATACTAGTGCAAAGGGCAAGAGGAAGATAAGCGACCTTGAACTTGCGCTTCTCATGCAGAATGAGTTTGACAATGAAGATAAGCAGCTTGCAGCTCAGATGCAGCAACTTCTTGAGGTTAAACAGGCTACCTTCGACTGTGGTATCTGTTTTGATCAGCTACCGTTGGACGATGCCGCTCGGTTGCAAGGATGCCAACACATATTTTGTAGAGAATGTATTCGTGGTTATATCACATCAAAACTGAATGAAAAGAAATACCCAATACCCTGTCCTATGTGCGCTACTAATAAGGATGGTAATACTGCATCCGGAAGTAAGTTTTCTAAGTTATCTATATTTGCCAATCTCAACTCGTTATAGGAATTGATGAGACTCTTATACACCAAATTGGGATAACGGAAAGCGCATATAGGACTTTCAATGAATTGCAAGTGACTAAGTTTTCTGTGTCAATGGACTGCAAACGGTGAGTGTTGCCCTGGCAAAGTACATTTTACATATTTACTCACGCTACTTTCTTCAACGCTAACTAGCTGTGGGCAGAGTGCTTTCATTGACAAAGAAGAGTTTCAAAAGTCAAAAATAATCCACTGCCCCTTCCCTAACTGCGGGTATTCTTGGTGTAAGGATTGTCAACAGGAGTATACACTATCTGAAAATAGTTTTGTACATTCCTGTGATGGAAGTGAAGAGATCGAGCAGCTTATGAACACAAAGGGATGGAAACATTGTCCTGGTTGTAGGACGCCTACGGAGAAAACTGAGGGCTGTAACCACATGACGGTAAGCAACGCCTATCATGCTAGCTTCTTGTATTAATAGCTATGAAATAGTGCCCCTCCCCAGGATGCAATAGGTACGCCATCTCTAAAACCGATAGCTTAAGCTGATTTTCTTTACCATTTTAAAGTCACTTCTGCTATCGTTGCGGACAGCTAATTGTGGCATCAAATGATAAGAGATCCATCGATAATGCAATTCAAACACACTACAGTACTTGTAAATTGTTCCAGTATGGTAAGGAATGGTTAGAAATCCTCTAGGTGAAATCGCTACTCATCTAATCTTATATAGATTTTCTCCAGTGAAAGACCAAATGCTCGTAATCTGCGTGATATCATATAGGTCTAGTATATGTGCATGAATTGTTAATGCGTGATACGCCCTTTCGACTTTTACTCAAATTAATATTTACTTGTAAGCGAAAGCATTGAGCAGTGACAATCTTATTTAATGTTGTTAAAAGTGAATGCTCTTAATTCCATGTGCTTCAAGTTATTCGTATAGTGAGACCTAACACGACGTATTATTGACATTTGTTTGCATTCTTGATCACTATCACTATGCGTTTTCTCATCACAGACCCGAACACAGCTAGCCTATCGATCTCCATTCATATAGCTAGTCTCGATCTTAATGAGCTCACAGCACATTAGAAATACTCCACATTGTCAGTGTCAGCTCCGCTCCTAGTCTCAGTCAAATTAAAGTGTCATTTGATCGTATTTCTCTTCACTCTCGTAATGGTGATGGAACACTATTGCTGTTTTCATTGAATGTGCATGCATCATGGGTACTTCAAGTCTCTTTTCGCACATGAGGGAACTGCCTACCGGTAATACATACGAGCGAGCTGAGACAATGCGTACAGCACACTCTCGATGAGAGAAGTAAATCTGAGGGGCTCTCGAACAAAACGTTATCTACAGTGATGTACTAATAGTATCTCTTTTGTCCTACTAGTAAGAATTTGACAATCGCGACACTACCATCCTCAAACTAGTATACTTATACCCCATACACCAGCTTACACCATAGCTATCTCTGTCTATCTCTCGTATAAGTATACGTATTCTGTACATTAGCGATTCTACGATTTCTCTGGTTTATTATGGTACCCTACGCTATTTCAAAGCAACCAGAGGTACGCTAGAGTATTGATGTTGTAACATACAAACACAATTTCTCAACTCATATAGTATGTCAACTACAACTTGAAGGGGAAAACCCTTCAAGGGACAACCTATCCTAGGGATGGCTTAGCACATAAGCCTTTGCAACAAGTACCGAGTTTGAATCAATCAACCCCGGTCAAGGATGAAATATTCGACGATTTGGAGCTCGCTACTCTTATGCAACTTGCTTATAATGCGGAAAACGATGAGTTGACAGCACAGATGCGGTACCTTCTTAGGGATAAGCAAGAGATATTTGAGTGTGGTATTTGCTTTGAGACGCTCCCATTAGACGATGTTGCATCGCTCGACGGCTGTCAACATCAATTCTGTAGAGATTGTCTCCGGTCGTACGTCTCATCGAAGATTGAGGATCGCAGATACCCTATATCATGTCCGGTGTGCTCTGTTCGTGCAGAGGGGGAGGATCATATAGGATGCAGGTATACTTAAAGATATTGAAGCTCTTGACTAATATGTTGCTCATCTAGACGTTGATGAAATGGTTCTTCTCCAGCTAGGGATCCCCGAGGATGCGCTAAAGATATATAATGAACTTCAGCTCGTCGGCTTTTCAATTTTACTAAATTGTCGGCGGTAGGTTTCTATTCTGTAGTCCACGATTTAAATTATTGAGTTCTGTGATAGCTGTGGTGGGAGCGCTTTTGTAGACAAAGCAGAGTACCAGGAAACAAAGGTTCTGAATTGCCCTTTGCCCTCTTGTAACCACTCGTGGTGTAAAGACTGTCAACAAGAGGTGGTAATATCTGCGGAGAATCCCACGCATTCCTGTGATGGAAGCGAGGAGCTACTTCAACTTATGAATAAGACTGGATGGAAACATTGTCCAACCTGCAAAACACCGATCGAAAAAACGGCTGGCTGCAATTATATGTCGGTACGTTATAATGATATTCACCTTAGATCCCTACTGGAAACTCATAAACTATCTAACTATAGTGCACTGCACCCGGGTGCAACTCGTAAGTAGTCCCATTGTCATTCTTTCAGAATTAATGCCGTATAATCTCACACTTTCCCGAACGTAGACATTTTTGTTACGGTTGCAAGCAGCTGGTCATAGTATCGGCCAACTTGAATGCCGTCGTAGCGGCAAAAACAAACCACTACAAAAGCTGCAAAATATGAGAGTCTACTAGGCTTGAGGATGAAGTGATTTTGAGTATTTCAGACGCTGGTCGTATATGTTTTCCATCAGTCTGGTGATACCCTCTTTGAGTTCCACTGAGTGCATGTGATTTGAACTATCCATTTAATTATATTTCCTAGTAAATATCAACAAAGCTACATAAACACATACTGAGCCCCAATGAAGAGATGTGAGTTCGAGTAGGAAAACACAAACGCTGTAGTGAAAGATGTCATTGAAGTATAATTAAAAAGCTCAGAGCCACAAAATGTAATCACGTCAAAATAGTATATAACTTACATCACATATTTCAGCACCTAAGCTTTGAGCCGTATGATGCTCATATCCGATTGATATAGGCCCCACCAGAATCGATTATAGGAGTTGAAAGCTCGCACAAGCTTGAGAAATATCAAAGTTCTTTCCGTCCTCATGTACGACGCATGTAGGGACCTGCTCGAGTTCTGATCAAAGAAGAGAAGGTTAGCAGATACGAATATTGTATATATATTGTATTGCGGGATGACCTCACAGTTTTATGCATATGTGTTTACTTCTATGTTATAATGCCCAGAATTGTGTACATGTACATCTTGAGTAAGTATAGAAGCAATCGGATATGAATTCTCACTTGGAGAAGGCGCCTAAACAGACGCCCTACCGTGATTTAAGCGCCCTACTAATACAATCTACATTACACTGCATCAATGTTATGGGGTTTCTTCTTACAGCGCTGGCTTTATTCTATTGATTGTAGAGATAAGAGAAGGATAGATGCGACCTGGGATCTATAATCACAAGGATCACCTACCTTGCTCCGTGGTGATACTCCCATATGCTACAAGTCCTCTCAAGGTGTATTAAAAAACATGTTTTCTGTGACGTCAACTCTAGAATCCACATTTAAGTCTCAGTAGAGTTCAGTTTCATGGATTAAATCAATTATAACTGCTATTATCTGATAGATATATTTATTATTGAAGTTTGAGTAATTATGCGCCTGTATCCCTCAATAGGGAATCTTCCTGAGATAGAACTATCTTTAAGAGGGAAATGCGTACCTGGTTGTGCAAATACCGATCTCTGTTATCCAGTGGTTAATAATGTTTCTTGTCTTGAAGTTGTGTTGATAAGCGTAAATTATATGATTTCAAATGTCCTCAGATTTTGAGAAAAAATGATTGACTTCTAGATAAACATACAGGTTTGAGGGACTTCATCAAAGCGTCTGAGAGTAGTCTTACAAATGAAAGTAGTCTTATAAATCTTTCATCTTTAGCTCTGTCAAAGATAAGGAGGTTATTTGCCATAAAATAGGGTGATCAGGCTTACTCTACAGGACTAAAGACCTTGCATACACAAACCGATCATGGCCTGTAGTATGACAGCTGACTCATAATTGGCCGCGGCGCAGAGTACTTGAAAGAAAGATGGATTACGTTAACCTTGACGCGAGTGATTAGATAGATTTACATTGAAAAACCGAAAGGTCCAAAGAGTTGATCAGAGCGATTAAGGAACGTATCGTGGCTAGCGTTCTCCATGTCTCGCAGAATCCACAAACTATGACTAAGAGCAAGGTACAAAATCGAAGTATGAGCAGTTCTTCATAGATATCTTTGTGGCCCAAGCTTTGCCCGACGTGTTGTTACTCGGCACGATATCTAGCCGGACGGACAGCGGCGACTTAGATAGGCATGTAGACTACTTCTTGGCCCTTCAGTGCATACAGAACATGATAAGTCATTTTGTATAAATCCCATTTGAAAAAAATATATACAAATGTGCTTGACGGTGGCTCTTTCATATAATTACGATGGTCGGAATCTCGTCCGCATCCCTGTTTCTTCTGTGTTTAGCGTCGGCAAGAGCTTGGGTAGACGTTGAGATCTCACGCACACTGCGTATCAGCGGCGAGGACTACTATCTTCCACAAGAAGCAGAAGTCACTTTGGATAATTCACCTATCTCAAAGGAGCTCGTTACTGTCTCTGTCTTGAAAACAGATGCAAAGACTATCACCGGTAATCTCATACAGAATACTATAGAGGGATGGAAAAGCTTTGATGATGTCTTCAGTGAATCTTTCCTACAAAGTGAGCAGATACACCGAGTATATATATACTAATCCTAAAAACACAAAAATGCGAAAATAGCTGTACTCATCATTAACAACGGTTCTTCAACTGCTACACTCGATTCATCTGCTGCAACATATCTTAAGAAGCAAGGGGTCGAGAAAGTTTTTGCAAGTGGTGATTTTGGAGTTGTTGATTATACTGCTGCTCGTTTCTCCAAACTTGATGTGAGTATGGAATTACAGTATATGTAATAGGGGAATATCTAATAGGCCCATAGATCGCACCAGGTCCATATATCCTTGCTAAAACTTCTGCCGGCAAGCATGCTCTATACAAGCCCTTGAAATTAAGGTATGACTCTACTCAGTCATTTTTCAAGGGAATCGTATCTCGCAAGAATGGTTCGTTCGCTATTGTATCTGCTGCAGGTGATACAGATTCATCACCTTATATCGGAACACCTTCCAAGGTTTATGCTACGGGTATAGACTCCGTCAAGTACCCACTCTCAGGTGTACGAGTGACTGTTAAGGATATCTATCATCTGGAAGGGCTAAAGACCAGTGGCGGAAATCGTGCTTTCTATCAAACATATGGGCCACGAAACAAGACTGGACCTGCAGTGTCCCGCCTTGTCAGTCTTGGTGCAGATGTCATTGGCATGACCAAGACTGTACAATTTGCCAACGGAGACCGTGCAACTGCTGACTGGGTTGATTATCATGCGTCATTCTCTTTACGTGGCGATGGCTACTTTGAACCTTCGGGATCATCAACTGGCGCTGGATCAAGTACTGGTGCACACGAATGGGTTGACGTATCCTTAGGCTCTGATACAGGGGGTTCTGTGCGTCTACCTGCTGGACTTAATCTGTTATACGGCATTCGTCCTTCCGTCGGTGCTATCTCTCTAGACGAAGTCATCCCCCTCTCTGCAGTTCTTGATACTGCGGGTTTCATGACTCGCGACCCGAAACTATTCACAAAATTCGGAAAAGCTTGGTATAGCGAAAACGAGAATCTTACTTCTTATCCTTACTTCCCTAAGAAAGTTCTTCGTTCGTCATCTTTTGACTCGCTAACGAACGAGGACGCCAAGGTAGTTTATGAGTCTTTCTTGGGCAAGTTGACGGACTTCCTTGGTGCTACGACTCAAAACTTTTCACTTACGGAGGAATGGAACAATACATCGGGGGTCAATGAGGCAGCAACAACCTACCTTAACCAGGTCTGTCTTTTAATCCACATTTTTATGCACAACTACAAAATTCTCATCGTCAATAAATACAAATTAGACATATGCAACACTCATCTCTGTTTACCAATGGAACAATCTCGGAAGCCAACTTTTCGCTGATTATGCAGCTGCAAATGAGGGTCGCACGCCCCACATCAATCCAGCTGTACTCAAACGCTGGGTCTACGGGCAGGAACGCGGTTATGATGGCTACAACGACGAACTCACCCGGCGTTCAACCTTTGAAGATTGGGCCCTAACAAGCGTCTTCCCCGAGTCATCCGAATCCTGCTCAGAAACTATCTTCGCTTCTCCAAACGGTGCCGCCTATGGAGTTTACTCCTCTCGCGAGACCTACATCTCTTCAGCGAGCAGTGTTCCATTCGGGTTTAGCGATACTCGTTTACCTGTTTATAGTCGTGGTCCAGAGGTTGCTATTCCCATCGGTGAAGTCCCGTTCACGTCAAACATCACTGGTGTAACGGAGTACCTACCTATCTCTATCGACTTGGCTGCGAGACGGAACTGTGACTTTGTACTTCTAGATCTCGTTGATAAGCTCGCCGATGCGGGTATTGTTGTTAAGACCAAGACCGGTCGTCGAGGATTTGATTAAACTGTAACGGGATATATTCCTCATCCTTTCAACCCGTCTATCCATAATTTCATCCTTATCTCCCGTTTTTGAGTATCTTCCTCGATATAGACTAAGGTTTCTTTTTGGATTTCTCCGGACAATATGAATACAGATTTTAACTACTATTTCTTCGAATATCATGGACCATATCATGGACAAAAAACTACTACGAAGTAGAGGGAATAATGAAAGCAATTACATTGCGAATAACGGTAATAAGAAAACGACGCAACTAGCATTCAATACTAACATTAAAACAAGGTTAGCAACTTGGATAGTGTACAAGGAAAGAAAACGAAAGCATATGGAAGGGTAGTGTCCATTGAAGATCATCTATCTGTATATCGTTAGATTCGTCAGTAATTTTGAAAGTGTATATGTATCAGAGTGATTGTTGCCAAAGGATGGTATATTCATCCATTACTAGAAAAAAATATTTCCTTTATGAAAAATGTGAGAGTCCGTGGTGAAAAAAGAAAGAGAATAGCGTCCGAAGGAATAAAGGGGAAGGGAGAAGCAAATCGATACTACCTCAAAAAGAGAAAGGAATTTGATGACCAAAATGGAAGAAAGTATACACATGTATAGAAACGAAGTAAAGCGAAAGCGAGAGAAGTGTCCTTTGAGATTTAAAGTTACACATTATAATGCTTTTCCAATTGTCTGTCCTGATAAGGGCCTCTGTCTAGGCTCAACTCCGCTAAGTAATTCATCGGCATCACGCGCTGCAGCTTCTGACGAGGTTGTATCTCTTCGAATCATATTATATCGCGGTGGAATCTCATCTGGAGGGGGCCTCGGCATTGGAGGTACAGGGGGAACAAGAGTCCCTTCAGGTGGTAGATTGACTCTAGAAAACGCTCTCGAGGTCGAAGATGTATCTAAATCAGAATCATCCGCGAATGGCGTATGGATAACGCTCGCCGACCCTCTTTGGCGGTGAGTTGAGCTTGTTGAGAATGAGAAGGAGGGCGTAACAGTAGAAGAATTGTTTCTGTTTAAATTACTAGATGCACCCTCTCCTTCAGTGTCAAAAAGGTCTGGATTTGTGATTGCGAGAGACGAGCGTCGGTCTTGAGCGACTTCCTTTTCTTTACCTTTTTTAGAAATACCAGCAGCGGTAGCAATAGCCCCAGAAGAGAATGAAGCAGAGGCGCTAACGGTACCAATGGATTGAGGGTCGGTGACTACACGCAATGGTGATGGCTGGGTGACTGTTCTCACAACTGGTATAGGTGGCGAACTAGTAGAGCCACCCGATGCCTGTGACGTCCAAGAATTCCCACTAAACCGTCTCCTGGTATGCACACTAGAATCCATACTAGAAAGAAGAGCGGTTTCTGATGAAACACTTCCATCCTCTGATGCATGGAGCCATCACGATCGTGGTCCGGTGAACCACCAATTGAAGACATCGTCGGCGATTCAGTATGCCAGGGTACTGATCGACCAGTGAAACCAAGTTCAGCGGCGTTGGGATCAAATTCTTCAGCGCCTCCACGGAGCCTGGACGACGGCCACGAAGATGGCCCTGCTTCAAAACTCCCACTAGACCTCGTATTTGACACCGCTGAAAGTGGGCTGCGTCCCATAACATCATCAACAACACTTCCTAGATCGACATTACTGGCTGCCATAAGTGGATCAACAATCCGACTGCCTTCTTCAGGAGGTGGCCACACAGCTTCCTGGAAATAACTTCCGGTCTTCGAGGCAACTGGCCTGAGAATACGAGGAGGTGTAGTATCAAGTTGTTGCATCTCAGGATAACCACCTTCTTCAGCTACGCCCCGGGACCTATGGGCTCCATCTTGATATTCATTTATATCCCTACTACCACCCTTTGGCTTTGTGTTCCCGAAGAACCTCAAACCTCTTTGAGTCCTAGGTCCAGCAAGATCAAAGTCATCTTCTCCAGCCAGCATCACGGACCGAGGAGTAGGGAGATATCGATGCGAATTATCCGCAGACCTCTTTTGTCTTCGTCTACAAACGAAGATAAAGGCTAAACAAAAGATTATAAGTAACACCCCCCCAACAGTTGCGCCAGCAATAATGGCTGATTTATTAGAATTGCTTGATGTACTGGAGGTAGTATTTAGAGTAGCAACCGGAGTAAATATCTGGTGTCATATTCAATATAGAACATCTTTCGAAGAAACACTTTACTACTAACAGTTGTTAAATGGCCATTTTGTGTTGTCACAATTTCAGAAGTTACAGTGGTGAGAGAGGTACTAGCAGAGCTCGATGAAGGAGTGGACTCTGTTGACGTTGGATCTGCAGTTGTTGAAGAGGTTGTCTGACTCGTGGTACTTGAAACCGAGCTAGAACTGGATGAAGATGCACTAGGTACTGAAGAAGAGGAAGATTCTGTCGAACTACCTGTAATAGTTGAGAAAGACGTAGAAGATATATCTCTAGATGTGGCTGTCAGAAAAAGTGAATTATTGATTAAACTATATCTGAAACTTACGTTGATTGAGAGTCAGTTACTGATTCAGAATCAACTGTAGATAAAGATGCCTCGGATGATAGGGAAGTTGATGCGGTTGCAGCCGGGTCTGTGGACGTAGCGCCTACACTACTGGAGTCTGTGGAAGTTTGTACATCATCCCCCGAGGAAGACTCGCCACTCGAGCTAGCACTAGGTTGAGCATCCGTAGGTGTCACATCTGACGTTGAGTCCACAGTATCCGAGAAAGTGGTAGGTCCAGCTAGGTCAGGACCTTCAATAGGCGTAGTGTCGGTACTCGTATTGGAAGTTTCCGAGCTCTCTGAGCTCTCTGCTCTACCTGATACAGTATTGGGTGACCCAGTGCTGGTCAACGCAGAAGACGACCCTGTGAGAGTAGCTAACGTGAATGTGTCTGTGGTCCCAGTAGCAGCTGACCCTGATTGGGCTTCCGTTGTTGCCTGGAGAGTGGGACTACCAGAAGTTTCTGGTGGGTCCGTAGCTATCTGTGTCGCAGATGCAGAAGCTACAAGATAGGATTAGGTAGAGGATGTGGCGTACGTTGTGATGGTGAGGTAGGCGATGATAACAAGCCATAAATAAACTGATGAGCTAATATTTCTTTTTTCTCGGAGAGAATGCGGAGGAGACATACTTGGGAAAGTGGCAGGCGAGCTATCTATAGTTGAAGTCACGGTGATAGATCTGGGATCGGATGTGTTATTCGTTGCTTCACTGGCGGCACTCGTAACCACGCTTGGTGTAGAAGCGGAAGTCTCTTCTGGGGTAGTTGCAGTTTGGGTAACTGAATGGATAAAGAAAAAAATGGAATGGAAAGTTTGAGAAAAAATGTTAAGCCGAATTAATAACCATGTATCTCTCTACCTGAGCTCGTTTCGGTAGTCTCGCTCCCTGTAGGACTAGTGTCTACAACGGTACCCGTACCGACGCTCGTGGATGGAAGGGGGAGGAACTGGAAGCTACAGCACCGCGTTTTCATGAGTTTCATAATGCAGTGCAATTTAGTTCGACGATTCAATGATTTAATTTGAAATAATGAGCTAAATAGTTTCCAGTATTTTTTTATCATTAGACTTGATGCTTACATGTGCTAGGAACAGTTTGTACTGTAGTTTCGGCACCCAGTGTACTATTTACTGTAACTTCAGTATCGGTGGATCTCCTGTGGTACCGGCAGGAACTGCGGACGGAGCACTTGTTCCCTCGGTTCGGGATACAATAGCCGTGGACTCTGTATTTGAAGCTCCCGCAGTCTCTTGGGTCGTGTCAGAGGTTGAAGGCAAGCTTTTGGATTCAGCTGAAGAGTCGCAAACAAATTCCGATGGAAGGTTGTTTGTTGGACACGAAAACAATGGAGATGTGACGCATAAAAAGCCACTCAGAATATATATCACCGCTTAATTGAAACGTCCGAGTTCTCACCTCCAGAGTTATCAGATGTTGATGAATCTCCTGATAGTCCCACCTCTAGAAAGATTGGTATAAGCAGAGTAATGATGATTAAAGGAGAGGCGGGATATGAATGGATATGTCTTGTACATTACCTGAGAAGGTTTCTGACCCCTGCCTTTTGATTCTCTGCATTCTCTTGGCTTCGAGAATCTAAAATTGGTCTATATGCTAATTTTGAAGAGGTTCCAATAATTTCAGTCAGACAGCTTCAAAGCGAACAGCAAGTAGAAATGGGTTAAGGAACCAGAGAAAGCATGTTCAACGCTTGCAAATCAAGGTGAAGAACACGAGGGGTAAGAACGAACACGATGACGATAGAGCCATTCTTTATCTAGGTGGTACAGAAATAGGAAATAGGAACTTACTCAATTATAACACATACACTTGACTCTCTCGCTCTATATCTCCCTTACTCCACGCTTCTAATATAGATATGACGGCTTGAGTCCCAGTCTTTCGGCAGAGCTAGCAGCAGCTACCTAGCCCGAAGGTTTGCGGATAGTCCTACCAGAGAACTGCCTTATGGTGTACCGGGTACAGAGAATACACTAAACGGGCAGAAAGGGGACGAAGAATGCTTTGATGCATGTTTAAGTACAATTCACGGGACGGACGTGTGTGAGCGCATACATCACACTATACGCGACTTGTGTCAACGATCAGCCGATTAACATTAGTCTATTCTCACAAGTCATAAAACAAAATTTGAAGCTCTATCTTCACTCTTTATCTCTTGCAACTTCTATTCCTTTCTTTGCTGCTCGATCTAAAACTAGAAGCCATCAGATTATATTTATCTAATTTTCGCGATGTCATAGTGTTCCATTTCAAACCTTAGACAATCTTTGTTGTGTATATTATTCGATATCGGCAAAGTTTTGCCCTGGGAGCGCACAACCTGTGCATACGGGTACAGATTTCCGACTAAAATCAATGATTTTTTTTTCACTGTGTAATCCGATCAGGAAGATAGTTGATACCTTGTTGTTCTTTGCTGAAAGTTTCTGAGTTTCACCTCTTTGACGGTTGTGATACTCATATATATCACACATCGTTAACTAGCTCGATTTTTTCATTTAAATAAGTAATCCTACTGCTTTATACCTCCTCCCACAGCTAGTTAGTCTCATCTCCATATGTGTAACCTTAGAAGAGATGTCCATCAACCAACTAGCCGCTCATGATTCATTACTTGTAGCATCATACCATCAAAGGTCAATTTCCGATGTGACATTAGAAGAATGATATGTGTAATCCTTTTTTGTTGGATACGTACTAAGTATCAAGCAATACTTTCTTGATATCAAACAGAGCTCAGGCAAGAAACTTGGCTACAAACAAATGGCATGCTAGTGACATTGCCATCGATTTGTTAGAGTCTGTTCACTAACTAAACTAATTAAAACTCATTCATGTCTATATCATGATGCAGCTCATTAACTTTTTTATACCATATCTCTGGGTGAGAGATTTAGTATTCGATCTATCAACGCCCTAGTTTGTTCTCTGATCAAACCTTTCGGACTGAATACACTCTCCTCATCAGATTAATTGCTACGCACCTCTGACTAGCCATACCTATACCGGACGTCTGAAATTACTGTCCTAGACAGTAGGTGCAAGTCAAAACAGATAAAATCAAAGAGGAGAGGGGTGTAAGGCTAAAGAGCATAGCCTCTCTTTGGTTACGACAAAGTAATTTGAAGCCGCATGCAAATAGTTCTAAACAAATTGGTCCAATAATCGTTTTTTTTTCACATGGGCATACTTGATAAGTCTTATTCAATATCATATATACAGGTATCATCACGAGTAGAAGTATATCCTAGAGGGGTCGTTGTGGACGCAATATAATGCTTATTGACTATGCTCTGAAAGAGTTTCTCACCCTTTCTCCATAACTACAATAGAAGTCGTGAGAGAAGTATAACTGTTATGTAAGCTCGGTCATCACGTCTCACCTATTGTTTCAGGCTTGATCACAATGTTAGAAGTTGAGCGACAATATCAACTTACCAACTCAGATTATAAACTTTGTAAAATTAGAAATAAAACATTTCTGTAGGTTAAGAGTACGGTTATGTAATTCGCTTTCTAAGAAAACATGTGTTCTAAGACTATAATTACCGGAATCTGGGCAGGCACAGTGACTAGAGTTTACACCGGAGCCAGGGGACTTCGATTAAGGTTGTCACGTCGGTGGATTATATTTATGTCCACTTGCAATAGATTCAATTCAATACATTTGTGATATTGATGATGACGCAAATTCCAGCACATAACATGAGAACGGATAGTACTATTATGGTAGTATCTCAGCGAATGCGAAGACCGGAGATATCACGTGGTGCATAGATGGTGGGAATACGACGACTATCCGATGTGCCTGAAGACGAAGACACTAGGCTATAGAAAGCAAACGTACCTTTTTCCAAACCGCAGAAAAATCGACACTATTTATCGTTAATCAGATAATATACGGATGCTACATGTGGCGTGAGTTCGCTAAGAAGCTATACAGTCTAGGAAGCATAATGTTAATTTCCATAGCAAAGAAGATAAAATAAACAATGGTATTGTGAAAGAAGAGCTTGCGGACGTTGCGGACGATAAATCGGAGAAACACAAAAATCCCGCGTGGAAAAAGTGCGGGACATGTTTGTTATTACCCAAAATGTATTGGCTGTGACAGTCTAATACTGATATAGTAACGCTTTGGTAAACAGATTTACTACTTAAAATACGATTTCGTGTCACAAGTAATATCCCATTACATTACAAAATTATATTAATAAACTCAACGCACCTGTAATTTGATCTGCATCGCCTCTTAACCATGGAAATCTGGATGCCATTACGCCCTTTATTCTGACCTCTCACGTTCTCATCTTATCTTTTGACCAATACTATCCCCAACGCTACCAAGATTTCTGTTGTTCAGCCCGTCATTCCTCTTCACGGCTAGGTCAGAGACAGGCTTTCCTAACCCACATACGAACGAGGCCTTACAATACGAGTGCTTGTATCATCGTTAAGCTTTAGAGAGGAAGCTGATTATCACAACTACCTCATCGAAGGCATGACGGATGAACAACGGCGCTCATACAGCACCGAGCAGAGTGAGGCTAGTGGGAGTGATCTTAGTCTGCAGAACGGGCATCGGCACAGTTCCTCCAATTCACACGAACATCGTTCACCTGCTTATGAAGAAGACGTCGTTCAAAACTATGGACAATATCGCTATTCATATAGCTTGGAGAGAAGAACTAGCTATAGCTCTCAAAGATATGTATATGATGCAAAAGCTGAAATGGAGAAAGGGGAACATCCATATGGTGAGTAAACCTGCTTCCGATTCCTGACAAATTCTATTTGTTAATGATAGAAATAGATACCCCTGAGGATGTGGAGTTTGATGATCCAAATCTCGAATATGAGATACAAGGGATGTCTTATGGTAAGTGTCAAAATAAAATCATCTTCGCATGTATGTGTGCTAATACCTCGGACTTGACTTTAACAGAGGACGATTCACCATATCCAGAGGTACGGTCCGCTGTTGCTAATACCGATGATCCAGAAATGCCAGTGAACACAATACGTACATGGATCCTTGGCGCTGTGTTTGCTATATTCATACCTGGACTCAATCAGTTTTTCTTTTTTCGATACCCATCGGTGTCAATAACCGGAGTGAGTACTTCTCTTCTTCCCGAGCTAACCTCTAAAGTTTATTGTTCCTATCTTCTACTCTAGCTTGTACCTCAATTACTTTCCTTTCCCTTAGGCAGGCTATGGGCTGCAACTGTACCTAATGTGTCTATCCGAGGTATACCACTTAACCCGGGACCTTTTACCGTCAAGGAACACGTACTTGTTACCATCATGGGTGGTGTTGGTGCGGCATCTGCTTACGCAACTGATATCATTGCGGTACAACGAGTTTTCTATAAGCAACACCCCCCATTCTCATATCAATGGCTTATTGTCATGAGTACTCAGCTATTGGGCTTTGCCATGGGTGGGATAGGGAAGCGTTTCTTAGTTTCCCCTCCATCAATGAGTACGTATTGTTCAGTTCGAATCTGGGAAATATTCGCTTATATATATTCTACTATAGTATGGCCTGCAAATCTTGTATCTTGTGCATTATTTAATACTCTTCATTCTCAACAGTATGCTGGAGTAGGTTCTCGCGGTGGTGTCAGTCGAGAACGTTTCTTCATTTTCGCATTTTTAGGATCTGTTTTTTGGCATTTTCTTCCCTGCTATCTTTTTACCGCTCTTTCTACTTTTAGCTGGGTGACTTGGATATTTCCCAAGAATCGGACTGTAAACCAACTCTTTGGATATACTAGTGGCTTAGGCATGAGCGTCTTGACAGTAAGTAGAAGCCCAGCAGTGTATCGTATGTTTTACTTACTATCTACTTAGTTTGATTGGGGTCAAATTGCTTACATTGGTAGTCCACTAGCAACTCCTTGGTGGGCAGAAGCAAATATAGCAGCTGGTTTCGCGATCTTCTTCTGGATCTTGACACCAATTTTATACTTCACGAATACGTGGTATGCTCGCTACATGCCGATATCGAGTCGTACAAGCTATGACAATACAGGATCACAATATGATCTAAACCGTATTCTTAGGCCCAATGGTACATTTGACGAGGCAGCATACCATTCTTATAGCCCACTGTTCCTCTCAACGACATTTGTGATGAGTTATGGTCTCAGCTTTGCTGCGATTACAGCTACGATTATGCACACAATCCTGTATTTTAGGAAGCAAATATGGATACAAAGTCGACGAAGTCTGAATGAACAACCTGATATTCATGCCCGCCTCATGAGCCGTTATAGACAAGTGCCCACTTGGTGGTATCTTTGTATTTTTGGTAGGTCTAGATAATGTGCGTTTCACTGTCATACCAGCTACTAATTAGGAGTATAGTTAGCATGTTTGTATTTGGAGTCATCGGAATCGAGGTTTGGGATTCTCAAATGCCTGTCTGGGCTTTTTGTCTCGCTCTTCTCATCTGTGAATAGTGTTTCTTCTCCTTGTTTTTCCGAGAAATATTGACTTTACTATTCAATAGCTCTTGCATACGTAGTCCCCGTTGGTACGCACACTCCAAGTCTCCAGCTAGTACTGAATCTGAATGCTTTTTAGGTATCATACAAGCGATAACTAACCAACAGATTGGGTTAAATGTGATCACAGAACTCATCATTGGATACGCGCTTCCGGGTAGACCGGTTGCCATGATGCTATTCAAGACTTGGGGTTATACTACTATGGCTCAGGCACTACAATTCAGCTCCGATTTTAAGCTCGGTCACTATATGAAAGTGCCGCCTCGAATCCTCTTTGTTGCCCAAACGATAGCTACTGCACTAGCAGGGACCGTTCAGCTGGGAGTTCAAGCATGGATGTTCGAGAACATACCAGATATCTGCTCTTCCGATCAAGAAGATGGATTCACATGTCCGAGCACACAAGTGTTTGGAACTGCGAGCGTGGTATGGGGTGTGATAGGTCCAAAGTTACAGTTCTCCTCGGGAGAGTTATATCATTCTCTCACGTACTTCTTCCTTGCTGGTGCCGTTGCTCCTCTTATACCATGGGCACTGATGAAGCGCTGGCCGAACTCCGTTCTTCGGTACATAAAGTAAGCTCTTCATCGATGCTCTACAATACCGTTCTGATAATGACAAATCTTTTTTTAGCTTGCCTGTCATATTCGCCGGTACTAGTTTAATACCTCCCGCCTCGGCAAGTAATTATGTACCGTGGACCCTGGTTGGTTTTATCTTTCAGTACATTATCAGACGACGTGGATTTTCTTGGTGGACGAAGTACAATTACGTGCTAAGTGCCGCTTTGGACTCTGGCTACGCAATCTCGGTCATGATTATCTTCTTTGCATTACAGTACCCTAAAAATGGTTCCATTGGTTCGGATGGCTTATTAAATTGGTGGGGAAATACTGTGTATAAAAAGACTGACGATTTCAACTATCAACCAAATCTTGGGCTTGGCTCGAATGCAAAGTTCGGACCTAGCGCCTGGTGAACATTCTAATCTCTTGTATTTCTTTTTTTCACCTGTTACCATCACTGTCGGAGCTTCTTTCCTTTGCTTTGGTTCCTGAACTGACAATATCTGATGCACCAGTATTTTTATGTATTTTATCTCAGTTTTATGTTGTATTCACTATCCTATTAGTTGTCTTGATTTCGTTTTGGGATTTGGGCGAAACTTCAGGTGCCAAGTGGACACTGGTATTCTTCTATCGTGTATTACTGCTTCTCTAGAACAACGTATAATTTCCATCATCATATATCAATCAATGACATTCGCATCCGGCCCGAATCTTTGATAGATTCCGTATTATCGAACCTTACTAGTAAGCTTACGCAATCTGTAAGTCTATCAGTTATTTGACATTTTGAATCCAAGAATTTGAAAAGAAAAACAATCTTTCGATCCTTCAACAGCGAAATCAATATCTTCATGTGCATAAACTTCTTAGTTCACCTGACGGAAGCCAGTATCTAGTAAAACTCGAAGTCAGCCGAAGTTCGAGGCGACGATGACATAATATTAAAGGTTATAAATATGGTTCTTCCAGGGTCAATTGACTTTCCGCAGTTTACCTTCGTCTTGTAGGTACCCTTTGATTCTATTTTTACCATATTGGTTGTCTAGGTGGCCTCATCCCTGTACGTTTCTGCATCCATTGACGGGCAGTCCCGCTCACTGATGTCAGCGACTTCAGGGCTGAAGTACAGATGCACGATGCTGTTGTTTCGTGAATTGGTTTTGAACCGATTCTAAAGGCTCTATACCCCCAATTGAATTGCATGATATCATTGTTAATTATTAAAATAATCCAAAGTACCTGAGTTTAGACACCGGTTAACGTTTGCTTGCAGGTAGCTACTCCTTAGCACGTACAGCATGAGGTCCTTGCGATCGCGGCTCCTTCGGAGCGTAATAAAGATACCTCGACCAGGGGAGAATTATGTTCCATCGGAAGCTATTGCGAAGAGCAAGACCAATTTCTTATCTTTATGTGCTCACCAGACATGTCCTCGCTCTTACCTCCATCCTTGATATAAGTTGAAATTCTATCGCTATTCTGGGAACATTAATCTCACCCTCAAGTCTTTTTTTCCACAAAGTTGGAAGAAGCTAACTTGCTTCTGTTGACCTGGCGGTACCTGTATGAATTCTCAGGAGGTGGCTCTATGTGCTAAGCTACTCCTCTTGTACTAGTGAAACATCGCTGCGTACGATATTATGCTGTGGTTGGTGCCTTTTATCGTGTCCTTTTTGCCAAATGAGAATAGGCACGATGGATCATTCCGCGTTCCGTTATGCACCTGTCTCTTTATTTAACCTCTACAAAATCAAGAAACCATATGCTTCGTTTGCTTTGCTTATTTCATATTATCTAACGTGTGCGAAAAACTATGTGCTTCTTACCTTAGTTCATTCAATTCTTTATCATGAAGTTCCATATGGGAGTTTGGGTAGCTATTTTGGGTACGATATCGCGTTTGGTGGAACTCTCATGGGGCATTCTACCTGATAAAGTATAAATAAGACTTGAAGGGGCAGGGACTCTTTGTCAGTGAAGGGTGCTCTCTTTCCACTCTGTAAACTTTCTATAGATCTCTCTCCTCCTTCCGTAACCACTCTCCTGACAATAGCTCGACGATATGTCTCTGCCTTCGCTCACAGACTTACCATCTGACATAGAACGCAAAGACTTATCTGACGAAAAGCATGAGAAAGACTCTATCAGTGTCTCTTCCACTCCTGTCGACGTTTGGGACGACGGTACTTCAGGGGGGCACGAACGCCCTATAGGTAGGCAACCACATCATCTCTTCTTAAACATATATGTTTATGGTCTTGTTCCCTGACTAATGCCTCGTCTTCCAGAAACGGATATTGACGTAGCTACACGTCTTATCTCTCTAGAGGATGATCCGACACTTCCGATTATGACTTTCAGGACATGGTTCCTCGGTCTTGGGCTAAGCTGCTTTGGAGCTGTCCTTGGCCAGATTTTTGTCAGTCGTTTCCTCACTCGAAGTCGTGCATGAATCAAGTACTTACATCGCATATGATTGATATCCTGTTTTATTTCTATCTCTAGTACTTTCGACCTCAAACTGTATTTGTATCTCAACTATTCCTTCAAATTATCGGATATATAATGGGAAGAGCTATGGCTGAGCTCGTTCCGGGTACGGGTAATCCTCATGAGAAGCTACAAATGGCCGACAGCTGGTTTTGGAAGTGGATGAACCCCGGGCCTTTCAGTAAGTTATCAGCTATACTCATGTATTTACTCTTCTATCTATCAAGTATCTCATTTACTTCTTCAAGACATTAAGGAACATGTCGCTGTGACGATATTTTCTACTACTGCCGCTGAGTCTGCCTTAGCTATCAGTATATTCGCGGTAAGTCTCGTGCAGCTTTATCTAGACGTTAGATTGTGGTGGCTGATGATTTGTATAGGCAGACGATCTATACTACAATATCAACCCTAATGCGGCAGTCGGTATTTTTACTCTTATCGGTTCTCAGCTGATAGGATACGGCATCGGTGGCTTGATGCGTACTTTCCTTGTATATCCAACGTACATTGTCTTTCCAAACCTTCTCCCAACTGTTCAATTATTCGATGCACTACACCGTGGAAAAGGTATTTTCCTACAAAAGAAGCGAGTTAAATTCTTTTGGCTTGTCTTCATCGGAATCTTCGTTTGGGAATGGTTCCCGGAATATATTGCTCCCACGCTCACAGGCATTAGTATTTTCTGTCTCGCTAACCGAAAGTCTGCATGGTTTACGCGCATATTCGGTGGTGCTGCTGGGAACGAGGGTTTGGGCATGTTTGCATTCTGCCTTGACTGGAACTACGTTGGATCTGGAGGAGGGAGCATGGGAGCGTTGTTCACGCCCTTATCTACTCAACTTTCATTATATTTCGGTACAATGATATGTATGTAAGTCACCGTTCCTATTTATGGTTATTATTATTAGAGAATTAACGTCTCCTACCTATCAGTATCGCATTTTGTGCAGTTTATGCCAAGAACGTTTGGCATGGACAGAATTTCCCATGGTTATCACAAGCTCTGTATAATTTCAATGGAACGAATTACGATCAATTGGCTATCCTTGACGACAATTTCCTGCTGGACGAAGCAAAATTAGAGGCTGTTGGACTGCCGTTTTATGCCTCTTCTCAAGTCCTTACTAAAAGTGAGTTCTACCATCCTTCTCAAACTCATCTGGATGTTTTCTTACTGTCCATAAAAGTCGGAAACAATTTAGCAATCGGAGCCACTATAGTGCACGTGTTCCTCTGGTATGGGCGTGACATCATTGACATGATCAGAAACGAACGATCCGGAGAAGTCGTGGATCCACACCGTGCAAAGATGAAAATATATCCCGAAGTACCAGCATGGTGGTATGGTCTCATTTTCTTAGTTAGTTTCGCCATGGCCATGGCAACAATCTATACTGGACATTCAAACTTGCCTTGGTGGGGGCTGATCGTTGGAATTCTCATCAGTACAATCTTCCTTCCGTTCGTGGTAACTGTCTATGCAATAACTGGATTTTCTCCGGATATTACCAGTCTAGTTCAAGTATGTTGCATAGGCATAATTTGGAGTCACTTTTAATCAGACTTGATATCTAGATGATTGGAGGGGCCATTATTCCAGGGAATCCACAAGCAAATATGTACTTTACCCTTTACGGATCTAACACCCTTCAGCAAGCACAGGGTCTCATTCGTGATCTGAAAATGGGACAGTATACAAAGGTATACAGGTTATCCCCTTTCTGGATCTTGAGCCACAAATCTGATTGTTATGCAGCTTCCACCCAGAGTCCTATTCCTTGTTCAGAGCATGGGGACCATAGTTGGAGGACTCCTGAACTATGTCATAATGAGAGTCATTATTAATGCTCAGCGCGAGATCCTATTAGATGTGCAGGGGACAAACGTTTGGAGTGGACAACAGGTCCAGGTTAGTGGGGCCACTTATTACAAATAGTAGCATGTGACTCACCATTTTCAAGTCATTTAACGCTGATGCTGTGTCCTGGGGAGCTCTGGGTAACAAGTTGTATACCCCTAATGGAAGATATGGCGTTAGTAGCATGCATATTTTTCCTCTAGAGAAACTATAACTGAAACTTGGAATGCTGATACAAAATCCAGATTGTTCCACTTTCAATCCTAATAGGCCTTGTCATCCCCGTCCCGTTTTGGCTTCTACATCAGAAGTTTCCAAAACTAGGAGCAGACCGTGTCATCACTCCCATTCTGTGCTGGACTTTGGGGTATCTTAGTGTAGGAATTAACACGTCCGTCTTCACCACATTCTGCCTTGCCGTTTTCTCCCAGTACTATTTGCGCCGCTATCGCCCGAGATGGTTCCGCAAGTACAACTTCTTGATGAGCGCAGCCCTTGATGGTGGAACCCAAGTGATGGTCTTTGTCTATACATTCGCTGTAAGTATCTACCACCCCATTCCATTGAACTTGATCTAACGACTTTTTCCCTCATCCTAAGGTTGGTGGTGGCTCTGGGACCGTTCGGCCATTTCCCTTATGGGCTTTGGTATGTCCGATTTCTAGCCTCTCTAAATTTCGGATTGAGTTTGTTGAGTCTGTTATTTCTTTAGAACCCAGAAGGAAATCCGGATTATTGTTTACGGTTAACTGCATAGTTCGGGGTCTGAGAACTCTTTTCATGAGCTCCAAAGAAACCTCATAGTAGTTGGGAAAGAGGGATTAAATGTTGCCTACAAACCGGTTAGTTACTGTTACAACGAAGAAGGGGTCATAAGAAAATCATTGTGAAATGTAATAGTTTATTACGTACCTTAAAAACATGTGAGATAACTGCCTAATGTGTAGCTCAGCAAGATTGCATTTTTTACTGAAAAGGTACACCCGACACGCGGATCATCCCTCGATCGGCATGTCTTTGTAACGCCTTTAACTTATTCTCTCCTCTTTGCACTGAGCTTACCTTCTACTGAAAGTGATAAATTAATAATGAGAATGCCCATCTAAAACCAGAGAAAGGATCGCGACACAAATGAATTCTGGTGAAAATGATTTACACATTATTTCCTTCTTGCGTGACTTCTTCCAAATCGCATTTTGGTTGAAACTATGGATCCCATGATGAAACAAAACTTAGATTCAAAAAACCGCCGAGTAGGCCTTCTTGTCAAAGCCGGGATCTTACCTAATCATAGTTTGCTATAATGCAGAACCAAGATTATAGCTGATGTAACCAGTAACTCTGCTTTACATAGGGACTTCGACCTTTCCTCACTCTGTTATGTTACTTAATCTTTTGAAACCACTACAGTCAGTTCCTGATATAGTTGGATTTCAGAGAGGCTGGAAACTCTAATACGGGACAAAATATATATGACTGCCAGTACTCTCCCTAGGCTCATCTGGTATACTCCATTTGTCAACTTCAAACGTTGAACGGTAGAACGAAGCATATGGAAAAAGCAAATATTGTGAAACATCATAAATAGGATGACTTACATATCGAATGAAGCATGAGTTTAGAATTAGATTCAAAAGATTGGTTTAGTCAATGTTGGTCATGCTCAAGGCGAGTTGAGTTTATGTTACTAGTTATTCATGCTTTGCTTATGAGCTCTTGTTTCCAAAATGACCAGTTGATGCCGCTGGTCAGCCACGTACGATGGAAAATTGAATTGTATTGAACTGGGAGGAGTGGTGTTTAAATTTGAAATACCACAAGTATGGATTCGCACATGATCCAGAAACTTGCTATAGAGTCACAACGGATCTCTACCAAGATTTTCGACCCTTAATGGGTAACTACGGACTAGTTACATTCTCAAATCGTACCTTAAATAATGTTTTTCCCATTTTCATTTCATAACATTGTCTAGCTTCAGGATTTCGAAATTACTGTTTTCTTGGGTATAAAAAGCCTGTGATGTCTAGGAAGAAAGTATCAGTCCAACCTCAAAGGAATCCGACTATTTTTCACACCATGCAAGCCGCTATTCATGAGCCCAACACTCCCGTACTAAAGATTGTTGATAACTTCGAGATACCGAAGCCTGGAAAGAAGGAAGTACTCCTTAAGATACAGGCTTCGGGGGTTTGTCACTCTGATGTATGGTTGCATCCTATCATATGACTCTGACTCTTGAATGCTCACTGTTATACTCTTAGGTCTTCCTATTGAGTCAGTTCCCTGCAGACCCACGTACATATATCATGGGCCACGAAGCCTCTGGAATTGCCGTCAGGTAGCTCTAATAGATCTCGCAACTGTTGATATTTCTAAGTTATCGTCAAATAGTTTGGGATCCGAGGTGACGAAAATAGAGAAGAATAAGCGTTATGCAGTACAATGAAAACTAAACTTTTGGTCAGATTTTGACCTTGGTGTTGTATTTAGTGGCGAGGACGTGGGGTTTAGAGTCTGCCTACACCAGACACGATGCTCAGGCTAAGATTTGGGGGCTAAATAGCGAGATACTCGACCTCGGCTGTCCGGCCGAGATCTCGGTCGGACTGTAGAGACTGATAGGGACCTCGAGGCGAGCTGAGACTTCACAGACCAGTAAAAGTAGTAGAAACGTATAAACAGAGCCCCGACCGAAACTGTAGTTTTGAGGTAAAAGTGTATGTATTTCAGCCCGCCCGGACGGCTTGCGGTACGGTCAGAGCGTTACGAGCGCGCCCGGGCAGCCTAATAAAGCAGTAGAGAAGTAGATAAAGAGTACAGAAGACTAGTAGAGAGCTACTCGGGGGGGGGGGGGTGTAGAAAGACAGCGACCGAGAGGAGTAGCTAGGAATTCACTGGGGATTGATTCAGGACTAATTCCTTAACTACGGCCTCAAGTCTGGAGGCTTATATAGCAAAACGCGAGATAAAGGTTAGATAATAAGGAAAGCATGGTGTCCAGGTGGCTATATGCCACTGGACGAAGGGTTTAAGCTATCAGAAACGAGGGGGTCGTATAAACGAACCCTACCCTCGAGTAAGAGTAGAAAGTGAAGCTAAATAGTAAGAGAAATGAACGAGGCGCGCGGCCGAGTAGTAGCAATGGACTTCTCGGGCGAGTTAGAAAGTGCATTATAAATGCACTACGACCGGCCAAACACTTAGCTGGTCCTACATCCCCGGGAACTTTAGCACAAGTGTCCCCACTTGTCCTATAATCAGGGGGTGTCATAGGAAAAGGGGAATGCGAAGGGGATAATAAGAAATAAGAGAATAAAGCATATAAGATGGGGGGGCATATGGCATAGAGCATAAGAAGAGATGGGCCAAAAGGAGTCAAAAGTCCTTAAAAGCGGCCAGAATAAAGGTGCATAAGTCAAGATAGAAGTAAGAACTAATGAGATATGAAGTTAAATAAGTAAAAAGGGGTATTTTTGCGAAGGGGGAAAAGGGGGAAAGTCCAATAGGTCAGTCTGGGGGCCTAGTATGATTTGGCAGCCACTGTAGAGGACCTAGTGGCGGAGTCCGGTGATTTGGAGCACCCAGGCGGCTAGAGTAGTGGGCCAGGGGTCCAATGAAGTTAACAGACTGCTCAGGAGGCAGCCTGGGGTCGACCAGAGGTGTAGAGAGATGGAGAGATGAGGGGGTAGGTTTAGGAGAGGTACTAGGAGAAGGAGGCCAATTCTGTGAGATTGGCTGATCCGGGGGCCTTTGTACTTCGTCCAAGAGTAGTTCAGACTTGTCCAAGGGTGTCCCAGCTTCGACCGAGCCGTCCAAGGCCTTTGAAAGAGGTGTAGAGGTGGAGGGAGGACATGATGCCATCTGATGGGCATGTGGCATGTCAAGGGTGCTTATGAGCGCCTCAGAGTCCTCTTCTAGCATCTGTTGGCTAGGGGTGCTCGTGTAGGGGCTTGTGGAAGCACTAGTGCCGGCTGGAAGGGCACAGAAGGTGGTTGGGGGGCTAGGTGAGCCAGGAGAGGGGTATGAGGCCTTGGAGGTGGTGAGAGACATGAGGTCTTCTTGGACGCATTTTCTGAGGGTTTTCTTGAGAGAAGAGTTGCCTGGGCCCTGAGACAAGTCAGTAGAATGACTGTCTGCATAGTAGCAGGGGTACCGAGCCCGGCCAAAGCAATCTAAGGCAGGGGGAAGAGCTGAGGAAAGAGAGGTATGAGCTGGGGTGGCCCATGAGACCTTCTTTGAGATAGCTTTCCCAGAACTACCTGGAGGCGGCTGAGACTGCGGCAGATGGGCGAATAAGGTCTGAAGAGGAGGGGGAATAGGTTTGGGGGGTTCCAGGTGGGCTTCCTGGCGAGCTGCTCTGTTGGCAAGCAGTACTTGCAGCCTTTTCCTGGCCTGGTAAAGAGCCTCCTCTTCTACTCGCAATTCCTCGTCCAAATCTTCGTCTGAATCGCTCAAACCACTTTCAGATGAATCTGTGGAATCAGGGGAGGCTACTGGAAAAGGTTTGGAGTCCGTCCGATGCATGGTCATCGCGCTATGAGGAGTAGAAATGGGGGGAGTAGGCTGAGGAGAGGCATGAGAAGTAGGAGGAGAGACTGAAGGTAAAGGATGCTTTGGCCGGCTCGGATGGCCCTGATTCTTGAGCGTCTGGGTAGACTGCATGTTCAGGACATAGCCTGCCGCTTTCTGGACCTCAGGCATGCCGTATGGAGCTTCTGGGTCATGATAAGGGTCCTGGAGGCGAAGCTGGTACTCAACCTCTTTCCTAAGAGACTGGGGCAAGCCCTGCATGTAGAGCGAGCCAGTCTGCATAGGGGAGATTAGATTCTGAGCCAGAAGAGAGGTACTTAACTGTAGAAAGTCCCTATTGTACCCAGCAAGCTCCATGGGGGACCTGAAGTCAGAAGAAGCTGAGGCCTTGAGGAGGGCTTCCAGCGCGCCAAAGGAGTGTCTGGAGCTCTTATCTAGCTCAGGGTAAAGGTCTAGGATGGCCATTCGAAGCTCCTGTGGTGTAGAAGAGGGATCCTGCCACTGGGGGAGGCATTCCCATAGCTCCTTGACATCATAATCCACATACCTTCCAAGCAGCCTTTTGAGTTGGCTAAGGTCTTTGGGGTATGCCAGAGCTGCCAGACTGTAAACCTCATCCAAAAAGCGAAGTAGAGAGGTAGGTTTTGATCCATCAAACCTTGGGGCAGTTGGATCAAAGGCAGAAGGGATTGAGATGAAAGGGGAAGCCATTGTAAGTGGGCCGAGGGTCTAGGACGAGCAGGAGGCGTCAGGAGGTGTTGTAGAAGGTATAGGAGGGGTCAGAAGCGAAAGAACTCTTGTAGAAAGAGTCTGGAGGGAGTAGGGGCTGCCTGGAGGCTTACCACCCGAGTTCTGAGGCAAGAGGACGTCCTGCAGTGCCCAGAAGGCTCTAGGAGGTGCCAGTAACCTCCAGGAGGCGACCAGAAGGTCCTGGCCGATGTACTGAAGGGATCTAAGGAGTTCTAAGGTGGTGGTTGATTGTTGGGGGTCTGGGGCCGTCTGTTGCTTGCCTGGCTTCGGCCCAAGGCTTATCCTAGCCTTAGGTGCTTCGGATCTCGGCCCAGGGGCAGTAGAGTCGGCCCTGAGTGACCCTGAAGGCTTTGGAGCAGGTAACTTAGCCTAAAAACGCGTGTTGAGACAGAAAGAACCCCCTCGCGGTGGGCTCCAGATGAAAACTAAACTTTTGGTCAGATTTTGACCTTGGTGTTGTATTTAGTGGCGAGGACGTGGGGTTTAGAGTCTGCCTACACCAGACACGATGCTCAGGCTAAGATTTAGGGGCTAAATAGCGAGATACTCGACCTCGGCTGTCCGGCCGAGATCTCGGTCGGACTGTAGAGACTGATAGGGACCTCGAGGCGAGCTGAGACTTCACAGACCAGTAAAAGTAGTAGAAACGTATAAACAGAGCCCCGACCGAAACTGTAGTTTTGAGGTAAAAGTGTATGTATTTCAGCCCGCCCGGACGGCTTGCGGTACGGTCAGAGCGTTACGAGCGCGCCCGGGCAGCCTAATAAAGCAGTAGAGAAGTAGATAAAGAGTACAGAAGACTAGTAGAGAGCTACTCGGGGGGGGGGGTGTAGAAAGACAGCGACCGAGAGGAGTAGCTAGGAATTCACTGGGGATTGATTCAGGACTAATTCCTTAACTACGGCCTCAAGTCTGGAGGCTTATATAGCAAAACGCGAGATAAAGGTTAGATAATAAGGAAAGCATGGTGTCCAGGTGGCTATATGCCACTGGACGAAGGGTTTAAGCTATCAGAAACGAGGGGGTCGTATAAACGAACCCTACCCTCGAGTAAGAGTAGAAAGTGAAGCTAAATAGTAAGAGAAATGAACGAGGCGCGCGGCCGAGTAGTAGCAATGGACTTCTCGGGCGAGTTAGAAAGTGCATTATAAATGCACTACGACCGGCCAAACACTTAGCTGGTCCTACAACAAAGTATTGGAGGTTGCGCTGCATGCATTTCTAAGATGCATCATATCAAGGTCACACCATCAGAGACTGTAACCCAAGAGTTCCTTGGAACACCATTCTTTGGTATTGGGGGAACGGTGGGCACGCTGAATATGCAGTTGTTGATGAACAATTCCTTGTACCAGTGGTAACTAGTTGTTCCATAATATTCTTTCCCATAGAAATCTGAATATTTAAATCTAATGGATCTGATAGCCGGATAACGTTAGGCCCGAGGATGCTGCCGTCGCTGCAGATGCAGGAATCACAGCTTGGCATGCAGTTAAGACCACCGCCGAGGTAATCATCTTATACTTTCATAACCTTGACTAATCTAATAATATCTCTGCTATTTCTACTCAGATCAAGAAGGGAGAACGAGTCCTGATAACTGGAATAGGAGGCTTGGGACTTCTTGCTGTCCAATTTGCTGTATCTCTTGGTGCCGAGGTCTATGCTGTCGACATGAAACCAACTAGTCGTGATTTAGCACTCCATTTTGGAGCACGAAAGGCATTCGATATCGTTGAGCTTGACGCTGAACTCGCCAAAGGATTCGCCGTCGATGTTGCCATCGACTTCGTTAGTACCAATACAAGTGAGTCATTCTCCTGACGTCTTACCTGATACCCGTACTAAGGTAGCTTCCTAAATAGCCTTTACAAGAGAGGTTACTGCAGTATCTAAGGTTGAAATAGACACAGAGTTCAGAAAGAATGGGAGGATTGTTATTGTGAGACCAACCCCCTACGCTTTGAGTTGAAAGAACGTCTGACTGCTATCTCAGGTTGGTGTTAGCGACCAGAACCTTGTCACCAACGTTATTGATAGCATTGTGGCAGCTATTGACGGTAAATCTCCTTCTACCTTTTCTACATAAAATCTCTTACAATATAATGCAAGTCCGTTATTCTTTGTACGGAGTAAGATCCGATCTAGTCGAAGTTCTCGATTTGTTATCAAAGGTGGGATAACCTCATATTATAATTATATAAAACTAACTTTAATATTTGATATCTAGGGCCTTCTTCACCCCGTGATTGATAGGGTCCCTCTCAAAGATGCGAATAAGGCGTATGATGACCTTCGTGCTAATACAGTTTTGTCTCGCAAGGTAAAAACAACTTACATCCTTCCTTCATAAGTAATAACAACCAATTTACGCAGGTCTTGATTCCACCGGAATTCTGGAAAGATTGATACTGTTCTACATTTAATATTATTTTATACTATAACTAGTATAACTACAATACAATATACTATTTTCGACTATAACGAATACAGAACACAGAGGATAGCTTGAAATGCAATAATCTAGATTATTGCACTTTGGTTTGGGTATAAGAAAAAAGTTAGTTTTTACAGTCTCTCAATTTTTATTTAGCATATAATCCATTGAACGTCCTACAGTTTGCATGCATTAGCGATTGGCAAACTTCAGGTGTATCAGGTTTTATGTCTCCGAGAAGAGGCGAGAAATAAGCGAGGATTTTATGATACCTCACCGTGACATAGTGGACACGGAATTTTTTGATTTCTATTTCCTAAAAATAATAAGCACATAAGTTAGTAATACTTCTTGAGATACAAATTATTCAATGACCAACATCCTCCTGTAAGACAACAAGGGTCTCTTTTTGTACACAACCGCGATACCAGATAACATCATCGTCTATATCTTTGGATTTAACCCACACGTAGTGTCCAACCTAAAATAATCGATATTGGTCGGTGAACATCATTTTATAAGTCATGTGGTTCGAGAAGCAAAACCAACCTTAGGTGTAAAACCACATTCCTCGTCATATGTATCGTCGCTACTCTCACTCTCGGGAGGAAAACCGTCTGTAGACGTGGGGGAGGAAACAAAGTTATCAGTGTACATTGGCGTACTGTGAGCATCCGATGAGTCCAAAGTCGGAGCCAATTGTCTAGGCGACCTGGAAGGGAGCAATACTTCCTCTCCGTTGAATGCGACGGTTTGCTGAGCAGGCATTTTTAATATTCGATTGATTTATATGAAATCACAATGTCGTTAAAAACAGAATGATAATTAACCCCCTGTTCCGCGCAATGTGAAATGGGAATGTTTTATGATAGTGGTTTTAAAGTAAAATTATCAACTTTTCTGATGTCGCACAAATATTGATCAAGATGCAAAGATGATGGAAGTGTGGCGTGGGGTGTCAAATTGGATGCAGTGGTATCAAAGCGATAATCGAGCAAAGGGAAAGAGATGAGGTGAAGCCTGAACAAAGGATACGATACTTATATAGTGTTCGGCAAGCTTTTGAAGTCACGATGCAACAGGTATTGTTTGTTTTCTCGTTGTATATCGAATAGGATGGCCAACGCGTATTAAATAACAATAGCCATCCTATTCACATATCACAAAAGATAATATTGCTATTACGCGCCACTCCTTACTTCAAACCACTCAGTTGTAGCTAGGCCATTACATGCAATTAGATGACGTTGTAGATAAAATAGAATATATTAGTACATATATATTTTCCCCAAAAAAGGTTTCGAATCTCCTCTTATGAAAATCGAATTTCGGAGTTTGTTTCGGTTGTGGTATCAAACCACAGGCCACCACTCCTCTCCCTTTCATTATCCAATTCTTGGTTTAAGTGAAAAAGAATATGGCTGCCTAAAACAGATAAAAGGCTTGGGCTCCCGAGGACATTTAAAAGAAATGGGACAAGAAACCCATTACCAGAAATGCGATTCGCGGCAATGTTTGCGACGCTGCACGAAACCACCCTGTATTGAAATATTCTGAGATATGGTCCTTAGCCATAGTACAAAAGGAGTAAGAACGCACAAAAGGAAGTAAATCGCTTGGTCTTTTAAAAGAATTTTGATCAGGCGCGAACCACTCAAACCTCTTACCACTCGTAAGTGTTGACCCGCTCTATGCAGAGCTAAGAACATAAGTAAAACTTCGTAAACCATCGGAACAATCCTAAGGGGTATATTATTAGTCGTGTTAATATTCTTGTCCTTTGAACAAGACTGTACCAGAACGCCACCCCCAATTTGCGGGGACTACATTCACGAACATACATATTCTTGCGCCATCTGCTAATTGTCCAATAGTCACTGTGAAATTTCATTGGTTTTGTCAATGTAAGTTTCTTTGTCACAGGAACCGGGCACAGCTCACAGCCCTGATATAGATTCACGTAAATCAATAGCGCAAGCTCTATAAGCGCTTCTAGAAAGAAGAGAACATGTAAGGCGTAATTGATGTTTCTCTCTGAGGCGATGTCAAGTCAGACAATCTTAAACGGATTATAACGTCATCCCTCACTATGTAGATACAAAGCGACAACTCTCTTGAGAAGGATATCTATTCAAGCATATTTGTTTCAGAGATCTTATATATCCATAAATATGACGAATACATACAAAGGACACTCACAGTCAATCAGAAGAATCGTTATCCAGTCTATTTCTTAGTGAGCAGCATGGCCATATGATCGCATAAATCCAACGTACTGGCAACAACGTGTGACCAATATGTTATACAGCCTGTATGGAGATGCGGATATTTTCAATACGACACGATATTGATTTCGTGATTTTTGCCAGCTTACATCTAATTGTATTAAAGGTATTTGTTTTGAATGAGATAATTTGTGATGCTTCGTTGATCCTCTTACAGTATTTCATTTTCGTTAAATGTATTGACTGTGAATAATCAAAAGTAAGTTGTATGTTAGACTATGCTTTACTATATATGAATGATTAACATAGCTTACACCAGTTTGTGAGGAGGGCCGTGGTGATACCGATATATCGATTCTAACACAAATAATTTAATTGTAATTTCTTTTCTTTTATGGAATCAAATCAGAGCATACAAAGAAAAACAATAGACTATTGAGCCGATATGGATTGCTCTATGGACAGAAAGGCTAGCTAAATTTTCAGTGATATAAACTTTAGTCACCGAACCTACCCAATAGTACTCTATCTGAAAAATAAGATCACGTCCATGAGTTACAAGGCTTAGGATATTTAGTTTACAGTTTATAATTCTTACTTCTCTGTCAAGCGTTGTAACTGATAGCCAATGATAAGTTTTTTTCAGTTATTCAAGAACAAGGATTCGGCAACTCAACTCATGTCGTAGACAAGGAGGGAACTTATGGAGATTTGACAATACTGTGAGATGATTGTTCCATGATAGTAATCAAGAATCTTGTTTGCTTTGACTACATGAATGACCATCCTGATAAGGATTTATATATGCTTTGGGGGATGACAATGCAAGTACGTGAAAAACTTAGTGAGAGAAAATGAGAAGCAGCAGAGTTGTTATAAGAGCCAGAGTACCTGTGCAGATAATATAGATAATCGGTAACGATACGCCGAGCACTGGTACATGATTGTTTTACGTCTTACCGTGGGTAAAGTGTTTAATCATATTTCTGTCGGTATGACTTCGCCTAAAACATGATGTATGTTTGCCTCGTGGGCTTTTTAAACACAGAAAGCAATCAGCCTAGGGTTTAGAAAGAAAGAACATAGTCTGGGAAAAAAGAATGATACTCTCGCACAGAGTGTCCAAAGGTGGTTTGAGCTTCTAACAGCTTCTTTGTAAATTTTCAGTTTATCTTCGCATATCTACTGATACAGTCTTCATTGACAACTGACGTTCAATTGGCCATACTTAGATACGTGGGTAAAATTGATCTACTGATCAAACACTGACTCACCGGGGTTTCAGTCAGAGTACCACCCGAGAAAAGTGCATCATGACCTCAGTGAGAACATCACGGATCTGTGTGGGTAGCGACACGGAAAACACAAAGGCTGGTCACTGCTCGCGAGTCGTAGTGGATGTAAACTTGAGTTAATGTGTGTATAGCCAGAAAAATTTGTGGCTTGGTGCGTGTCATATTGATTAAAGAAGATCCACTGAACCACTCGTAGCCCTCATACTTGATCTTTAGTCTAGACCCGCAATAGTTACAATACATATCGCTATTATATAACATCCTTGGGCATGACTAAGATACTAGAATACTGTCAACTTGTAAATCACATAGATATCTTAGGAAACACTGTATAATTAATAACAAAGTTTATGATTTCAAGATGAATAAAAGGTCCATACACTGACGATTTTTCTTGAAGTACCGTAAACTGAGAGGTGGTGGTAGTTACTATCAACAAGCGAAATGAGACCGGACTGCGGGATCCACCTGAGTCGTTCCTATGCGTGCATTCTTTATAAACTACATTCAAAACAGATGAAATAATGTCGTCTGCTACGCCAAGCAGGTCTCTAAAGCGTCTTTCCCTTTTACAATCATCTACTAGTCAATCACTACCTTTTCTCCAAACTCAAGTAATAAGAACTCCGAAATCGCGTCGATACGCGACAGTTCTTCCGAAGTACCTCAGGCTGGTTCTCCTGTTGGTGCAGAAACTTTTTCAGGCTGCTCGCTTGCCTCACCTACTTCACGCTCACCAGCTTCTTCATCAAAGAAATCACGAAGGCAGTCATCGATATACTACGTCTCCCAGGCACGAGATGGTCATATAACGGGAGAGAATGAGCATCCTTCACAATCGAAGCGGTCTTCTATAGTCCAGGACACGAACATCTCATCTACAAGCTCGGAATTGAAGGATGAAGTTGCCCAATGTACAAAAACGCCGGAAGAAGCTCCCAAAACACCAATACTGACGCTTGCGGAGAAGTAAGTCTACATGAACTGTCAGATGTCACTTCTTCCTGTATTGTAAAACTAAAATGTTACCCATCGAAGACATGCGGATTTATTGCGTTTCATTGCTCAGAAAGAAGCAAAATGTCTTGATTTACGCTCTCAATTAGCGATGCATGAAGCTGAGCTTCTGACACTCAAACGGAAATGGGAACGAATCGTCAGTCGAGGGTATGGAAGTGGACCAATGTCCTCTGTATCATCCCTCGACGCGGATGCCTCGTCTCAAGGAGCAGTAATCTCCGGATTAAAAGAAGGTGTGCAGGAGGTTGGTCGGATTTTGATGCAGCTAGGCGATCTTGGTGCTACTCATCCACCGGATTTGGGGCACGGGTCGAATTCATCTATTTCAACAACTTCAGACTCTACATACTCGTCTCGCTTATCTCAGTCATCCTTCTCTTCTATCGGTTTACTGGAAGAAATCAATGAAGAACGCGATACAAAACAGGAAGATAAGAAGCTCATTGATTCTAAATTGAAAAGACATTCGCTTTCTACACCTATACGCCGACGACCGTATGAACCATCCTCTCCTTCAACTCCTTCACCTTCGTTTCGTCACCGAGGACTCCAGTTTCTGCCACCGGAGCCTTCGTTACACCTTCGTCTTCCTTTAAGTCACCTCGTATGGCTTCCACGAACAAGAAGGATAGTCACACTCGACACCAGAAACGTGCCAGCCTGTCTCAGGGTTCATTCCCTCCCATTTCTTCCATACCAGGAGTGAATGTAGCGCCTTTGGCTTCATGGGTTGGAGGAGTCGGTCGCCGGCTTGGCCAGTTGCAAAACTCTCAGCCTCGTCTTCTGTGTCGTCAAGTTCGAACAACACTGCCCAAACATCACTCCTCCCCAAGCGTGCATCTACACTACTCTCAGATGCGTCACATTCTTTCTTTGCCGCACTAGGATCGTCTGCAATTACTCAAAGTCCTTCAGATACAAACAGAACACCTTCGCCTCAATCGTTACTTGATGACGATGATTTTCTTGGGTCTGATATACAATGTACTAGCATGGTCTCGCTTTCTCCAGAACGAGTAAAGCCCAGACCTACACCTATACAGACGAGCGCTCCGCCTGCTATGATTAAACAAGACGTCAAGATTCTTACTGGATCTGATGCTGATAGTGAAGAATGGAATTGGTAAATAAAGCAACACTGACATATCATCCCATCTCATCACAAACATTGTTTTTCCCTTCCCTTGCTTATAACGACCATATTTCTCACTTCAATCATCGGAACACTTATCATATATTTGTTTGCTTTTTTTGGATCGCATATCTTTCTTTTATACCTTATCATATTTCACCCTCTTTATTCACTTACATAGTGACGCCGTATCACGCATGCTTAACTAGTGTATACCTTCGGACCACGGGCTATAATGATATCACCAGCTTTCTTATAGATTACCTTAGAATCGCAGAAATGAGAGGTAACGCGATCACATGCCTCATAGAAGACTATTAATAGGTAATGTGACGAACGCGACGTCACAATGAAGGATGCACCGCAATTCTCTTGAATTGAGAGTACAATGTGTCAAGAATCAAAATTAATGAAGCACAATGTCAAAACTCCAGCTCGCCAATAGCATATCTTCAATAGATACATGCAACATGCCTCGGTATACTGGTTGACTACATGGCTAACTCCCTTTCTTGTAACTCGAGTCGTACTTGCTCTGAGGAACAATAACTATCTTGTTGGTTGGTTAATCTCGGTAAGAGAGAAATATCTCGCAATAGCTACTTTGAGCTTCTTCTATGCTATGATTATGACTCTTGTATCAAAAGGTGCCATTTCCTGCCATCGAGGAGGGCTGGCTCTACTATTAGTACTACGTCATTGATGTACTCATTTCAAACCCGTCTGCGGAGTCCACGGGAGTATATCTTCTCATATACTATCTGCTTTTGACCTTTCTTTTCACGCTGATATCCCCTTTCAAGATGTCTCAAAAAACATTCAAAGGTTATGCAGTCACTGGTATGTAAAAACGTCGATTCTTCCTCTCATATTGTCTAACTATCTAGCACTTTGCTAGATGCAAACAAGTGGAACGACTTCAGCATCATCGAGTTCAAGTCGAAGAAGTGGGAAGAGACTGACGTTGAAGTGGCTATCACTCATTGTGGGTAGGTACAGTCCTTAGTCGTGTTATTGCCACTCTTGTCTTAACCTCTATAACACCTTAGTGTTTGTGGTTCAGATGTTCACACCATTACATCCGGCTGGGGAGCTATCGAAACTCCTCTCGTAGTTGGGTACGGGAGACATGAGCCTGCACATCCTCGCTTTCTCACTGACATTATTTACAAAAGCCATGAAATTGCTGGGACTGCAGTACGTGTAGGCTCAAAGGTTAAAGATATAAAGGCTGGTGATCGCGTTGGAGTCGGGGCTCAAGTCGCTTCGTGCTATAGCTGTAAATATTGCAAAAGTGACAACGAAAACTACTGTCCTAAACAGGTTGACACATACGTACGTATGTTCCACTTGTGACGACTAATGCATTCTGGCTGACCTCCAGGGGCAAAGAACTCCAAGCATCCGGACGGCATCCGTACTCAAGGAGGCTATTCAACAGGGATCATTGCTCATGAACAATTTGTGTTCCCTATTCCAGACTCCATATCATCTGCAGATGCCTGTTCCATGCTATGTGGGGGACTAACAGTATATTCTCCACTAAAGCGTAATGGTGCTGGTCCCGGGAAGAAGGTTGGCATAATCGGAATTGGTGGATTGGTGTGTGGTATACAGACTCTCGTCAATAATGATTAACATCAGGGATCGTGTAAATAGGGCATTACGCAGTTATGTTTGCCAAAGCTCTTGGAGCTGAGGTATATGCGTTCACTCATCAACAGAACAAGGGGACGACATCAAGAAGATGGGCGCGGACCACGTCGTTATCACTCAGGAAAAGGGCTTTGAAAAAAACTATGCAATGACTCTTGATCTCATTGTCTCGACTCGTGACCAAGCTGATGAAAATTTTCCTTTTGCTGAATATCTCTCGTGAGTATGGATCTTATACATTCGTGAATCTGCTAAGGTCGACATCTTTGAGGATGCTTGATGTCCACGGAAAGATGATCAGCGTTGGACTTCCAGATAGCAACTTTCCTGGTATCAAGGCCATGATTTTTGCTAGTAATGCATGTTTTTTTGGTGGATCCCATATTGGTTCAAAGAAAGAGGCCCTCGAAATGCTAGATCTCGCTGCAAAGAAAGGAATAAAGCCATGGTAAGTTTTCTCTGTATCAAAATACTTTTCATCAGTGCAGTGACGCACACTTCACTCAAGGATTCACGAACTCCCTATGAAGGATGTAAAGACAGCGGTAGAGAACGTTAGGACGAACCACGTCCGCTATCGTTATGTTCTCAAGCAGGACATAGTTTGATATATATACGCTACAAGGCCATTGAGAATGCCTTCAAAACTGGTTATTCCTCTATTAGATGATTCAGTGCAACTTAAAGAAAAGTTCTATAAGCTTTCAGATTTGTAGTGTATGCGTAGATGTATTACATTGATACAATATGGTTAGAGATAGAACTCCGTGACAAAAAATATGTTCCAAGCACTATCGTCATCACAACCTCAAAACCTCAAAAGTACACAGAAATTCGGAGGAATTGGACTACTTCTCTTTCGCAGAGGTCTGATCTAAAGAGTAGTTATTGCAGATTCGTTCTTCCATCAAGTCATTGGCCCAAGTCTTGACTTCTGGATGATTGATATGAGGGATACAAGGATCAAAGAAGCACTGAAGTTGTTTTGAGTAGTCGCGCTCATATTCAAAGGCTTTCAGAAGGTTAGTATGCTTAAGCAAGTTCAATAACTTACTCTTACCTTGAAGAGCCAGCTCGAACCGATCTAGATCTGTAAGCAAGAACAAATTATCTATCTTCAAAAGGCCGGTATGACACAAAAACACAAACCTTCACAAATTTTGCCTCTGGTGTTTTCCTTTCTTCGTATTCCTGACAGGTAAGCTCGTCAGCAAGGACTAAGGATTTTTGAAGTTGTGCCCTACCTTCCAGAGAGCCTCTATGCGCAGTGCAGCGGGGCTGCCGTGTAGCATCTCGTTTACGAAACTGTGAATCGCCTTCTACTTCAGGTGTTAAGGATGGGTGTCAAGGAGTTCATGAAGAGCTAAACTTACTGCTTCCAAGGCTTCCTTGTCTGCCTTCGAGTAACCTTCATGTCTACGGGAATATTGTCAGAAATGCTATTACGAATACGGAACGATTAGAACTCACGGAGTTATGTCACCAACTATTGTTGATAATAAACTAAGAATTAGCGGTTTTTCAGAGGTTACCGCAATGTGTACCTGACTCACTATGAGCTTCGGCAATGTCATGCACAATAGCCATCATAACACATCTTTCATAAAAGGAAACAACGGTGTTAGGATGGAGTGTATGTTAACACTTCCCTAACTTCGATTCGTGTTAAACGTACTTTGATATGTCAAGCTTCTGGTCACTGGTGCACATCGCTAGCACCGCCATTCGATACATATGATCGCTTATGCTAAATAAACATATGGGATTCTATTCAATACGAATTGTTTATTTACCGTATCCCGCTTTAGTCGCTTACCTTTCAGGGGACGGTATCTTTGGGAATTGTTTCCCCACACATTAGTATTACGCACATATCCATCAATGTGGCATGATAGAAAACTTAAGGGACAGACCTTATGACCAATCCATCCTGTTCTTTTCTGGGTCTACAAACACAAACAATGAAAGTCGCATCAATCAATTTGAATTTCATTTCATTTCATTTCGAGAATAGGCTAGAGGAACAGGGACACATAAGCTTACTTTAAGTCGCTCCAAAATATGGAAAAACGCTAATCGGTCTTGAGCGTCGGATCCAGAAGACACATAGAAAGGCTTTATTTCGCGTTTTTCTACGGAGCTTGTACAGTCTGAACATGCACTAGCTGCATGATCTGCCATTTCCATCTCGATTCACTCTTTGACCGTACGGAGAGAAGATTATGAAACAAGGATTCAAGTTGGAAAAGGTTGTATACCACTCTGTTCTTTGGCTTGGCTTCTTATATAAGGTTGCCTGAGCGCGCCCGCACTGCAAGTTTGATAACAGTATTTGACGATATAGATATCACACTATTTGCCTTAGCATATATTAACTAATATGAGAAGAGTTTTAACAAGAGTCCGAAATCTCAGTGGAAAGAAACGAGGTATTAAAGCTACTTATTTCAGTGATCGTTTCAGAATCGCCGAGAAATTTTCATGAAAAAGCGACGATCGACGAATATAACACCGTTTATTACTAAGCCGTCATGTCACCAATCATTGTCGCTCGTGAAGTAAACGTACTATAATATTCAACTACATGTACTTGTAAGTCGACTTGCTTGTTATTCAACTCAAAAACCCAATATAGTCAATCCGACATTTGTCATACAACTGCCTGTTTTTGTGCCTTGTCGTCGATGGCTTTTTCAGATTCCTCCGCCGCATGCCACTTTGATCCATCATCTAAGACAATCCTGCGCAAGAAGAGGCAGATCACAAACTGGAATGCTGCAATACCGGCAAGTGTGAGGAAACCATCCCTAAAACCTTTTGAAAAGGCGAAAGCTACATCTTCTTGACTGACACCAGATCCCGTTAGAGATAACGGGTCATTGTAATTGAGCTAAAATGGTGTCTTCGATCAGACAAAAGCACGGTTGTTCCCAAAGAATGATTACATACACTAGAGGCCAATTCAGGAGCAAGCCTTTTCAACTCAGATTTGACTCGACTTGTAATGATGGCTCCAATAACTGTAACGCCCAGAACACCACCGAGATTGGGGGCAGAGCTAACAAAAGCGGTGACCGTCGGAAGATATTCAACCTCAACCCCATTTTGAGCAATGACAAGGGAGATTTGAGTTCCCTGATATGTAACAGTTGAGGTCCAAAATCATCATCATAGTTATTTCGAAAACTCACTGATCCAAATCCAACACCACAAATTAGTGAGTATCCAACTACTTTTCCTATTGAAGCACTTGAGTCTAGTGTTGACATAAGACCCATCCCAACAGGAAGGATCACCAGCGATGCCATGAAAAGGGGTCGGATGTGACCAAACTTCGATGCAACGTGATTCGTTATAGTACTTGCTATAGCCGCCATAATCAGGAATGGTGTAATTAGGGCACCGCAGACGATCGGGGATAATTGCTTTACAGCTCCGAGGAAGATGGGAACATAAAACGTCTGCAGAGGTCAGGTAAGCAAAATTCAATTTTTTGTTGTATCTCTGCCTTACCGTAGAAAACAAATGGAAAAATAATAGAGTTCTTGCTACTACCATGATTGGAACGTTCCTTCTATCCCAGCGAGTCAACAGAAATACTGGAATAACAGGGTTGATAGCAACCCATCTCTCCACGGCGACAAAAATCACGAAAGAGACAAAGGCACCCACGAAAAGCCCTATAACGGTACTTGAGTCCCAAGCGAAGGAGTTTCCTCCCAAGTTTAAAGCTATAACAAGGAGTGTGAGGGAAGATACAAGAGTAAACATTCCCCATAGATCAATTTTTGTCGCTGCCTGCTTGAAAGAAGTGATTTTGTAGCTAGGAGGGGTTGTGTGAAGAACGAATAATAGTATGAGAGTAACTAGAGAGATTTAGTAATGAGATAACTGATCGTAGTATAAAAAGTAGAGAAACTCCTTACTGAAGGGACCAAAAGGAATGTTGAAGAAGAAGATCCATCTCCAGGATGCTTTTTCAGAGAACGATGCTCCAATAAGAGGCCCAATGGCATCGGCTACAACGAATACAACATTTATGAAATTAAGATATGAACCTCGTTGACGTTCATGGGTCATATCTATGGGATATTGTAATTATACAAGCGCATACAACGGTTAATAATGCATACCTGAGATGATGATGCATGAGATAGACAAGAGCCCGGCACCTTCAAATGTATCAAGTCAACTACTGAGCATACATTTTGGATAGGTTGATAATCTCACCCCCAACTCCACTAATCAATCTACCAGCAACAAGCTGAGTGAGACTATTTCCACTGCCGGCAATAACATTCCCGATGATGAATACCATAGCTCTCCTAGAAGAAGAGCCTTATTACCGACAACATCCTATTTTAGCAGCGTTAGTTCCCGAGCACGGATGCACCTTTGTAACCTTGCTTACCGTGATACGACCAACGATGGGTTGGAACGCAGTTGTAGTAAGGAGATACGAATTAGTTATCCACTGTGTGATGATTTTTACGGTGTTAGTTTGAGGTATCAATAAGATTTGAAGTAGCATACAGTTATAGAGCCTGTTATTGCGAGCTTCGATGCGATAGTATCAACAGATGTCGCAACGATCGTCTGTTCAATAGCGTATCTTGAAGGGGGTTACTATAGAGTTTACTTGCATGAAGTCTGGCTACTTACAAGAAGGAGCATAGTCCTAGACTGGCTTAGGCGGTTAGCCTGTAAGAAAGTTGGGGTATTCGAGATGGGGCATACCTGACAAGGATGAGAATCCTTCTTGTCACTGAGATCGTGTCAAATCGTTCTGGTTCGATTACTTTATTGACGGGTACTGTTTGACTGGCAACTTGAGTACCTGAGTCCTCCTTGACTGACTGAGGCCTACTCATTCTGAAGCCAGGTAGATGGATGTTCGGAGCAAGTAAAGGCCCAAAGGAAATTTGGTATTCGGAGTATTACGACCGCGGAAATTGGGCGCTAAATGCACCAGATGCAGCCATCAATGGAAGTTTCATTGTCTTGTCACTCTGTAAGGACCCCACATTCGGATAGAAACCAAACATAATCATCCTTTTCCCATGGAGAGCGCCACGTGCTACGGAGGTGTAAAATTACCAGCAGAAAAAAAAACAGTACATAAAATTAGTAAATTAGAAAAGAAATTTAGAAAATCTCAAAAAGACGGAGTGGAAATTGGCCAAGTCAAACTAGAAAAGGCACCGCCGAGCCGAGAGTCGAGATCCCGATGAAACACTCGGAGTCTTACATATTTCACACGCAGCATCGGCTGATCTCCAAACAAATATTCACAAACAATCCTGGACGGTAGTAGTTCACAGTTCCTACCGGCCCCCATTTCTACCGCTCTTCTTCTTCTATACATCCCTGCATCCCTGAGAGTACAGGTCCACATCAAAGCGCCAATACATGTACAAACACAAACTTTATGTCAATGCATAGACCCAGTCTCCGTCTAACATCCATGAATTGGATATAGCACTCAGGGAGTATCCTGAAAGAAATAAACTAAGTTACCGTTTACTATAAGTCTCCATTTAAAGAGAGTCATTATTTCGTTAGAATCATTAAGTTTTTTCCCAGCTTTAAACATCCAAATTTGCGGACAAAGAGAAATCTGGTGTGTTCAGTGCACGATAGGATGTTGTGAATTGTTTGATACTAATGGTTTCATAGACATTATGGCAGATCCAGTCACTATAGTTCTTCACGGAAACGATGCTACGGGAAAAACAACCCTCTGTCGTGCTGTTAACGATGCAGGATACCTTTGTTTTACTCGCGGGGACACTGATCCACAGCATGACGTCGATGTGAAAGCTCTGGACGTCTATACTCTCCAGCTCCCATCTGATGATCGTAAGCAACCCAAGACTGTTTACACAGTAGACGGGGAGCAGCGCCGCATACTGCGTATTGTGCTCGATGCCGACATTAAGAGTCTTCAACATAGGATAGCATCTAGACCAAAATCCGATGAATGGGAGAGCGAAAAGGCCCTTTTCTACTTCCGTGCGCGGTTTAAGGAACTGGCTGCTTTTTTCGGGTATCCTATTGTACGGACAGACGATGGAAAATCAATCAGCGATACTGTTGCTGAGATCATCTCCTATATCGAAAGACCAGACGTATTGAGTATAGTAGAGGAACTCAAGCTTCAAACGCTCACCTTGGAACATGTCTACGAGCTAGCGAACACATTTGAGCCAGTTGAGGGAGTAGACTACACCAAACGACTGTCGGAGATAGTGCAGAAGGAATGCCACGAAAAGTCATTATTCAAACCTGCTGATGTTCATGAACAATGTTTGCGCGATCCTAGTCTCATCTACAACATCGTTAACTCTTATGATCGCAAATTCTCACCCACATTCCTCACCGTCTCTGAGAAGAAGATTCCTCTTGCTCTTCGTCTTGTGATTGAGGGCGAATCAAAACAAGTTTATCGAGTTGAAACTCCCCTAACGGATTATTTCGCGGATCATCTGTTTGTCGTCTTGAAACCTACAATATACTCGCATTCAATGCAGGCTACCGCTGAGATACCCCATCTTTCGTCTATTCGTGCGCAAGGATCTCGTCTTTTTCTCGAAATGTTCCATCGCTCTGGTGTAGATCATACCTACGAAGGCATCAACCAGCATGGGATAGTCTACGTTCGGGCAACAAAAACTACTCCAATTGAAACTGTTTACAAAGCGATGTGTTTAGGCACAGATAAACACTCTTTCTATGGGATGCGCGAATCTACTGCAGCCTGTCTAGAAACTGGAGAGTATCGTGGAGGTCCATACGTCCGATTCGACTGGCGCAACCCAAATCATACTTATCAGGGAGTGAATGTAGCGGATCATCCATTCTATCATTTAATGGAGAAGAGCGTGGGAAAAGAGCCATTCTATGCTGAGTACCTCACCAAACGAGCAAAGCCAGTGGGAGATAAATGTGTCCCAGAAGATCTTGTACCCCCTTTCCAGCATGTCGAGAATGCACAGATAATAACACTTCGGACTTATCTCACTATACAGTGGTACTTGAACGAGATTGGACTTGAAGTTCAAGATGGTTGCATTCTTGTGGATAAGGACGGTACGGAGGCTTGGAGTGAGATCAATCAGGATTGCATGCGTATCAAATGGCGGGCACCTCCTTTGGGCCAAGGAGTGGACGGGAGTGCTTTTGATAAAGATATTTGGAGAGCCGGGGGTAGCTCTGCCAAAGATAAGATTACAACAAAGTGGGTGCAGCTGAATGAGCTCCTCGGATCGTATCTATCGTCTCATAGTTTCCACACGAGCGAAATGCTCACGACCGACGAGCCCTATGGCTTAGTGGCGCAACGCATTCTTTCAGACACACGATTCACCTTACTACCTAGATACAAAAGTCTTTACCATCGTCTCATATCCCAGGACCGGTTGTCTAATGCGTCGATCTCACTAAAGACGTTCAGAGTGGGAATCACTTGTTCAAAGTACGCAGACAAAAGCGATTCCTTCGCTCTCTCCAATCTTGGGATTAGGATACATCGCCCTTCTGGGAGGTGCCTAAGATACAAGTCTGAAGTGGTAGACAATCAAAAGTTCAAGCACTACTTCGATACCCACAATGTCGTTTTCGTCCCAATGAAACCCAAGGATATGCCTCATGCAATGGAGGAGGGTATGATAGACTTTACAATCTCATACAACTCTGTCATAGACAACCTGCCTCCGACATCGGTGTTACTATACGCGATTCCTGATCCCGACATCAAATTAGCTTTAATTTCTCGTATTGGAGCAAACATTGATGTGAATCAATGGACCAAGGATAAGCCTGCGCGAATTATTGTCGAGCACCCCGTTATGGTAAAAGAGTATCTGAGCGGACTTGGAATCAGCGAAGAATTGTATTCGTTACAACATGTCTCAGGGTCTTCGGAAAGCTATCTAGCAAACGACAACAAAGGTGGTCAGCTTCTCTGTGATGCAGTAGTCTCATCTGGAAGGACCCTCGTAGAAAATGGACTTGAAATTTGGCGTGTTATTAAAGATAAAGGGGACTTGACTGTTGGAATTTACAAGTCTAAGAGTATTTGATTTGTGGAATGACGGATAACGATGGAGATAAGAATAACGCAGATAAGGGTATTAAACTTTTGATTTGTTGCTATATTGTGTGTATATCAACCCAATGTATTACGTACTACATAACGTGACATGCGTTTCTACAATCTCAAATTCTTCTTCTGATTCATCGCCAACTCCTCTCAGCCTTGTTTTGGATTACCTGCACATCCACATGCACAAATTTCAATTGTCAATTTTTACAGCAGAATATACCGGGGCGTCAAGCTTGGCAGCCCCTGATAGGAATGTCAATTCAAAAGGGAAAATGTACTCCAACACCTTGCCGCCTTGCTGACTGACCAAATTACCTGCAGCCCGAGCAGACCCGCCTAGTGCGAGAATCTTTTTCAATATAGGTATCCACAATATCAGTAAGCAGCTCCTTACCCGTTGCAATGAGATCATCTATTACGATTACGTTATGTCCTGGAAGGACGATGCCCGATTGCATTTCAAACGTGTCCTGATCAAGCAAACGCGAAGGTATCAGCATGTCTCCCTTTGGAAGCTCAAAGCACACTAACGGAGCCGTATTCTTTCTCGAATGACGCCGCAACACACTTTCCTGGGAGCTTCCCTTTTTTTCTGACCATGACAAACGCGGCGCCTAGTCTTAATGCTATTATGGGGCCAAATATGAACCCTCTTGAATCTAGACCAATTACTGCATCAATCTTCTTGTTCGGTGATAGATGGAGAGTGTGTTGGGTTAAGTGATTCATCAGGTTGGATATAAGCGTCTCAAAAGCCAATGGATTGCTTAATATCGGGCTCATATCAAGAAATACAACACCCTGTCGTATTGTTATCTCCGTTAGCACCAATGTAAATGGAACTGATAGAATCGGAAGCTTCAAACCTTCTTAGGAAAGTCGGGACACGGAACTAACAAACTTCGCAAATATTCGTCGCTGGACATCGATTGGAATAATGTTGTACGGACACTTCGTGATAGACTAAAGCAAAAGGTTCTTGTCTTGGATTGTTTACGCTTCGCGTGGGTTAGAAACACCACGGATTGCCGGTCCGCTCATGCATGCAGCACACTCCTATAAGCATCATAACAACACGAAATAGTCTATTTTATTCAATTGATCTGTTACAGGAGACTTTGTCTATTTCCTTTAAAGCTATCAGAGTGAGTAAAACAAAAAAATATATTATTCATTTAAGGAGTGGCGTTCGCCAGTGTTTAGTTGTCAGTATATGCATAACTCATGCTCCTGAGTGATTGTACAATTCTTATCATTTCTGTAGGCCCATTAAATTAATTCTCCATTCATGCCATCAATGCTATGTGCTTAAGCTCGCTGAAAATAAGAAAATGGATTCAATACTGATACCGAGCCCGAGTTTGATAAACTTACTTTTGGACTTGATGTCCTACTTTCATCTTTGGATATTCAGAAACATCTAAATTTTCTCCATATTTGGCCTTCCTAGAAACTAGTGATGGTATCGGAGCGAGGTCGTAATCCGACGACAGGTGCCAGAAAAAGGTCGACGATATACGACAAAGTGGCCTTTCTGGAAAATCACGCTTGCGTACTTCTAAAACCTGTATTCGAACATAAGTCCTGTTATTTGGAGATAAAGGGGACCTATTGCTATTTTATTATACCTTAAGGGTCTCCTCAGTAACCACGACTTCATGATATCCGGCCTTAACGAGGCCACCAGTCATGTGCTCAAGCTGTTTACCAGCCTGAACTAGAAGAAAATTACCTTCCGGGATCTTCACTGCTATACGTTTTCCTGTATTGCGTGCCCAAATGTTCAGACCAGGGTAACGCGATCTTCCATGAATTGTCAAGAAGTTAAGATCCGTATGAAACCCCGCAAGAATTTGATCTTTCTGCCCATACTTGACCAAATCAGAAGATGTCGGGGCCAGACGGTGTGGACTAGACAAGGCGTGAGTGGCCCTGATGTTGAAGTTTATAATAATAATCGTGACTCACCCGTATTTTCCGGCATTAGTAAAGAAATCTTCGGGCAGCCCGAAGCCAATAGCTGCCATCTTTGCAAGGCCTTCGACACTAAGATCATTTCGTTAGTAATTAGGGTAAAGAGAATGCTTTCCCAGCTTACGCATTCTTCATGTATGTTCCCCAAGTTTGCATAGCTGGTGTCCATCTCTTTCTGAGATCTTCCGCCTGGGGAATCACGTTTTCCGCATTTAGGGTTGGGAATTGCGTCTTGTACCTAGTTTCGTGAGTAACTTTATCGAGGATATTGTTTCAAAAGCTATTCATACGGGGGAGTTTCAGTCATAGCCCAAAAAAATCTTGATTTCGGGTCCGGAGAATGTCCTGATACATCTATCGGTCTTTCTTCAGGTGCGAGTTGCTCTATCACACGTTGGCAAGGTTCATGAACTGCGCATTTAGGCCTTTCTGTGTTTTCGAGCGTAACTCCAACAGTGTATTGTAACTCCGGACGCACATCCTTCTGTAAGTCTGACATCGGCTGAGCGAAGTAGTCTTCCATCAAATCTAAAAAAGCTGCATTGTCTGATTCGGAAACACGAGAATCATGGAGGACAAGTGCACCAGCACTTATAAGTGCCTCCACTGCCTGAAAGAGAAATTCGATTAGCTCTGAAGATATGGTAGAATAATGGCCATCTACTTTATCACATTCTTGTCTCACAATTTCAGAGTCGTGAGGATTGGATAGGAAAATATCAAGGTCGATAACGGAGAGGTTCATATTCCTCGTCGAGGATGAGCTGTAGTCACGCCAAGTGGCAAAGTCCTCAAGAAAAGGTCGGGTATTAATTTTTCAGAGAATCACCGCAAATGGTGACAGATACCAATATAATTTAATGTCAAATATGATTAGTCTTGCTAAATCTATTTTCAAATTCCCCGGATTATGTTTAAGGGCCACTGCATACGATGGAGTCCATCGTGAGAATTGCAATTCGGATCCAAAAAATCATAAATGCTATACTAGATATTGATCCACCTCAACTCGGAAGCTATTTAGGAATAACGTACCCTGACCGATACATCTTACAATCTTAGAATCTAATCTAATAGACGTTCCGAATGACCGTGAGAAAGAGATCATCTAAAAACACAAACACCACACTCATCCAAGACTTGTGATGCTCCTTCCAAACCAGCCCTGGCCCAATAATTTCTTATTTGTCGGACACCAGACTTTTCCGCGTTTTACATGTCTAAGAGGATCACTTCTCTTACATTGCTAAGTAACCTTGTCCCTTTCGATTAAAGACAAAGACCTCTGAGACTTCCGGTTAATTTGATCCGGGTTAACAGCTTTAACATCGGAATTGGACCCTAAGCCTCATAAAAAAATTATGTATTCTTAGAAGATACCTGAATAGTAGCCAGCGCTCAATTTGAGGAACAACTAGCAGGATGCGGAGTGGATTTCTGCGAATTTCAAAGCAGTCCTGGTCATCACTAGCTCATCTGCTTTACCTTTTCTATGAGCCCGTCTAATTTCTAGAATATAAACTTAAGCGGGACAGTAATACTACAGTCACTCGACACCATTCTATACCATATACCAAAGTTACCTCATCTTTCAGAAATCCATAATGACTCTTACAACGAATTCATCTCAGCCCACTTCTAATAAAGTTGCTCCGAACGTCTTACAAGAATCTACAGAATTAAAATCGGACAAGGAAGACTCTTGGAAAGAGCAGGTAAAGTATGTTGGCGAGATTGATCTTCCGGACAGTAAGTATGCCACTTCATGCTGAGGTTCTTGTATATTGATCCAACCCAAGATGAAGAACCTTTATTGAGAGAATCAAAGAAACGATTCGTTCTCTTCCCTATTCAGTACTCTGATGTAAGCCAGATATTTGACCCCTCAATAGTATTTCGTCTGATAGAGGGAAACAGTTATGGAATATGTACAAGAAAGCTGAGGCATCGTTCTGGACGGCTGAGGAAATAGACCTCCAATGGGATATTCCAGATTGGACGAACCGTTTGAACGATGACGAACGGCATTTCATCTCCCATGTATTAGCTTTCTTCGCGGCCTCTGACGGTATTGTCAATGAAAACCTTCTGGACCGCTTTTCAAGTGAAATACAAGTAGCGGAAGCCCGCTGCTTCTATGGTTTCCAGATAATGATGGAAAACATCCACTCGGAGACGTATTCTCTCCTCATTGACACCTACATCAAGGATCCCGCCAGAAGAGATCACCTCTTTAATGCCATAGAGACTATACCTTGTGTAAAGCGGAAGGCAGAATGGGCACTCAAGTGGATATCGGACCGTCGTTCAAGTTTTGCTATCCGTCTTGTAGCTTTTGCTGCGGTAGAAGGAATCTTCTTCTCTGGATCCTTCGCTTCCATCTTCTGGTTGAAGAAGCGTAATCTTATGCCTGGACTTTCATTTTCAAATGAACTCATTTCCCGAGATGAAGGGAGGCACATTTCTTCTAATTACGAGAGGCGAATTTAGCTGACAGAGCATATTCTTTTAGGTATGCATACCGACTTTGCATGCCTGCTTTTTAGTCACCTGAGAAAACGCCCGCACCCCGACACTGTCCGTAATATCATAGTAGAAGCGGTATCGATCGAAAAAGAGTTCTTGACCGGTTAGTCAAGGATACTACCCTTAGTATACAACATACTAATTAAGAATTTTTCCCCTCATCTTCAGATGCTCTTCCGGTAGCACTCATAGGGATGAACGCGGACCTCATGTGTCAATATATTGAGTTCGTTGCAGACCATCTACTCGTTGCGCTGGGTTCGGAGAAAGTATGGAACTCAGCTAATCCATTCCCCTTTATGGAAAATATGTATGTTGTGAACCTGCGTAATACCGTGATGGAATTTACTGAATTTCTTGGCCAGCTCCCTTCAGGGTAAGACAAATTTCTTTGAGAGGAGAGTATCGGATTACAAGAAAGCGAACGTGAATATAAGTAATGAGAAAAAGACGCTAAACGGCAAATTATTGTACGTAACCTGACCTTGAACGCATTCCAGTTGGACCTAAGTCGACTAATGAACAAACATATTAGCTCCCTTGAAGAGGATTTCTGAATTAGTCATGTTGTGCAATACCCAAAGATCGCCACATGCCGATATGGTTGTGAGTAAATGGCTAGGGTGTTAGTTATAAATACATCTGCATCTCGTTTTGATTCGTTATAAATAAATAATTAAAAAGTCTTAAAAATAAACCTGTAAAGATAGTAAATGTATCATCACAACAATTTTAGCCTGAAAACGCACAACGCTCATAGCCATTGCGATTCATATCAGATCTGATCAATTTAAAAGAAAGTTAATCAATGATATATTACCTTCATAAGAATATTTGCATATTTCTGATAGCCAATATTAGCACATTCGGAAAACCAAGCCCTAAAGCCCCATGAAAATTTGAAAAAGGTAAGCAACGATAAATATGGTGAATATTGACAAAGCCTAATCCGAAAGTCTCACAGTTACCGAATGAGAGGAAGTCATTGTTCTCGGGTGCAAATATCCGATTGAGCGCTGGGAAAGAAGCGAGAGTATGGCTCCGATGTTCACGACCATCACAAAAGCTGCTTTGATCGAATCTCCGAGGGGCCACTCCTTGGTAAACGGAGCATCTATATGACTGTGTACCATAATAGGAAGTCCAAAAACACGCACCACTTGACGTTTGGCTAAAAACCACTTGACTTGTTACATGTAAGCGACCACTGCACCGATCATGAACAAATTGCTTCATTTGCAAGTCCATTCAATCCCGACACCAGTCTTCGTGCGATTTTTCCTTTCCGTAGATGGAGCATATGTCACAATAACCCACCTGTATGAGAAGATGCTGTGAGGACGCCTCTGGACCCTTGGCACTTCTCTCTTCAAAAGTTTCATCCGCGATCCTTGCTGGTATAAATAGAGGCATAATGAACACAGATATCTCTTGGTCTTGGAACAATTTTCTCTCTTTCTCAATTACTACTCAGTATCAATGGCTGTACTTTCTTCATCATTAACTGGAGTCACAGATTCAGAACAGCTCGTTCAAAGTTCGAAAGTCTGTGTTGTCCTTGGGGGTCAATGGGGTAGGTATATAACACCGTGCTGCGTTTCCCAATTATTTACTTCCTATGTAAAGGTGACGAGGGAAAAGGAAAGCTCGCGGATCACTTAAGTACGTGTAGTCCAAAATAACTAGAATATCAAATAAATTGATTGATTATGTTCCGCAGGCCAGCAGGCAGATGTTTGTGCTCGATGTGCTGGGGGAAATAACGCTGGACACACAGTTGTAGTAGAAAACTTCAATGGAAACAAATCGTAAGATCTATATTTTCAAATTAGTGTAGTTTGAGTTTGCTGACAAGGTGGCACCTTAGAACGTCATTCTTCTTCCATCTTTTACCTTCTGGATTAGTCAATCAGAATTGCACAAGCTTCATTGGAAACGGTGTAGTCGTTCATGTGCCTAGCTTCTTCCAGGAGCTAGAAGGGCTTGAAGCTAAGGGGCTTGATTGCACTGGCCGTCTGTTCGTAAGTGACCGGGCCCAGCTGATATTTGACTCACACATGATTGTGGATGGATTGCGCGAGGTAGAGCTTGGAAGCAAGAAGTATGATCATCGCATCAGATTCCGTTTTATTGCTAAGTATATTGTCAATAAAGGGTAGGAACGACAGGACGTGGTATCGGTCCTTGTTACTCAGACAAAGCGGCGAGGTCCGGGCTTCGAGTTCATCACCTATATGCCCCAGATTTCGAGGAAAAGTTCCGAGCTTTAATAGAAACACACTTCAAAAGGTTTGGAAGATTTGAGTATGATGTTGAGGGTGAGATCCAGCGTTACAAGGTAACTTTCGCACCCCATACTTAATCCGAAAAAGAAATCCTGACAAAGAAGCCCTATTTTAGGTGCTAGCTGAGCGCTTCCGCCCTTACGTTGTTGACGGCATCAAATTCATACATAACGCTCTCGATTCCGGGAAAAAGATTCTAGTAGAAGGGGCCAATGCACTGATGCTAGATATCGATCTTGGGTCATACCCATTTGTCACAAGTAGTAACACAACAATTGGGGGTGTTTGCACAGGGCTTGGCATCCCCCCTACAAAAATAGGGAATGTTGTAGGAGTTGGTGAGCATATACGGCTTTTATTGGGATACTAACAAAAAGACTAACTCGTAATTTGTAGTCAGAAGGTTAGTCTAAGTCACGATATCAACTACTTTCAATTCTTTATACATCTTACTATCAGCTACCCAATCCGTGTCGGCTCAGGAGGATTTCCCACAGAACTTTTTGATGTGAATTCGCGTGTTTCATTGTCCCGTTCTGTTAATAATGACCAAAATTTCATAGGAAACTGGGGAATACCTTCAACGTGTAGGTAATGAATGGGGTGTAACAACAGGGAGAAAACGTCGCTGTGGATGGCTAGACCTGGTAGTGGTCAAATATGGAGCTAAAATCTCGGGATATACCCATATGAACCTTACGAAACTTGATGTTCTCGATGGACTACCTGAGATTAAGGTTTGCGTTTCCTATAAGCTTGATGGAGTGGAAATCGATTACATCCCAAGCGATCTTGATGTTTATGCTCGAGTTGAAGCACAGTACGTGACCTTCCCTGGATGGCTAACGCCCATCTCCTCGTGCAAAATTTGGGAGGATCTTCCGATAGGTAAGCGAAATTTTCACGCATTTTGTACGTTTAAGCTGAACTCATTTTTCTAGGTGCTCAAAACTATGTCAGATTTATTGAAAATTATGTCGGTGTTCCTATTGGTTGGGTAGGTAATGGGCCGAGCCGTAACGATATGATTGTTGTAAAGCATAAGAGCACCTAACCCAGGGACGTCTAGCATACAAATCTATCTTCTTCGTTGAATTTGTTACTATTTAAGAGATATGGACTCTGTATTTTACGCATTGTAGTCTACCGGCAATGAAGATGGTTCCCATAAATCGCAACTCCTATTGCTCATCAATTATAATAAGTCGAGTGTAAATAATTCTAACTATCCTAGTGCAATGACGAAATAAACCGCATGTACCATCAGAACAATAATTTATTCTTTCCAACTCCACCAAAAATTATGCGAAATGTATATGGCGTTCTTACTGCTGAGCTCCAAGCCCTAAGCCGAGAGCTAGCAACGAGTGTCAATAAATGAAGCTACTATTTCTACTTCCCTGAGAAGTTTGGAGAAAGACGAACTCCGAATCGGAAATGACTTGACGTTCTTTGGTAACCTGTTGTTGTTTCTGTTTTCATACTCACGGGAGAAAGTTGACGAGAACTGAAATGGCCAACTGTACTTCTCTCAAGAGGTATGCATTATATAGTCACCGGAGGTACATGAAAATTACTAATGGCTGTAAATCCACCGAAGAATTCTAGCGCATCTAGTTTTTGAAAAAGATGCGTTACTTAGTACACGTTACGTCACGCGATATTGGTGCAATAGAGTATACCATTGGTAAGATACAGTAGTAGTATAACATGTCACACTATAACTAGCTAGATACATCGGCCGAAGGCGCAACATCCCGGATACGTCCGTCGAGTAGAGGTGTTACTACCCCTAGGGATGATTCTCCTATATTTATGTTAGTCAACAGTTCCCCCTTAATAGTCAGATTATCTTCAAGATAGTTGGTATGAAAGTCACTTTCGTCTTGAATATTCTTTAGAGGTTCATTATTTATACTTTCGAAATTTGCCAATATCTGAATGTCTTTCACACTCAAAATGTTACCGGAAATGAGATATCTGCGAACGATTTCGCACCTGAAAAGATTCAATTATTCAGTAAAATTTTTCATAAAAAAGCGATGTCAATTTTCTCGACGCAAAAGTAACAAGAGTCCTTACATCATTAGCCCATTTTCGTGGCCGATAATACACCGACCTTGTTTGAGGGGTAGAAAACCATCGTAGCCTTCGGCCATATACTCAGCGGTAACAATCCGATCTAAAACGACATTCGTGTGTTAACATAGTATAGTTATCAGCACAACACTTTACACCCCAAAACAATCCATACTCACAAACTTTGTTTCTGTCTAGAGTCTCTCGGCTCCGAGGTTTATCTCGTAAGACAGTTAAGGAAAGGGCTTCTCCATCCATAGAGCCCTTGATATTTGGTACACCATACACCTTACGTTGCATACCAGTATATAAAGTCTTCAGGTTCTTTTGGGCCACGTGTATATTCCCCTTATGCAAATCATTCGGCTCAGACATAGCTTTCTTTGATTTCCCGTCTCTGTGAAGTTCGTCTAATTCGTTCCAAGACGTATTTAAAAACTCGACAGCTCGAAGTCGGTGCATAGGTGGGGCTGAAGAGTTCCAGGTGATTTGCATGCCAGCGACTACGGGAAAGCGACTATCGAAAGGAGAAGAACAAGTTTCACCATATAGATGAGTTCTCAAGTTCAAATCTAATTATCAACGATAACCCACCCCTCAAGAGCTGGATAAAGGCTTAAAGAACATTCTATAGCATCCCATAAGGCATCACCAGAAATATCAATGACCACGATCGGGTCATCAAAGGGTAAAATCTTGATGACGTCGTATGCAGAGATAACACCTACGTTATTCATTAAGTAAATTTAATCATAAAAGTTGTTATATACAGACCTGGAGAATATATTGTATCTGTTCTTAAACTTCCAGCACAAATAAGCACCCCATCAACGAGTTCATTGCCTTTCGCTCTCTCTCCAAGATCGCGATGCGTCCATTCTTCGAGTAACTAGGGATTTGATTTATAATAAATGTAAAACATAACAATCGGTGCTCAACTCACGTCTGCGTAGCCCCCAAACAAGGAGTCCGCAACCAGATTGCCAAAAGCTGTCTCTCGCGTTCGGACAACTTCGGAGCGGATATCCCAAGTTGTTAAAGTATGACAAATCGGTACATGGAGCATTTTGTCGACATTCTTGAGTACTTCATCTGTTGTTCTCCGAACTATTTCAGAAGAAGGGGAGTGGCCATTTATCCAATGTCTTCTGCCTATTTTTTCCATATCAGATTCTAAGATCCATCATCAAGGAGAGAGAGCCTAGGCTAACCTCGAACTTCTTTGATGAGTTTTCGTCGAATACTTCCGGGACAAGAATTCTCTAGCACCAGTTCGATAGACGACAGATCATCTGTTAGAGCTTGTAACTTAATCATTCAGAGCACACGACAAGTCGCCATTAACGCACGAAAGTCGGTCCCCGATTTAATCACTAATACACCATCATCTGCTTCTGAACCATATACTTCTTCGACATGCTCATGATTGCGAATTCCGTGAAGGGGTCGCACTCATAATCTGTAAATAGCTGACACCCTTGCTCACATAGTAGAAATGATCTGTATTAGAAACAACTTAATGTAAGCTCTTTGTATGTATACAAGTGTACGATAATTACTTGCCGTGACCGCCAAGAATGATATCGATTCCATGCAAATCGGCTAAATTAGGACAGCTCTTTGAGGGTCGTGCATTGCATTGTTGAGCTAGTTCGATATCCTGTTTTCCGAGGGTAAGAATCTGAGTTCATGGGAAATACTCTGTATCACGCTTACATTTGGAAGCCTGGAGTGTGTAAGAGCAATTATAATATCTACGCAGTGAGGACCTTGTGGATCACGCAATTCCTTAGACAATGACATAGCACATTCCAACATAGGGGAATGCTGTAGTCTTCGCCTATTGAGAAAAAATTTCACATTGGACAATGACTTTAACTCTCACCTCGTATCCCAGTTCATAACAGTAGGTACCCAATCAGCCTCCACTAGTGCTATCACACCAATTTTTATGCCGCATCTTTCAGTTGTCCAGTATGAAGGAGCCCATGATTTAGCAGTTCCAGTATCGATGATGTTGCTTAGTATCCATGGGAAATTACAGCGTGAAATCAACTTATAGCAGCTGCTCTGTCACTGCAATAATAGATATGCAGTAAGGAAATTCACCTTTTCTAGTTGAGGTAAACCAAAGTCAAAATCGTGATTGCCTAAACAAGCAGCGTCGATCTCAAGCTCATTTAAAACAGGTGTCTTTATATGGATATATTGTCTCACAGTTAGTCTGAGTTAGAATATGGCGATGTTTATTCCTAACTCACCATATGCTCTCCTCGAGTGAACGTGGATTCCACCGATGGCCCAAATATCTTGAGGTATAATTAGAAATACACTTAGAAGTCGCTGAGCTTGGACAGTAGCATACATCTCCGCTAAACAAGAAAAGACCGTCTGGTTTTCCCTTTTTCTTTGGCCATGTTTCTCGAATAGCGTCTACGGTTCCAGCAAAATGGGATACATCGAAATCTCTATGTCGAAGAGTATACGCATCGTTGAAATGGACAAGTGGAAGTGAGATCATAGCTTTTTTTCGTTTGTTTGCCCTTTCGGTATTGCTTTACTTAATATATACTGAGCTCAACCGCAAAGAGTTTATAACGTGTAATATTACTTTTTGAAACATTATTCAGATTTTCATTTTATTTTATTGTGACACCGCTCCATTTGGTCCAATGTGTAACAAGGCCCATGCCATCAAGAAGTACACATGTGTAAACCATGAAACCAGGGTAAAATCTCTCCGACGTTGTCGGTTATATAGTTATACTATGGACCCTATCCTTTGATGTAATACACAACGGAACATGCTCTCGTGGGGAAAACGCGGGCGCTGGGAGATTTTATCTTTATGATCCGATCTATAATATCAAATTTAAATATAAGGAGCAATATCTTAAAACCCATAGATATTATCAGATTCTTCAGTCAAATGTATACATGCAAATGGAATGAAATTCGTATATATGATTGATCCTCATTCCGAATTTGGGTTTGAGACTGACTTTTTTTCCTTATTTAAAGGACAAAAGATGATATAGCTCTGGTAGATAATTCGCGAGTGATTAATGCATATTCTTAGTTTTCTGATGGGTACTTGAAAAATGAGCGACAATATCAAGAGATTAGGTCGCAGGAATGACCCATTAGATTATTATAACCGTTACGTAAAGTGGATCGAACCTTTTGTAATTGGAATGTGATTAGATTCGATTTCTTATTTTTTATATGTAATTGGATATTATTCATGCGTCATCTTACCTCTTTTATACTCTTGTGAATGTAAGAATAGTATGTTCTAAGACCAATCACTATTCGTTGGCCTAGTTTCTTAACTACCTCTCCTTAATCCAAGTTTGCTTCTGAGACCAACACTCGTTATTGTCTTGGTATAGTTGATGATACTGCTCTGTTTTCTTTTGTATCGAGACTCTAATTTGGGATATACAAAGTGCTAGCATTAATTTGTCAGGTCCTTTTAGAACTCACGTATGTGCTCTCATGCACGAACATGCTTGTTTGTTTCAATTACTACCACTTCGTTTTGTGCATCTGGGTACGCCGACGGCACCTAGAAGTTACTATGAGGCACCTACGGACGGTCTTCGCACTATATTGAATTTTTGTCTCTCAGACTTTCCTATGGATCACAAGGAGACGATCCTTCCCATGAACTCTTACAGTGTGAACGGAGTTTTTGTCGGTATATTTGATATTTTCCATTGAGTCCGAAGCCCTATACTATATTTGATTCATCTCTTGCGTTTCATTTAGAGGTCACTGGGCCTGACTTACACTGGAGTCGTTTCTACTGGTACATTTGTTCTCCATGATTTACTCTGTCTCAAAGAAAAAAAGTACATATTCAGCTCTTAAGTCCCGCTATGTTCGTTCTATCTCCCTTCTTAATTAAAATTGTATCATATTTTCCATTTGCTTGTATTAATATCTTCTGCCTAGGAAGTTGTCATTGACCAGAAAGTCAGCTCGATTCGAAATCTTCTTGGTAGCTTCCTTCAGTAGAAAACCCCCTCAAACTCTTATGTGAACCAGGCCCATGTCACCAACAGTAACCCGAAGAAGCTCATTCGGAGAGATCCCTGGTACAGTATGGCAAGTGGACAAGAAGTTTAGTAGCACATCATCTTCGCTCATTCTCTATTCATCTGAGAAATCTGTTTCGTGAACGTGTGCGTGTATTGAGAATATCATAAAGAAATCACCCTTATGTGTCTTCTATTCTTGTTAAGGATTTCTTACCGCCTGTATGGTCTGGCCCTGCTCTTACGTTCGTCGGCGGTTCGGATTGCAAATGTGCTTTATTTGTCGAAGTCTACAACCTGAACATCTTTTCCCTCTTGGCAAGCTTGAATGAATCCTCAGTGATTAACAAACTCTTGTTGTTTTTGTATAGGCGCTTAGAGTAAAGCGGGGGATTTATTAGAGTAAACTCAGTGACAATTTACTTCTACTCTTCGGCGTTGGAGCATTAAATGCCATTTCCTGATTCTAGTCGATTATTAACACTAGACATTACTCGCTCCGGTATGAACGTAAGAAACAAGTTTTGAAATGTTCATAAAATATAATCTATCATCTTTTCAGAGTCTTGCAGTTACAGGTTGCCAGTCCACTCGCTCAATCTATTGCGTGGAAAATAATTTTAGTATGGGAACTAGTGTCAAACGCAACCATACCGACCATTTCGGGAACAAGCTCCTGCAATGACGTCGCTCCGAGGAGGCGCATCCCTAGTTTGATCTCTGTTTCGAGTATGCGAATTATGCGCTCAACACCCGCATCTCCGTAGGCCTATAATTTGTAATATCGAGGGATAAGAAAAACATTGATAGGATTGCAGATCGTAGCGATTAGACACTGTATTTATAAAAATGTTATCCAAGCACTTACACCTTGAGCATAAAGGAAGGGTCGACCCATACCTACTGCCTTAGCACCAAGGCAAAGCGCCTTTAGTATGTCTAGTAGGGAAAAGAATTGATCAGACATGAGCATTCAGAAAGCTATATAACATACCTGTACCACGTCTTACGCCTCCATCTATATAGACTGGTGTTTTGATAAGATATAAGTCTGGATTAACGAGTAAAAATATCTTCATAATATGATATATACCTTCGACTTTAGAGAATACATCTGGTCGCCGCTTATGCAAACGATATAGAACCTCAATGGAAGGCATAGAGCTAAGGCCGGTGTAAAATTGAATATAGAGGATAACAAGAAGGCGTAATTACACATACTAATCGAGTTGTCGGCCTAGTGTGAAAACTGATAAGTTTCATGTCTCAGGATATTTTTTGAAAGACATACCCCCATGATTAGATATAAGGATACCATCGACGCCAGCCTCAGCCGCAAGAACTGCATCTTCTACACATTGAATACCTTTGATGACTATCGGCAGCTTAGTCGCACTCCTAAGCCAGGGGATGGTCTAGGCGAAGGTCAATGGTTTGAACCAGGAAAGAATGAGTAAAAAAGCTTACCTTCTTCCATGACATATCCCTGTCGACAGCACTAAGGAGTACCCCAGCTAGTATAAAGCAACGTCAAAGCTCAAAAGTTTAGTGATGGACGGAATGGACGCCCAGCTTACCCGTTCCCTCTCCCATTTCGTCTGGTTCAGGTTCTTGGGGTAAAACTGATTGTTGGTCTCCTCTTGCTAACCGCTCTGCCTCACGCTCCTGATCTGCAAGTACGAAGGGTGCATGTATATCTCTTTCTCTATGCCCAACTACAGGTGCATCAACAGTCAAAAATATTGCACCATACCCCAACCTTTCTATTTCCCTGATTCTCTCAACAGCTTTTTCGTCCGAATGTTTATATAGTTGGAACCAGATGGGTTGGTCGGGATCTACGCGTGCATTTGAAATTTCCTCGACCGAGAGTGAAGCGTTACTTGACACCATTTGGATGATACCCGCTCTGCCGCATCCACGAGTGATATTGGCCTCCCCTCCGGATGTCCAAGTTTAGCTAGCGCTGCACCTGATACAAATATTGGAAGGGAAGATGAAAACCCGAGTAACGTTGTCCTAGTATCGCACTGGCTGATTGGACGTAATACTCGCGCGTTAAAGAAAAAACGAGAGAAAGCGCGAATATTCTCGGCGTGAGCTATATGTAATGCATTGATGATATATATGTATATATATATATAATATGTAAGATAAGTACACTTACTGATCTCGTCATCACCCGCAGATGAGTAGTAGGCCCAAGCCTTATATGATAAAACTTTTTTAGCAACTGCCTAAAGAAGTCACATTATATGATCGTAAGGTTGGCTGATATAAACACTCGTTTACTGTACCTCCATCTCACTAAGGTTTAGAACTCTATTCAAAGGCGGCTTTTCACGTTGCGCTTTCTCTACACGTAGCTCGTCTTGTGTTTTCTTCCTATGTTCAGAAGCCTTCTTAATCTCTTCTGCTGATCGTTCATCAATAGCTCCAAGATGCTTTTCTGGTGGTAAATTCTTGTCAAGTGCGTCTGGAGGGTGTATAGGTTCATAGGCTTCTGTAGCATCCTTTCCGGCATACTTCAGTATGATCTTAGCTCCTCCGGGATGTTCCTGGCGAGCCTTTATAAAATAGGCTGGACAAAAGATAGAAAGTTAAAACGTACAGTTAGGAAGTCGGACACATCATACACCTTATTTTTTATTATAACCCAGCACGATGATCTTGAGTTATGCTTTGATATCTCAGCAAGGGTAAGCACCATGGTTGCCAGCAGAGTGAGAAATCCATGGCTTTACAATGATGCCGTTGATATGAATAGTTTTGTGTAAGATGGTCTTCCGCGTCTCCCGAGTTGCCGTAAATGGTCACGAGTTGATTGGTCGGCTTACTTCGGTCCGTGTAAACCAATCTAAACAAGTACAATCAATTACATTTTTCAAAATTAACACAAATATTAAATATATCGCAGAAAATACTAAGAAAAACCCAAGCAAGACATTTGTTGATACCGGGAGTCTAACTACTATTAAAAGTAGAAAGTTGTATTTCATCTTTAATTATCCCTACATCACCAACTAATCGTTGTCCTTCGAAAGCTGACAGTGAGAAGGTGGTACTACTTCTGTGATAACCTCGGCTTTCAAACTTCTCTCTGATATTTATCAGAAGCCTTTGGCTCATAACACTAGATACTGCGAATGCATATCCGACTGGGACTTCGATGAATTCTTTCTATTGAACGATCAACACTTCGCGTATGTACTAGTAGTGTGTGCAAATGAAGCCACTCACGCCTCCAATCGTCCAGACAAGTTCGTTGTAGGACCAGCTAAGTGTTTGGCTGGTCGTAGTGCATTTATAATGCACTTTCTAACTCGCCGAGAAGTCCATTGCTACTACTCGGCCGCGCGCCTCCTTCATTTCTCTTACTATTTAGCTTCACTTTCCACTCTTACTCGAGGTAGGGTTCGTTTATACGACCCCTCGTTTCTGATAGCTTAAACCTTCGTCCAGTGGCATATAGCCACCTGGACACCATGCTTTCCTTATTATCTAACCTTTATCTCGCGTTTTGCTATATAAGCCTCCAGACTTGAGGCCGTAGTTAATCAATTACTTCCCACTCTATTCACCCCCCCCCGAGTATCTCTCTACTAGTCTCCTGTACTTATTATCTACTTCTCCTCTGCTTTATTAGGCTGCCGGGCGCTCTTGTAACGCTCTGACCGTACTGCAAAGTCGCCCGGCGGACTGAAATACATACACTTTTACCTCAAACTACAGCCTCGGTCGGGCTCTGTTCTATACGTTTCTACTACTTTTACTGGTCTGTGAAGTTTCAGCTCGCCTCGAGGTCTCTATCAGTCTCTACGGTCCGACCGAGATCTCGGCCTGACGGTCGAGGTCGAGTATCTCGCTATTTAGCCCCTAAATCTTAGCCTGAGCATCGTGTCTGGTGTAGGCAGACTCTAAACCCACGTCCTCGCCACTAAATACAACACCAAGGTCAAAATCTGACCAAAAGTTTAGTTTTCATCGTTCACCAGGAGTACCATAAATACACTTGTATAATGACTGGTTAGTGCATGAAGTCTATAATAGAACTAACAATATTCACGCAAAAAGAATAGACAATTGAGTCCCGAACAAGGAAGATCGTTAATCTGTTTAAAGCTCCCTTCGTGCCATGATACTTCAAATTAAGGAAGCCTTTGAAAAGAGGCAAGCCCAAATAAGACATCCTCGTGAGCTAGTTACCGGAATCCAAATATACTTGAAGAGACTCGACAGATTTAATGGGTTACATATATGCGTGTCTTGCGCTTCTCCAAAATGGAGATTGGCTGCTAATCATAACGAAGGGTGCATCAGTATTTTCCACAACTTAATTAGGACTGGCGTCAAGTATTATACCTTGCTCTTTTATCATAACGTCAGTGCTAATCACTGTAAGAGCAGTCAGATTTAGTACGAAAGTTGTGATCAAAATCGCAAGAATTGTCCTGCTTCGATCATATAGTGCATAATATTCTACATTGTAGCGTAACTTTGGACGAGTTTATTAGACATTATTATATATAGATCGACAACTGATAGAGTAGAATAGGAGCTTACGTTCGGTCAGGTTCCCCATGATTACACCAGTGATCCAATGAAATCGGATCCATAATATACCTAAAAATGGAACTTAATGTCGATAATTTGTGGCTAGATACAGAAGATTGCAACTGAGGTTTACTCACATCTATAGGTTGTTACGTCAAACTACGCTATAAGTAGAAGATATATCAGGAGAAATGGAAACGCACAGCTTCCATAACAGTCAGTATTTGCTAGCTTTTAGATCCGGTGCTAACAATACCTGATCTGATGGGCTAGGGAGCAGTAAGACTATATCGTTGTTAGGAAAATCAAACTTTAAAAAGTCTGAAGTAACAAGAACAAATCCTTAACTTGTATTTATTATCCTGAAGATATAACTTAATAGCCTCGTTAAGAATATAACCAAGTATAAGAGAACCTACGTAAGTGAAATGACAGAGTAATAACGGACCTAAGTATTCAGTTCAATCAGTGAAACGATTTTGATTCAGATGTTGATACGCACAGTAAAGAAGAGAATCTTCCCAATGCTAAATCTAGCTCGCTGAAGGTATGATTTGATAATTATTACATGTTGTAGCCCGTTGTACTAAGCAGTTTATTCACCCATATTACAATTTCGCTGCTGAAAGTGAGTACTTGAAGACTTTATGTCAGTACAGGACATCTTGTTCTGAAGTAGAAAGAACACTCACTAAAAAGTCATATATCAAAAAGCGTGAAGACGGATACTGATGGTTTTTTTGAAGTTTGTAACTTTTTATCAGTGTAAAAATAATACAGATCAAACACACAGTTGAACAATTTTCGAGTAAAGTATTGCGGGATACCGTAGATATAAGCTTGTCGCAAATCGGATTTGTACAGGAAGATGCTCATTCTGCGGTGTAGAGGAGAATTGAGGAGGGGATAAGCAAAAGGTGAGTAGAGGAATGCTCGATATGAGAGGGGCAACTCTGGGGTATGGTGACGTTCTTGGGTACGGGCCTCTAGTTTTATAGGAATAAAGGTTATCGAAAATTGTTAAATTTGGAATTCCAGATATCGTATTACTATATTTTTTGAATATGCTTGAATACAACACGTTCTCAGATTCGATACTGATTGGCCGAAGGACTTCTGGTCTCCAATCCATCGCACACGGAATTAAGCGAGGTTTGACGAGTTATGTCTGTTATTCGCTTACTTATAGCTCGAGAGCTTATTATAACAATAACAAGTACTATATGAAGGTAGAATATCAACAACCGAAAAAAAAATCGGTATTACGTTTATTGGTTAAGTACGCATATGGTGTCGTACAACACTATATTCCTGATTGTCAGCTGTGGTGACCCTCACATTTAGAGGTAGTTGAACCTGTGTAAGTCTGCATACAAGTATCTACCGTTGTCTCCTGGGTTTTATAGTACCACAGCACGAAAATCGCATTGCAGTAAACACCATGAACATGAAAGCCTCAAGTGCACCGGTCGTATGCTACTGTGGGATAACGTACATATATTGTCTCATCTTAAGGCAGGTCGACCACTATTTTAGCGTGCAAAAATATTCAGGTAGAACGAAGAATGGTAATGTATCGAGTCATGAACTTGTTTGAGTTTACTATCTAAGGAAAATAGTTTGATCCACTGTCGTTACATCAAGAAAGGAGAAAATGAAGATAGTTCGATCGGCGATATGGTGGTACTTGAATAAGAAACATAAATGCGGACTTCTCAGTTCGATCTAATGTGTCCTTCCAGTTGCCCACTAGAAAAGAGGGTACAAGGACAGACTTCGAAATGACATATGACATAACACGCCTGCCATAGCTACTACGCTTCGTAGATAAACCATAAACTCTTCACCTCAATGATATGTTTGTCGAAAAAAAAGTTGCAAAGGCGAGTACTATCCACTGTTTTGAAAATTCTTGTCAGAGAGAATTCCTTGTTACGCAAGTCCCACTTTTAAGTATTTGCTACGCGAATGTGTATGATCGACTCGGAAGAATCTTCCTGTACTACACCTACAAGTCTATGTACCGTACATTACGATAGAACTCCTTAAATATATCAGATATATATAATAACATGAAATGCTTATCGATTTTCAAATAAACAACCTCAGGTATTCAGTCAACGCAAGCAGGGCGCAGCTCTGTCCGTATGGCATGCTCGTAAGCTTCACATTCACATACTCTTCCAAACTTTCAAACACCGGAGTCCCAAAACTAACTCTCTCAAGTTCACCTTTCTCGTTTATATTCTCCATCACGCCTTTGATTGCTCGCAGTGCACATTCCATGTACCTTGGATTTTCTCTGGGAAGGAGGCGGAGGCGCAATGCCTTGAGAATGCCATAAGCAAATCCCGCAGAGGCAGATGCTTCCAAGTATGAAGTAGGATCATCGAGGAGAGTGTGCCATAGACCGGATTCAAAATCTTGCAAAGGGAGAAGTGCATCTACCTGCGCACGTAGTGTGGCTATGAGGAATAAACGGATGCCATGGTCAGGAGAGGAAGGATCTGGAGATGTAGACGGCGAGAGAAGCTCAAGAAAGTCAGGTATTGATATAGTGATCCAACAGTTTCCACGTGCCCAACGGGCCCGTGCAAAGTGATTACGGCCTTCAAAAGTCCATCCTTTGGTATAAAAAATAGACATTTTAGCTTGATAGTTATAAACCGTCAACCGTGGATCGCATACCATGAAACCACAATCCTGTCTCAACATCTGCAAGATATTTCACATGTAGCAGAAATTGCCGTTTCGCCTCTTCGACATAGTCCCTCCTTCCCAGTACAATACCAATTTTGGCTAGTGGTAATACGCTCATCATAAGCGTATCATCCCAAAGTTGTCCCTTGTTCTCCGTTAGGTATGTTGCATGTTGCAGTCCGCCTTCTTCTGTTCGCGGCATGTCATGCATCACCCATTCTGCCCAACTTTCAAGATGTACCGTATAATCTGCTCTATTCCCCTCATGCATATATGCTGCGGTCAATAGAGGTGACATGGTATTTACGTTCTTTGTTGTCCCAGCTTCGAACCGGCATCTAAACCAGTCTAGAATAATTTGGAGGACAGACTCATCCAGAGTAATCTGATAAAACTTGAGCAGTCCATAAAGTCCAACTCCATGTGTCCATTCCCAATCATTCCAACCTTTGGTGTCAATGACTCGTCCATCGGCTAGGGTCATAAGAAATTCCCCGGACTCATCAGTGATATTGACCAGACAATGAATAAGCTTTCGGATCAGAGATAGCGTTGAAGACTTGTCTGCAACACTGGCTATCACACACGACTGTGCTGAAGACATATTGATGGCGACAAGAGGGCGAAAAAAGTGATCACCACCTCGTCTAGCATCTCGAGCAAATCTCAATGTTTTATCATAATTTATGGCCAGCGGTCCCGGAAGTTGGTTTATTCCACAAAAAGGTCACGTTATTTAAGGTTCCCGGCCCGGTATCATTGCATCTCCGGCCCTGTGATCCGCGTTCAATAATTATCGACTAACGCTAGGAACATGTCTCTGAAGTAAAAAGGTGCGGGGCCCCACGGGGATTCGGTAAACGGGAAATTGATCACAAGTCTTCAGCCTACTAAAATGTTTAAAATGCACTCTCGATCTCGACTCTGAACCAACTACTGACAAGAATGTCGCCCTCCATCCAACCTAGTACGGCTTTGAACGACGGCGATGATATTGAAAAGGACTTGTACTCCTTACGGAGCTCTGTAGTCTCTCCAGTCTCAAATGCCGCACCAGTGAAAGGTATTGACGCAGAGGTGGCAGAGTTTTTTGAAAATAGCCCAGATACTGAGATTGTCATCGACGAACAAACCAATAGACGCCTTCGGATGATGGTACACAAACGAGTGTTGGTGGTCATGGTCACGACATACTTTTTGCAGGCACTTGACAAGGGAACGATCAACTTTGCCAGCATAATGGGTATTATAGATGATACCCATTTGGTTGGGAATCAGTATTCTTGGTTGACGACTTGTGGTGAGTAAGAACGCCCAAAGACAAGAAAACCAAGCCTAACTCTCATAACCACCAGTCTATCTGGCCATGTATGTACTCCAGTCAGAAAACTTTATGAATAAACTAACAAGCACATAGTCTTGTTTGGGAATTCCCAACAAACCGCCTTATCCAGCGCCTTCCTATCGCTAAATATCTTGGTTTCAAGTACATGCTTGCTTACAGCTGTCAACTATCTGTATTGACCTCTTGATTGCCTACAGTATCATTGCTTGGGGACAGTTCTTGCTTGTACGCCGCTTGTAACAACTTTACGGGACTCGTTATCGTGAGAACTCTATTGGGCATCTTCGAATGCGTATGTCAACCAACTTTTGTTTTCCTGTAAGATTTTTCCCTTCGCCCTTCGGTTTATGTCTTACAAGCATTGTTTTTGCCGTTTTCTTGTTGAACAGATCCACTATGTGGTATACAAGAGAAGAACAAGGCTTAGCTATTGGTGCATTTTATGCATGCAATGGCTTTCAACAGATGGTTGGAGGTTTGATCGCGTATGGCGTCGCTCAAATCCAGAATGCTGCTATCAAGAATTGGCAAATTCTGTTTTTGGTGCGTTAACTCTAACTTAAATCCCTTTATTAGATGTTTATCTTATCTACATACTCAAAATAAATAGATGCTTGGGTGTATAACAGTCGTCTGGGGTGCCTTCGTTGTTTACTGGCTTCCTGATAGCCCGATAAAAGCAAAATGTTGGTCGGAAGAAGATAAGCGGCTCATTGCTGAACGTGTTCGTACGAACCAAACTGGGTTACAAAACAAGAAGTTCAAGGTAGTCTTCAATTGTACTTTAATAGTACTATATGAACTAAAGTTTAATGTTGTAAAGATGTATCAAGCATACGAAGCCATTCGTGATCCAACTGTTTGGTCCGTTACTCTCATCAGTTTCACTAATGGATTGCCTACCGGTGGATTTGGTGCTTTTGGCAACATCATCGTCAAGGAATTCGGGTTCACGCAGCTGCAAACATATTTACTCGCAATCGCTCAAGGAGCGGTAATTGTCACTTTCTTATTCTCTAGCGTCTGGTTAGCGAAACTATATAAACAAAGGCTACTATTCGCGTTTGTAAGTTCAGCTTTTCATCTTGTTTGCTACTGAAAGAGAATAACTAAGTCCGAGTAGATATATTCACTACCAAATGTAGCCGGAACGATAGTCTTCTTGAGTAAGTGGTCGAGCCCCTATAGATTCTTTAAAATAGAACGTTCTCAACATATCCATCATTCCAGCTGTTCAAATCAGTAGCCACACCAAGGTTGGGCTTTTATTGGCTTACTAGTAAGTCTTATTAGACTACGTCAGTCTACAGATACGGCTACTAAACGAACACACATAACCAGTTGTTGTAATGCCTTCGCTGCGGTTGCTACTCTAAACTTAGCAGTTATGTCTGGAAATGTTGCTGGACGGACAAAGCAAGTCATAGCTACTACATTCATATTCGTGTACGTTGTGATGAGCCATACCAGACTGCCAACACGTTCTCAAAACTCTAACTTCACTTTAAAAACAGAGCATGGGCGGTCGGAAATGCAATTGGTCCCAAGTCTTCATTTCTACTGATGGCCCACGGTATATAAAGGCGTGGACAACACATATCATCATCTATGCAATACAATTGGCTACTATCGTGTTCCTTAGGGCCAGGTTGATGCGCTTGAATGTCCTCAAAAGACGCGCTCAGGGATTAAATGAGACCAGGGTTGGTGGAGAGATGGCTGATGGAGAAGTGTCAAAAGCAAATGGTATGTAACAGAAAAAACTAATCTGATCCCCGATCTTACGGGGCTCTGATATCCATTATCTATTCTATAGCATTCTCCGATTTAACGGATCAAGAGAACCCAGACTGTAAGTTTCTACGATTTAGTATTTTGTCCGCCTTTTTTGTCTAAAACCGTAGCATATTTAGTTCGATATGTGTATTAACATTATAGTGCAACCTTGACTACAACTCAACTTCTGGGTAGACTGTTTGCGATTTTGGTAGCGCAGACAGATCTTGTAACTTATTGATACGCCATAATGATTCCCATGTTTCATAAAATTGATGAATATTACGAAGTTACTCTTTCTCAGTTATACTATCTCTTTATCTATTCACGAGTATGTATAGTAGTTCTATGTAAGTATGCCTATATTCCATAACAGTACACGGTTACTATAACTGTAAATATGGGTTTATAAGGAATAAAGTCTACCAAAATTTCTTCTTGCGCAGTCGTATCAAAAAATATTCATTCTCGCTGAAAGGCAATGAACAACCGATTGCAACCAACCAAACTTTCGGGATCCGGCACTTTCATAGAGTTCGTTTATTTCGTCCTCATAGTCACTTATCACAGCCTGTCGACATGCAGTGTTCTTCGCCGTGTACATAAACGGTTTTTTCGGCGAGGCAATCAAAATAAACTTTTGTGACAAAATTGATTAATCAGAGGTAAGGAAAAAAACTATTTTGGTAGAAAAAAGCAGATTTTTTTTTTACTTCTTCAGTTATTTGCGAGTGTCTCGGAGCAACTTTGTTTGCTTCTTCAATGCTACACCTAGTTTGAGGGTGAGAAATGGAATGGAAAAGCCTGATTCTGCGATACAATTAATCTCACCATATTTTACGACAAAAATCGACTATTTTGCTTTTGTCCGAAGGATCGATTGCGTGTTCAGGTAATGGCTCTATTACTATCCCTATATTGAGCCGTCCTTCACCAAATATGACCGCAGCTTTGATGTGATGGTCTTGATTTACTATCATCTCTGTCAAATAACGTTAAGTGATCGTACAACTTTTTAGGTGAGTGAGTGTTTGAAATACCCAAAGGAGCCGGGTTTGTCTATCGTAAAATCAGCCTTAGAAGAACTTTCAGAAAAGTATTGATAAGCACCTTTTCGCCAGTAGAGTGTACGATTTGATCTACGATACGACCCCACATCTTCCAGTAACCAGGCTTTAATGGGTGAGGTGTAAGTAGATCGCCTGTGGCAAAAGCATCTATGCCTTTATATTTTGTGTTCAAAACGCAGGGTGTCTTGTATTTTCCCGGCTGATAAAAATTTTAGATCCAAACTACGATGAGAAATATCCCTTTCTATCAAATACAAAAAAAAAAAACGCACTATAACAACTAATTCATAGTTCCCAAGACCGTCGGGTATGAATCGTCCTTCAATGTTACTTGCTATACGGAAATAGCTCCAATCTTTTTTCATTGACTCTCCTGCGTGTTACTCTAAGTTACTAAAAGCACAATTTATTTGATACGATAGTGTTGAGCTTACTCAGTATCGTTGGGCTCATCAAACCTATTTCCGAGCTTGATTATATAGCATATAGCAATGCACATCATTACTGAAATAAATATATGCCCACAACGTATTCATACGTACCAGCCGTATATCATATGTATCGTTATACTCTGTTCGGATATCCAGTCCCCTAGTTTGTTATACAATAATCCTCCGCCATAGAGCTAGTAACCTCAACATGGATCCAATATTCTTTAATATAAACTAATGACTTACTATCCCTCGAGTGTTAGATAGATACTCTATGTCTTCTTTATTTTGGCTCCAAGCCTGGTTACAATATATAAGTATGTATGTGATAATTTTGTCTAGTGTCTGGCTCCCACCTTGATAAAATTTGAGATACAAAAAACTAGTTCGCTTCCTGTCGCTTTAGCACCAGCTATCACAGCATCGGGACTTGGTATTATGGGCCTTTTTCTCGGCTCGAACCCTGTAATCACAACGCCAGTGGTAGCCTATCAAGAATGATATCCAACATCACTTTTTTCAACTCTGCAGGTTAAGTTATTTTGTACGTACCGTCCAACCAGTTTGCATAACACCCAAACAGTGGGACCTGAACAGGCTTAATCACCATTAAAAATAAAAGCGTTCTCACTGAAGACTTACATCGGTATACAGTGACATGCAAACCTGATTCCACACCTATAGTTCAATCATCGATCATGTAGATGTGATTTTGGTATTGCTATCATAATTTATTCTTACATATCTTGTTCTCCGAAGTCTGTCGCATCGTCAGTAACTATCCTATTGTAGATAAGGGATTAACATACAAGGAATAGATGACAGCTGTAGCGCCTTGTAATGAGTCCAAAATATAGGTTTAGGAAAAGCTGTACTTCCAGAAGAATGTAAAATAAAAGCAATATTGTCTAGATCAAATCCTGATTCGAGATACGGGGGAGTTGCATTGCCGATATCATTGAAAATCAAATCAAACTCAAGGATCGGCGATGCCCTTATTCGTTCTCTCACTTCATCGTTTAAGAGTTTGATTGAAGAGGAATATAATGCTGTAGTAGTTTCCTCTTCCCCTACTAAGATGTGACAGATCTCAGCCTGGTTCAAAAGATGTGCAACAGCGGCAGGTGAGTTTCGAATGGAGATTGGGAAAACGGTATATCCTGCACGAAGTATACCCGCAATAGTCATAAAATAAGTTAAGGTATCTAGTATACATGAGCTCTCAGTGAGTTTCTCTTGGAGTTTTGTCGTGACTATTACCTGCTGCTGAGAGAACCACAATGATTGTAGGAGGTAGACCTACCCGATTGGCTGGCCGGCCCACACGTCTTCGAACTTCCTGGGATGCATTGAAGATAGCACAAGCACCATCTCTCCAGTTAACTTGATGTTCCTTTCCGGAAGAGTCCGCATAGATGAACAAAGGATGTTCCGGAGAGTTCTCAAGGTGCCAATCAAAGAGCTCAGGAAGAGTAAGGGTTCCATCAAGTGGGGGGACTTGAAAGGTTTCACAAGCCAAGGCTTGGATTTGAGGTAAAGGCTCCATTGGGAGGCATCTATGGTCTGAGACCATTCTTAATGAGATAAAGGTTGTGAAGCTGGGTTTTGACAGAGAAGATGAGGGGTAATAACATCAAAACAGTGATTACGGCCTGAAAGCGTGATACGTATATAAATATTACAGATTAGAGCGGCATTTTTTAGCCTTAGTTGATGCCTGTCTCAGTTGACAAGTACTAAGGGCCCGGCGTTGACTTGCCACAATGCACGGAACTTAATTTAGGGTTTGCATCTCGAAGAATTTCATAACGGGAAAGTTGAATTCCCATGTTTATAATAGCATTTTAAGGAGTATTGTATCAAGCAACGACACCCATTTGATGAAGTGTCGTAATGAGATACTATATCCTTTATGACGGGAAGATTTAATTTGAATAATTTGTTGGGAGAGAAGTAGTGGTTACTGTGTAATCGAGAAAGATATAAGCGAAAGTTAGTGTGATGTGGATGCCTTGAAAGTAAATATAACATAATATATTACATAATTATAATTTGAATCATACAATACTATATTATGTTATTACTAAGCATCTTATATAACAAATTGTCTTTGATGAAATCTACTAAATTACTTCGCTCCTCTATCACGGAACGTAGAAGAATCTTGATGATAAAAATATTCATCATCTATGCCCCTCAAAATTAGAGTTCCGCTTACACACATGAAGAGTCTCCCGGAATCCCAAATGAGCCTTTATATACTATCGTCATCAGGACTATAGGATTTCATACAGCATCGGCCACTCCAACACAGTACGAGAGTGTTTGAGATTAAACTTAATGGTGAGTTAACGGTATAGAACCTCAATAGATTATGTGTAGCTGAAGCAAGATCAGAGTCACTCCTATATGACGAACACGGACCCCAAGGTCAATATTCATCTCCAACCAGATCAAAGTAGGAATCCGCAAAGGAAGAAAGAGGTATTCAACATGGCAAGGAGAATACGAGTTCGAGAAAAGGGACTTGCTCTTACAAAGAACTCAGACGCACCTTCAGCCTCGACTCTAGATGAGCATAGCACCAGCCAAGCAAACACCATAATAACTTTCGCACTCTAGATAAGCATAAGACAGGTAGGGAACTGGCCCAGTGGAGAAGAAAGGGCAACCAGGTATCAGAACAGTCTGATGGAAATCACCAGACCAAGACGAACGTGGCAATGCGATCTGGCAATTTCTCATCGAGCGCTTCTACTTCTTTTTCATATGCAAGTTACACTCCTAAGATAAGATCACCGAAAGAAACAGAGTTTTACTATACGCCTTCAGTGCCTAATTCACGATCTCGCGAATACAAACCCCTAAAGAGTTTTGTTCCCGTGGGGAGGTTGACCCAGATATCTTAAAAGGTCTACAAAACCGACCTTTGTGGAGGCTCTCTCTTGAGAAGCCATTAGAAGGATCGAGCGGAGATGGGAATACTATAGTAATTTCCTTTCAAGATAAGAAACCTGATGACTCTCATAGAGGTTTAGAGCCAAGAAACGTGATCCCTGTTGCTTCGTACAACTGGACAGACGAGACTGAGCCAACAATAATAGTACCAGGTAAATATTCGACTCGTTCCTCGAATACTTGATTAGCCTGAGTTACCTGATAAAAGATATCATATGAAATAGTACTGATATTCAATCCTTCATTCTATAAGGATGTCCACCCATCTGGCAGGGGAAGCCAACACCCTTTACTCTCGATCGTGATGATGGTGCTTCATTCATTGATCCCAATCGTTATCGTGTCCCGCTTTATCCCCTTCTCCCGCTTATCCTCGCAATTGAGCATCTCTCACCTCAATTCGACTTCTCATCTGTTGACATTATCACCGATAGGAACAATATTCGCAAGCTTATTCGATGGATCGGGGGTACTATTGATAGAGATTTCCGCATCAACCTGCAACTTAGAGGGCGAACAATATTGATGGAACGCACTGAGCCGACTTCCCTAGAAAGAGATTCAGGAAGACTAGGATACGGAAGGAATTTCGAGTCCTACATGACAAAATCGTTAATAGGATGCGAGAAAAGTGTTAGCCATCATAGAATCATTAGCTATGTGCGTAAGAACAAAGTTCTGGGTTTCTATCTGGGGGCGATAATATTCATTGCTAATTTATGATTGATTTGTTAGGACTATGGAGATTTGAAGTTGTTGGTCCGCTTTGAGGTTGATGCATGCTTGCACTTTGATCAGGCAACACAACAGCGAAACGATTCTTCAGAAATTATTTCCAGTAATGCTACCCCAAAGATGAACTAGTTGCTGCACTGGATAAACTGACGATTTCCGAGGATCATCTCCACACCAATGATGATATCCGAATTGTACATGGGGGGTCTTTGTTCCTCAGAGCTCCCTTATTGAAATGAGCACCAAAAGCGAAGTAGGGAATATCGACTGGGAGCAATCCTTCCCACAACTCTTTTTCTCCCAAACTCCACACTATTATCTTGCATTTCATCAAAGGGGACGTTTTCGAAGGATCCTTAATTACACTTTGAAGGATGAGATCTCAGAAACACAACAGAAAGTTCAACAGCACTCGTTTGATAAGCTATACATCTTGCTAAAAGAGATCAGGAGGCTGGTGCTATTCAAAGGCGAAGATATTCGATTATCTCTAGTATTCCGTGTTTCTAAAAAGACGTTCGAAGTTTATGAGGGGGACACAAAGAGAAATTTGCTGCCGGAAGGTATGATGGAGTTATTTGAGCGACGAGTGCGATCATAGATAAGATAATATATAATTCTTAGCATGTGTCCAGCTAGTTTTGAAAGTATCTATTCCAAAAATCATTGTTGTTGTGATCAGGGTGATAAAAGCAGTGCAAGGAATTTGGAACTTTCAAAACCGTATCACAAGTGCAAGTACAAACAAGTTTTCCTCATGTAAAGGATAGATGTGTATTGACAACCTTATAAAGCGTGTTGTCTGATTGACTGCCAAAAATGAAATAGGGATAATCTGTAAAGTATAGCACCCCTTTCGATGATTTTGGTAAAAGTTGGTGCGTGCATATATGCAAATTTCTGGAGAGTTTGATATTATTAGATATCGTTATTAGGAAGATAGTATACCAGGAACGAGAATACCAATGTCCGATGTGAGGGTACCGCGTGAATCTGCTCAATAATCAAGAATCCATATTAGCTAAGAAGGAAAAGCAGTGCAGCGAGTTTTTGAAGCATCGTCTTCGACATGCAATCATGATACGTTTAAAATAAGACAAGGTAGGGCGGCATCTATAAACTTGAGATGCATCGGTCTCATTCGACAAGCGGTGATTCGCCACAATGCGCTGAACCTACTTTCAAAATACCAAAACTTTCACATAGGGTAGGCCTATTTCCCAATAATCCATGCTATGAAAAACATGCTCAAAAACCATCGCCCGAGAAGTAGCCACGTTTGATAATCGTGTGCAATGAGCTATTCCTTCTGAATACGAGAAGATCAGTGCCAAGCAAGAAGTTACAAGGTATGGCTGATAGCGAAGTTAGCTGAACGCTGAAAGAAGGGTATAAACAAAGGAGAAAGTTAACTTATTAACGTATCTTATTACGTAAGTTTGGCATTACAAATTTCTAACTAGTAACTAGCATCCCGTATTTGATTTAGTGCTGTGATTGCTTTCGACATTGAAAGAATCCAATTATTACGATGATGATATGCATCACACTTTCCTATATTACGAAACAGATATGCTATTGATGAGAGAATGCATACGTCTTCTCCTCGAATGATAAGATTTTAATTGTATTTTCAAAGAAGTATCCCAGGTAGGCCTCTATAACCTCTCATCGCCAGTCCATAATTTATCAACCATTATCAACGATCCCAAAACAAAGCATGGAACTGAAACTGAATCATTTGGTCAATAGACCATAATAACATGTAGGCTCAGAGATGGGCAACCGGGTCTTCTCATACAGGTGACACGGATTCCAAGGACGCTGATAACCATCTCATACCAAATCAGAGTCAAGGTGCGAAAAATAACAACAAAGGTGCCCTACACGGCTGTACGAGAATGAAATCATGCCAAGACATCAGACAATCCTTCGACTTCGACTCGAGACAAGCGTGTTTCTACTCCAGTTGAACGCCATACCGATCTTCGTACTTAAAATCGTCATGCGACAGATATTGGGCAAGCCCATCGGAGACAGAAACAGAGCGCACGTCGAAACATTCCGATAATAATAATCAGCAGACCGTAGCAAACGTAATGACGGGATACCATAATTCATCATCAGATGCTTCTAATTCCTTCCCCCCGCAAATTAATTTCTCACAAGCAAGACACGATCAAATGGTACACGGAAACATACTACCTCAACCTCACAAACGGACTCAGGCATTCGTGAAGCTAATCTTTGTTAGCCTCACTCTAATCACAGTCTGACACAGACAAGTATTCAGAAGGTCACATGATACATTTACATCTGTTTTTTTTCACACTCGAAAAACTACTAGAAATTTCAAAAGATGAGAAGAAGATTATTGCAATTTCCTAAAAAAAATAGGGGGCTTAACTTACATCTAGACTTGGGGCTAAGAAACGTGTTTCTTGTCGCTTCGTCCAAGTAGATAGACACTAAGAAGCCGACAAAATTATTACCAGGTGAGTACATGGTCCATTGCTCCTCGGATATCTGATTAGGTTGAATTGCACGACAAAAGAAGTCATATGAAATGATAATGACGTTTAAATTCTCTATTTACTGGGACGTTCTCTCATCTGGTAAGGCAAGAAATTGCCCTTTATGCTTGATCACGACAAAGGACACACACTCATTGCTTCAAATCGTCATCGAATTCCACCTTAAACCCCTCCTTCTGCTTTTCCATCTCTGTAGTTATTTCTCCATATAAATTTGACTTCTTTCCATCGATTTTATCACTGACAGAACAAACTCCGCAAGCTTATCAAATGGAACAAAGGTAGTATAAAGAGAGACTTCCGCATCAACTTGTAATTCGGAGGACGAACGAGAGTGTTGGATCTGTGTCTGTTCTTTCGAAGGGGATGATATTGAGCTATGATACGGAAGGAACTTTGAGTCCTGCATGACCAGGAAGCTTTATAGGATATGGAAAAGTGTATGCCATCATAGAAATATGACTATGTGTGTATGGGAAGTGAAGCTCTAATCTTACGAACATTATTAGGGCTAGCATCCTCGGTACTAACTTGTTGATACATTAGAAATCCGGAGAGAACAAAATATTGGTCCGAGATAAGATTGACACATGCTTGATTTATTATAATGCTATGCGAATTCACAAATATTGCTTGGTTAAAAAGGACGTCAATGATATTTCTCCGATGGATCTTCTTGCTGCACCCGATGGATAGACGATCCCGTAAATCGTACTATCTCCGAAGGCATCCAATGTCTTGGGGAGCTCTTGTATTCAACACTCGATGGATAAAAGAAAGGAATTTCGATTGGAGAATGTATCTTACAAGAGTTTCTTTCATCAATGAGAACACAGAGCGCAGATTATGACGATATAGTGAATATGGTTCAACACAGAATTTGGCAAATATTTTGTGAGACTACACATCCTATTCAAATAAAATTAGAAGGCTAGTTTTTCCAGAGTTGAATATACTAGGTTATCTCTCGCATTCCGATACAAAGCAAGAGCATTTCAATTTTTGAGGGCAAAAGAAGGATTTACTACGGAAGGGATGATAAGAGGATCCATTGCACCTAGTACAATGAGGCTGTGAGTTAGGTGTTTGATATGGTGATTATGATCAACTAGTTTCAAAAAATTAATACCAAAACTAATAGTTAGGATGTGAAGTGATGAAATGCATGTGATGAAAATGATGTAGGAAGTCACAAATCTGGATCACAAGTACATGTACAGTAGTATTACAACAAAAATGACTTGACAGATAGGAAAAATGCATATCGATGGACGACGAAACAGTGTGAGTAGTCCGAATAAATGCAAAGTAAAGTTATAAGAAAACAAAGAGTAGCATGATAAAAACGTTTCAACACTTTTGTACGATATTTAATAGCGCATATAGCCAAAGTTCTAAAGAGAAACATTCAGTAAGAAGATTGAAGTTTGCAGGAAATTTCCTAACCAGAATCCACCCAAGCAGCCTTCATCAACATGTGCACGTTCACGGCGTCCGCGGTGCGGAGAATCCCGGGTACGACTACGACCTCGAGGTCGAGGTCCAGCCTTGAAGTATGAGGGTGAGGGAGAAACGCCAATTTGGAATTATCGGACTGAGGAGAAGTATAGGAGAAGGTTGGATTAGAAGTCCGTAGGAAATGATCACGTGGCGGCTGATCAGAATCATCTGAAGAAGACGTTGACGACATGTCAGGAATAAGAGGAGGTGAACGTGAGGAAGATGAGTCTAAAATTGCATAAGCAACATTTAGCGAGGAAAAGGAAAGGAGATATACCATTGCTATCTCTTCTAATTTTAGTGCTAAACCCTGTTATTCTCTTACATGTGGGTGTTTTTTCAATGGCGTTCCAGCCACGCCAGGGGTCGAAGATGTCCATTCGATGTCGCTTCCACTCTCTTCTTCAATATCCATATTCAAGTCCTTGGAGCTGACATACGGAGATCCAGGGCGGTAAGTACGGCAATTACGAGCAGGGAGGGCACATTCATTGGGTTTTACAGAGATTGGTGAACGATCATATACGTTTGGACTGTGTGCGGCATAGGTTGATGCAATTGGGAATGGATGTTGAGGAAAATGCACTTTAACTCCCGGCAAAGACAATGAAGGAGTGTAAGAGGATGTTACGCTTGAGTCCGAAGTGGAGTAGAATACTGCTTGAGGATAGGACGAGGCTGAGTATGAGATGGAGGGTAAGGCATTGTGTCGAGTGTTCTGTGGTTGAACTCAAGAGTTCGTGTCTGAATCAATGAGACAGGAGAGGATGGAGTTTATATTATATGGAAAAATGCGAATGACCCGCGGTGTTGGTCAGTATCGCAAGAGGCGGAAGTAAAATATGGTGACTACTAAAAGGATCACTTCCTGTAACGGCGTAGCGTCGCCTGACGACAAGAGGAACACATGAGTGGATTTCGGGTGTGAAGCAGGGGTTCATGCCTGAATATAGCGATAACGAGATTTCCAGTACGGATAAACGAGCTCAACTGAAGTGCTGATAAGCGGAGGCACAAATACTCACAGGATGGAATTGAGCTCAGACAGCGAGCACGTGTAATTCCCATCTATGTGAGGTAACTCCCGAGTGAACACTTAGTAAAACTGAAACATAATAATATTGATCGACAATTGCAAGCCACCTCATCAATGAGTAAGCATCGTAGTACGATTATGGATATCCCTTCGCCGTCCTTTTGGTTATAGAATAGTCAGGAGACCATGAGGTATTCATTTGAAGCTTCCAAAACTCGGTCAGATTAGAACTGCGGGGAAAAGCGTGTCTCCTGAGAAGTTATAGACGATAGAAAGTCTCCACGGAATGTAAAATAAGCGGAGCACAGACAAGTCAGAAGACTCTGTTGAGTACAGTGAAGGTGATGGTCAATGGTAAGAACTTGGAAGAAGACGAGAATGATTGATGCGTGACAGTTGTGTGTGACGTAACTGTAACGCTTAAGGGGCTAAGCGCAAACTCTGTCCACATACATTAAAACAACTCTGCCCCAAAGTATTTTTATTTCTTCGCTGACGTTTTCAGAATATTAATGATCAGAGTACCGCGAACCTCAAGAAACAAATTCCAATAAAATGAAAGTTAAAGTGCAACAGCGTGGCAAGTATTATATGATGACCTAGTCTTGAACCTTTGTTTTTCTCTTGGTATTTTCACGTTTACCTGCATGTCTAATCCTCTTCCGAATATCAAAAATTAAACGCAAAGCTCCGAAGCTGATACAAAATTGACAATAGACTAAAATATACGTATGAGATACCAGATTTTGGCGTCGACACGGTTTTCTTTTTCTCCTAGAGCTGCATATGAATTGCGCAATAATGTAGTGGCCCTTGACAAGACCCGAGGACAGGTGACAAGACCTCGTTTCGATTTTCACTTGCTTGTTTTGTCGAATCGCCCAAGTAAACTGCTTATCCGATCCCCCAGTCCGAAACACCGAGAAGTTCACCCAGCGTGAAGATAGATATGTGCACTGACCTCCTGTGAAATCCTCCGATCAGTTATGGCATCCTTTCTCTCCGATGGGATACAGAATCAAACGGTTCCTTCAATAGTCTATAAGAAGGAGAAGTTTCCAGTGATCTGCTTCTACCCGTGTTCAATCATAGACTTACGTGTCTATTAATCATGTCTTGGCTTAATCTTAACGAATGGCTTAACTCCTTGTCCCTTCTGTCCTCTTCCTCCAGATCACCTCTAGCAATACTCTCTTAGCCTCTTTGGTAAACTCGTGGTACGTGCTGTACCTGGTTAGCAGTCAGAATCCTATACATGATCAACACACCACCTAAAGTGAAGCACTATACAGTCCGATTAGTGTCTTCCGTGTTGAATTTAACTATACTGAGCTTTCATATGATGGCGCTACTCTAGGTCATGCATCCGACTTGAGTTCATCAATGTCAAAAATACCATCCAACCAGAGCTATCTTCCTTTCTGTTTCCGTGGGTGGATTCTAGACTCTCTAGACTTTTGATCTCAATGAAATAGTACACATAATCACACGTGACTCTATAGTGCTCGGTATCTCTATCTGATTTAGTATAGTATTGTATAGTGCGGAACATATTTACTTCTTTCTCAGCCTCCACCGTCTAGGCGTGCATGTTGCCAGAAGTCAGTATTACTGAACACTATGTTCCTAAGCTTTTCCAGTCCGGTGCACGCTATACCGCGGAACAACTAAGAGTATGTATGTGCTTACTGATGGTCCTAGATAAAAACATTAATCAGTATGTAGAACGTGCCTCCCGAGCTTCTTTCTAATGCGATCGATCATCTCCTTTGGAATAGTATCGCAACGTCCGAAACAGACGCTGAGCTCCGTAATGCGGCTTTACTTATGGAAGATTATCTCTTACCAAAATATCCAACCCCTTTCTTATTGATTCGAGTTGCTGATGTTCGAGCACATCTTGGTTCACCGACAACGGCTTTAGAGTTATATAAAGAAGTATGAGCTTCGTCGATATATGCTATATTTTATGTATTTTATACGATACGATAGGCTTTGGAACGCTTAAAATCAGATAATATAGAAGATCGTGTCTTCGAAGAATTTGTACAGCAGTTTGTCTCGTACACTGATGGCTGTGTCGAGAAGCAATGCAAGTAACTTTATGCACGTTAATTTGAAGTACTTACCTTTATTATACATCTTAGGGTCCGACGTTCAAACTAAGATATTTATTCAAGAATGGAGACCCTCGAAAACACTAAAGACTCCAGAGTTTTCTCCCTTCCCACCGCTACCGCAAATCAGATACGAGATGAATGGGCCAGACTTCTCAGACTAGGGAGCGGAAACGCATGGAAAAAGCTAGTTACTCTCTTATCGGTTGAGACCAATCAAATTGAAGATGCTTTTCTCTTGACTAATGCCGTGAGCTGATTCATCTACGAAAGTAGCATTCAAGTATCCAATATCCCTAACCGGTTATGATACTAGTCTACTTACGAAATAATCACGCACGGAGTCGCTCAGGGGCAAGTCCTCTGTATGCCTGATAGTGTTTTAAAGGATGAAGAGATCATTAGAGATATTCTAAAGGACACAATTAGGGTGAGCGAAAATACCTCAAATATTTATTCGTAGCTTCTGAGATAAAAAAATCTTATCAGGCATACGAAAACCTACACACGTTTCAAGAAGACAGTGGAGAACTTACCCCTGAGCTCATACTTGATACACACAGGATTCTTATGCGTTCTTCCAAAATAAATGCAGAATTCACTAAATACCTGAATACTGGATTAACGCGCACAAGGACTCGAAAATGGGTTTATATCACTTCGGCGAATTTCAATGTTGAATGTTGTCCACCGGACGAGGTCGATAAGGAGCTTTCTTATATCTGCAGGATAGGCAAAGTTTTGTCTCCTTCTTCTTCTGTTCGTAAAGACGTTCTCACGCATGCTTTTTCTCAAGCAATGGATAAAAAATTGGAAGAGAAATCCATATGCTGTTGCTGCTTGGCTCCAAACAGCATTGGGTAGCTGTCACCCGTTTGAGGTATATCTCCCCAAATACACTATTATACTCTCGCTAAAGCTTACTTGTAGGATGGGAATGGAAGAACAATTAGACTTCTAGCATCGATACCACTCTTACGTCAGGGCTACCCCCCTATTTGTGTGCCAAAGGAGTACGAAATCGACTACTACGCGGCTATAAGAAAGGTAAATCTACCTCCATCTTAAGGAGTGTATATCTTTAACTTAATTCCATATACGATCTCCAAAAAGTCTTACAATGGCGATCTTGCTCCGCTTGCGGACTGTTTCGCAAAGGGTACAATGCACTCGCTGCAAAATATCCAGCTCGGTTCGCCTTCTCATGAATGAAGTACAACACTTCATGCCTTCCAACGAAGGTCAGAACTTTGACTTTTCAGAATAACTATATTAAACTACCATATCAGATGAGCGTTTTGTGAGCTACCAATTGTTTGCCTCGATCTCTTCACGCTGATTTATAACTACATATATATCATCTGACACAATCCACGGTACTACTCCTCGGATGATTGTAGACTTTTTGCTTTCTATCCCTCATCCAAATACTGTATACTATCAATCTACACCATATCTTTCATGCCTCACATGTAATCTCAAACGCTTTGATGAGTTCTTGCACTGAAAACATCTCGTCTCTTTCACGAGAGAGTATAGAAATCTGTATACATACTTTATTAAGGGTTACTTGTTTGAATCGTCGATCTGCTTTGCTTGTTTAACTTGGCGGATAGTTTGTCAATCAAAGTTTGGTAGAAAGGCACGCCGCAGGGTCACGATACGTAACAGGTGTAATAAGAAGAACATCTATTTTCCTTGGCAGGTAGCTAAGGTAGATGTCTTTCCATAAGAGTGGCCTGAGCCTTACTATAGTGTGTACAATATGATATCGATCTTGAGATCACGAAGATATTGGAAGTTATACACTATCAGCGGAAGAATTCTATATCTATATCCTATATTCTGTCTAATCCGTTCCAATTGCATCTTGAAGTAGATTATTTCGAATCGTCTAGTTCGTTATAACACTTTCTACATTCCTCATATGGAAACGATCTATTTAATTCTGTCTTGGCAGAATGCAGTAGCTGTTTCTGCACGACTTTCGCAGGAACTAGACTAATTTGAGGTTAGATGCCAATTACCGAATCTATACAATTTTAAGCTATTGTTTCGCGAACAATGAGTAATACCTATAATCATAATGAGCTAGCATAAATTCATGCTCAAGGTTGCATACAGAATTATCATCGAATGCTTACGTAATAAACATCGATTCTGACGGCTACTTCTGACTACTGCGCTCTACCAGAGAATTTAGTATCATATGTAGACATTTGGTTACCTGAAACCGCTACCTTGCGTTTTGCGGAACATCTTAGACATCATTATCCATGTGTAACTCAATGATAGGTGATGACCGAAAGTCCGGAACATGACGGCATTTAGGAGCAGCGTGTTTGATATGAAGCGAACCCACGCCGTCGACATTATACCGTTGGATTAGGGCTATAAAGAGGCTTGTATTCATCATTTTGCCACCTTTTGATGCTCGCCCGTAAGTCTATCTCGTTTTTAGCTGCCTTGGTATTTGCTGCGAGCGTGCGGCGAGCGCTCGCTCAGTCTACTGAGACACATTGGCAGTTGGTCCAGGAACATTCCGGAGCAAATTTGTATGTAACTGCTATCAACTTCAAAGTCGAGCGCCCCATTCTGAGTAATCCTTGTATGATTGAAGTCTAAACAATTGGATTTTCTACTCTGGAATTGATACGAACAACACCGGAAATGTTCTGTTTCAAACTCAAGAAGCAGCACAACAACAAAATCTAACTTTCTTGAACTCAGCTGGAAATTATGTTATCAAGGTCGACAACACGACCGACGGAGGAATGACTCAACTTATGGCCGAGCGAGTGTGAAATTACTCAGTTCATACACATTTACAAACGGTAACCTACTACTATTTGATGCCGTCCATATGCCATATGGGGTGTGTATAATTGGCGAATTACTTTATAATACTGTCCTTACTGACTTCTAAATATCTGCTAGTGCTCAGGTTTGTATTCTGTATCTAGTATCCCAATTGAGTTCCTAACAGACACGTGATAGTCTGGCCTGCATTCTGGAGCCAGGGTCAAGCTTGGCCCGACGATGGGGAAATCGATTTTGTTGAGGGAGTAAGTCTATGATGATGTTGCAATTATCTTTACTGAGGTATTACCTAGGTGAACTTGCAAACACAAAATAGAATATCGCTCCACACTTTGAACGGGTGCACCCATCCAAATGCTTCAATCTCGAATAGCATGGAGACTGGAACTCTTATCTCGACCGATTGCTTCAATCAAACGAACTTCAACCAAGGATGTATTGTAGAGGTTCCAGGGAATTCTTATGGTGCGAGTTTTGCTCAAAATGGAGTGTATGCTATGAATTGGAATGATACCGGGTTATTTTTCTGGTTCTTTGCTCGAGGGTCCATCCCGGCTGATCTCCTTCGGATTCCCCGAATCCAGATGGCTGGGGTCTGCCTACTGCTTCCTATCCCACTACTTTTTGCAATACAGAGCAGTTCATAAAGCCACAGACCTTGATAATTGGAACAACGATCTGTGGAAATTATGCTGGGCAATCTTCCGTATATCAACAGACGTGCGGATCAGGATCATGCCTTGATCTCGTACAAATCCCGGATAATTACGATAATGCCTACTTCGAGATTTCATATATAAAGCTTTTCCAAAACACAACCGGTGCTGCATCAGCGACTACTGTGATATCAACAAGCGTGAGCCCAACATCTGCTTCGGATAGTTCCAGCTCAACTGGTCAAGTAAGCCAGTCAAAGAGTACTGGAGTCACGCAAAGACCACTGTGGTGGTTGGTGCGCACCTTTTATATCCTTGATCTTTCTTATCTCTTGTTACTATAACAACATTTGCATTTGTTGTGATTATTGCGTCGGACTTATCTTGGACTCAGTAGAACTTTTTCTTGTTGTTCGGTAGTTTTTTTCTTCTTTTGTTGTATATGGTGTTTATGTGTAATTTCCAATCAAGTAACACTCTCATATCTCCATAGACTATTTCATGTGAGTACCAAATTACTGCGTCAGAAAATTGGCTAACTTCTCTATCTCTAACAGCATAACAGTATAAAGCAGATATGATACAAGTTTCAAAGTCTTTTTTCCCGTGTTGATCCTTTAAGTTGAAAAATTAAAAGCGCTGAATACTTTTTGGTAAGCGAGCGCATGATTGAAATCGCTCTATTTCCGAGCCCGATAGACGCTACCATTTTATATCAAATGCGCACAACTGCTCATTCGCCAGAAATGTTTGGTACCTGACGTTGCGGTGATGCTCATCAGAGTCCTTCGCAGCATGTGTATCTTACCCTTTTACCACCTCGTCGACATAGGAAGCTTCATACAGTTGCCTAAGATAATAAATGTTAACGTCTAGGATTCACCTAGTTCTTGGTTTAGTAACTCTATTTACCCACTCTACAAAAGCCGAGACTGGACAGTCGACATTTTTCTGGGAGTTTAAGGATGGGGTATGCTAATTCCTTGGATTATATTGAATTTGGAATTTCCGCATTAACATCTTTGTAGAGTTTAACCTCGTTCCAGCAATGTGCTGAATATGGCATTAAGATAGACCCTAAGCTTGGAGAAACGAGTATCCCACCGTACTATTTGATTGCGTATAAAGTCAAGTAGGCAAATGAACTATTACTTCGGATATTTCTGTGAAACATCGAGATCTAACCATTCCTCTTCAAGTGGTGTTCCGACTATAAGTGAAGTTGGTACTGATCCACAAAATCTCATATGGAAGGCAAATCAAGTGGGAGGTACGAAGCTGTAATATCCTGTTGTACCCCTAAACACTCACCCATAACAATCTACAGGCTCTCAAATGGTGATGGTACTTGCTGATGCCGATGGAAACTCTGGTGGGAACTATCCCTTCTTGTCCACGGTTACTGGTATGGGAAATCTGATTTGACATCTGAGACAGCGCTAACTCTGCGTGATATACTGAAGGCGATGATGAAAGCTGCATAGCACCACAATCTTCCGTAGATATGACCATCAGCTCAAACGTAACGTCACGGACCCTTGCGCCGTGTGAACCTCTAGGGCTCATAACCACGGGGGGTACGAAACCATACACGGTGTCAATTGCAGTTGTAAATTCCTCGGTTGTCACAAATTTACACTCGGTATTGACGATGATACGATGACTTATATTAACCGAGCAGATCCTAGTAGCCAGATGATAGGTAACGTTTTTCACTGAAACAATAACATCTATGACTTGCGTTGATATTTCGCCGCAAACTAGTCTCTGTATCGGATGCAAATGGAAACTGGGGAACAAGCACGGGTATAATCCCCACTTCAAACGAGCAATTTGACCTTAGTTGTAATGGACTCGAGACAACCTCATCAAATTCGGCTGATGGAATACAGCACGCTGTGAATCCGTCGGGATCAAGTAATGATCCTAGCTCCTCTAGCTCCTCTAGTTCATCTCGTTCCTCTAGTTCCTCTAGTTCCTCTAGCCCCTCTAGCCCCTCCGAATCTCATACAACACTTTATATCGCCATTATCGTTCCAGTGGTTGTATTTGCGTCCCTCATACTTTCTTTCTTCTTTTGGAGATCTCGTAAACAACAACGCCGCCGACATGAGGGCATGCCAGCAATAGTTTCAGAGGCGTGGGCTGGAAATAGAGGTGTAAGTTCCGGCCTTTTGGGCGGGGATTACATGGCTGTGCCGCGCAATTTCGGAGGTGACACAAATTCGAGCTCTCATAACCTAAAACAAGACTCTCGGACAAACTCTTCATATAGTATGTCAGAAGTCCCCAGACGTGAGGGTCCATCATCATCATCCCTTTCTGTTCGAAACAACAAAGATAATGTCAATATCATCATCCAGCACCGTGATGCTGGTGGGTTAGTCGCTGTAGTGCAGGAAGTACCGCCTCCTTACATTGACCAAAGTGGGTCCTCTAGTTCTCTATCAGAAATCATGTACGCTACTTCTGCATCTATCGGAAAGCCTTGATGAATTGCCATTTTCTTCTATTTCTCGCGTTTTTTCACCCTCTGAACTAGGTGTCTTTCTTTGCAACGAACTCTTTTGTTTTGTTTTGGTTTACATTCATCTTTACTTTTTATATATGGTTCTTTGAATAATTTATTTGATATGCTGTCTTTTACTTCTCCACCTTCGAACATTTATCTATTAGTTTATTTTACATGGGATCGACAAGTGACTTTTTTTGAGGATTGCGACATTGTTCGGTAGACTGCACGTCCGCTTAGTATACAGTTATGTAGTAATTTACATATAGTTGATATTATATGTAATCTCGGTAATGTTGATACGTCGTGAAGGAATGATATATTTCTCATATAATTACATGTTAAGATACAGTGAGGGTATTAGAATTGTGCCTAGAAAAAAGAAACAAAAGAGAATTGCAATTGATAACATAGAACAATGAAGCAAGGAATGCAGTTAGTCCAAGCGTCCGATAGAATACATAAGATATTTGAGTTCAAATTTCGCGACCTTGCATATCAAGCCATACACGTCTACTTCCAAGTTGTTCATCATCGATGTGATCACGAACACTACCAACGAACTCCTCTGTCGCATCTGCGTCAAGACCTGCTTGAGTGGCAGCCCAGTGGGCAAAGCTTGGAAGGATGTTCATTCGTCTAGGAGATGTTGCACGAGTGATTGTGGTATCTGATGCATAGGTTGATTGCGAAGTGGGTGGGTCTGATGTTGTTTCTGATGGCGGTTTGGAAGGTGTGGATAAGGAGCTAGGAACAGAAAGTGCGGGAATAGTGAAAGCCCTACTAAAAGCTCTAAGAACGGACCCCCTCGATCCAGGATAAGCTCCTTGTCTAAGGGTACTGTTCCCAGGTATTGAATGACTATTACGGGGCCGGGGAGGAGAAATAGGAGTAGATACCGGGACGGATGGATAATTCACGGCTGGAGATTGGGGTCCTTCCTCATCAGCTAAAAATGAGGACCGTATTGAAGAGTCTGATAGACCACGGGGACGAAGTGTTCGTTCAAGGAGTGTCTCCGGAACATTTGCGTCCTCATTGTCTTCATCATCATCTTGTATTGCCAAATCTAAATCCACGACTGCATCGACCTGGCGGGGAAGGCGGGAGCTAGTGCGTTTGATAGCTGATCTTGTAAGCGTTGCAGCCCGCATATCCATAGTAGATTGGGGGTTTCTTAATTTGCGCTCAGGTCTCCCAGAAACAAATACCCAAGGATCCGTAGTCGGTGTTGGCGGTGCCCCGCAAAAATATCCATGACTGCTGCTCTCGAAGACGATGCTTGAGGTACCGGAGTCGAGGAACTTTCAGGTTCTCGGTTCAGCTTGACAACAGTACTGGTAGTCAAGTCACTCGAGATAGTTGATCTACCCACACCGACACCAGTGAACTCAACATTAACTGTCGTCGTAGTGGCTGCGAGGGCCGGCCCCAGTTTTGGCACAAGCTTAGCTTGCTTCTGCTTTACTGTTGACGAAGATAATAGAGGGCCAGAGGTTGGACGACTGGAAGTCACAGGACGATCGGCTGTTTTGGTCTCTTGGGTTGTAGTAGTCACACCTCCAAATAATTTAGAAAGGGGTGCCATCCAACCCCCAGCAGCAGAAGATGCATGCTTATTTGCACGTTCTTGATTATCCAACCCTTTCGAAGAATCCATTGCTGCTTCAGCGATTCTAGGGGCTAATGAGGGATTCAGAATAATATCATTAAGTGTAACGCGAATCTGTCCAAGTTCTACGAAAATCTCCCGAAGTAGAGAAAGCAGTGCACGTAGATCCCGTCTTGTGCATGTGCTTATGGCACGCTCATCCTCAAGAACTCCTCTAAAGTGAGACCTCAAAGCATGTGCCTCAGTGAGAATTGAAGAAACAGTTGCATGAGACAAGTGCGAAACATCGCCCGCAAGGCGTTGACGTTTCAAGCGATTCGAAAGTGTGCGAGCATCCGCCTGAGATAGTCGTTGAAAGAGTGTACTGGCTCGATCAACAACGGCTGCAATCGTCGATGCGTGTGCTTGTGAGTCTGTGATCGAAGAAGACTCAGATCGGCCATCCACAGGAGGAGTGGCGGAAGAGCCATCATCCGTCGGTGTCCTGAATACGGGACCGAAAAGGTTTGACCAACTAATTTCATCGGTCTGGACCCCTTTTGTTTGAGTGAGAAGCATTAGTGGCCTTCGAGGAGATTTCTTTTCCGCGAGATCTGGTGTTCCTGATCGCGTACTTTGGGCATCTGGATCAAAATTCAGATGAGAAGGCGGATATCTCGGTCTTGGGTTGTATATCACAGAAGGACGTCTCTCCGATGCAGCACGCGATATCGGAGGAGAGTTAGGACATGTTTCTGCATCGGTTGGTTGTGTGGATTGTCCAGCACTTCGTGAGACAGGGGATAGAGGTGCCTGACCGAATGATGAAGCCCAGCTATATGTATGAACATGAGCAGGGCGCGATACGGAAACTGTTCTCATACTCCCGTTCGAGACTCGTGCTTCTCCTACTTCTTCCCGCATCATCCTCACATCTTCGCGAGCTTCAGTAAGAATATTCTGTAACTCAGCTACATCTCTTTTCAGAGCCTCATTATCGGCAACAAGTGATTCCATAACTTGATTCACTTCAGGGGAGTTGGTCACTAAGGTGCGGCCGAATTGCTAACAAGGATTATTAGTACAACTAATATTTAACATGGAAAAACGATAATACCTGTTGCTGGACCATTTGCAATCGAGCCCGTGCATCCCGGAGAATTTCTTGAGAGAGATCAGTCCTAGACTGCTTTTGCTGCTCAAGCTCATCATAAATATGACTATTCTCTGACTGTAACTTAGCTAGAATTATAACTAGAATGAATAATCATTTATAAAGTGTAGAAACTGTACAGACCACAACGTTCTCTTAAAGCTTGAACGAGAGCTTCCGCACTTTTCGCTCGTTGTCTTTCAACGTCCAGTTCCTGACGGAGATCATCATTATCTTGAGTAATCGCACTAAGGCGGACTTCCCATCCAGTAGACTTCGCTTGGTTAAGGTGAGTTGAGAGACAGTTTCTCTTGCTTCTCTAGCTCTCTAAGTAAGGTCTTTCTGGACGATTCTGCGACTTCCGTATTGATAAGGGCTGTATTCAATTTCTACGACAAAGCATTAGAGAATATAATGACAATAAGTCAGATAACCGCAATAGATCATATTGATATATACGATGTATTACTTTCTCAAGTGCTTTATTTTCCTTGGTTAACTCAGCGATCCGATATTCTGGGTCCTGTAAAGGGAGACGAACAGTCGGAGTTTCAGGGCGAGATAAGTCATCTTCTGACTAGAATGTCTTGTGAATAATGATGATTTAAATGGAAATATTGTTTCTTCACGGACCTCGGAATCAACACGATTACCGTGCCTTCGAATATACGCTTCGTGTTTTTCCAGTAACGCTTGTCCTACCTCTATCAAAAGATTAGACTGTTAGCTTGTAACTACACGCTGGTCAGGAAAAGAAAGTCCTACCTGCACATAAAATTAGGCGAGATTCAACTTTGGCCTGGTGTTCAGTCCAGCGAGGAGGTGGGCACAATCCGGATTGTCACAGCAACAACTGAGTAGTTCACTAGCAAAGCTACCTGGAGTTGGAGCGCGAGAAACCTTTGCAAGAGTAGCGGTCAACTCATCCATTGTCGAGTTCGCTCGGTACAAACTGTTGGTCATCTGAGAATCTGCAGGGGAAGCTGGCCGAGGAGAATTTGTTGACTCATCGCCGTGCTGGGAATGCGGCAAAGGTTCATCTGGCTCGTGCATTACAACATGCGTTAGAGTGTGCAATTATGTTGCTTGTATTCAGCTAGATGATGAAAAATGAATGAATGTTCTTTGCTTTATGGTACCATATGCCACCTTCACAAACGCACTATATTAGTCCATCGTTATGAGCTTGTCACACACTGTAATTAAATGTGACTTGTAACTTGATGCTGTTACAGTCGTGACAATAGTGTTACAGGATGTGTAGATATTATGTAACACAAGATCACGTCTAAAAATTTTCGATTTAAGCTTAAGTCTAGATCGCGATGAGGATCGTAGTTTCTTCCAGAAAGCAGCCCAGATTTGAAGCCAGTACATGTATAGCAGTATATAGGAACAGTAGAAAAAAGGTTTGGTACATACTTATCGTTATCTGGAGATAAGGTGATCCCTGTATCGCCCTGAATAGTTGTCTATGACTTGGACGTAGTAGACAATGAATCTCATGTAAATACTTTTCCAATGTTTTATTCAATTGCTTTACCTACCTAATAAGGAAAGATAATCTACAAAAAATGCAATCGCACAAACACTCAACCATCTATCATGAATACTTCTTCATCAGTCTCACTGAAGTTGTCTTTTTCTCAAATGAGCAAAACGCCAGAACCTTGTATAATTACTCACAGGCAGTGCCTGGAAAGGACAATACCTACACCTTCTGGGGTTAGGTTTAATAAAGTCCCCTGGCTCGCCACAATTAATGGAACGTGAGTCGAAAACTTTTGATGAATATCTAGTTCTGAGTTCGGTATTATAAATTTACGACTGAGCACACTGCAGCTTAATTGATCTGTATAGCTTGTTACAAGATGCCATCTCAGTTCATCGATTTAATTTTTCAATGTTCGCTTAGGATTGACGCCGGTGATCCGTTTTGGGCTCGGCTAGTGCGAAAAAGCATGCGGTAATAAAAGAGCTTATCCATCTCACGAACGGTCCTCCATCCCGAATTATACTCATCCATACATAGGTCAAATATGGAAAACTAGTGGCCAAGTTTCTCTTTGGCAACCAACTATCTCTTTTACTTTCTTCAGTATGTCTGAGGCTGGTGTTGTGGTGGACCTCGAGAAGGCCCAGTCACGTCCGTTCTTGCCTGCAAGCAGACAATTCGACTCTTATGGCCCTGATTCCCCTCGTTCACCTACATCCCAACACACTGCAAGTGATGTTCTTCCTGATGAATATGGCTATGGGCCCTATCCTGTATGGGTTATTTGTTTTATCACATCGAAAGACGGATATTAACATATAGTTGAATTTTTCACCCCTCAAAAAACATAGTACGGGACTAGCTCGCGGCGTATGTCCAGCCTGTCCTCGTTTTCCTCCCTACCACGTTTCTCTGCGCCATATACCGAGAGGCTCCCGGATCACCTTTGCAAAAATCAACACTAGCTTCTCAGAGCTCTTCCAATGAAGACCCAATTTTCATATGGCATACTTCAGATCCTGAACCCGACGATGCTTTACATGACCCAAAATTACCTCTCACTGAAAATGGGAAAGTGATTCATGACCATTTTGTGCTCTGCTCCTTTAGAGGTTTATCAAACATTGGGATGCTTTGTATACTCGCTGGTGCACTCCTCATGCTATTCCTTGGTTATCCTATATTTTTACAAGTACGAGATAGCACTTTCAGTCGGCCGAGTTTCGAAACCTCCAGTATGGTGAATAGTACTGGACAGGTCCCGGACTTGAAGTTATAGCAGTTTGCTGGCATTTCAGGAAAACCGGACTTTCTTCACCGAGTGGGCATAATTGACCCTCTCCTGTCAGCGGCATCTCTGTCCTTCTACTCCTCGGCGGCATAGCATCATCACTACCTACTTGATTTTTGATAGGCAACTTGATAAATCAAGGATTGTTCATAGGCGAGCGTACACGCCACAACCATCACTTCAGCGCATCGAAACTGGATTTGTAAGCAGTGACAAGCGAAACGAGCTTAGGGAAGTTAATCGTTAGTCTAGTCTTGCGAAATCCTTTCGTATGGACAGTAGGATGATGGGAACGGAATACTACTCATACTAGTTTTCTCTCACCCTTTCCAAATCCCGAATGGTCTAGCTCGTACAACAAAAATACTTCGCCTCTTCTACTAATACCGTGAAGCTTCTTATCGCTATAGTAAGCGATGATCCATACTGGATGATTTCGGAATCGGCTAATTATCTCTGTAAAACTGGCTCTGATAATTTTGGTGGTTTGTTGAATATTTTTATACGTTTTCACATAAGTTATTTCTTTCTCCATCAGTAACCATACACTCCTTACTATCTCATTTCTTTGGGTCTCACTTTTCTTCTACTTGTGGACTTCATTTTTCGGTCTTTAATTGTATAGTAGTTGCTGCTACTATTAATATACGGTTGTAGTTGTATAAAAATGTGCCTGGAGTTTCAAACTCTTCTTCATAGTTTATTCTCATGCTTTCTGTAACTAAGAACTTTAGGGCTGGGTGCTTATAAGAGCGCAGACCCTATTATGTAGTTCTGTATATCCTAGTCTGTTGTTGTTAGCACTTATTTTTATGACAAACGTTTTTCAAATTTAAGACAATGTTATTTTTGCATTGAATTGGACAAATATCAAATTTCCTCCCTCAGAGATCGTCTGATGATCCCAATGTTCCTAAAAACATGTCCTATAATTATATATATATATACTACATGATTAGCAACCTACTGTTCAATGGTTACGGCTGATGCTATCGGACTCAAAGGCGATATTGTGCACCGTCACAAAAATGTGTTCGCCACCTCTGATCGTTTTGAGAAATTGCTCTCAACACATTGGCTCCTTTCAATTAAAAGACCGAGTTGAGTAATATTCTATACATAACAAGCTCAAAGCGGTGTATTCTTTGATTGTACGCACAGTGTTCATCTAATCCACCGATGCAAATGGAAGTCAAGTAATAGCATATAATCATCTGGAGGAGTAAGCTTAAAATTTATTGATAGCGACTAAGAGTTCCCCACGGCGTTTTAGCATGTATGAATATTTCAATAGATCCAAATAAATTTGTATATATCCTCTTTCTTATATTAAGTACAAGCAGATATGACTCTCGGTCAACAATCTCTTCAACGCATCGCCGAAGCGGAGTAACCCTGCTCATCTAGCACAGCCCTAGACATAAAATCTGAACTGCATCAGCTTTCAATTGAGGCGTAGCATGAATAATCGAAATAAAAGTCACAGCCATTCCAAAAACAATGAATGTTTAATAGCGAAAATCATTTCTTGATCTACAGAATACGTGAAACTCATAAAATTCGGGTTCTTGACTAGAGAACAAACATATACAAATAGTGTCGTATCACTCTCGCTTCGCTTACATCCCCAAACTAGCGTCGTTTACAGACCTTGTCCATCACCGTCCTGCTCCGTTCCTATCATTATATCACGTTTTATACATGTTTTCTGCCTCTCTTGTAGGTGATCGGAAGATGGGCGCGGGTTATGTTTTACTTACCCTGGACAGTATTCACCGCGTTTTTAGTGCCACATATGAAACTAGTCCTCTTAAACGCTAGGCTTAACTTTTTTAGTCAAAATTCACTGCCTTTTATGTCAATCATCCGTCTAGTCTGAATCTCAAATCCCCTGGATTACTCTGATTAGGGATATGTATACCAAATATGTATCTTTCCGTGAAAACAACGTCTTTGAAGACCGTCTTGTCCTAAGGATTGAAGACATTAATGCCGAGCGGCACGAAGTATGTCGGCTGTACTCTATTTCTCAAGCTCCGGTGGCAAGCAGTTACTCATAAAATAGTAATCCACGTTGTGCAAGTTCGAGATTCTATAAATATAACAAATGTGCTAGTGGGAATTCCCCAAACCGGAGTCCTCGCTCAGACCGAAGTCGAGCAAGATGTCCAAACTCGTTTTCTTCTTTTCAGTAGCGCTTCTGGCTACTAGAACTGCTCTTGCGGAGAGCTGTGATAATGATACATCCGGGACTGTCAACTTTCCCTTGAATATCCTCAATGCTCAGGTTTCTCCGGATGGATACGAGCGCTCGTGAGTGATAGATTTTACATTTGCTGATCAACTCTCAAACATTACCCACAGGGCCGTGACTGCTGGTGGAGGTGTAATAGGGCCACTTATCACTGGAAGCAAAGGTGATAGGTTCCTTGTAAGTAGTTTTTCAAAAGGAACACGTCAAAACGGAGTACTCATTTTAGTCATTTTGCAGATCAATGTTACTGATAGCTTAACCGATTCAACAATGTATCGATCTACGTCTATTGTTAGCTATCTAATCACTCTTTTGCATGGCTAAGATTATTGAATACGTATTGGTTTGAATTTTAGCACTGGCACGGCATGTTCCAAAAGCACTCGACAGATATGGATGGCGTTGCTCTCGTATCTCAATGTCCACTCGTTCCCGGTCACAGCTTCATGTATGCTTTGCCTTAATGCTCCTTGTTGGCAGACACTCAACTACTATTCTTTATTCAAACAGGTACAACTTCACTGACCCAGAGCAAACGGGAACATACTGGTAAGATACGCTACTTTATTCTATCCGACTTTTATCTCTAATGGCGAGCTTATCAAATAGGTACCACTCCCATGTTGCGACTCAATATTGTGACGGTTTGAGGGGACCACTAGTTATCTATGGTACGTTTTCAGGCGCCATTCAAATGGGATTCTTATTGACCAAGCTTAGATCCGGAGGATCCGCATCAGAGTTTATATGACGTTGATGATGGTAATGTTTGGCTGCAAATTATTTGTACAAACATTCTAAACTTATCACACATTATAGAGTCTACTATCATCACACTTAGTGACTGGTATCACACAGTAGCACCTGCCGCATATCCTGGAGCTACTGGAAAATTCCCGTAAGTCTATTTCTCTACTTGAATCTTCTAAAACTGTATACTTAGTCGACTTCATATTAAAGACTGGCAGATTCTACCTTGGTCAACGGTCTCGGCAGGTGGTCAGCAAATCCGACCAGTGAACTAGCTGTAATTCGAGCTCAGCCTGGGAAGCGTCATCGTTTCAGACTTATCAATATGAGTTGTGATCCTGCGTGAGCTGGTTTTATCATTCTTTATCGCAGTGTATAACTGATGAGTATCTCCTCAGTTACACCTTCTCAATCGACGGGCACAATATGACAATCATTGAGGCAGATGGTATCGAGACTGAACCGGTTACCGTGGATTCCTTACAGATTTTCTCCAGTATGCATTTTTTCTTTGAATAACAAATTGGAGGCGTTACTGATGTTTTGATTAAGGTCAACGTTACTCGATCATAGTAACAATGGACAAGCCGGTTGATAATTATTGTAAGTCTCACCCCGATTTCTATCGTTATCTAAAAGAAAATCCTTAACAGCGATGAAGGGATACGAGCTGTGCCGAGTATTGCATCAAACACAAGTACAGCCTACGGACTTAACTCTGCAATTCTCCGTTATGATGGAGCTTCGGAAACAGAGCCATGCGACTCGGATAGCGACTCTACGGACCTTGTCTCCTTGAATGAAGCTGACCTTCATGTAAGTTATCTATAGCTGCAATCCCGTTAATGTCCTATAACTTAACCATTCTCCCTTAGCCTCTGATCAACCCCGGAGCAGTACGTGCACCTTCTCTAGTGTTTGATAACAGTTTTTCATGTCTCTTCGTTATATTATAGCCTGGTGAACCTTACGCTGGAGGTGCAGATCTTACTCTCAACTTATCGATTGCCTTCCAAAATGGGTCCTTCTTCATCAACAATTCTTCCTTCAAGGCACCAAGTGTCCCCATTCTTTTGCAAATACTGAGTGGAAGTACAAGCGCTCAAGACCTTCTTCCATCGGGGAGTGTTTTCACTCTTCCAATGAATAAGACTATTGAGATTGTCATCCCCGGCGGTGGAAACGTAAGTTGTGACCTTAATCAGTAAATAGGGCATAAACTGAGAACTGGCATAGCATCCGTTCCATCTTCATGGTCACGCATTTGATGTTATCCGTGTTGCCGGGAATTCAACATACAATTATGCGAACCCCGTGCGTCGTGATACCGTCAACATTGGAGCTGCTGGAGATCTCGTCACGTTCCGTTTCAGGACCGATAATCCTGGTAAGGAAACGAGAATATTACAAATACACAACGGTCTTATTCGTTATTTTTTTAAAGGTCCTTACTTTTTACATTGTCATATCGACTGGGTTAGTATCATTTGAATTGTCTTGTTGTTCCAGCTCGACTTATTTGTATTCCAGCATCTTCAAGCTGGTCTTGGTGTAGTTTTGGCGGAGGCTCCGGAAGAAGTTAAAAGTCATAATGAGATAAGTGGTAAGTTGTCGCTTTGCGTCAATCTACTAGTACTAGTGGATACTCATCACCTGGTAACAGACTCATGGTATGATCTCTGTCCGATTTACAATCAAAACAATCCCGATACCGCGCTATTGAGCAAATAGATATTTCCATCTACCTAATTTCATACCCATGGACTATAAAATATCCACTACTTAGCTATTATGCAAGGACTTCTCGTTCATCTTTACTTTTTTGGGTAATATTGGGCTTTTTCATGCATGGACTCTATTTTTAATTTCAAGGACTTGAACATTTGCACGGACGTTTTTTTTTCTCTTCAATTCGAAATTTTAATGACTTTGCGCACTCATGTACAGACAATGTTACCATTCTTATGCTTGTTATACTCTCTCCTTTTCTTTCTTTTTAATCCCACAGTAGTTATTTACTTATTAGTACAATAGCCCCTCAAGTTTGCTAGTCCTCTCTGCTATCGAAATCGAATGTATGGGTAGAATTACATGATATCCTTTGCTACAATTAAAATACATATAGTGATATATTCCTCTTAGCTCTACTACTTCTAATGGGTTGATCTACCACCAGTCTCCTTGTGCTCGCATAGCGTCAGCTACTTTGATAAACCCAGCTACATTAGCTCCTGCCACGAGACTAGGAAGAGAGCTTCCCGTGACTGCTCCTTCTGTTGACCATTTCGATCCCACGTCATAGCATATCTTTAACAGAATCAGGAATATGGAACGAAAAATCGAAAGTAGAATGAGTGAACGTACATTGTAGCAGTCGGTCATTATCTTGTTAAGGCGGGAGTCGACCTCCTCCGTTGACCAAGTCAGTCTTTGGCTGTTCTGAGCCATTTCAAGACCGGAGACAGCGACACCACCGCAATTTGAAGCCTCTGTGAAATTTACCAGATTCGTTAGTTCCTTACGTTTCAAAAATTTGAATGTGGTACGTACTTCCTGGGGCATACCAAACGGAGTTACCTCCTTTAACACGAGATGCTTCAAAGATATCGATAGCTTCTTGGGTGCATCCCTTCAAGTGTATTGTTAGTATGTCAAACATTATTTCAAAAGTAATTATTCACCATATTAGACCCTTCAGCTACAATACGTACACCTGCTTTGATGAGTGCATTGGCCTCTTCACCAGACACTTCGTTTTGAGTGGCACACGGGAGAGCAATGTGTACTTTCTCGAGTAGGGTCCAGGGGCGTTTGTCGGCATGGTAAGTGAACCGAGAGTCGTTCGCGAGCTCGATAAGGGCACCTCCACGAAGCTTGAGGGCCCCGACTTTTTCAATGTCCTCACGGGTGAACCCTTTAGAAGCGATAAGCGAACCACGAGAATCCGATAGAGATAGAACAGTTGCTCCAAGTTCAATCACTTTCAAGGCGGCAAACTGAGCTACATTTCCTGATCCGGAAAGAGCAACAAGTGTTTCGGGCTTGGAAAGTGAATATTCAGGGCAAGACTTCGCGATCATCTATTAAGAAGTTTAGCAACTATCAGATAAGATAGAAATAGTATAAGGTGAAGATAACTCACATGGAGTACGTAGTAAATGAGTCCATAACCTGTCGCTTCGGGACGAATGTAGCTTCCTCCCCAGTCATTGCCCTTACCGGTAAGGACACCGACCCACTCATTACGGAGTTTCTTATAAGCACCAAACAAGAATGCAACTTCACGCCCACCCGTACCGATGTCACCTGCAGGAACATCAGTATCCTTTCCAATGTGACGACTGAGTTCAGCCATGAAGGCCTGGCAGAATCGGCGGATTTCGCTGTCTGATTTTCCTTTAGGATCAAAGTCAGATCCACCTTTTCCTCCACCCATATTGAGACCAGTAAGCGCGTTTTTGAATGTCTGTTCAAATCCAAGGAACTTGAGAATGCTCAAGTTCACAGAAGGATGAAGTCGTAATCCTCCCTTGTAGGGACCCAATGCAGAATTGTACTGTTAAAGATTAGTATTAATGGTATGCAAGGTATTCAGATACATGCTCTCTTCTAACATACCTGGACACGATAGCCACGGTTTACGTGAGGCTTGCCTTGGTCATCCTCCCATACTACGCGGAATTGTATGATACGCTCTGGAATTTGAACAATGTCAAGAGCACGCTGGTACTCTGGGTTTGCCTTGAGGAAAGGTTGTAGCGTAGAAGTAAGCTCGTTGAGCGCCTGTGAGAATATGGACGGAGTGTGGGTAAATAATCCAAGCCACAGACTGAAAATTGGTGTGTAAACTAGTCACCTGCTCAAACTCAGGTTCAACTGGCTGGACCATGCTAATTATTTGTCTTTGAGCAACTCGGAAAAGGGATGTAAATGTATTAGAAGAGAAAGACAAAACTGGTTTTTATATAGTTCATGCCACTCAGTCTAGAGTTGAATCGGGCGAGAGTACATGAGAAATTCGGCCGTTGAGCAGCGACGGACACTGCTCCCGTTCAGAATCAAATACCTTGTCACCCCGCCCAACGCAGATACGAAAGAGTCAATGCGGGCGACATCAGCGAAAGGCCAATCGGGGAGAGAGTCTTTATCTTATCGTGTGTTGACTCCAAATTATAGTACTTAATATTTTCCGATCGGCCGAGCGGCCGTTACTGTAGTAAATTTTCTACGTCTACTGTTACTAGTGAATATTGATGTTAGCCGAGTCAATACTCATACTTGGTGTTGATTTCTCTTCTTAAATCATACAGGCAGACTGTAGCCGTTTAATAGGTGCTTTTGTCGTTTCAACAAATTTACAACTAGCATGTAATCATTACTATTACAAATTCCTCGCATTCTTCACACAGATTATCCGAGCCATCTTTAAGGAATAGATCAAGAAGTAAAACCTTAAGACTCGACGAATAGCTTCTATATGTATGGAAATTTTTTGCTCCTATGTGTTTGGAAAAAATTTGTTATTGAAGATCAAACCAAGATACTAAAACTTTTGAATTCAATATTCAGTGAAAAAAGTAATGAAAAGGATAAACAGAAGGTACTAACTTTGTGTATCACATAAATATCGAATTGTCCCGTTCCACAAGATCAAGGAGCTCAGTTTGGCTGAGCTCAGCCCGAGCCGCTTAAGGAATATGTCCCTTCCTCCTCCAGTAAGTAGCTTATTAACTACATGATAGGGAATTAGTACGACTGATTCTCTTGAAAAAGACTAACAAAACTAACACCAGATAGAAACCTTCACCCAGTCAATCGCTCGCTTCATCTCACCTACTGATAATAGGATATGCGATATCTGCATCGCTGCGAGTATTTGCTCTTCTAGTCCCACTGCCACCATCTTCTGAGAATCTATTGGTAGTCCGTCTCTTGATCTACTCCCAATTCGTCCTGAGACACTCCTATCGATAATCGTTACTCCGGAAGCTTCAAGAAAATCCATCTGAGCCTCTGCTGAGCGCCTCCAGAATGCGTGATCATGTTGAGCCTTCTTCTGATACACATATGCTAAAGCATTGTACGCGGAAGCTAACATAGGATTTATCCCACAACGTTGGCGGTCCTCAGTATCCTCATAGCTGTTTTTCAACTGAGAAACATAATTTTTGGCTTGGTTAGCAGTTAAAGTTTTCTTGTTGGAGGTGAGGGTAGTAAGTATCCTTTCTCTGAAATTTCTATTTGATTCTGGTTCGTTGTGGTTCGCTTTGCACAATAAGCAGTTGCAAACAAAACCCCAATGTTTAAGTAGTTCATCACTTGACCCCGTAAGATTTTCCACATATCCTAAAGTGACTTCTTCTCCACATTTGAGATTACGACCTGCATGCACGACCATGATATCACCGTAAAAGTAACGTGTCCCTGTAGGAATGCAGGAGTGATTACAAAATGATGGAAGCTCATATAAGCCTGAATGCTCTCCGAATTCGGCTCTGGTCCCTTTCTTAGTAACATCTCCAAAACCGAAGACGTTCATAACAATTACTCCTTCAATTCGCACTATATCAATATCCGAAAGGGGCCTTCGTGGATCCGATAATGTCGGTAAATCATCTTTAGGGATAGCTGAGATAGGATACAAGGCGGGCTTCTTCGTCTCTTCTCTTGCATACATAGCTGAGATAGTCAGCCCGACATTTGGATCATCCCAAGCCCTTTGTACTACTTTTCCAATTATTGATACGTTATGATACCGATCTATTTTATTTCTCAAGAGATCATGGGAGTAAAAGGCTTCTAATTCTTGGCCTGGAAGTTCACCAAGCAAGTATGAAGCAATAGGTTTCGCTACCAACTATAGATCAAATCAGAAAACCACACAATATTTAAAAATGAGTACGAACGAGGAGTTCCCCAATTTCGACGTCCCGAGTCACAAATAGCCCACGTATACCGTTTTCGGGTTCCTTAACTTCTACTGGTCCCTTGTAGTTCGCAAGGTCAAGACGGGGAACGACTTTTTGTGCATCTTTAAATGCAGTAATCCAGTCATATTCTCCAGTATCTCTTTCTTGTAGACGTTGATGAGCCTTGTTTACAAGGTCCTGGATGTCTGCATCATCGGGGAGCATTTCTCCTAGCTTTGCAACTCTCTCATAAAACTCGAATAGATAGCTAGCCTTTGCTGCCCGATAAACAGCCTTCTTCTTCAAAGCTGGATCAGCGATACCAAGAAGAAGGGCTTTTTCGGCATCATGTCGAGCAGAGTTGTACCACCCAAGTCGTAAATAACTCTCGGATCGATTTAGCAACAGGATATGATGGTTTGGGTCTAGCTTGAGACCTTCGGTGAATGATATGGCAGCACAAAACCAGTAATTCGATTTGAATTCTGCTACTCCCCGTGCTTTCCACGTCTCAGATGTAGTAGGAAGAGTAGGGGTGAGAGGGAGCTTGTCCTTGGGCCAACGAACGTCCCTTAAATATACCGAATCTGGAGCCAAGAATACTATGTCTGACGGGGAATCAATTCGGATCATAGGATGATGACCATATGATGTGAACTTGTATAGAGGCTCTCGTATAGCAAGTATACTACCGATCGGAAATAAGGTATTTACTTCATCTGCAGAAGCTTCGAGCATACAGGGGTAGTTATAAATTGCGATTTTTGTTGTGTCCCCGAACTGGTCCTCTACAGCAAAGGAAACGGCGACGACTCTGCCTATAATATGATAATCAATGTGTCTGGTTAGCTCATTTTAAACTCGAATCACGTACAGGATCTGCTTATTATTCTGCAGAGAAAATATCTCCCCTATCATTGGTCCATAACGGTAGAATATCTTATTAACACTGTGATATCTGTTCATTTGAAGAATCATTAAAAGACGTACTTCATGAACCTTTCGGACAAACATATCCCTTAGTCTGACTAGAAAAAAAATAAATATAAAAGATAGTTTTCAGCCATGACTAATCCCTACCTCGTTTGAGATCTTTGAGATTTCTTTTCGAATAACATTTGCTCATACCAATAAAAGTTTGCCTGATAAAGTGTCTCCTATATTGTAGGGTATTAGCATCATTGAATTCTCTCATTACTATGTAACGTGGCAGAGGCACCACTTTCTCCGGAGGTAAAGTGGCTTCTATCTCAAGTTTTGCCTTAACCTGCATGAGCTGTTCTATATCGTCAGCACTGTTGTAGCTACCCGAAATAGTTTGTCTAGGATAACGAAGAGCATCATTCCTGTCGATTTGATCGGGGTTTATTCCAAGTGTCTCCATCATCATTCGTAACTGTCCTATATCATTACAGTTAAGCATAGCTGCCATCTCGGACATTTCGAACGGAGGCATGACCTAGTAGCGATAACGAAGTAAAGCTGAAAGAGTGGGCGTTAAGCTAGTAGTATCCTCTATAGCAGATTTATCTTACATACCGTTGGGCGCCTATTTGCTATAATAAGAAGCAATAACAGCCGAGATCATGAGAGAAAAGTACAGTATTGCGACCGTTAACTCTTGTACCAGTAAGGAGAAAGAAGGCACAATCAAGTCTACCGTTGCGTTGAGCATTACGTTGCCTATGCCTCATGTTCTTCATAAAATGTGAAGTAACTAAGATGTCTGAGAAGCAGGGCATGTACACAGAAAAGAGATCACACATGATCATTCATGGGCGTCTATCGGCAAAAAATAATCCGTTGTGCAAGTTGACCCTCTGGATATATTTATTATTATAGTCTCGCAAGTTAAGGTTTTGTTGCAGTCTAGACATACACAGGCGCAGCCAGCACGTCAACATCTTCTCTTCTTGATCGAAACTCTTTTTGGTAGACCTTTTCCTAAAGGTAACATACGTATAAGAAAAGATTGCTAGGCTGAGCTGAGCGCTTTTGACAAATGCATAGAATCTCAGTATATATTCTTAGGAAGATTAGGCCTTCAAAATCAGCAAGACGATGAGATCAACAGAATCATAATGGAGATAACAATGGGAATAACGAGATAACAGTATTTCTCGGCGCTTACAAGATCAGAAAGACGTCACATTATTTATAAGTTATAACCCAAACTAGACTTATCACGAACGGAAACATCGATGATAGTTATTATAGAGTAGCAATAAACTTGTCTACTGTAAGTGTTCTTCTCTCATTTGAATATAGTTGAGGACAGGTAAAATACGAGACGGAATCAAGACAGATATCGGCGAAGGATAGGAGGATCCAAGATAGACCGGGTCAGATACTTGCAATAGAGAATGCCATAGGGTTTCCAGCTCCAAGATGAGTATCTGACAAGTATATATGTCAATCGAACACAAGGAGGGTTTAATATTTTTCGTTCGATTACTTGGTCTAGTGTCATCAGCACTCCCAACAATGGTCAAAACCCCTTCGAGACCCAGAGTAATCACTTTGTAAATATGTCTTTAAGGATCAAATGATTTTCCTGACACCGTGGTCATGAGTTGTTTCACCTCAATCAAGCTCCCTTCGTTCGCGAATTTCATCCTATCCAATTCCTTTCACTCTAGCCATCTTCCTCATTTCATACTAACACATCCTCAAAGGTAGAGACGACTCTTTTACTCGAGATGGTAAATGCTGACTGGTAAGCACGGTGAATAATAAGTAATGAAAAGCAAGTATCCGAGGGTAAGTACTCAAAAAGTGGGTACAGCAAGAGAGATATAGTAAGAATGTGAAAAGAAAACTACAACATTCGTTCATGCCCACGTGCTAGTCTTTTTCTATGTTCTGTAGTTGTCAACACCTTTTCTCCATCTATCATCTCCACTTCTGTCTTTTTCAACGTCCTTTCTTTCTGCAAGTATCCTTCTTCGGTTTCCAGTCTCATTTCTAACTTGACGTACCGACTAGAGCTGCTTATATTTCCCATACACGTTATTTTATACACAAAAGGTATGTTTCTTTATACGACAATGAAGCTTTGAACAAAGCATCGACATGAGAACAACTTTGTAGTTATGCCTCACGCCTTTTAGAAACATATGTATAATTTTTCGACTAACTACATCGCTTACAGGCATCCGTGTTATGCGGGTAGAGACATTCGATCACTTCAGCCACTCACAACATATTGATTAAGATACCCGGGACGCTGCGGCCGCAGCATCACGAGTGAATTGCTTCCTTTCCATTGGTACACTTCCCATCCTGAATCGTATTCTATAGTTATACTTCCGATGAGAATCCTCACGCGCTTGTGTCCTATAGGAAAGTGAGACGTTTACAGGAAACAATCATTCAAAAGAAATGATTACACAAGAAACTGATAAAGTTCTGTTCTACCTTCCTCCTCGGAGACACGAAGCTATTTATCAAAACAAAGAACACGAACTACCTAGCATAATGCAAAACTATATACGCTAATCATCTACTATGACTTTGCGCGCTTCTGTGTAGCTCAGTAAGTAAGATGTGTTTTAAGTCCTTATAACATCCCACAGTTCGAACGATGCCACAATATCTAGCGGGGTTTCTTAATCATGCACCCCCATCTTACTACTTCTCAGGGCAGCTCCTTGGTTTTATTATCATAACAAAAATCTTACTCCCGAGGGGAATAAGACGTCTTTTCCCTTTCTCTTACCTTCCTTTATTTTCCCATCAGAATCTTCGGTGCCTTTTCTCATTGCTCTATATTTAGCACTTGCAATAATTATAATCAGAAATAATAACAATAAACACCCATATTTATTTATATTATCCTCTTTCGGTATCTATTGATTTAAAAATAGTTGACTTTCTTCCCCTTCCCCGGGAGTTGTTACCGTTTTTTTTTGTTCTGTGTTGCTTCCGCAACCGAGTGATACTTAACTTATCACGTTGATATATGGCGAGAGGGATTTTTTCCCCTCCATTACTGTCATGTTCTCCTTCTTTTTCTTACTATTCTCCATTGCTAGTGATTTAGCTCATCTCGATCCCATGTAGATCGGCTTTATGTGAGTGTGCTATACAAGGAAAGTATCATGGTATATACGTACATGTACATGTACATGCACTTTCCTTATTATAATATACACGTACTGATATCATGATCCAAAATCTACGTTAGTTATTATTATTTATTGTTATTATCTATTATTATTGTAAACATGAGAACTTGGCACTTGACGATCCCCGAACAACAAGGTATCATCATTACGCATAAATATTAATCATAACGACAATACTGGCTATTTGACAATCATGACAGTTTTTTTCGCTCGGGCTCATCTAAACTTTCTTCCAAGGTTTAAAAATAAATTACCGTTACAACATATTATAATTATACTTATACATGCGTAGACACTCCACACACTCAGTTCCTTACCTCTTGAGCTTTCTCCGATCTTACCTCAACCTCTTCGCCTCTCTCCATTTCCCCTGGAAAGTCTTGATCTAAAGATGCTCAGGAGCGGGAACGAGATAGAGAGAGAGGGGGGGGGAGAGAAAGACTAATGTCAAAGTAAATACTAAAAAACAGACGGGTGTTCAGGATCCAGGATCAAGATCAAGGATGAGAAACAGTTCAAAACGATTACCCCCTCCCCCCCCCCAATCCGCTCTTCCTCAACCTTCTTCTGGAAACTCCGAACAAGGACGTACCTATCCATGCATAATGTACAATATAACATCTATTGCATTGACCTTACTCGGTAAACCCATCCCCCATCCAATCGAATTACATGTAGTTCCATTAGTGTTAGTGTTTTTTTTGGCGGCATCGCTAGGCACTAGTCTTAGCTTAAGTCCTAGTCTTAATCTTAGTCCTAATCTTAGTATGACCGCGAGCGTTGGGTAGGGGAAACCAGTTACCCTAACCTCCCCCCCCCCTCCTACTCCATCCCATCCCCAATCAAAAGTCTTTACGGCAATACGACAAAACTCGGATTCAAGCCAGTGATAAGTGCACTTATGTTACTTTCTAGTGTAGCTAGTAGTAGCGAAGGAATGAGTTAAGGCATAATCTTACCCACTATACCTATGCTCCTCGACCACAAGTATCATCGTCCTCCTTCCCTTACGCTACCTTTCCCTTACAATTTATAATCTAACCCTTAATCTCAAAATGCACAAAAGCCACACACCATTCACATTTTTAGTCCATACGCAATTTCAGTCCATTTTCAAAAAGGTTAACCGTACTAATGTAAATTGGGATTATGAACAATATAAAGAAAAGTAAAAAAAAAATAGTGTATCGATATAGAGAGTAGCAAGCTACATAATACACCCTACGACAGGAAAAGAGTAAAAAAAAGATTCTTTATTATATCTAACAATAGGGAAAGGGTGAACCAGGAGGCGACTTGCGCCTCAAAATTTTTATAGATGAAATTATTACAGGTGAGAGGGGGTATCAATAGACAGCAAAAGGGTTTTATGAGGGGGGTAAAACAATAAGAGGCAAGAGAGGGGGGGTATTAATTACTAATTTCACAAAAAAATTAACTTGTTTTATGTTGTTGGATAGGTTAAGATCAATGAAGGGGAAGGTGATTGAAACACGGTTCTGAGTAAAACCGCTACGCCCAAACCCGTGGTCGTGAAAAGTTTTTCTCGTAACAAAAGAGCCGTTTCATTATTCGTGATCTTTTTTCCACCCCTCACTTCAAATTCCCAACAACATATTTCCCTTCTCCCTCCTTTCCTCTTCCTCTTCCTTTCTGATAATTTGAACTTTGAACTTCTCCCCCTCCTAAAAATCGCCCAGCTAAAAAAGACTTCTAAACACCCTGGGAGCGGCTTTTGCCTAGCAATCCGCTCCCGTCAAGGAAAAAAAAAAGAAAACCCCGAGTATCGACTCGGAAAGAAAGGAAAAAAGAAGAGTTGAGAATGGAAAAATAGGAAACCCAAGGGAAAAAAATAAGCAGATGCGAGAATTATCGAGAAAGGGGGATACGATGAACGTTCATCCCTTAAACGAAAGACCAGGAGACTATTTTACCGAGACAAAAAAAACGTCAGTTATACGAATTCACGTAGAGAAGCTATCAAAAATGAAGGATATACGTACTCGGAACCTCTCCGGTTTCTAAATCGGCAAGCTGTTCGAAAGCAGCCTCAGAAAGGTCGATCGAGTTACCGTTCTCGCAAGTTGGGCAAGCGTCAGCGATAGTGACAGTTACAGACTTGTTGTTGTCAGTGTTAGTAATCTTGACCTGTTGTCCACAGAGACTAGAAACTTCTCCGGTGTTTCCATAGCGGTCAGCGTCTATTTTAAGAAAAGACGTAATCAATTAGCCAAATATAATAATAATAATAAAGTATCCAAACGGGAAAATATTTTTTACCAATTGCTGCGATGAAGTCGCTGTCAGAGTGAACTGTTCCACAAGCGCCGGCAACTCCATTCTGGGTGTAGTAGGTGGCACTTTATATTATACAAAAGAAAATTACCGATCAGATTGTGAAGCCCCATAACAACAATTATAATAATCAAACTTACACTCCTCCGGTAAATACTTGAGAATCAGAGGAAGAAGAATCAGAAGACGAAGATGAGGTGCTAGTGGCCGCTGGAGTGGAAGAGGAAGTCTTTGTAGAAGAGTGCTTGTGGGTCGTAGTTGAGCTGGTAGTCACTGGGGCTGCAGTTGTCGAAGGAGCAGCAGTTGTTGACTCAGCGGCGGGGGTGGTAGCAACAAAGGTTGCAACTGTAGCCGCTACTGAAGTAGTGTCCTCTTCATCCTCACCATCATCCTCATCCTCACAGTCATCATCGCTGCCTTCATCACCAGTAGAAACAGTGGAGGTAGGCTCAGCTGCTGAAGCAGAAGCAGAGGCAGAAGCAGAAGGAATGCACTGAGCAGGACGAGCGGTGTCAAGAGTCTCATCGGCCTAACATAATACAAAAATCATCAGTATCAATGAAACTTGAATATACGAGTGGCTTGGAAGGATCATATGCATACCTTGAGGGGATGGCAGCACTCGTCGAAGAAGTCAGTGCCGTGGTAGTTCTGGCAGCTGAGAGCAAGGTAACGAGTGTGATACTGATCGTAGGGCTCGAGGCCCTCTGTCCACCAACCAGCCGGGGGAGTAGCGCGGGGGACTACACGTCCGGAGACGGCAGCTGCAGCAACGAAGAGAGCGACAAGAGAGTTTGCGAACATTGTTGAAGGTACTTGAAGGGACTTGTGTTGATATTTAACGAAAGGAATGCTACGAGCACAGAGGGGGCGAGATATGCACTGAATGAAGGGAAAAGGAGAAGAGAGTGTGGCTATTTGAATGAGAGAGAGAGAGAGAGAGAGAGAGAGGTGCCCTATAAAAATCGGTGTCAAAAAAAGGAAAATTGACGTGAGTAAGACGATCGGATGGAGGAGGACAAAGACATACCGAGCGAAGGGAGATGAAGGCCTTTGGTGCAAAAGGGATGGGGAATTGAGGTACCGACCAGCGTCCGCTTTTGTACTTCACGATACCCGCCCCTAAATCCATTTAATCATATCCCAGCGCATATCAGCCGCAAATCTCATCTTCCCTACACGGTCATCGCCATACCGCATACACTCACAGCCTCTCCCATCACCCGTGTCCATCACCTGCCCACCGCAATCACCGCAGCTCAGTCAACCCCGCCCAAGGGTCGTCTCTGTTTGGCTTCATGTTCCGTCAGCTAACAGTAAAACAAAGTAAAACATAAAGCACTGAGAGAAAATTTGTTTTGTTTTATGACAATAAATTTTTATTTTCTTGCACTTTTACACATGTACTTGGCCTGTATCCATGTGCGACTGGCGGGGCGATCGAACCCCGAAATATTTTATTTCTCACCATTCCGTGTTCCTGAGTTCGGTCCAGGCCGACGTGACCCGCCATTCGGGGTTACTCTACCCTTCTTGGCAGTCACACACACTATACCCCGCCCATAGGCCGCTGCCCCGTCGCCCAGAGAATATTAATGCATTTCGTTATTTGTGCATGTGTACGGCAATCCCCCAAAGGTCATCAATAACTTGATGAATCCCTTGGCGCCATGGACCGGTCTGCCATGGTAATGAAACATCCTTGCAAATGTCAATGTGAACTGGTTTTTTTTTTCTCTCAGGAACTCACCTCGGAAGTAGGCTAGCTAAATCTGGTCATACTTAATTTTGATTTGGCTTTTGCACTAATTGAGCGAGTCAAGGCAAGCATTCCTCCTTTCATCTTTATTATTATATTTGATGGTCGAGCTTTCCTTTCATTAGATCATGATATTTACTTACATCAGCTCCGATGCCACAGAAAAAGAAAAGCTAATCGTGATTACTTAACTTTCCATGATGTAACATAGCCTAAGAGCTCACGTTCCGCTTCAATGTTGACTCTACTGACTCCTCACACTTCTCGGGAGATGATGATGATGGTCAGGATGAGCTCAGCGTCGAGGTTTGGATCGTGCGTTGGTCAAGTCCGTAAATAGAAACATATTTCAATCCGGACTACGAGTGAAGTCATCGATGAGCACACACAACATATCACCGAGTTCACAATGTTATGGTACTAAAACTAGTACTGAGAAGGGGTCACCCCCCCTCTCCCCTCACTAGTTCCAACTCTCTTTCATATCACAATGGCTTTCTTTGCTCCTAAAGTAATGGCCGCTGTTTCGGGCGGAAACATGTCGACCAATGCAAAGATAAACGACCTCAAGTCTGATACAGTAGACATCCAACATCATGAGACAGGGCTCACTACGGATTATGGGGCGCCTGTTTCTGATACTGACACTTGGCTCAAGGCGTCCAACGGCGACAGTATAGGTCCACACTTACTTGAAGATCAGATAGGTCTAGAGAAAATTCATCGTTTCGATCACGAACGTATCCCAGAGCGTGTTGTGCATGCACGAGGATCCGGCGCGTTTGGATACTTCAAAGTCTTTGATACCAGTGCCAGCAAGTATACATCTGCGGTGTCCTGACGGACCCCTCGCGTACTACACCAGTATTTGCTCGTTTTAGCACAGTCCAGGGTCCTCGCGGTAGTGCAGTATGTTTAAATATTAAAATATGATTATAATTGCGGAGGAAAAGTAATATCACCACTTAGGACACTGTTCGCGACGTGCGAGGATTTGCTGTCAAGTTCTACACACCAGAAGGCAATTGGGACTTGGTCGGAAATGACATTCCCGTATTTTTCATACAAGAAGCAATAAAATTTCCTGACTTTATACACGCCGTTAAACCTGAACCTCATAACGAAGTTCCAACTGGACAAAGTGCTCATAATAACCTTTGGGACTATTTTAATCTCCAACCAGAAAGTAAGACTTCTTGTAAATCTCAACTCGTTTCTTTTATTAAATGTAATCAAGCTTCACATATGATAATGTGGGTTATGTCTGACCGCGGAATTCCCCGATCGTATCGCATGATGCAAGGTTTTGGTGTCAACACTTTCACGCTTAGTAACCAAGCTGGAGAACTTTTCTTCGTAAAGTTCCACTGGATCCCAGAGCTTGGCGTCCATAGCTTCACTTGGGACGAAGCCTTGAAGATTTGCGGTCAGGATCCCGGTGCGTGATTCTCTATTGATGAGTACATCAGTGATCTTATCACATAGCTCTGCTATCCTCAGACTTTCATAGAAAGGATTTGAATGAAGCGATTGAAAATGGAGCACCACCGAAGTGGACCCTTGGTGTCCAGATCATCCCAGAAGCAGAGGAGCACAAGTTTGACTTTGATATTCTTGATGCTACAAAGATCTGGCCGGAAGATTTGATTCCTGTTCAGCCCATCGGAGAGATGGTTTTAGACCGAGTTGTGGACGAGTTTTTCACGCAAACGGAGCAAGTTGCCTTTTGCACAAGTCATGTTGTTCCTGGCATTGGATTCAGCAACGATCCTTTACTTCAAGGACGCAATTTCTCGTACTTTGATACCCAAATTTCAAGACTTGGGATTAACTGGGAAGAGGTACGGCTATTTCTCCTTTGCACGTTGGCTATCGCACTTACGTGCCTGTAAGCTCCCTATAAATAGGCCGATTTGCCCATACATGAATTTTAATAGGGACGGTGCAATGCGCCATCGCATTTTTAAAGGATCAGTAAACTATTGGCCAAACCGGTTTGAACAAGTACCTCCTGTTCCAGTGGCTAAGGGTGGCTACCAACAGTGAGATTCTTGAATATTACCTCGCACTGTAGCTGAATTTTGTTTTGTCAGCTATCCAGAAAGAGTTTCAGGTTTCAAAGAAAGAGCTCGTGGAGCTAAGTTTGCTGAACACTGGACTCAAGCTCAGTTATTCTATAACTCCTTATCGGAAGTAGAGAAAAATCACTTGATCAGTGCGATATCTTTCGAATTAGACCATTGTGATGACCCAATGGTGTACAAAACGGCATCTTTAAGGCTGAATGATATTGACCATGATCTTGCGGAAAAGGTTGCAATTAACGTTGGCGGGACAATACCGGGTATACCGGATCGGCCAAACCATGGACGGAAGTCAATTCGGTTATCGCAGTTTGAGTTCATGCCTAAGAAGCCGACAATCAAGTCCCGCCGGATTGCTTTCCTTTTTGCAGATGGGTTCGATCTGGCTGCTGTTGAAGCTATGCGAGCTGCAGTCAGTGCCGGAGGCGCTTTGCCATTCCTCATCGGCCCGAGACGTGGAGAAATTTATCCGAAAGGACAAAAACCTGGAGAGGGCCAGGGACTGTTTGTAGACCATCATTTTGAGGGGCAACGTTCGACAATGTTCGATGCGTTGTTTATACCAGGAGGGGTAGAAAATGTGAGAGCATTGGCAAGCAATGGACGTGCAATTCATTGGGTTCTTGAGGCGTTCGGGCACTTGAAAGCTATTGGCGCTGTAGGTGAAGGTAAGTTCTTATTATCTATCACACGTTGACCGATGATCTTGAAATCATTACTGTAGCTGTCGAATTTCTGAGAGATGCCGTGCGTCTCCCAGGTATCCGGTTCTCAACTGAAGACCAAGGAAAAGGTGTAACCGTCAACTACGGCGTGGTGACAGCATCTACTATTCAACCCTCTTCGTCAGTTTCAGGAGGACTTGAGATCGTTAAAAATGCAAATGACTTTATCACGGCATTTGCGTATGAAATAAGCCAGCATAAATGTTTTGAGCGCGAAACATCAGGTCTCGCAAGCAGGGTTGCATTCTAATCCAGTTTTATATTCGTTAACGTGCGCTTATAAAGAAGAAGTTCGAAGTATTGTACATGTACTACTACTACTACAGTTTTACTGGTCATTGAAATTATGAAATTCAATTATTTCAAGTTTTTCTTTTTTTCCCGATAGCTTCATCACTTTCTTTGAGCCAAAAGCCAACGAATACCGTCATCCAGATCCGCTTCCCACTTCTTCGTCGCCGCAATATTTGGGAAAAGTATAGCAAATGCGTGATGTACCCCAGGATAACTAGCAAATAGTAATAATAATATTAAATCCATGGTTATAAACCATAGTTTTGTTCCATTCGTTCTCTGACTTACATTTCCAATTTCGTCGGAACCCCACTCTCACGAAGAGCTTGTTCGTAAAGGAGTCCTTCGTCGCGTAAGGGATCTGCTCCGCGATCTGGATGAATGCGGGGGAAGATCAGCTAGCGAGTCGGCGAGGAGAGGTGATGCTTCGTTGTTGGTGTTGAGAGGTGGCTTGTAAGCATCTGAGAATTTTATTAGTTTATTATAGATTTATAGGGGAGTTAGTGTTAAATTGTATATGAAAAGAGAGAATAGGAGAGAAAGAAAAGAATAAAAGAGGTAGGGCGGGGGGCGTTAGTTGTGAGTGATGGTATTTTTTTTGAAAAAAGGGAAGGTAGGTAGTATGTACTTACCCATTAGTACTTTAAGGACTTTTCATTGATCAGGAAATCGTCTTTACATTGTTCTCGTGATAAGATTTTTCCTTTAATTCTACGTTAAATAATCAAAACATGATAAAAAATCGCAGGATTTTAGTTAATAGTCAATGAAACTATAATCATCAAGATAAAGAGAGACTTACGACTCGAAATACCCAAGATCATGGATAACCGTGTTGGGGACTTGGAGTGCCTGTCCAGTAATCTTTCCCTTAAGCACAGGGTCGTCCTCGCGCGTTGCGTAATCAAACACGTTATGTTCCCACCGGCGGAAGCACCACCGACGATAAACCCTTTGCTTAAATCGACTCTAAGACTCGGGCTCGTATTCGGGGAGGAAGAAGAAGCGGTGCGTTTAGCGCGACCCATTTCGCTGCCTCAAAACCATCCGAGGTGGGTGTTGGCCATGGGTATTGGGGAGCGTGACGGTAGTTGACGTCGATCACGACTAATCGATGAGTCGAGCAGATTTTGCGACATTTGAGAGCGTCGGTGTAAAGTGACCCGAGGCAGTATCCGCCACCTATATATATGCGTATGTATTACGAGAAATGTTATAGGCCAGTTGAGGTTGTTTTTTTGGTTAGTGATATGTTATATTTTGAGAGGGTACGAGAAACGTGAAAGGAAGGGTGGGATGGGATGGGACAAGATAGGATATAGGGTAGTTACCGTGAAAGTTAACGAATACAGGGAACAATTCTGAGTCGTCATCTGAATTTGGAGTGTAGACTCTAATGCTTATTTCTCCTGGAGGGTTAGATACAGGGACCGTTTTGTCCTCAACGCTAATCCCGACCGCTTATTTGAAAAAAAAGAAAAGCAGGAACAGGAACATAAAGTAAAGTAAGTCAGTATAGAATTCTCTCTGTTGATTTTATAACCAAGCAATCCAAACCAATTATTTCAATGAAGAAAAGAAAAGACAGGAAAGAAGAAAGAGAGAAAGTCTACGAACGTGGTCCAGCAGCTTCTACCTGCTGACGATATGATTGTTCAGAAAGACGTTGACGGGTGATTATCTCGGGTTCTCCAGGTACGGAAGGGAAAGGCGCATGAAGAAACGGATGCGTTTCTAAAGCTTTTTGAAATTCGGGGTCCGGAGTAGCGTAATGAGCCCACTGTTCTGTCATTGTTTGATGTATGCTTGTTATGAATATCTGAAAGGAGAAGGAAGTTATCTTCTACCAATGTCAAGTGGTGTCTCTTTCCGTATATATAGAGTGAGAGAATATCAGCAGCATTATGCAAACCCCGTGGATTTCGATGCAAGGGTAGCAGAATCATAATGCATTGTATCCACATTGCTTTAATCGATTAACCGATCAAGGAAGCTTTCTCTCAGCTGACATACCATAAACCTATCTCATTCACTTTATCACATTTTTGGACCCCTGTTACAGTAAGTAACAGGTGTGAGATTCATTCCTTTCTTTGCTTAAAGGAGCTTTGAGCGCATTCTTCGTTTTGCCAATGAACGTCATTTATTCAAATTTTCGTACCTAATCTAATGGACAAGTCAGAGAGTAGATATACTGACATCCATCCAACAAGCCAATAAAGTGAGATTACAGGTAATAGAGGCATTAAGCGCAGCGCCAAGTCTCTCTTCAATGACTAAGACACGTGAATAGTAATGTCTTCTTATTCCCGAGGCCGAGATGAATTAAACGTAAAGATTCTTTTTCTCCTATACGTATAGACGATATGAGGTATGCGGTGATTTCTCCCCATATAGCAATCCACCAGAGCTTTTTATGTCAAAAGCTGGTATATATGTATCTTCATTCTATCCACGAGTCCATTGGGAAAATGCAGTTTCACCTATGGACGTAATTTTTTTTGGGATCCGGGTACGCAAACTGATTGCAATTCATGAAAGTAGCTAAAACTGCCCTTTGATTGGGTAGAGTTAGCACTAGAAATATCATGTGTTAGAACATAACGAGCACATACTAAAATGCAAAAATCTATTTTTGGGATACGTGAGACATTTCGAAATCATATTCGTTGATAGAGTCTGGAAAAGTCGCTGTTGGCGAGCTTGCAAAGCTACTTGGAGTATCTTCCATATCATTTCTCATGTTACCAAATATGAAATCCTCTACTCGAGATTGAGTTCCAAATGTGGTACCGACTGCGGTAGTCCCGGAGATATTGAGCTCCTTCGTTCCAGCGACTTTGAGATTCAGGATAAGCCGCGAAACAAGCGTACTTGTCACACTATCAATAGTTTTAGTACAAGCTCTGGTGCAATGATTATAGAATGATATCCGGCTTACTAAGCACCAAATGGTCCAGCCACGGTCTTGAGTTCGGGCTATGTTGAACATAAGAGACTGAAGCATGATCAGTAAAAGTAGATAAACTTACGGGCATGGTCTGTTCAATAGGTCATTATCAGTTACCGTAAGTAAACAATTGCCTATACCCACGTACTAGATAAAGTATGACGGTTGCTAGATTTGCTGAGAAAACTACGAGGAAGTACATGATTCCTGGAATTTGTCAGTTTTCCTGATGGAACAAGCATTGATGTCAAGACTATATTTACCATCCATAAAGATAACCCTCCATAACGAGTTGTGTACTAGCTTCCGATGCTTCCAATAGACAGTGTATACTCTATATGCCGTCAATGCTAGGACAGCACCGTCTGAGATATCAAATATTGTCAATTACGCAAGTGATATTCAGTATTCTCTACAAACCTGTAGTGAGCTCTGTAATCCAAAATCCGAGACTGCGTTCTACACTGATGGCAGATTAGTAGTTAAAGTTAAGATATAAAAGTAGTGAAAGGTGTTACTTTGTCTCATTAGTGCTTTCAAAGCAACCACCTTGGCCGGCAGGGAGTATTATAGGGAAGGCCAGAAGCGCAAACGTATACTAGATAGAGTACTAAATTATACTTTTGATATTGAATAGTGCATCAACTCACTACTTTCATCGCAAACTCCGCCAAGATAAAAATAATAACGATAATAGTTATGAGAATACCACGGCTATAGATACAATATATCCTAAGTGTGAAAATTGCTTAACAGTGGTTAGTGCTTAGTTTACTCTTGAAATTGCATTTGACAGTCTACCTCCGACAACTAAACGCTGCCCCATATCAAGAAAGCCGGGATATTTGTAAGTTTTTGAACAGCTTCGCCTCGTAAGCTACGAGTATGGTGACTACAGGTATAAAGCTCACAGCTATAAAGGAAATAATATTAGTTGGTGAAATGTGATAGTAGAAGGTGATTACCGACCTCAGGTCCCCAATTAGGATCAACGAACTCTGTAATAGATTATCAAAATATCAGCTCATCTCTTAACGAGAGACAACTCGTTCTTACCTGTAACCATAATAGTGGCTCCGAGTAAGTACACCCAGCGGTTCTATTCTCCAGTAAATCATAAAAAGACGTGATATGAAATCATCTCAGGAACTAACCAAGATCCACAAAACGGTTAACCGCTGAACTCTTGTTTCCATATCTTTTCTATCTCAATTGAGAACGTGAGCCCAATATCGTATAACATCATTGCTAAGGTAACAAAATATATTAACACTATGAGGAACTCAATCTCAGTCTTTTCTTACTGTACGACGCTACAGTGACGTATTTTGCAATAACACTATATGTAGGCAGATACAGTCAAGTACGAGTTCATTGAGCTAATTGTACTGAAGCACATACCCATGGTAAACGATCGTTGGTAGGTCCGCATCACTCATCGGAGGCGCAGGAGAGGTGCAAGGGGATCAACTCTTCGATATAGATTGAGTCGCTGTTAAGTGGAAAATTGGACAGGGTATACGAATATGTCTGTATCGCCTGCTATACCCGTTGGGACTTGAAATTTGTTGTGATTAAGCCAATCTCCTGGCAGGTGGTACTAATACATTTTGGATTTCAAAAAGGAAATATAGTCTAGCTACCCTTGTTCCGCATACCGGGGAGAATCTCTTTACTATGTATGATGATATTGTTAGTTTGAATCACATTTATGTCAAGAAGCTAAGCCTGCGTCGAGATGACATCTGACATGTACCACTCCATCCCCACCTCGGTTACTCGAGAATTTACAATAGGGTTATTTTTAGATCTACTCCACATGTTGTTAACGAAAGTGCGTTTTTTGCTTGCTACTCATATATTGAATAGATTCATAATAACTCATGATGCTGAGAAGAAGAAGATAGATCTTTTCAGTTTGATACCGACTCGGATACTTCATTAGGTTACTGCGCTCACATTTTTTCTCTGAAAATGTTGTCGCCTTCCAGCACCACATCAGAAATCAGCCGCTAATCAGATCTGTTGCCGTAAGTTTTAAACATTAGTACTTGCCAACCATGAAGCGGCGCACGCTCCACCTCTCATGTCATCGTATGTACAGCGGGCGTTTCATGTCAATCAGTAAATTTTAAGAAAAAAAAAGATATAAGTACAAGTTAGGTCTAGTAGTCATGATATTTGCGGTGGAAAAGTGCTGAATATAATATTGTTGAGGATCCTCAAAGATTTTACGTAATAAATGATATTCTACAAAAAAACCTTCAAGGGTCCATAAGCGACCACAAGAATGAAAATAAACTATATTTCGCTGTATTGCGAGGCACCGGACTTCTCGTGTCACTAGACTATGAGAATGCAGTACCTAAATACACTGAGAATATCGCCTCGGTTCAAATAGATACTCATGACCTACATATATCATGCTTCCTTGCTTCTATGTTTGCTTCTCATAGCATTTATATACTCGGGCGCTCCTTTCACTAGAGATTTTTATGTGATAGCTTCTTCCCCAAAGTAGTCCGACTTGAGAAATATCTCACTAACATAGGAAATGGAACCGTCCACTACGGAATCTCCAACTCGAATGAAATCTGATGCTGACGAGTCAATCACGGAAAAATCGTCATCTCTGAAACAGGATAATATTGAAGCCGGGGGAGCTAAGGTGCTAGTTGAGCCTGATACAGACTCAGATGGAGGTTTTCGAGGCTGGGCTACAGTTGCTGGGGCGTACGTTCTGTTCTGAACCCGACTGAGAATGAACTTGTATAACTTCCAAAAAACTTAGATGGTGCATACAATTTACAGGACCAGGGTAACTTGCTTCCAGTATATATCAAAATAGAGGTACTGACGTCATGAGATGAACCAGATATGTTAACTCTTTCGCTGTATATCAAGGCTCGTATTGCGTCCTTATTATATTTGTGTAATGCGTTGATTTATTGAGAGTATGAAACATAAGATCTATATGTTCGCGAGCTTCTATCAAACTATACTTCTTCTGATATCAGGTAAAAATACGTATCATGAGCCCGTTTTTATTGAGCTTACGCAGATATATAGCTGGATAGGAAGCGTGCAGGGCTTCCTTCTTATGTCCTTAGGTATCCTATCAGGTCGCTTCTTTGATAAAGGGTATTTGTAAGTTAACCCTATCAACATCTCAAAAGACAGCCACTTGAGTCTACTATGTATAGCTACTACCTAATGATAGGCGGGTCGAGCTTATACATCCTAACGAACTTCTTATTGTCATTGGCCAAGCCCCAACAATATTATCAGGTTATATATATATATATGATACAACATACATTGAGAAGTTGATCTGTGATTCAGTTCTTTCTTGCCCAGGGGATCGGTAATGGGATCGGAGGGGGATGCTTTTTGTTCCAACCATGGCCGCTGTTGCTCAGCATTTTCATAGTCCACAGAAACGTGCGCTTGCTTTAGGTATCGTAGCCTCTGGATCGGGAGTGGGCGGCATAGTACTCCCAATATTGTTGAACAATTTATTCAAGGGATCTGTTGGATTCAAAGGAGGAGTACTAGCAACGTCAGGCTTAATTGCGGGTCTACAATTCATCGCAGTCTGCCTCGTGCGCCCGAAATACCCCCCAAAGCCTTGAAATCAGTAGCAACTATCAACTTTAGTGCAATATTGAAGACATTTTTTGCAGATTCTGCATATCTCTTTGTTGTTACTGCGTAAGTTTACAATATCAAAAAGAATGAGAAAAAAATTCAGTATGTAATTTCAACCTAATATGCAAATTACATTTTAGTGCATTCCTTTCGGGGATAGGTTTTATATATGGCTTGATCTTCCTTCAGTTGTATGCAGTTGAACATGGGATTGATGTGACCTTTGACTTCTATGTAGTAAGTAGATACGTGAATACATGTATTCTCTCCTGACTATCTATAGGTTTCTATCCTCAACGCCGGTTCAATGCTTGGGCGTATCTCTATAGGTCCTCTATCGCGTATAACTGGTGTTCAAAATCTTATGATTTTCTACACCTTCTCTTTCACGGTTCTAATATTCGGGCTCCTCGGTATCAGGTCGCTACCCGGGATAGCGGTGTTTGCCTCCTTATATGGTATCTGCACAGGAGCATGTACGTGAGATCTTTACTTTATAAGTTAGCATCTAAGATACTGCCATTAGATTTCTCTCTTGCAGCTCCGCTACTCGCTTCCTTAGCTAAGTCTCCAGGAGAGATTGGGTATGAAATACTTAATTGAAATCACACACTTGCTAACATAACGAAGCCTTCGAATTGGTATAGGTTTTTGCTTATTAGGGACAGGAACCTTAGTCGGTATGTCGGAAGCCTGTAGCAGCTGAACTCATAACTGAACTCGGCATTCCTGTATATAGGTGCACCATCTTGCGGCAAGTTACTAGGTCCAGAATTCACTTGGTGGAAGCCTACTGTCTTTAGCGGGGTAAGAATTAGATCTTGATCGTAAAGGATGGCTTACGTACTTTTCTAGAAAGCTCTTTAGCGCTGCAGGTTGTTTTTTCTTTACAATTAGTTCTATAATCATACGACAACGACAGAAACTGAAGTCAGTACAGAGTTAAGCAAGGTGTATATGATATTAAAATTTGATACATTTCACGGAACGTGTGTTGTACAGCACGGTTTTCCAGTTGCAGCCAATAAGCATTTTACCCCTGTAAAAGATCACGATAGCATGGCCATCTATGTCATCCATATCCTCCACCCCTGTCTCCATGTAGTAGATTGTTCGACACTAGCGCGCAAATCACTTACTAAGGGGCCTTTGAGCATGAAACGATAGTCTCTTTGTTGTGATCAATGTCGTGATCCGCTGACAACGCAATTTGAGCTCTGATCCGTAAGCAAAATCCCTGTACTGATAAATACGCAGTGGAATTCATATCCCCTTTACGACGTCGCAATGGACTTGAAGACTGCCCAAGTAGATAGCTCTGGAACACAGTTATCCTATTACGACTCTGGGCCTCTCGAAACGCCATATACAACTCTTGTTTGCATACATGGGCTTTCTTATCATGCAAGTAGGTGCTTACATTACTCAAATGTGCTTAGTAATGCTGATGTCAGCTATAAAATTCTCCAAGAAACCTTCTCCAAGCTCATCTCTCTTGGTCAGAAGAGGCATTATCGTATTATAGCATTAAACCGCCGGGGATATCCTGGATCTACTCCATTCTCTGCTGAAGAGCTCAGCCTACTTTTGGGGAAGGATGAAGCATCTCACAAGAAATATTTATATCAACGTGGACTTGAATTAGCTTCTTTTCTTTGTCATATCATAAAGGATGGTAATTTATACCCAGCAAGTCCAGGTCAGGGCACAGGTGGAATAATTATGACGGGCTGGTCCTTGGGAAATGCTGCGGGTTTTGCTTTTCTAGGCCATCTTGATAGTTATCCGACAGAGATCGTCCAAGCGATCAGACCCTATCTTAAAGCATACTTTGTATATGGTGAGTAGATACATGAGACTAAAAAAATAGAGTAATCTAAGGAGTATACAGGTGCACCTGCTGCAGCACTTGGCTTTCATCAGCCAGAAGAGGTATACAACCCTTTCAGGGAGCAAGATATACCCGACAGCGAACGTCCTGCATTAATCCAAAGATACATCGCGAGTTACTATTCCCATCCCATCTACAACGAGAATAATGAGAAGAAACTTGAGCGCTCGCTTTCATCCCTTCAGGATCGCCCATCAGATACGGCAAAAACTAGTACTATACTCGATCTTCCTGAGAAAGAGCTCTCTACTTTCGTGGATGAGAACGCCATGTATGGGTTTGAATTCTTAACTCTAGGCATTAGTCATGAGATTATACAGAATCTGATTCGAAAGGCTGTTACTGCTGATCCTCAAGTGCATCTAAAAATATATCTAATCTACGGGCTTGAAGACATGTGGGACATACAGTGGTCTACCTGGGAATTTCAGAAGCTTGTTGAACATTGGAGACAGGAAGGGGCTGTTCTTCGTCCTATCGGATACTTGCGTATTCCTGAGGCTGCACACTTTGTGAGTACACTCTGTGATTTTAATTGTCTTTCACTTGCTCAACTATGCCCATATAGGTGCATTGGGATGACCCAGAGCTGTTTTTGGATTATATAACTAACGCGGACATCAAATCTGTGGAATTATAGATTAGTAATATTTCGTTAGTAAACTATAAGTAAACTATATGATGTAAGACATTTGAAAGATCATGTATCTGTTAATTATAAAAAAATTTTCTTCCTCATGTATTGAATATAAATTTGCGTTGACTAATTGCCGAGATTCGCTACTGATGAGAAGTAATCAACAAAGAGTCCGAAGGAAATCAAGGAGCCAAGGTAGTATGCGTTGCAAGTGAAAAAATCTATTAAATACAAATTAACTCTCAATATTTTTTCATAGATGTTATGATGCAACATACTCCAGCAGCTTGGTGCAAGGGATAAATCAAGTATCCCTATCTGCCATACCAAATATAATGCGGATCCACCGATACAAATTACAAAGAACGGAACGCCATGATCATACAACACACCGTACGTTAACAGTATACCAACAAAGGAGGCCGCAGTAAGCGATAACACCGGTTTGAATCTATCCCGAAGAAGATGGCAGTAGACCAGATCCCAACTTTAACGTCGTCCCGTCTGTCTTGGTATCCATATACGGTATCTAAAGTTCCGTGAAATTTCTTAATGTGGTAGTATATGCTACTGTTATCTTACCATACATCATAGTCCAACTAAAACAGAGTAAAACGAGTTTGAGTCTGTGTGCAGTTAATAAAATTTTTGGATAAGCGCACCACCACAAACTTGACATCATCAAAATAGATGCCAAAATAGATAGATTCCCATGTACTTCGGTCCAAGCGACGATGAATCCAAAGTTTATGGCTATTGCTAACCAAGCTTGGGGCCAGTAAGTAAACCGCTTAAATAGTGGATATAATCCAGATCTAAACCACGATGTTAAGGATAGTGAAATCGATTGATATGCATACACACAGTGGAAACATCTGAAACATTCCTGCCCAGAATCTACTATAATGTCAGTATCATGACAAGTTTGAAATAAAAATCACACTAACGCAGTCTTGTTGAACGTAGAGAAGAAGATGATCCCGAGGATGTACTGGAAGATCAGGAAGAATGTCGCAGATTGTACGCTCAGCTTCTTAGCAGCCAATGGTCTTGACTTTGTGCGTTCTTAAAAGTGTATGATATTATATTTGGACTATGCATCAGTATGTGTCGAGATGATGCCACATACCAACTTGCGCATCAAAATTACGATCTAGAATATCGTTTATGGTACAGGCAGACTAGGTGATAGATGGTTAAGTCTGACAGCAGTATATTTGATACAAATTCTCACAGCTCGCATCAAGAAAGCCGCTACTGTCACTTTCAGCAACAAGATAGCGAAATGACCCAGTGGAATTTTCTTTGTATATGCTGCCATCTCGAGTCCGAAGACTAAAGAGCGTATTTGAAATCTATTCTACGAAAAGGTGAAAGAGATGAGTACCATACGGCCAAAGAACGACCATTCCACCAGCAGGCTAGGGCATAAAACTCAGTTTTTAGTCAGTGACAAAGTCTTATACAGCACCTTATGAACCCGCATGAGCTCGATGTACGGACGAGCCCCTGGGAAAACTTGAGTAGGTTTTCGCATAGTAAGGACGAGATTAGAGAAGCTAGTCCGTCTGAAGCCGGGTATGGGATGCTAGAGAATTAGACGGCAAGCAGCTTAAGTAGCAATCCTACATTCCGAACACCGAGGCTATAGACTATAGCTCAAGTTGTCTTTATATTAGTTACAATAGGGATGACTTGGCTATAAGCTATATCTAGTTCTGAAGGCGTGGCACCGCCTACTTTGATAGGTACTGAATTTTGTCAAATTTACTGTGAGAATTGAAGAACGTAAAGTTTCCTGTATGATATTCTAAGCGGTCTCCATCAATGGGAATATTTGTCTTGACAATCTGCCTACTGTAAAAGGTGAAGAAATGAAGAAGTATGATGAACCGCAGGTTTAGAAGCTTGTATCCTAAAAATATGTCCACTTCAATCATGTTCATCGTATTTTGATATAAGACACTAAAAGTGAGTATATGTTATTCCGTTGCGGACTATTTATATTTGGGCGGTGTTCTTCTAGCTCAGTGGACGCACTTTAATTTATCATCTAGTAGCTTTGGATACGGCAAGCATCGTTAAAATAGATGGGCCAGAGATATGCCCCGATGAGAATCAGGAGCTGAGTCCTACCAGCTGTTGCAGATTGAAAGCCATGTGTGCCCTGTAGAATAAAACTAAATATTACCATGAAAGGGACTAACAGTGTAAAACACAAGGTACAATGAGCATTATTCTCTTCCAATTCTTCTCATTAAGAATGAGTCCATCTCGGAGAGAATATCATAAAGTTTATCATTTGAGTGTCTTTTGGTCACCATCAATCGCCTTATGTATCAGCTTGCCACAGGTTATGAGGGTAAGAGAATTAGAAACAAAGGATGGGATACGGTCTGAAAGTTCACTATCTCGTAGTATAATTGAAAATTAGAAAATCAAGGGTCTTCGTCTCCGAATCTCATCTCCTTTATACTCTATTCCCATAGACTTGAAAAATAGAACCAAAAAACGCGTTCAAGTTGAAACTTTGAACTGTATGAACAATTCACACACTACATGAGAGCTGAGTTGATAAGTCAAGGTACGAAGTCAGCGTTATTATGTATGCATAATTTTGTACTACCGTCTATCAGCTTTCTCCTGATCCGACAAAGCTGAAGAAAGAGATTGATATACCTATTGTATGAAATTATTTTTAAAGCTTATACTCCTAACCTCTAGAGTCTAAACATATTCTTTTCGTCTACGTGAGATTACGTAAAGTGGTTAAGAAATGTATAATAATAATAAACTCCCGTGCGAATGAACAAGCAAGCAACGTTGTCACTGGGATATACTTGGACGACACGCCTCATACTCGAACAAAAGATCCGGAACTGGTAGACTTGATGTCATTTAGGCCGCTTCAAGCGCCCAAGAAGTTGTAAAGTGGGGAATTCTCATTGCACTCATTACTTTTTAATTCGTTCTCATCAAGCATAACACTGCTCATACTTCCTGAACCAATAATATATTATCATTCTTCGTCAAGTGTTAATCGATTACCTGATCTGATCCTACTTGTGCTACTAGACTCATAGTATCTCTACTCTTCTCTGGGTTCTCCGGTCTCGTACGTAATCCTTGTACTGATATCATACAGACAACGAGTGCTTCTAGTTATTTGTACACTGATGTTGAGATCTGTGTAGATAAGTCACAGCTTCTGTTCTGTTTATACAGACTCTCATACGCTACATGTAATGATGTACATGCTGTGAACTTCTTGCTTCACAAGGCAGACCTCTCTTCACTTCGGGCGCTTATCTAGTCTGACGTCCTTACTTGAGTACTGTGTGTAGCCTTGAGGCGATCCATTAATGCCTCATGGAGGAATTAGCTGTGCCTCACGATTCTCTGCCATAGTCAATACACCCGTATGTAAATAAAAGGTCACAACAATTCCCCATTGCTGCACATACACATACACATACGCCTACTTCAACTACCTCGCTTATTTCAAAGGATATAATGACCGAATTTGACGAAGACTTCGATACTCAACTATTAGCAGATACTTTTTATCGGTTTGGACTGGAAGACGCTGAGTTCCTCAAGCAACGTGGCAAGGGTGCAGATACAGAGAGGACTGACGAGGATATTGCCTTGGATCTTTTTACCAAAGATGCGATTCAGACACTCGGATCCTTCAGTGACTATGCGTTAGCTCTAAAGTTGCAAGATTTGAATGATAGTGATGTTGACGAGGTTCTTGCCCAGTTCGAGAAAAAAATTAGCCTCGAATCCACAGATCAAAATAAGTCGAGCGAAAAATTAGAAAGGTAGCGATCAGGTTCTCATTTATCTTATAGAAGAGAGCTTACTTACAAGACTAATTATAGGAAAAAAGTTGTATGCACAGCATGTATGGAAGATATACAAGGGAAGGTCATACACCTGGCTTGTGATCATGATTACGACATAGACTGTCTCATCGATCTCTTCAAAATATCTATTGCGGACACTCTCACTTTCCCTCCTCGATGTTGCGAGAAGGAAGTCCCTCTGGATCAAGCTCGAGAGTACTTGGACTCAGAATCTATCAAGCGTTTTGAGGAAATATCTACTGAGTTATCAACACCGCTACGGCTTTATTGCTCGAACAAATCATGTAGCCACTTCTTAGGACCTAGAGGGGACACTGCATCCCAGACGGCTTGTCCAAAATGTCAAACTATGACATGTTCCTTATGTTGTGAGCCTGGCCACGAGAAGAACGTTCCTTGCAAGGATGATGATGCTTCACAAGAGGTGCTAGGAATTGGAAAAGAAAGGGTTGGCAGAGGTGTTTGGATTGTAGACAGCTTGTAGAACTTGACTTCGGGTGTTACCATATGACCTGCCATTGCAAAGCCGAATTCTGTTATCTATGTGCAGCTCGCTGGAAGACCTGCCAGTGTCAGCTTTGGGACGAAGAACGACTGCTCATACAAGAGTGATCTCAGTAGAGAAACTTGGACAAACTCGAACGGGGTATTGGGAACTTGATTGTCTTGATATAACTTATGGATCGGGGTGTTTTCCCTTTGACGTGTATGCCATTGTGTTACTTTGTAAGTGCATATATCTTATTCGCCTCCAGACTATTCATATTTTCCTCATTATAAGTGCATTTTTGCGGACTGTGTTGTATAATAAGCGGGACCTGGAGACTGCATATATTTGCCTGTATAAGCTATACAATGTACATGTATATGAACATGTACGTACGTGATTACTAGTAAAATCGTTAAAAATTTTCCACATGTATATTATCTCTCATTAAAATATATCAATTGTATATTACATACTTCCGAAGACTCTCCTTAAGCTACGAATCCCTCTATCTCAAGGCCGCCGCAGGTCAACTCCGAATTTTGTACGGATAGTGTAAATCGTATCGTATCTCTGCTTGTGGACAGTACTCGGATAGGTTTTATAAGACAAGATGTAGTGCCTATTGAGAACGGGTTGCCATAGTCGGAATTGTCATCGGAACGGCTTTTCCGGTAGAGGTCACTCATAGAAAGCCTTATTTTATTCTTTGCCTTTCTACTACTGATCATGGCTTGTCTATTAGTTATGAAAAATATTTATCCACCGTAAGTACCTTAACTTACTTCGGATGGCTTTCGGTAACTAGCCTTCGACTACGATCCGGCTAATTGCATTTTTACACATCCAGCATTATGGAATTCAACTTTTCATCGAATTTGAGAAGAATGTCCGTCAACCAGTTGCTAGTACAGACGTCTACAATGTCGACTAATGGAAAGCTCCGGAACCAAAGCAATCTTGCTTGTACTTGCGGACGCAAAACCGGCATTTATGTTACCCCTGACGGTTAAATCGTCTGTTAATAAATATCTTGCCTCTTGTTCCATTGTGATTCTCTACAACTTTCTTCACTTTCTTGGCTACGGTCCTCATCCCCTATGGACTTTGAACCTTCGCGATACAATCTCTACTGAACGTGCGTCCTTTATTTCTTTCTCGATATTTCATTAGGCCCAAATGGAAGCTAATGATAATTAAATTTCCGCTAGACATTCCTTCCTTCACTCACACTCGCTAATCCCACACTAAGTATAATCAACGGACTGCTTAGTTTATGGATACAAAGAGAACGTTTTATCGTTTCTCAGTAGACGACAGTGTTACTTCCCCCTCGGACCACCCATTGGCAGACCAGTTTATGGAGTCTCTAAACCCGTCACGTACCTTTATGCTGCTCTTGGATTACTGATGGTGGCTATTGGGCTCGCACTATCAGCATTTTCGTTGATGTGGATCCAATCTGGGCAGATCCACCACATGGTGCTCGCTGATGACCTACTCCCAGGAGTCCTCCTAGTGGGATGCTTGTTCATATCCACGTTCCTGCTTTCTATCCCCGGGCTTCTTCATATCTTCACTCTCTCACCGACACGTCCGTTTTCGACATTACCCTTGGACATATTAAGTTATGTTCTGATACTTGACGAGCTCACTGCGGTGTCTGTAGGTGTGACGATATGGTTTAGAACTCTTCGTGAGCGAGCTCTGTTTGAGGTGTATTGGAATAATGGTAGCTCGAGTTTCAGATCCATGCTTGAAGATTATGTGAGTTCGTCTTGGCATTATTTGCTCATGTTTTCATCCGGCACTTAAAAAATGAATGAAACCTTCTCCCTCTCTTCTCTCATTTTTCAGTTCAACTGTTGCGGATACTATACGTGCAGCTCAGACCCTAGCTCTACAGACGTCTGTGTAGATGCAATACAAGACTATGCAGACAAAATTCTCAATCACTTATTTACGTAAGTACCTTCTTTTGTACGTGAATTCGTTCAATGCCTTTTTATCACTTATTCACAAACTACGTTCATTGCATTTTCTTAGGTGTGTTTTCGCTTCTACTGGTGTCATAGCCCTATTTTGGCTTTGCACTCTCTGTATTATAGCCGAAGTAAGCACAATTTCTCCGAATCACAATTGGTATTAGGGTTGCTGACCTACTTTACATAGATCAAGATACTTAACCGATACCGCCTTATTGATATTCGGCAAGGAAGATTAAGGATTACTCCACAGGTACCACACGTATAGTCACTATATGCGCTTCTCAGCTTCATCCAACGGCATCCTCTTCACCTCATGAATCTATTATGAGGCAACCCATGACGCGAGCCCTACTTCAAAGCCATAGCAGCACCCATACAATCCCACCATGGGGTTGACATAGGCATTGATCCACACCTTTTCTTATAAGCCCAAAAGCAACGTTAATCCTCGTTAGCTTCCTTTCGCTCACTCATTCTGGCAGTCCATCCGTGTCCTGGTCCGAGCTCGATGCTCAAAATCAATATCGCCCCCTACTCAGTCTAGAGCGAATAAATTCTTTTCTCATGTTCATGTCTTTCTTTCAGATATCACTGGTGTTTATTCAAATTCAATTGCATTGAACTTTCTTCTGACATACTCTTTCAATGTACCACATTTCCACTCTTTTTTTCGAGAGTGCTAAGGACTGTTCTATACCTTCTGGTTTTCATCTCTCTTACTGCTAACTGCTTTGTTTGTACCTTCCTTAGTCTCTTTCTTTATTTGATAGTTCTTAAGATTGTAGCTTTATCTGTCTTGCTTTCACGGTCGCTTTTCTTCGGTTTTCTCTGGGGACTTCTATATCTTTTTCTCTTGTGGAAACACTCTCACGTTACATTATGCATATAACTGGTGTTATAGCTGAGATACAATCCTATAATCTATTTCTGGAGATTCTTGTCAGAACGGTATATAATTGCAGGTTGATTATCAAAAATCACCGTAAGTTCGTGGTCAACGGCGTGGACACAGAGCTTATGTATGCACATGTATTACGAGGATTCTCAGTAAAGCATGCCTAGTCAAGTTCTACTTACAAACCATTGTGTTTTACTCTTCTTTTAGTCGTCTATATAATGAAAAATTTTCGCATATTATCTACATACATTACTAACGTTATCAAGTCTAGAAGCATAGAAAAGGCGTCGTGAGTCTATATTTGGACACCAGGAAATGCTACAGATATATTAAAAGATAATCTAAGCCCTTTCTTCGTTATCTTATCACAATGCAATGCAATTTTAGTTAGATATCAAAGCCTCCGTGGTGTATAAATATATGCAAACAAAAAACTTTATTTTTCCTTCCTTGTGATCATCTCTATAGTGACATATAGCTAATCGCCTCTTGATATCTATAAATAAGCTTCGGCCTGCCTCAAAATCCACAACTTCGCTTGCGAAGGAAGCAATAAAAACAGCCTCAACCAGACTCAGCAAGGACGTTTTTTCTCATAAGTGTCTTCGAAGAATAATGTTTTTCGGAATTCATCTGATGATAGAAGGGCCCGCAATCATCCACTTACTATGTCTAGCGTCTGGTAGATAACGAAGTTCAACAAATAAATAGAATCAGACCACATGCCCTAGGAGCTAAATGCAAAATGTCAGTCAAGATTGATTTAGTAAACTTAATGGCAAAGCATCCCTTCCATCCCATTCCTAAAGATCCCGCTTTGAATTCATCCCATTTTTTACGGGAGAGTGTTACCCGCTCAGATTTTAGTGCGAGGCACAAGATTTTTGACTCAATTTTTTTTCTCCTTCATGAATTTGACTGGATATGTATATGAACATAGGGGACCTTTCTCATGATTACTACTTCAGTTCAAAGTCAGGCACTTAAGATATGTGTCGTTTCCGAGATGTCGGCCGAGGAAGAGGAGGAAGGGGGAGAACAGGTATCAGGGATTTGTGGGAAGTAAAACACGACTGACAAAGAACGAAGAAGGAAATCTCTTTGAAAAAATTTATAATTAATTACTTATTATTTACGCGCCAACTCAATAAACCAGAAAGTCAACAACCCACTCTGAACCCGTCCACTCCGATTTTTTTTGCACTTTACCATATGTAACGGGGCGCGGATTGTGATATGGGTGAACTAAAGTCAGTTAAGACACATGGACGGGTTGTAAAAGTTGCATATGCGCATATGCAACGGAACTCTTCTTTTTCTGAGGGTATTTTGGATGTCCCAGGATTGCCAGCGCGGACCACAGTTTCGGACGCGCGATATTCGGAAAAAGGAATGAAAAGCTATGAACTCTAATACGCTAAAAATATACACGGGTCGTGTTTGCTTGACGGCGGTTTCGGGTTGATCTTATCAGATCTGTTTTGCGATCTGATACGTTCGGTAAACTTGGGCAGTCCCATCGGCTCATAAGTTACGGGAAAAGCCTGGGCTCGACTTTTCCGGACTTAAACTATCTGATAAAGCTCTCCTGGTTGGACGGGACTTCGCTCTTCCTCTTCGTGAGGCATTTCGTTGTGTCTAATCTCAACTCCCCCTCCTCCGTGTCCTCTCATCGACCCTCTCTTCTTCCCTTGACCAACTTAGCTAAGGAAGAGTGTCATGGCTCTTTTCTCGGTGCCCATTTTCTTCATTGTCTTTCGTGAGACGCTCGAGGCGGCCATCATTGTCTCCGTCCTCCTTGGTCTCGTAGAACAGATCACTCGACCGCGTGTCCAGAAAGATGGACTCTTCGTACACGATTGGCGTGATCCAAATCATTTAGACCAAGATCCAGAGAAAAATGACGAAAACGGAAACTCTCTGCCTGAGAATACTGTGTCTCTAGCTAACGAAACGGCTGAAATTGACGCCGATAAACTAATTAAAAAATTGCGCATCCAAGTCAGTTTGTCGTTACCTGATTGTCTAAAGGTCTCATTTCATTGAACTTTTATTTCTTTCAGATCTTTTTGGGTGCTGGTCTTGGTCTTCTCATTGCTCTTGCTATCGGGTTGGTTCTTATTTGAACTCTATGATTATCATCAAGTTAACAACTTTATGCATGTCTTAGAGCTGCTTTCATTGCCGTTTGGTTCACTCAAGCATCTGGTCAGTATTATCTGATAATAACGAAAGCAATGATGAAATTGACAGTTTTATCTGATTAGATTTATGGTCGAGCACCGAGGAGTTGTGGGAGGGAGTCTTCTCGCTTATTGCTTCTCTTATTATCATGCCTATGGCTTTGACTATGTTGAAATTGGACAGAGCTAGGGCGAAATGGAAAGTTAAGCTTCAGCGTGCTTTTGATCGGGCGGACCGCAGTGGACGTGCAGGGCGTTTCATCCTGTTTGGTCTCCCTCTTATCACCGTCTTGAGAGAAGGTTTGGAAGCAGTCGTATTCGTCGGTGGTGTTTCTCTTGGACAGTCCGCGAAGTCTATCCCGATTGCTGCTATCGGTAAAAGCATTTTTTTTCATATTGGAGTTATAGTACTAAATTTGAGATTCGTAGTCGGTCTCATTTGTGGTCTCATTTGCGGTTTCCTCATCTATGCTTTCGCATCCCGTGCAACACTCACAACTTTCCTCATTGCAATGACTAATTTCTTATTGCTTATCGGTGCTGGTCTGTTCTCAAAGGCCGTTGGTGACTTCCAGCGAAACGCATTCAACAACTTATTAGGTCAAGATGTTGATGATGCGGGAGGGGATGGTCCCGGAAGTTATGATGTCCGTGGTGCCATCTGGCACTTGGATTGCTGTAACCCCGAAAATAACACGGACGGTTCCGGCTGGGGTATCTTCAATGCACTCTTTGGTTGGGATAACACTGGTTCTGGTAAGCGTTTTCTCACATGAGACAGCACATCAACTAAGCAACCATCTGCTTCTAGTTGGCACAGTGCTTTCATACATCTTCTACTGGCTGACAGCCGCTGCGATTCTCGTGTATATGAAGTACTCCGAAGGTCGTACCAAGATATTTGGCTTCGAGAGTGCTGCTGGACGCAGACGTCGTGAAACAAAGGAGGCTAGGGAAGCCGCAGCTATTGATCAAAACGCTAAAACCTCGGGTAGTGAGGAGCAGATGGTTATTGGAGAACTCCCGCGTTAACTACCCCAAACCAGCTCCTCTAAACCTTGCTTTGGTATTGGGGACCCCCACGGTTTATTTAAAAATCAGTAAAGAAGTAAGACGGTGTTCGGGTCACCTGTTGACATATATTTTAGTAGTTTCAGTTTTTGGAAGTTCTTTGGTATCAGTATATGAATTGTATGTGAATGAGTATAACACTAATAGTTTAGTGTATGAATTTGTAGTCTTCCTTTCCATGTGACATCTTGATCATCTTATGTTATGAATGAAATATCTGTGCACTGAGTCGACCTTGTGGAAAATAGATGAGGCAAAAGAAAGCAAGTAATAAATAAGTATAATTATAGTAAACGTTGAAAGGGCGCAATTGGCTCAAGAGCGGAATGAAATGTGATCGGGGTAATTCTAGCCTGTGGTACATGCATCTTCACCGGGTTCCGATCGAGTGCTCAGGACGATAATAATAGCATTTTATCTGATTGAGATAAGGGTCTCTATTTTTTTTCTTTGCATGCGTACCTCTTTCAAAGCGTACCCATGAGGAGCCGGTCTTCCTCGGAATGCTTCGTTAAAATTTGAGAATCCGAAACCCACCTGGTCACTCAGAAGGTCCTAAAACCCGGCTCAAATCTTAGATCTCGGGTCCTTGCCATGTATCAGATAACACACAAATACGCTAACTACCAGCCATCTCAGTGCTGTCATCGGTACTTCTCCCTCTCTCTCCCCCTTTCCCTTCTCCTTCCCTGGGCTCACTGAGGGAGTGCAAATATGCACCCACTATATAGCATTGCCGTCGCATTTCTCGCAGTGTTCCCTGCCGTACATGCAGGGTTGACAGAGATCTGGTGGAACATTACCTACGTTGAGGATGTTAATCCTGACGGTCTCTTCAGCCGTCGCGCGATTGGCGTGAATGGTTCTTGGCCGTAAGGCAATCTCTGAACACCGAAATTTGATTTTTTTTTTGCTCAGGAGTCTTTTTTTTAAATTCCTCTAGGCCACCACCAGTTGTTGTCAGCGCGAACGATACATTATATTTACATGCCACTAATTCTCTGTCCGAACACACATCTCTGCATCACCATGGCATGTTCTTTAATAACATGAGCTGGTATGATGGGGCTGTGGGAGTATCTCAGTGGTGAGTTCTCCCCTATCCTTCCTATCTATCTCCTTTCCTTTCTGGATGCCAATTCATATCCGTTTTCATGATACCTACTTTATCTACAACTTCCCCAAAGTGGATGGCGTCTAGATTACATTGATTTTCGGAACTCCTTAAATTCACTACTAATTTGAAATTCCACACAAACAGCGGTATCCCTCCTGGTGATACATTCACTTATATTGTCCCTATCAATGTCTCCGAACAATGGGGAACATATTGGATCCATGCTCATGACCAGGTAAGTAAATACATTTTCCTATTCGCTTATTTTAAGCGCGCGAAACGCCTTTTTTCTATATACGTCGAGTAACGGACTTTGTCACGTCACGTTTACTATGATTCTAATTATATCTTTATCTCATTTTGAATGAATCTAAATATGGACGACTGTTTCGACTGACCCTATCTTGATATCTAGGGTCACTATGTCGATGGTTTACGAGCACCTTTTGTCATTCAACCTGAAACTGAAGCTCATGAATATGATGAAGAGTATGGATGATTGAATTATATGCATTATAGGCAATACTAACGGCATTACTTTAAATAGGTTTACTGTAGTCTTAGGAGACTGGTATCATGACGAACATTCCGTATTGATTGATGAATTCATTAGTATTGCGAACCCTGGAGGTGCCGAACCAGTCCCCCAAGCTCCTTTGATGTACTTCGCTCAGAATGGAACATACCTTGATGGATACAATAGCAATGCATCCTTGCCGTTCGAAGCAGGTAAAACATATCGTCTGCGAGTTGTGAATACTGCAGCTTTCGCTATGTTCTACTTTTGGATTGAGGGACATGAGATGCGTATTATTGAAGTTGATGGTGTATGTACTCTTAAGATGATATAAAGATGTGGAAATTTGGTGCTAATCGTTTGTGCAGACTGATACAGAGGAAGCGTCAGTAGATATGATTTCACTCGCCGTAGCACAGAGATATAGTGTCCTTGTTACTGCTCTGAATGATTCATCTGCGAACTATGCTATTCATGCAAACATGGACACCGACATGTTTGATACAGTTCCTGATGACCTCAACCCTAGTAAGATTTGATTTTTCTTGACTCTTATGTCATATTTTTCTGATATCATATTTCCATAGACGCCACTTCCCAAATCATATACTCTGATTCTTTCACCCTCAGCGATCCACAAACCGTAGATGAGTATACAGTCACGAATGATACGGCTCTCGTCCCGATTCCTGCTATTGAGCAATACGATGCACCAGCAGTCACAATCCCTCTTGTTGTAGTCTTTGATACAGCAACAGACGGCACTAACCATGCTTACTTCAACTCAACGACATATAACACTCCCAACGTCGCAACCGTGTTCAGTGCTTTCAGCCTTGACGAGGTAGCAGGAAGTGGCGCTTCAGAAGTTGCTGGAGCTTACGGTCCCTGGAATTTCGTCCTCGATGCCAATCAGAGTGCAGAAATTATTATCATGAACAGTGATGCTGGGAAGCACCCTTTGTAAGTCTGATGATAAAGAATAAGAAATTTGGTGGAGGTTTTTTTCCCCTAATATTTTTTTTTTCAACTTATAGCCATTTACACGGTCACAAGTTCCAGCTCGTTGGTCGTGCGACTGATTACACTTCAGATGATCCAACTCTAAACCCACCGATTGTAGAAGGTCAATCGAATCCCGTTCGTCGTGATACCGTCCATGTCGAGTCGGGAGGAAGTGCAACCATTCGTTTCCAGACCGATAACCCCGGTGCATGGTTCTTCCATTGTGCGTCTTACCTTCCATTTACCTCATCTTGAACACCTGTCTAACCCCTCCTTTTCATTACGTTGTGTTCTTGTTTCTCCTTCACAAACGATATATACTTCGTCGTTCTTCTTTTAAAAAATTAATTATTCTAATATAAAGGTCATATTGAGTGGCATCTTGAAGTCGGACTTGCTATCACGCTAGTCGTCGCTCCGGATCAAATGGCCGCCGCCGCGTCGGAAGGGAAGGTTCCACAGTTCATGTATGACCAATGTGCCGCGCTTGGTCAACCCACGACTGGTAATGCAGCAGGTCTCAACAGCACAACAGACTTGACCGGCCTCACTCTTGGTCCTGATCTTCAAAACAACGGATGGCACTCACGGGGTATTGGTGTCCTAACAAGCTGTATCATTGCAGCTGTCATCGGAATGATCACCGTCACTTGGTACTCCCTCGGTGACCGCTTGTCGGATGAAGAGGTAGAGGAGATTACTCGCCGTCACGTCGCCGCAAAGGAAGCTCGTGGTCGATTCTTTGGTCTCCAAAAGCTAATCAAAAAATCGTAAGGAACCGGGATTTTGTCCGAGGAAACCTTGTTAGTTAGTAAGATACTTAATTTTTCTTTTCTCTTCTCATCCCCCTCTCCTATCATTGTACGAAGCTCTGCTTGTTTACGAAATTTTCGCTTTTTCTTCTGTTTCTGTCTTCTTGAAGATTGGGTTAGATTGGGTAAAATAAAATGACGTGTCTTGTATGTATATAAAGGATGCATAAATTCCACTTTTCTCTCTAAGATGATTGATTGTGTACATAATTCCGTACTTAGAAGATCAACAACTAAGTACATGTATCAAAGGTATATAGAATGAAAAAGGGAAAATGTAGAGAGACAGATATAATGAGTGTCAGACGCGAAAATAAAGATACAAGATAATAACAAGAAATATGTTGCAAGATAGTTCATGAGGAACGATTAATAGCGAAGGCGGTTGTATATGGTGGTGGGACTTCTCGTACTGCAGGAGCAGAACCTGCATCTCGGTGCTGAATTATGATATCAACATCACTTGGTCCATCGAGCCCTGAGTTAGAGGATGGTGATGATGGCTGTCCTGCATAATAACCTAGCCCCGAGCCCCCTGCAATATCATATATGGGGGTCATCCCGGATTTGAAGTTCATGTCACGGGAAGTCGGCGAGAGAGGGTTGGGTGAGAACGCCATAGGATATTTTCTCTGGCCACCGCTAGTGGCACTACTAAGGGGGGAGGTCACAATCCTTGGAGTCTCGCGCCAGGCTACTGGGGTAGTCTCAGAGATAATTTTTGCCTTTTGTAGTGTTCTACGCCTCCACAGATAGCCTATAAGAATTAGCAGCGCCACCACAGTAATTGGCACTACAGTGGCTATGATCACAGTAGTATGCGATCCAGATGAGTTGTCCCCATCCCCATCTTGAGCAGACGTTGGTTCAGGTGAACTGGTAGACGAAGTACTGTCCGAATCCGCCGAGTTCGATGAACTAGAAACGAGATCGTTACAATTTGAAACCAGGGCACCATATTCACTTGAGGTTGTGATAAAACTTGGGCTTTGCCCCAAACTCCATTGGCATCAGAAACAGAAACTACGACCCAGTAGTTAGCAATTGCTTGGCCTTAAAGAAGAATAAGTAGTTCACCAAACATCTGGCTATTGGGATTAGCTCTGTTAATATATGTCATTGTATCATCATTCTGGCCGAGGGTATAATTTGTTACGACTTCGGAATCCACGACAGCTATTGATATAGTATACGGTTTTGTACCACCTGTCACCGTAAGACCTAATGGCTCACAGGCATCGAGTGTTTCAGTTGCATTCGATGTGAGGGTTATGTTTTCACTTGGCATGTTCGGAAGACAACTTGAATCGTCTCCGTCTATTCAGAACAAGGGTGAGTGTCTTTCAGAGATGTAACTGATAAAGGACATACCAGAAATAGAGAGTATTGAAGCATAGTTCCCACCAGAGTTTCCTTCTGAATCAGCAACCAAAAGGAGGACAGTCGAACCTAGATAAGAGTTGAAGATGTGAAGAAGCTAAATTTTACAATATAGCGTACCAGCTGCCTCATTTGTTTGCCATGATAAATTACTTGAGTTGGAACCGATCTCAGTCACCGTTGGTACACCACTGCAAGAAAAAAAGTTAGCATATGCTATTCGCCTAGTTTTTGAAGGCTCTTACTTGGATTTCCACGCTATCATATAGTACGGAGGAACGCTGCTTGTACTTTCATCGTTCACGACGGTTATGCTATAATTGCTGCACTGCGTGAGTGACGACCGATTCTTAAAAGAGGTATATTGAGTGAGAATCAACTACTTTATGATTAAAAGTTGTCCGTACCGAGTTTGTAAATTGCCATTGAAAAGTCGATGCGCCTGTTGCACAGAAGGCTAATCGAAGAAAACAAAGCGCAAAAATATAGGCACCAGCTACTTTGCTTTGTCGCGTCATTGTATAAAACAGAACCTAAATGAATGGACCAATTGTGACGTGGAAAGGATACATAATCGAGCGATTCGTATGTTATCCGAGATGGTTCATTATAACAGCCTGTCTTGTAAGCTTTCAGATGTAAGATGGGATCGATTTGCGGCGGCGGCTAGACGTGGCACACCATTAGTATCCCCATATGCGGTTATCATCTGTTCTGGGGTCATGAAAAGTAAAAAAAAAATTGCAATTGAATTATGAGAAATGAATTAGTATATTTCCTTGGAAAACGCGCTTTTTTCTGATAAAATGCACGCGTATTTAAGAGGATTAGTAGCGAGTTTGAAACGCGTATCCATGTCAAAACGGATATGTAATCCGGATAAAATCGCGACCCAGACTCGGTTATTGCTATAGTTCAGAGTTAATCACACTTTCAGGATGATGATATCGGAAGAATGTTGGTGATACATATTTCAAGTCTCATCTCATAATCATATTATAGTATTGCCGTTCTCGAGTGCAATGAATCTAACTCTACAAATAGATACAGGAACATAGAAAAACATAAAAGGTATTATATACTCAATGTATGTTAGTATCGAGTTTATAGGAGATAGTTGGAGAAATCAAACGCCCCTGTTGCTTGAGAGGCCTCCTGCGCTACTCTTTTCAGCGTATCCCATGACTCGTCATCAACGATACCTATTTCAAAGTCATAACCATACTGTAAATATACATTCAATTCCCCTCTGTGCCACAAAGTAAACTGACTTTTCGGGAAGACGTACATGGGGGTCTGCATTGGGAATGGCTTGCCAATATAACCACGGAACTCCTGCACTAGTAATAGCTGATGCCCATTTCTCTATATTAGAGTTACGCGTATTGGAGCCAAGCCTGTCTCCTTGAGGACAATTGTTATTTTCTGTTGTATAATAACATGCTCCCCTGTGCAGTGTAAATTCTTCAGCAGGATACGGATCTAGTTAGTACATGTAAGCATACCATTCTTGGAAGATTATTTTCTTGCTTGCAGCTTCGCTTTCTTCACGTAATTTTCAATTTTACTCTGGTCAAAGTCGCTCGTACCATAACCATGGATAGCGATGATATCTAAGCTGTCACAATTAAACCAGTCAGGTTGCCCGATTCGTCCATCCAGGACTCTCCTCCTGTTGTCACGAGAATCTTGTCGTAACAAGTAAGAAATATATGATAAAATACAATTAATTGCACTTACTCCTGTGTTCCCATTTAAAGCTGACTTTATAGTCTTTGCACGATCGCATTGCCAAGATTGGTGTGATTCAATGAAGTTTTGTCCCTACGAAAGATAAATGCGTGATATTTCTCTCAGAAGCAGAGAACACATACAAGACCAATCATAGCTTCATTCTGTGTCTCGAAAGCGAATATGTAGTCACTCAGTTCGCTCCATTTCTTACCAAGACTCTTATGCTTGTGGCCCATAACATGTTGTATGCGTGCATCAAACTGTTTCTGGGCCTCAGAGGAAGTATAGAAACCACTTGTTCCATATGTGGAGCCGTATATATCACCACCTTGTAAGGCATTGAATGAATGAAATGAGATCATGAGCTAGATAGAGCATCCATCGTCAGCTATAGATATGAAAGGTGGTGTTCTAAGATCCCACCTTGATTCCCGCGTCGTGCGCATCGATCATGAAGTCGTCGTACAGCTCTAGTACAGTAACATCATATGTTCCGATAGCCTCACTCTCAAGGCTAGGATAACTTTGTATAGTTGTTCCCTAAGCTATATAATTAATTGATGGTACTAATTGGGTTCCAGTGATAGAACTTACTTTAGTTGATGAAGATGACTGACCATCGAGCCATACCCGCAAGACTTTCATATTCGCCTCCTTTAAGGCACTGAGAAAGGGTCTATCTTTCGTAGGACAGAAGCTATTGAAAATAGATCAACTTACCTCAGATACTCCTTGCGTTGATCAGCACTCAATCCAGCTGCATAGTAAAGGTTTGATCCGGCAAAATTACTTCCGGAGCCACCAGACGTAGAATTCGAAGAATTTGTCGTGGGATTAGAGGAGTTAGAAGGTACCGCAGCTCCAGAGGTACCATTAATCGACCCTTGCATACTTATATCGGTCCCCGAGTCAGACTCTACAGAGGTATATGATACAGTGGCTGAAAACAAAAGAAAACCTAATGCAAGGCCTGTATATAGGAAACGTCTGCTTAAGGGTGCGTAATACTGATTGATACAAAAGAGAAGATATGAGTACTATAGCGTTAGATCTACGACGCTCTTATAAAGACTTCAATTTGATATCTCCAGTGCTGTTGAGAAACGGAATATCCCTAAGGAAGTTGCGGCATCTCTATTAGCGTTTTGCAAGAGTGAGAAGTATATTTAGTGTAAATATTCGCTTTAAGCTAAGCAAATCTGTTGTAAATAGTAAATATAGATTAGCGAAGTATTATAAATAAGTAAACTTTGAAAAAGAGAGTCCACAGAAAGATGCGCCGCGATGACGCTTACTAAGCTATCTTCGAGCGTGCTTCAATAACAGGTTTCTAAATATGATTAAATTTTCAATATTTTATAATGGTATTATTATTTTACTCTGCGCTCATCTTCAAATTCTGTCTTTGATTAACAATCAAGCTTCTCGTGAAAGTCTTGGCGCTCCTCACTTGAACTTTGGTAACAATTTTCTTTACAGATGATTCAAGCAGAGAAACGTCGGTAAAACCTGCGTTTATCTCCCGAAATTCGCGGGCAAGACGTGGATCATGTTTTATTCACAAATGAATCTACAATGGTTTTGATACATGATGTATAATCCTCGTGTGTTACCATAGAACCAAGAATACGTAAGTAGTAACATAGTGCAAATACGAGTTGAGCCTAAAAATAACACTTCACAATTAGCTTCTGCAATGTAGCAAAGTAGTACCCGTGTTTCTCTTGGTTACAAGGTTTCTTATCTTCTCCGATGCTAGCTCGATGCAGATGAGCCCATCTAGCCGATAATCCCGTGAAGGTAACCATCCCTCGGAAAAAAATTGTATACCCCATTTAGTGATCCAGTATCTCTAGAAACTATGCGTGTGTACCTGTCCTTTGGTAGACCCTTTATTTCTATGATACAAGCTAATCCGACTCGGATACTATACTTTCTATATTCTATATCACACGCGATGGAACTGCTCATATTCGTGACGTATTGAGTATTCAAAATATAATACACTAACTAAGTACACAACAACAGTTGTTATGTGCCGTCACTGGTTCTTATTCATGTGATACTTGGAGATCTCAATTTATTTATCGGCTTCGATAGCCTGCCGAATAACTTGCTCCACGTTTGGTGTGCGTGGGGTAATTGTGCACTTGAAAGGTCTGGGGTGTCTGAAGTGTAAGTTAGATCATGGGTCCATGCATATCGTCAAGAACACTTCTTACCTTATGAAGTTGGGGGTGAACTCCTCTTTCGGGATGATAGGCTACTTCATCAATGCTTTGTTGATATCAAAGCAAGCGAGGATCGACGCAACACCGATAAAAAGCTATCAGTGGGGAAGAGGAAGTCAAGAAAACGTTATCAGAGGGTGATGATGATGCAAACTAACAGAGTTGTCCGCGAAGTGTCTCCCGGGGCAGATACTAGTCAAAGTCAACGAACATAAATATAACAAATTATATTACGTATCCAGCGATAAAACCCAAAAGACGCACCGTCGACCGAAACCAAACGCTGCTTTATTCGAGTCCGTTGGTGGACTGTCACTTAACCATCTCTCTGGAACGAACTTGGTTGGTTCTGGATACTCTTCAGGGTTGCGTAACATCGCCCTTGTTGGCGTTAAAATTTGTCTTAAACGTGAATTTCGACTTACGGAATCTAAAAGGTGCTTACCATGCATTTGGCAAAATTGTGGTGCCTTTAGGGATGAGATATCCTCTGTATACGTCATCTTCCGTTGCAGTATGGGCCACAGCTATAGTTGAGAAGAATATACTCTTAGTTCCGTATTGATTACTGGGGAAACCTGAAATCGGTTTACCAAAGGGTGCTACCGTCTGCCATCTGGAAAAAATGTTTAAATTCATGAACAACATTGTGCTATCTAACGGACCTCATAACCTCTTGACATATAGCTCTGATGTATGGCAGGTTTGGTTTGTCTTCAAAACTCGGGAGAGTTTCATTACCAAGTACCTCATCAAGCTCCCTCTGGCCGCGACGCATCGCTTCAGGATATAAAACCATAGCAAGGATGAATATTAGAAGAGATGAAACAGTCTGTTGGAGTATGTGTTGTTAGTATACTAAATGCATAAATTTTGCAGAGTTGGTACCGTATCTCCTCCGGCTATCAATAAAGCTTTAGTTCATGCGTAAAGAAGCTATAGGAACGAAGGGACATACCCGCGTAGATAACACCTGCTGTTTTTGCGATCAAATCATCATTCGATGCCTTATTATCAGGTCCAGAGTATGTCTCTAACAACCTTCTTGTGATTGAGTAGCCACCCGTACCATCGAGCTATGTATGCTTAATTAGCTCATAGTATGACATACTTCAATCTCTTAACTACCATTTGACGTTTGACCATGTTGAATGGATCATATAGCATAGATCGAGAAAGCTTTATACCTTCCTTGACAGCATTCTGGAATTGTGCTCCAGGGAACCAAGCAGGGACATATTGCACTGCATAATCATTTGAGTCTCTCAGTGTCGCCTTGACTTAGAATTCAGACTTACAGATGGGTAGATAGTTCACAAGGAAAAATCTTTGCGCATCAGTTATGGAATCCATTCCCTGCTCTACGAGCTCAATATAGGGGTCTTGTTTCTCATGCACTAGCAAGTAAAACTCAATTTAAACGTAGGAAAGAGGTGACGATGGGGAGCTACCTTGGTAGCCATACGTTATCATGAGAATCAACTCTGCTGTTGTACTGGGGACATAAGCCATTGGTTTATGAGTAAAAAATTGAATATATACTCTCTAACATGGTCAGTATAATCCTTTGGATTATCCAACAATAAATGAAGCAATTTGTGCGCGGCTTTGGTCTGCTGTTCCTGGTATCCTACAGTGGCAAGAGGCTGGAAGAACTGATGAATAAACTGCCTTGAACGACGGTGTTCATCACCATAAGGCATCATGACCGTCATCCATGTCCATTCTTCCCTATAGGTATTTCAAACTTGCTCTGAGAGTTGATAGAAACATAGAGTTCAAAGTTCCTTACAGCTCTAGCATCATGTTGAGTGGTCTCGAAGAATAGTTGACTCCGCGTTTCTCAAAAAGATCAAAGGCGGCTTCGTATGAGTTGACGAAAAGGTATGGGACCCCAAAGTTCTGAATAAAAACAAGGTCGCCTAACAGCAGTCTCAAGTTATGGCTTCGTTATTTCGATCCTGAGAGTCACACTTACCGTACTCTTCACCCCATTTTCGGGCTGCCTCCCACTCATCAGAGCCAGGCATATCAAGAACATTTCCAATAATCGGAAGCCCCTTCGGACCAGGAGGATAAGGAAACTTTGTCAACGGCCTATGATGTCGATTCCAGACCTTCTTGAGAAAGTAAAAGGCATAGTAGATTACGATACAATCAAGGATGAGATAGAACATGGCTACAAACGGGGGAATTGTATGCAACGAATTGGCAAGAAGCCAGGGACGACTAAAAGACTAACTTTATAGAATGAATGATAGAATCGGGTTTAAGTAATACTCCGCATAAGTAGCTAGACAGGATGACAGAATCCATATAGGCAAAAGGGCTAGCAGTCTTAGGAGAAATACTATGGATCATGAGAAACTAGCGGGTGTTGATAATATCTCCTTTTAATTTGTGATGGAGCACCAATCAGGTTCCTTACCTTAAGGAGTCTACAACAGGTGAAGAATCCTCTATAAGTAAAACTGACTAACAGAGAACTCATATTTGTTACAAGCGGTGTACTCACTGTGAGGTGGAGAGAACCCATAGGAACGACATCACAAGGTCCATAATGGAGTTTACTTTCAATCGACGATTGTTACAGATACGAGTATTCCGAAACTTTTATAAGTACGCGTCTTCACATATTGATGATATTCTAATAGAGTCTAGTCTCATGATATTAGAGTTCATCATGAGTCCTTTGAGGAGAATGGAGAGTTTAGACAGTTATGCTTAGATGATAATCGATATTAGTAGTGAAAAATATCAGTTCCCCAGCAAAAATTGATTATGGAGTTGACGTACAGAGAATAATAAGCTAAAAGGATAACATTAGTGTGTTCACTCTATGATATATCGGAGGTTAATCTTGTCTATAGGATATAAGAGGATAAACTCTATCCAATAGAAGTGTGAGAAACCAAGAAAATTATATTGACTTCGACGTTGCCGTAAGGTTATATTAAAGCATATTTATAGAGTGATTATCCCATTAAGGATGTGATTGTCTAGCATCCATTTGATATTCTCGTAGTTGTATGATAGGATTGTGAAAAGCGATGTGTTAATTTCGTACATCAACTATCAACACTCATATACATGAGGATCTTCCAAGAAGTAGAAAATTTGACGTCCTTATGCATCTGCATCGATCGATACATACTCATTTTCTGCGTCTGTTCCGACGTTCATCGAATCACCTAAGACGAGTTTGACAGATTTGACTTCAAATCCATGGAAAGGGAGCATGATTTCGAAATCGCCTCTTGAACCGTCGTTCGCGCGGAAAACACTTAATTCTTCGAGATTATCTTCCAATATATTCGTAATGAAAGCCTTTGCAACTCCAAAACCACCGAAATCCGGAGGAACGCCTGGGCGTGCCCTCCCATCGCCTCGAAGACACGCAAAATGACTGTTTGTACTTGTCCTCACCAGAATCATCTTCTCCGCGTTTAACTGTCTCCAAGAATACATTAGGAGCTCCACGGATGCTAAACGGCGGTCTAGCTAGATTAGCAATGTCCCTTACGAAGCTTTCCGACACAAATTGAACTACAACATTGAATCGTTAGTCCTGTTTCAGTATATTTATAAGTGCAGAATCTTACTGTGGAGAGGGAATTGAAGAGATAAGCTGCCTGTGCAACATCCGACTGCAAGAAATGTCCTATATGAGGCAAAACTGCCCAAGAGAAGTCATGCTCTCCTAGTCTTTACGTCAATTATGGATGGGATTGAAGCAAGATTTACGAACCCTGGTCTTGATCAGCATCAGGAGCTGTTGCTCCACGGAGCAATGATATGCGCAATACATTTCCGGCGCATCCAAAGCCGTACTTGGATTCGGATAGTATAGCTACTCCATAACCATACTCACTCAAGTCAGCGTACTTATGCGCACAGACTTCGAATTTAGCAGCATCCCAAGTCGTATTTTTGTGTGTTGGCCTCTGGACGTATCCGAATTGTGTTTCATAGAAAGCGTTGTCATTGTGGATATTGAGGGGAAGTTCGAACTTCAAGAACTGATGACGCTCGTGCCAGTCTACATGTGCATCGAATCGGAAGAATGGTCTTGAGTTTGGATCAACGGAAGCTGATACGGCATCCAAAGATATGATAATATTCGCAGTGCTTTTTCCGAACAGGACTGTGGCAGATAATGATGCACGAAGAGGACCTCTAGCGATAATTTTAAGATCGGAGAATCTAAGAGGTGTCCGCTTCTCTAGATGATGTATCTCCACGTCCCAAGCATCCCAGTAACCAGGTCTATCCTCAAAGATAACCATGCCACCAGACTCACCCTGCACGAGAAGTTCCCGACTAATATGGTTATGTGAGCTTAGAAGAGAGAAAAGTAACTATAGGCAATACCCGATTTGTTTGTCGACTAGACTCGATATGCGCCCATCACTGATAGTCATCTCAACAAAAGCATTACGAAGAATGAAATTTCCCATATTGTCCACATAAGCTACAAGCATCAGCAAGACTTTGGGTTATCACGGTTATAGAACTCACCAGAGGCCACATTACAATCGGCGAATAAACCACGATGACCCACGAAGCCATTCCTTCTTGAGCCTGGAGAAGGGCAAACCCACTCTTCCCATCCTCTGCAGTTTGTACTATAACATTCTTCAAAGTCGAGGCCCTAAGCCCAGTCAGAGGTATCTGGACCACTTCCAGTCGCGGGAACATTGTAGTATTATATGCAAGAAGCGACCCAGAGTTTGCAGTTGAAAACGGACCTCTGAGATGGATGAAGAACTTGCAGAACGAAGAAGAGCTTCGAATGCCTCGTCAAGGAGAGCCTTACCTTGCTCCCTTACCTCTGCATAATACTGTTCGGCATCCTCATAAACCATTCCACTACAGAGTAAGTCAATGAAAAGGTAGTCTGGTTGAAGACTTGGTAAACTGACATAGCAGATCCAGGCAGTACTTGAATGTCATGTATCGTATCAAGCTGGGTCCGTGGTATATAAGAATGATCACAAAAACTCACCATCATGAACTAATTATGTATGGTTTATAAGTAGCCAAGGCAAATAGAATGAATATTTCTACTTACATTGACAGAGAAGAACTTTCTCCCATAGTCGTTAATCCTCTGGAATGGATAATCATACTTATTTGCGTGGAAAACAGAAGCAAGAGTAGCTACAAGCTGAAATCATGAAATAAGTTTTGACGTTTTCGTATGTAATCATACTAATTTTAGCTACCTCGATATCTCTTAAAAGGATCTCCGATTTTCTGTTGCCTTTCTTGATTGATCCTAGAAAATACGCGTCAAGACAAACCATTCTTCTCGAGCTATTTAGTCGACCAACCATGCGACGTGTAAGTTCCACGATGAAACTAAGGCTTAATTAGCGAACTGAGAGTAGCTTTTGTACGATAACAGCCATAGGGAAAACAAACCTCAAGGTACAATTCTCCATGCCACGTGGGCAATTTCTGGCCATTTGCACTTGAGCTTTCAATATCACGGAAGAAATCTTCTACAGAGTGTCCCATATCCACGACAGGTAACTCCCGAGTTTCATTTGCAACGGCTCGAATACGACGAAGCTATCGAGTGATAAGTATACTGTGTTTAAGACTAGTACAGAAAGATTTGAACTTACATTTTCAAGCATTTTATTCAAGGGACCTCCTCCTCCGTCACCGTTACCAAAGGCCAGTAAGGCTGTATTATTGGATTCTAAATTCTGCGAAGTACAAAAGATAGTTTAGCATGTGAAGTAAACTACGAATAGGCCTTGATCACCTTATGGTTCGCCATGGCCTTGTTTACATCACCCACTGTAGCTTGCGCAGTATAGGTATCTACAGGTGTCATGTGGCAAAGTACTTGTGTACCATCAATACCTACCCAATTAAACCTATATTATGGTACATTGGATATAGGCTCGTTTCAAGAATAAATATATATGCACGTACGTGCTTGAAGGGAATACGTTGATATTATTCCTATATGAATAACGGATTTTCAATATGGTTCATGACTCTATGTGATCGAACATACCAAGATAGTTTCTGAGTAAAGAAGTACTTCATCCCTGCGCTTCGCATGAGCTGGGGATATGCACCTGTTAATCCAAAGGAATCAGGTAGCCATGCCGTTTCGCTTCGAACTCCGAAACGAGATTCAAAAAATCGTTGTCCAAGAAGGAACTGTCGAATAAGAGCCTCTCCAGATGGCATATTGGCATCGTTCTCAACCCAACTTCCACCTACGAGATGAAATTGCCGGATTTGACATGCTCGACAACACGATCAAAGAGTTTTGGATAAAGCTGTTCAAGCCACTTAGTTTGTTGCGCCTGACTTGCAACAAAGCGATGCTCTGGATAACGAGCCATGAGATCAAGCTGAGTCGACCAGCTGCGAGCAACCTTCTGTTGTGTGACTCGAATGGCCATAGCCAAGCCGTCTGATAGAGTACAGTTGATAAAGCCTTTCATTAAATTGTAGATACGATAAGTTGGGATAGAAAACATACGTCAATGTGACAATTTCCAATTCCCCACACAGCAATTCGTCCTTCACCTTCCTGGTAGATTTTATCACCCTTCGCCTCCCAACCTTTTCCTAATATACTTTCTGCGGCTGAGCGAGCTTTCGCAATGCTACCTTCATCCTCAGAGTTAAAGATATTCATAATCTCATTTGCACAAGTAAGAGCCTTGTTTTGCAAGGGGCTGTTACCAGGTAGTGTATCTGAAAGTTCGCGGAGTGTTGTGAAATCCCAGAGAAGACGCCAGGCCTCTTCGTTTGGAACAACGAGATCTGCACTTGCGAGAGAGAAGTAGCGGTTCATATCAGGAGGTGCTATAGTATCACCATTATTGGGGACACCGAACATTCCATTGCAACTGCTTTCTATAATAATCTCATATATTCCTCTTTCGCGAGCTTCACGGGGTATGATATGGTCGACACGTCGGTCCCCACCATAGCCACCAGTGATTCCCTGTAGGGGAGTACCGTCAGGCGCGAAAATCATAGCCTCGCATCCCGGATCAAATTCAAGCTGGACCCGTTCATACTTTGAAAATGACTTCGGTATAGTAATGGAAACCTTCCACCAATGGTTTGTCCATGATGGACCAAAGGAATCTCCTTTCTTAGCTGGACGGTATCTTTGTTGCATAGCTTCTTCGAAAGATGGCTTGGACAGTCCAGGTGCGCTCCATACGCGAAGTCTGACATTCTCTGGGCCATCTAATCTTTCGTGAAAAAGAACAGAAGAGAGGTTAACATCTGAGAAATGGCCTCCAGTAAACTGAGAAAGTCTGGATTTAGTCAGGGATTTAATCCATTTTTCTCCCGGACCAAGATTGATTTTAGGATAGCTTTCTGCATCCACTATTGGGACGGAGGTCATTGTTCATTTACTACTGATATATGTTCATTCTTCAACGTCATGATGTTCGCATGTGAGTTCCCCAGATCATGTGATCGCTAGTATCTAAGATTTACTAGATTACATCCGTGCCTTGTGGTATCAGTGACTCGGTCAGTAGCGAAACATTGCATGCCAGACAAGTAGAATCAAGACCTCTACTACTAAGCGTACATAGAACAAAAAAAATCATAAAATATCGTATCAGTCATAGCGTTCCATAAATATCGTAAATAAATCAAACTACTACGTAAAGAGAAGCTATCCGCGTGGCTGTTAACGACAATAACTACATAGTGTATATATCCTCTTATCAAAAGATTCACTAGGAATAGGAGAAATAAGCTCAAGAATCTTGTGCTGACTAGCGCCTCGTATAGAAGTGTTAGTACCGTTCTTGGAGAGAAGTAACCGAATGCGTTTGTGGTATACTTCCTTGATCGGATATTGGGTGAGGCGGTAGCTTCTTATATTGACTTATACGAAGAGAGCTGTGTCGAGCTTCACAGAGATCCCCTGAACGTTCGTCATCGAGCTCATAGAAGGCCTGCTCTCGTTGATGCCGGCTACTTCTTTGTTGATACTGAGACCGGGTATCATCTAGCGACCCCTCTCTACTCCTTTCTAAGTATTCAGGTGTGTGCTGAGCTGGTCTACGTGAGTGGGCGTAGGTGCTTCTGGAGATTGTGACAAAAGCAGCATTCATCAACCTCCCGTGGTAACAATCTCCGTCTGAGGTTGGGTGCGTCGTTAAGGTAGGACCACTAGCTTCGGAGTACGCCTGATTTACTAGAATACGAGAAAAGATTGGGTCATCCATACCAGCTATTGATTGGTGGGGTCTGTCATTTTGGGATTCTTGAATGCAGGAGTTTAGTTATCACAGAAATAATATAATTCTTGGTGCTTCACCTTTTGAAAGCAAATGCGAAGGTTTAGTCTTCTTCCTCTTGACCCATTGATCCTAATAGAGTCTTCTTTACCTAGGGCTTTTCCCGTGCTATCTTGTAGTAGCCTGTGCTTCTCTTCTAAGGTATCTAAATCACGATGTAGCTCACAAGATAGTCTATGCATGATTTCTGGGCGAAGGTGAGTATCATACTTGAGTTCCCCATTATAGACAGATTTGTATCCTTGGGGGCAAGGCGTACGTGGTCCACCAGGCGAATCAGAGCGTCTGTAAGTCATATCACATATCTGTTCACTCTTGATCCCTCCTTGACTCATAAAATCACTAAACAATTCCTTCCTGATTGTAATACGCCTAGCCACTTTATCTGTTTCTATCCCTCGCGTCCTGTGTACAATATAAACGCATCCATGCCACAGCTCTCTAAACGTTTCACGAAAGTCAAAGGCATGACCCAAAGCACAGATACGGGACATATTATCTCCGTTACTTTGGCCACATATATCATTTGATAGTGAATTTGATGAATAATAGTCTGAGTCTGCAGACAAATTGCAATAAGGTTTGTATGAAAACGCTTTGATGTGAAGCAACGCGAATATTCTATAAGTATCCTGTTAGTTCTGACAAGAGGCTGAGGAATAAAGATACTCACGTCATTTCTACGGTTTCTGCTATCGCACCTATACCGATATTGATATCGTCAGCAGTCCTAAGCCCTGATTAATCCGATTATTCTCTCTGATGAGACGAGTGCATACATATATTTAGTCTAGATATAGAAGGTTATGATTAATTTCGTTTTGTAAGGTTTGTGGCTACTTACATCTTTTACCACTCCGACTAAGCTTAATACAGAAAGAAAGGTTGCTTGCCAGAACGTTAGGAATACTATTTAGAATGTAGCTATCTGATCTATTACAAACGTATATCAGAACGCTGTCACATACCGACAGCTTTGATTGCAAGTAGCTTTAATAGTGGCCGGTGCTGAGAGATCCGACTCGCTATTGGCACATATAACTGAATCAGACAATACATTGCAACCGAGACAGATATGGATACGATTATGGTTATCTGAACAATACCATTATATGATTAGCAGCGATTGTGAGGAGTGGAGCTCCATACATATACATGACCCCATCCGGGGACCAGGAGGATTCGCAATAGAGCCCTTGATAGTCGAGAATGACAGCAGCTAGTGTAGTCCTATATATCGAGTAAATTACAAAGTTCTTGAGAGCAAACGAGTCCTCTCACGTTGGTCGAATGAAGCAATACTGTAAAACTCCCCATTTCATAATTTGAAGGAAGTAAAGGCCATCCTGAGAAAAATATAAGAGAGGGTCTTCACATAGTAGGATCGATACATACTTTAGGTTTTGGATGGATAGAACCTAGAGGGAACATCCATTTCTTGATAGGCATTCCTTTCCTGATGGCTTCACGATCATTTTCTTTACTGAGGCCAGCCTATATGTAGAGTAGATGGATCAGATGCATCCTATCGAATATACACGTGACTATTACGGGTCTCACCTTGAGAAATATAGACTTCTGCTCATCTTGAGATGGGGAAACATATAAGAGAAGGAGATAGAAGAATGAAGTCAGTACTGTTGACTCATAACAGTCGCGAATAAGGAGCAAGGGCGTGGAGTTGTTCTGGGGTTTTAAGACTTAGTTTGATGAATGTCTAAAAAGAAATTCCGAGTTCTTACCCAGAAAAGATATGAAGCGAAACTGACGACCGAGTAGATGGGGACCATTAACAAGATTCGCACGATATCTAGAGTATTACATGTATGAGTATTTGTTAACTCTTGGAGATGGAAGGATTCATTACAACGCTGTTCATGCTTCTATATGTAGCTTCAGCTGGGAGTTTTCTTAAGTATGGTTATTATGTCAATACATACATTGGTATACCAGGTCAAATGTTTATAGATGAGCCACAGAGATATCGCCGTTGATGTTACTGCGAAGAAGCCTGACACTATCCAACCAATCTAGGGGTAACTATTAGCGTCTTCCTATAGTAAATCAAGAACTTGGCTTACATGATGCGCTGGAGAATAAAGTAAGCTCATGTCATGATGTTGAAAATAACAATCTGGTCTGATAACATACCTTGGATGACTATTCGTCCATCTTGATCAGTGGTGGAGAAGGAAGCTCTGAGTGTCTTTTGAAGCATTTAGATTCTGACATGCTTGCTCAAGCACTCCAGACCTGAGTTATTGCTATAACAGTTGCTTGAAGATAGCCCCTATTTCGAATCTGCTAAGTAATATTAAACACAAACTATATGAACAGTGTAGGTATGTAATAGATTTCTGAAGTGTGGCTTCATTCGATAGCACGTATCGGAGTATAAGATAGTATGCAACCAGGCTATGAAGACATAACCCGTACACTGTACTGAGCAAACGATTAAAGTCGGTTAGAGAGCCATTACTATTATACAACAGTGCTTACCGAATGAATGACATATACGCCATATTTAGTAAAACTATGTAATCAAGGCTTATAACATGTGATTATGCAGATATTAAGGAAAGAAAGAAAAAAGTCGGTTAGGATCTGTTCCTCATCCCATGTACATTCAAACTACAGAAAGCTAGTCTTTAGTAATCACCAAATCCCAAAGGCTTGGTTTTCAATAAAAGTAAGAATTTAACCATTAACTTAACGCTGATAAAGTGCATAATTAGCTCGCGACGAAAGTCAATTAACAGACTTCAACATAAAAACAAATAATTATCTCATATCTTCGTTACTGGGTGGTGTCCGACATTTATGACGTGTTTCACGTTTCATCGATGTAGCTATTTATATAACATTTTAAAATAGGTATTAAAACACGGGTTCAAAATCACCAGCAGTGTTCCTAGAGCATGTTTGCGCAAGTACCCCATAGAGATTGGTGTGTTGTCTCTCGGGTTGTATCACTTGGTATTGATTTGCTCTTTCTTTCCAAGCGTAAAAATATGTGCACTTGTCAGGGTATCTTCGTCATAATTTGCATTTCTCATGAACATACTCAAAAGGGGTATAGCGGACAAAATTTCTCAAGCTGAAGTCCGTGTTTTATCATGAGGATCGCCCTGTATAGCAAATGCAGTGCAAACCTACTTGGTTCAGAATCTCCGCTCGAGATCATAGCCGTCAGAAACACTCGCACTCTTTCACTGTAGTCGTAGCAAATATCTCCAGATATGAGCGATGTCCGTAACCTTTTGTCTTCTGGAACCAGATTACTAGGGATGACGGCCGCCTGAGGCCGGTTTAAAACATAATATGTTTTATTTTGAGAAATGGCCGCAAGGGTTACAGTCAGCTTGAAGCGATTATGCTTATTATTATTATTGACGATGTCTCTGTTAGGTACACAAATACTTCTTGAAACGTATATTACGATATACGTGAAACATGGGTCAATTGCGTATTACACAATAACGACGGGCACCGGCCTTGACGAGCTGCTATAAAAGCTTGGGGGCTCAAGCCTCAATACACCAAGTCTGAATCTCTATCTATCCTATATTGTCAACGTACCCGATATGACTGGCTCGGAATCTCTTCGTGAAGGACACATAGTTGCTTTCACTTTGCCTTTCTGGGGTACGGAAGTTTCTTGTGCTTCTATACTAAAATGACTTTGCGCCTAAACAAACCCATGATACAGGGCATACAAAACCTTTGTGTGCCTTTCTAGCGAAAATTATTCGCGTAAAACAGATCAATATAACCCTTTTTGCAGCAGAGAATATGCATGAAAAAGCAGTACAGGAAGTTGACAGGCAGTTCAATCTTGAGGAAGAGAAGTCTTTAAGAGATTGGATTCGGTATGTAAGCTTATCTTAGCTATTATTTCCATCTTGTTTATTGTCCTTTAGTATCGCTGCACTTCCTCGTCTTGAAGACCCCTTTATACATGATGAACTACAAATTGCTTTTATCGCGCAATACAAAAAACTCTGGGCCGGGGAATCTATAGCTGTTTCATACGAAAGTAATAAGTTCTATGAAGCAGTCGTTCCTCCACAACTCGTCATTCTTGATGTGAGTCACCAGTCAATATAAGCCATTAACAGTCTTACAAGTACCCAGTTCTTTTGTTACAAGTCAATGGTAGGTATTCGTGGTATCAGTGGGAGCAGTGTCCCAGTCTATGCTTGGCAGTCATGTGCTTCGTCTTCTCTCTTATTTTTATCTGGTCCCGAAGAATTTGGAGGATACGGCGACTTAGCGGAGAAAATAGAAAAAATCGAAGCTGAGGATGATGAGACAAGGGAGGAGAAAATCTGTGAAGTAAGCTTAACAAAGCGTTTTGAAATACTTGGCAAATTCTGACTTCTATATCAGATTTATCGTAAGGATATGGGTAACTTAGTCAAACTTCCGGGTATCCTCCCATGTACGATTATGAATATAGACCTCAACTAGTAAGATCATCAAGGACTAATAATTAAATTGTTATTGGTATATTGACTACTTCGTTATCAAGTCGTCCTCGCCCGTCAGCGAAGTGTATCTTATACTTTTTCTGCAACATGTTCATAGGTATGCGTCGATAAGGCCTATCAATGTTTCCTTCTAATCTAGATAAAGATTCTTCAAGGAGAGTGACGGTATTTTACACCAAAGCAATGTTCACTTCGAGGGTGGGGTTCTAGAGAAATGGCAGGAATGGCTCGGAGACCGGCCATCAATCGCTATAGGACCCGTTACTCCAATGCCTACTCTAGAAGAAGTAAAAATGCAAATAGTATCTGATGACATTTCAAGTAAAGTTGAATCATTCCTCAATGATGCATATGATACCCATGGTCCAAATTCTGTTGTCTATGTTCGTTTCATTTTATCTCATATCTCAGGATGGTGTCTTATCATTGATACTGCTAGGTGTCATTCGGTACAGTCTGGTGGTCCCCTGAGCCTGAGAAAATCTGGGCAGTTATCGAAACACTAATTGAGAAAGGCGTACCTTTCGTAAGATCAAAGATAAAAAAACACTATCACGTCAGATAATTGATCACTCTGTAGCTTTTCAGTCATGCATCGCCTGCTGCTGTCATTCCTGAGGACATTGTGGAAAAGGTCAAGATGTCTGGAAAAGGATTTATGTCCCGTTGGCTTCCACAACAAATGATTCTCCGCCATAAGGTTCGCATTTGATATCGCGATAGTGGTCAGAACCTTAACTGAAAAACAAGTTAAATAGGCATGTGGGTGGTTCTTGACTCATTGTGGCCATAATTCTGTCACAGAGTCTCTCTTGGCTGGTATACCGATGTTTGTCAACTCTCTTTCAATAATTCCGATATTTATTCTTACGATTTCCCCAGGATATGTTGGCCATTTGATGGAGATCAACCATTTAACGCAGCAAATGTCTGTGGGACGCATGATGCTGGATATGAGCTACTGGAAGTCCGGCTCGGGAATGGACTTCGTCCAATACACCGTCTTGGAGACAAATGTCCAGAGGGAACAGTTGATGCTGTTCGTCGCGAAATGTCCGAGGTTTTAGATATGGCTCGCGGTGAGGACGGGCTCGTCAAGCGCCAAAATGCGCAACGACTTGGCGAGCTTTTCTCTGAGACATGGTCAGCATCAGGCCCTGGATGGGTGGTTCTCAGAGATCTTGTTAAATCTCTTCATTGAATCGCTAGAATGTTCGTATTTCTGTTTTCTCTGTATGTCCATCCGTTATATCTATCGGTACAAATTGCTTTATTCTACAGGCTAGATAATAGTTGGCTCTTACTATTCTTGTGCGTAGTCGTATCATATAATACTATATTACAGATTCCAACCTTTCTGGTACTTGATATAGATACTTGATGTCCGAGTTCTTTATCTTTATAAGCCAAAGTATTCCAGCAATTCTTGTAGTTTTTGTGATTACATAAGTTACGTACAAATGTGGTAAGTCGGCTCTCATGTTTTCTCTTTGGAGCTCCACAAACCATTCAGATGACTACGAGCTTGTAAGACTGAAATAGATCCATTGAAAGGGCGAGTCACAGTGCGAAATTGTTCCGAGGACAAGAATATCTAGTATCTAATTGAAGAATAATCAGTATGAATATACTCATGATTAGCAACCTAGTTTACTCTGCTACTATGTCAACGGGCGCCGTTATTTGAGGGATAAGTATTTGACTAATGCTTGACAAACTGTGACTTATCACAAGAGACTGGTCCGATAATAATTCTAATAAGTCGGTGAGTAACTTTAATCAAACATAGAACTGAATCAATTAGGTTACGAATTGAAATCAGAATAAGTCTAGAAACACCGTAACTTACGAAAGTTGTGTGGTTACTTTTGCCAAGTAATCGGAGTGTAGTCGCGATCATAGGCCTGCAATTTAATTTTTCCCGAAGAATCAACGTAACGTATGTTTTCATTTTCTATCAATAGCACAAAGTTGTCAAACATTAATTCACCACAAAACAAATGCCAGCGCGTATGTTTTACCTTACAATCGGTTAGACCTCGGCCCTTATGATCCATATCATCCGATATGTTTTTTGTCAACGGCCAGACATTCCATATATTTTCCGAGAGAGAATCTGTATAAAACATGAGCTGTATCCAGCTGCATCCATATCCTCAGCGCAAAACAGGACTTTGACATGTTCCAGAAATCCCTTCTTCTTTCTCTTGCTTTTCTTGCGATCGCCCGTGGTCAGCAAGCCGGGACCCAGGTCGCAGAAACACACCCTGCCCTCTCTGTTCAGACATGTACGACTGGCGGTAGCTGCACTACTGTCCAATCTTCAGTTGTCCTCGACTCCAACTGGCGCTGGCTGCATTCGACTGCTGATACCACAAATTGTTACACCGGTAACACCTGGGACGCGACTCTTTGTCCAGATCCCGACACTTGTGCCGCTAACTGCGCCCTTGATGGTGCCGATTACACCTCTACATACGGAATTACGGCTTCTGGTAGTGATCTGAAGCTTCAATTTGTAACTGGAGCGAACGTTGGCTCTCGTGTATACCTTATGGATGATGAAAGCAACTACAAGATGTTCAAACTCAACAATCAGGAGTTTACATTCGATGTCGACATGTCAAACCTCCCTTGCGGTCTGAATGGTGCACTCTACTTCGTTCAAATGGATCAAGATGGCGGCATGTCTCGCTTCCCTGGAAACAAGGCCGGCGCAAAATATGGAACCGGATACTGTGATACTCAATGTCCGCAAGACATTAAGTTTATCAATGGAGAGGTAAATTCTACTTTTCTTTTAGTCCTCGTACTTGTCATTAATAAAATAAATGTAGGCAAATATCCTTGGCTGGGAGGGCTCTTCTAATGATGCCAACTCTGGTACTGGTCAATATGGTACTTGCTGTAACGAGATGGATGTTTGGGAAGCCAACTCCAATGCAGCGGCTGTAACTCCCCATGTATGCACAGTTACCGAACAAACACGCTGCGAAGGTACAGACTGCGGTGCTGGTGATGATAGGTACAACGGAGTTTGTGACAAGGATGGTTGTGACTTCAACTCGTACCGTATGGGTGATACGACCTTCTTGGGCAATGGTCTTACCGTGGACACCAGTGCTCCCTTCACTGTTGTTACTCAATTCATTACATCTGACAACACCACCACTGGTACCCTTTCTGAGATCCGCCGCTTGTATGTACAGAACGGTGTCGTTATCCAGAACTCAAAGACCAACATTGCAGGAATGGACACATTCGACTCCATCACCGACGACTTCTGCAATGCTCAAAAGACTGCCTTTGGTGACACCAACTCCTTCGAGACTCGTGGTGGTCTTTCTACTATGGGCGACGCCTTCAATGCTGGAATGGTTCTCGTAATGAGTATCTGGGATGACTACGCAGCTAACATGCTCTGGCTCGACAGCGACTACCCAACTGACGCAGACCCATCATCGCCAGGTGTTGCTCGTGGACCCTGTGCACCTACGTCTGGTGTTCCTAGTGATGTCGAGTCTCAGAGTCCGGGTGCCTCCGTAACATTCTCTAACATCAAATTCGGTGACATCGGCTCCACTTTCTCGCAGTGAATGCGCTATGGTTATTTCTTCTGAATAGCTATTTCATGTACATATATATTGTTGCATATGTGTAGGTAGAGCTCGTGTTCTTGAAGCGAATCAAAATTCGCTTGCGGATCTGAATGTATGCATGTTTTTCCCTCCCTTAGTTTTTAAGATCCCGATCCTAGATAACCTACAAAACTATTTTTTAGTACCATGAAGGATCTTGAGCTCACCTAGTTATTAAAAGGACTAATTGATAGCGAGGGTTGAGCCGTAAGAAGTAGGTCGGCAAAGAAGTTACAAATGCCTCTAGAGTTGAGTGATTTCTTGATGGAACTCAATGTGAATCGGTTTCAGGTCAAAATGAGCAGGGAATTATATATTTATATCCCGAGACGTAACAAGTCTTTACTAAAACATACATTACAGGTCATTAAAATGGGAGGAACCGAATCGTCAACAAATACAAAGCAAGAAACAAGAAAATATCATCTTAGACTGGTGACCCTGCCACGGAGGATTTTTCATCTGAGAACTCAGCCTTGCCACCTGAGTGTGCTTTAACTTCATCAAGAGTTTTCTTTCCAACATTTGGCTTGATCTTCCAGGCTGTAAAGACATGTCCTTGTGCGAATACATCCTCGATCTCCTCAAGCGTACGGCCTTTCGTCTCAGGGAAACAGAAGAACACGTGGATAAAAGCGGCAAAGTTGAATGTCTATGGAAATAGTACTTTTAGTACTTTGAATAGTTTGGATACTGAAACGTAGTAAAGACTTACACCGAAGATAAAGTATGTCTTCCAGGCGATGTTGGACAAGCCGGGGGGAACAGCCCATGCGAGAGCAAAGTTGAAAAGCCAGTTCGCACTGGTACTAAGAGAAACCGCCTTTGCGCGCACTCGCATAGGGAAGATCTCGGCAGGATACGTCCAAGAAACGGGTCCCATAGTGATCGCAAAGGAGCAGACGAAGAAGTACGAGCAAACAATGATAGCCTTTGTCGCCGCTCTATGACCAGATATAACCCAAAGTTTGTCTCCATCAACTTCACCCCATTGCCCGAAGCGAGCCTGAAGTCCACCGACCAACATCAACCAGAATCCCATGAAGGCAAGACCTTAAGAAATCGTTATATAAGTCTTGTGTTGTTCAGTATTATACAAACATACTAACCAATAAGAAGCATGGGTCTTCTTCCCCATTTATCAATGTAGATGATCGCTGGTACGGTGAAAGCAACATTCAAAACATATTGAACAGAACTAGCAATCAGATTTGCACGTCGACCAGTCAATCCAGCGCCCTCGAAGACCTGATTTCAACAAAGCGTTTAGTTGTCGTTCGAGTGAGCTTCTCCATGAAGATACGATGCTTACCAGTGTCACAAAGTACATAAGCACGTTCATTCCCTAGACAAGAATAAGACTCTGCTTTTACAAAACTTAGTCAATTTTAGAACGAACCGTGAGTTGACTGTAGAATCAAGTTACGTAAGTACGGAGATTAAGAGGCAAAATAACTAAATTTACCCACCTCCACATCTGTAAGCTAGTTCCAAGTCCTACGCGGCGAAGAACGCCGGGTTTCAGAAGATCAAGATAGCTCTTTGCGCCTTCAGCACGTTCGAAAAGTACCTGTTGACGGATTTCCTCGAACTCAAGTTGAACTAAGGGGTTATTCGGATCACCTTTCCCATGTAGGTCGGCAAGGACTTGTAAAGCTTCATCTTCACGATCATGATCCATAAGCCAACGTGGGGACTCCGGGAACCATAACATTCCGATAGCAAGAATAATACCAGGGATCATCTGAAGGCCCCATGGAATTCGGAAAGAAGCGACCCCATTGATGTAAGAGCATCCAAATTGAATGAAGTATTGAATCAGAATACCCCATGTGATAGACCATTGCTGAAGCGAAATCATCGATCCACGGATATTAGGTGCAGTAACTTCAGCTTGATATAGGGGCACCGTAGTTGACGCGAATCCGATAGCGATACCAGAAATAATACGCCCAACGACGAGCATTCCACGGTTCTAGAGTTTTGATTGTTGAGAAAAGCTACTAAACTAAGACTTGAAAAGGACTAACTTGAGCTGCACATTGTAAGATGCTCCCAATTGTCCAAATCACACCTGATAAGGCAATAGTATTCTTGCGTCCTAACATATCTGCCAACTTTGTCACCATTAAAGATCCAAAGAAAGAACCTGCAGGCATAGATGCAACAATCGCCCCCTGTTGATTCGAAGATGGCTGAAGAAACTATAAGTATAAATGATGGATGGTATATATTAACACACTTACACTATTGAAGTATGCAAGGTATGAAGGATTCTTGGTGGTTCATAAGAATTAGCACATATAATAGTTTTTATACTGTAAACTAATTACTTACAGTCAGCACTCCGGACATGGACGAAATGTCCAGTCCGAAGAGTCCACCACCAATACATGCGAATGACCCTACAATAAACTGTGAAAATAAAATCGTTTAGTATCTTGATGTATAAGTGTCTGAATAAAGAAACGCACAGGGTTTGAAGCAATTGCTGAGCTATACTGATACAGAAAATATGTTATTCAGACAATGATGAGTTTAGTTACGTTACGCGGACTTACACCTTTACCCATATTGACTAATAGACAAAAATGGGAGAGAAGAAAGGCTGGAGACTGGCGCCAAGCAAAGAACGGTGACTTTGACCTTCGTCCATTTATACAGAAGACTAATGCTTCCTACTACGTCTATTCCAGTCTTCGCGGACCGTGAGCATGTGGAACATACTTAACATTTTGATGCTCCTGTGAGAACCGATTTAAAATACTGATCCGGAAAGTTACATTCTCTTTTCCCGACTTGGTTGAAGGTCACAAGGTAATTATACTACCAAGCGGGCAATACAGTAATTGATCTTGCCCCTGGAAAACATACGGTTCGGGATTGAAAATTGTCTCGCTTAGCAGAAAACTACCGACATTACATTGGGCGACAGTCATGCGACTCATCGAGTTTCACAAGTAGCATTAACAAGAATTTGATGAAAGATCAGATAGTCTCAAGTAGCAAGCCGATAACCCTTGTTTTTGTAATGGGTCTATCTAAAACAAGGTAGTGAACAACAGAATTTGTAGAAAAAGATGCATGCAAAGCAGACACAATATGTTGTCATCCGGAACCGGGATTATCGATGTGAAGTTCAGGAGAGATCATAAGTAAGAAGCACAGTATTCGATATTAGATTACCTTTTCCGTTGGCCCATGTAAGAAATTACCGAGCTACACAGACGGAGATTAGAGCGGGAGTCGTAGTCGAAGACATGCTTCTTGACTTCGTATCTTCGGACAGATTTGTTGAATAGAAGTTGGATCTCCAACCTTGCACTAGTAGTAAGATGCATATGGAGACAAGTGGGTAGTTATGACCGCAACGTCATATAACCTAAGCATGTGGATATAGTAACGATTGTAATCAACTTATCAAGAAACTCATGAGAATAGGTGAGATCCGTTCCAAGCCAGACAGGTCACCAGATCACAACGTGACGTTTCAGAGATGCTTAGTAAGCCGTAGTGCAGTAACGCTCATTGGTAGATACTAGCACACTCGCTACTAACTATTAGTGGAAAGCACCGTCTCTGATCGATAAACTCATAAAAAGTATAACTCGGGGCGAAATCACAAAGTTTCACATGCATGACAGCGTGCCTTAGATACTGTATTCATCGTATTCATCGTACAATCGTACAGGAGCCAATACTAAACTTTCATGTAAATTTCAATATCATGATGTTTTTGCTAATCTTGCAATCCCCGCTAACATCTCCACACCCGCTTTGGCACCATCTACAACCTTTACCTCTCCTAGACCAGCATCTCGGACCCCTCTTTTGACAAGCTCTTCCATGCCTGCCATTCCAGCACATCCTAAAATGATGACATCCGCTCCCATACTCGCCATTTTTGCTGAAGTTTCTATCATCCGTGTTTCAATATGAGATGGGTCGCCTTCACGCAATTCAACAACACCGAGACCACTGGTAACTACTCCAGCAAACCTCTCGGAATTTGCTCCAAGGAAAGATCGCATACCAGAAATGAGGGTATTTTTAATTCCAGTACCTGTAGTGACAACACCGAATCGCTTTCCAATTAGCATTGCATGAACGACCCCCGTTTCAAAAATTCCGACAGCGGGTTTCGATGATTGGATCTCTGTTAAGCGTTCTCTTAGCATGTGAATAAGTGGGTGGTCAGAGACTGAAATTAACGAGTCAGTATATGCTACTTGAAAAGACATCTAGAATCATGAACCGACAGCAGCATATAAGAAAACCATCATATTTTTCGATTGCGTTTGTTCTAAATAACTCTTCATAACAGTACGTCGCTGTTTGGTTTGCTGTGATTATATTACTGATTGCTACAGGTGCATGGGGAGGCGCAGTAAAATAGAAAAGTTGAGTTTTGGGAGGTGTGAGCGGATCCAGTGATTCCTGCAAACCATCCGTAATACTTTGTGTCGAGTTTGGATTAATAACAAGTAGTCTTAAATCTGACATGGCTCTGCGTGGATGGAGAACACGATATCTGCCCTTTACTATTGACAATGACTATGCCTATATGTTGTTTCCGAAAAAGGAAACCGGGGCCGCCGGAGGAAGAGGCTCTGAGACTATCTTCCCCGGAATTCCTATATCTTTCCCCGTGGCAAGCAACACGGTTAGCCGGGACTCTGGACATAGGACCACCCGTATCCCCCGGTGGGGACTGGAATGAGTACCCAGTTCCAGTCCCTGGATTAGTATCGAGTATATGTCGGCATGGAATATTCTGAGATGCAATCATGAGATATTAAGCTCAAGTACTATACTGGCCGTCGTCCAACACTACTTATCTAGGCAGCATATATACCTTGCCTAGCTTATACATACATACACAATCCAATTCGCACCAATGTCTACTACTGGTACTCTGACTTTAACTGCTCCCTCTGTCCCTTCGGACCCCAAACAGAACGTTAATGAACTCGCGAAGAATCCTCTCGAGCGTACTTGGAGAAGCAATAAAGCAGGAACTGTGCGGCTCCAAACAATCCCTGATTTCAAAGGCGACAAGTATGCAGAACGTGAATGGGCCAAGGTAATTACATATTTTGTATCATTAAGTCTAAGCCACCCACTTTATCGCGTACAAGGCACATCTCGCAGCTGCATTCAGATTCTGGGGGAAGTTAGGTTATGGTGAGGGTGTTTCTGGCCACATCACGATCCGTGATCCAGTTTGGCCAGACCATTATTGGATGTACGTTTTTCGAAAGCTTTTCTTTTAGGTAGAATCAAGTCGAACATATAACTTAGGAACCCTTTCGCTGTCCATTTTTCTTCGATAAAGGTCTCAGACTTGGTCTTAGTCAGCCCAGACGGTTATGTCACTGAACATGGTGCTCAATTACCTATCAACATGGCTGGCTTCCACATTCACTCTTCTATACATAAGGTAACCTCTTTTTGTGTTTCGGGCGTAGTATCTTGAAAGTTAATGTATCATCATATGGTCTCAAGGCACGGCCTGAAGTACAAGCCATTGCACATTGCCATTCTATCCACGGAAAGTCTTGGTCGGTCTTCGGGAAACCAATTGATATACTCACTCAGGATAGCTGTCTCTTCTATGATAACCTTGCCGTGTATAAGAACTTTGGTGGTATTGTTCTCGCCCCTGAAGAAGGAAAGAGAATCGCCGAGGCTCTTGGGCCGAAGAACAAGACTTGCATTTTGCAAAATCACGGTTTACTCACACGTAGGCTCCGCTTTCTCCGTATCTTTATGTGAATATATCTCCTGACCCCTTTTATCTTAGTTGGTCAAACCGTAGATGAGGCAGCTTATCTATTCTCTGCTCTTGAGAATCAATGTCGTGCGCAACTAATGGTCGAGGCAGCGGCGGCTAACGGACTAAAGAAGCGTGTCATCGATAAAGAGGTTAGTTATCAGTCTCCTATTTCCTTTTCCTTCCTGCTTATTCATATTTCCATCTTCAGGATGCAGAATTCACCGCAAACACTATACAATATTGGGAGAACACCTACATCAACTTCCAACCAGAGTACCGCCTCCTTGTCGAAGAAACGAATGGTGCATTCTTGAAATGAAATTGTGTAGACAGGGCAATACAAATATAATGTATTTCTATTTGTGTAGTATATCACGATCTGTACTGGTATTTCTGCGTGGATCTATATAATATATGCGGTGGCAGCAAAATTTGGAATTGATTGAATTGAAGACGGAAGCTTTTACGTCATTAGTAAGTATGTATTATGTAACAAAATCTCTTGCCGGATCTCGGAATTATCGTATCTACATAAGCGGTGTATTAGTTGCAAGCTTTATAGTTTTCATGAACTTTCAGCAATCAGCATCCAGAGTAGGAGTTTGAGGATAAACCGAACACAGCTGTGTAAACCTGTACAGACACTCTCGAGCCACCCAGCTAGAGTAGTGAGATGCCGCCTTCGATAGGTATTTTCCAGCCCTAGTTGATCCCATCACGCACAGATCACGATAATCTAGTAACACTCTTCTTTTTTCTCGCACTAAGATGAATGACTGTATCGGAGACTGCCTGTAATGTATATTTTAGTGGCTGTGAGCTACTGAGACTATTATCTTGGTGGGAGAGTAAATTCTAATGCGGAGATTAATCACGTCTAAGGTGCACAGCTCTCATCCTCAAAATCTGGTCAGTAGAAAGACCAAATGACCTGTCCTTTAATAAACGTAGTTTTCTCCAGCTCCTCCCCTATTAATCTCTGCTCGGGTCCAATCTTGGTTACATTCCTCGCTTTTTGAATCTATGCTTGAATCTCCTGGTACGCACTTGTTCAATAAATCGGTGGAAACACTTTCTTTCCTGACCAATAGTTAACGTTCTTAGGCATCTTAAGTAACAACTCCCCTCCGCTCAGCCCAAGCAAAGATGCCAATGAGCGCTTGAAGCTCACACCTAATCAGGAGAGGGATCTGCACAATCTTTTACAACTTTGGTCCCTTGTTAGAGATTCATCTCGTCATTCATGTTGTAAGGACGAGACACGGGCAACTGTTGAAAAAGAGGAGGAAATCGATATAAACTCATATCCAACCCATAACTTGGAAAGAAGAGTTGAAAAAGATGAAGAGAGGCCACACTATTACAAAAAGTTCAGAACGTAAGGTGTCCTATAAAAATAATATGATACTATATATCAACATTGTGTCATTACATCTATCCTAGTCTTCATGACAAGCTAGACCAACGGGTGAGTTACGGGAAGAATTTAAATTATGTAAAACAGAGATCTCTAGAAGCTTACTCGATTACGTTCAGCTATTGCACATTCGTAGCCAGCTTACTAGTCTGGGTGGGGGAGGGAGAACAGCAAAGGCTCTGGAATCTGTGCAGAACGCATTGAATGAGATAGAGTGAGAAATCTTCAAGCTTTAACCGCTTTACTTCTGATGCAATCTCCTACCAAAGCTGGCCGACGGGTAGTAATTTCATGTGTAAGTATTATGCATATATCCTCCAAGTTTCAATGTTTCACAAAGCATTATATAGCCGTAAAATCATGTATTAAAGCTCTAGCAACCTTGGACTTGGTTATGGTTGAAGTGAAAAACTCATTTAAGGAGCTTGGGTGTATAATCTAGTACTATTCAGCGTTTTAGATAGACTCAAGTCATACTCACAAGTGAGTTAAGCCCCACAATGCTGGCTCATTGAGCTGGAAATTGACATTTCTGGACGTCCTCAGTTGATTAAAGACAGATTAGATGTGGAATATGGTGAACAGGATCATGTAGCATGTAAAACAATACAGCTGAATTTACTTACGAAGGTCAGATCGGGAACAAACAAATACCAGTGGATGGATATCTAGACTTAATTGTTTGGAAAGATCTGTTCAATCTTTTTGACGGCTTATTGCACGAGCTTTCCGACATTGACGGAAAAGGTATTTTTGTTCAAGATCCACACGATATTTAGCACTGAAATAACCATCCCGTTAGGAATACCTACAATACACAGATCTCAAGAATTTACATCTCAGCATTATCTCTTACTTACTACTGTGGCTACATTCCTTTCAAGCGTCACCGCAACAACTCTTCAAATAACTGCAGCCGATTCTGATGATATATCGGTGCTTAGCCATGCGATGAATACACTATGGCTGATATCACTAGTTTTTAGTACAGCTTCAGCTGTCTTTAGTCTGCTAATAATGACTTGGCATCAATCACATGTGTGAGTATCTCCACTATCCGTAGCTATCTCCTTTCTAAAATCATTAATCATAGGCGACAACCTGATAAATCACTTCCACCTTGGGCCCACGCATTACTCAAGAATGGACCTACTCTCACGCTAGTAGCTGCGGTGGCAGCCTTTTCCGTCGGCTTATGTCTTCTTTCATTCAGTCTTCCGGAAAAAGTGTAAGTTTGATATATTGACTATTTGTCGGCCTTCTAAGCCAAAAAATAGAAACATAGTACACTTGCAGCAGCAATTCCGACCATCTTTGCAGGGACATTCGCAGCCATCATCTTTGCTTTGACATCAAGACTGTTATTTGAGAAGTGGAAAGATCGGATAAGCAATACCTGGGAGGGGCTTTTGGATACACTAGACAGTACGAGGGTTGACTCTCTTTCAAATCAATCTATTCATCATTTTGGAAAGCATATTTCAATGGTATTATAGCTATTGCTACGCTCATAATGAGACAAGTAAAGCTTCCCTCAATACCCCGGGCCCGTAACCGCCACAGAGACATCGAACTTGGTTGGTTTTCATAAATTATCTGAAATTGATCCCTTTCTGACCTATAGTTGAGCCAATACTGGGGTGCTCTCAGATCATGTAGTGACTTCGACTGTTCCTCTTAGAACATATGACAGGAGACCATATCGAGTAGACAGTGTCTCCTCAGATTCTAGTAACCTACTATCTAAATCGGAGGCTAACTCAAACTCAGACCTAAATTTGTCGGAGCATGCTCTTCTCAACGATAGTGAGGGAAAGGTATTGATTTTTCAATGGATTTGGATGGTTATTTTATCTCTCTCTCATGTCTTCGCCAATAGGATATAACCTCCAAATTTGAGAACACTCTTCAATTTAGCCCTTCAGGAGTTTTTCTGGTTACTTACTTGTATGTACATTCAGCGAAAAATTACACGAGATATAGTCTGATATCAAGTAGTTCTGGTGTCATCACTATATACGTGACAAAGATGGTATGTACATACTTTGATAACTGAATTTTACTCATCATTGGCGTTGATAGCTTGCAAGATCATTTTTCTTACAAAAGACCCTTGAATTACCCAGGGACGACCCTGTTAGACAGATTATATGGTAAAATTCCAAGCAATTATTTACTCTAGTAACTATATCATTTATTCTCATGTTATTTCTTAGGAAGCCATCTGGTGACTGCTTATTAGTTCGAACGGGAAGAATGATTCATATATGGGACATTAAACTGCTACATGTCAGTATGAAGTATGAAGTAAAACATTTTTTACAAATTTATTGACCGTCTTAACAATAGATAAACCACGAACCGTTGATCGAAGCGACATCAATCTCAACAATTATTGTAGCTGCCCAATCAGCAAGTTGGATACCTGATTTTGCAGGTAGTTTTTACCTTTCGCCTCTTTCAATACGTTACTTATGACGTGACAGGTTTCGTATGTGCTGTAAAGAATAGAGTTATGACATTGGTAAATAGGCTCACTCTATGATAATCGCTTACTAATACGCTTAACTTTTTATATTAGAGTATAAGTGGAGAGGTATACCTTCCCACTTGGGCATGATAAATATGATTAACATCAACAACTAACAGATACTACATTCCTATGACCTCGGAAATAGACATATCCGTGATGTATCTTTCTACGGGGACCAGAATATACTATGCTTAACAAGTCCCTTACTCACCGACAATGACTCTGAAACAGGTACTGAATCGGCTCAAGTACAAAGTAAGTACATAGTTCGTCTGTATTAGACGACTAATGAAAAAATTATCTTGCCAGTATACTCAATAGCGAGTAAATCTATCCAGAGGTGTGCCTCCATCTGTGCTTCAGCTATACATATTTATCTCAGTCTTCGATAGGCAGGTCGATGTGTATTCCGATCAGACATCTCTTTCAGTTTCGTATTCTACGAACACAATTTTATTGCATGGTAGTAAGGTATCGTCAATACATGAATTTTTTATACTATGTCTTATTGACCCTTTCTCTCAGCGAGCGGCACAAGTATTTGAAATGACTTCTGGGGTCTAGTGACCCTAGATGATGATAAATTCAAATTATCGAACGGAAAGTCTATAGGTGGGAAGCACGAAAAGGATTCATGGGACTCTCTCAATTTCTTCGGTAAAGACAGTAAACTAGTTATTGGGGTTTCTGGATGTAAGTAATACTGAATGTATCTACTAATCATTTTCGGTTCTGTATTTGACTCTCTTTTAAAGTCGAGGTCACCCTATTTGAACAAACTTATTTCCGTCATAAGATTCTACACATATTTTCTACACCAAATGATGACGCGAAGATGAAGGCTCCGATCAGTTTCGCTGCAAGTCCTTCGGTGCCTTACATGTTCGCTTTCGGACTCGAAGATGGGTCGATCAAGGTCTGGTCCATTCAGTCTGATAAGTCACTGATTGGCTCAGATCCGCGTGTAAATCGTTTTGATGTGCATGACAGACGGAACCGGTTTGGTGAATCCTCCGTGTCGGTGGGTCGATATCTGACACTTCCGCCCCCAGTAATGGCAAGGCAGTAATCAGGTGGTGGCTGCTTCTGACTTCCATTCAATTTACTCTTTGCAATTGTACTTTCACATGATTCCTTCAATGCATGTATACCGTTATTCGCAACGCAACCAGAAATTTATCAGTAGCAATATATCCGTTACATATAACAATTACTGAATTAAAATAAATATACACATATAATAACAAAATCCAAGTCACGTCCATCCAGTCATCCACCCTAAAACATTTTCACCCATCGTGTAACAAAAGAAGAACTTAAACCAGTAAAGTAAGTAACCAAACAATTGCAGGAAGTACAAACAAAGAATCATCGTATACAAAACACACATACTCCAAGGAACAAAAGAGAGAAAAACATCTATACTTCAAGCCGTCTGAACAGCAATATGAAAGTTGCCCCCCTTTTCAGAAATTGACTTATCAACACTAGCATTGTCATCGCTCGAGCTTGTCCGTGCCGAACGGACGTAGTTGTGCGGGAACAGTTTGCTGAGGAGGGTATACGTGACAATAGAAACGAAGAAGCTGACAGGCCAGACAAGACTATACACATAAGTCGTGCCTACCGGTATACTCTTGATACTTCCGACTGTGCGGATGAATCCAGGTAAACAAGGTATAACACCAAATGTGAATGCAATCACGGCACGCCAATTCCAACCTGCAGTGTACCAGTAGGGTGTCATCCCGAGCCCCGGCGGTATAATCCTGGCACATCAAGATGGCGCCTTGAGACAATCCAATAGTGTCCGATGAGACAACCAGCAACGGGACCAAGGAAAATACTATAGCCACCAAGAAAGTTTGTAAATGTAGTGGCCGAGTTCTGGATCTTCCATGGGATAGTGATAAGTCCAAGAACTGCACAGATGTATTGCCCACGGCGGATATTGACATATTCCGGAAAGACGAGCATGAGGTCATTTGCCACTGCCGTAGAGTTTGCGGAGATGTTCGTCGCAATTACACTGAGCGCCCAACAGAAAGCACTAAAGAACTGTGCAGCTCGATTCTCCATCAGAGAACTTACTTGGAGTGGAGACCAAGTGCTAACCTAAAAGCGTAGCGCAAATACATGTTAAATTGAGATCGAAGAAGAATCCAAGGAACGGAATTATGGGCTTACACCATAGATCACCTCGGCAGCGGAAGTCACGACAACACCAAGAATAGCACAAAGAGTAACAAGAATTGACAAAGAGAATAAATTCGTCCATACGACTGTTCGGGGAGACTTTGCGTATCGTGTGAAATCAGAGATGTTGAGTGCTAATGTAGCTTTTGGTGCGATTGCAGAAGTCATTGCAGAGAAGAAGACAACCGCGACAGGACGACCATCGGTAATTGACGTCCCCTTTTCAAAAATTGGGCCAAATCCATGGGCTCTACCAACAGCCCAGCCTGGAACCGGGAGAAGGAGATTGCGGAAGCAAATAAGCACTGGATATATCTAAAAAGGGAGGTAGAAGAAGCATACCAAATAACGTAAACCCGAAGATAGGCATAATGATGACCTTTACTAGAAACAGGTACCGTAACTTGGACATGTGAATCCAAAGTAGGGGCAGTTGAATAAGATAGAAAATCTAGAATATCATGAGGGTCAGAGTTTTTGTTACAGCTAGAAGCGCTTATGAACTCACGAAAAAGCATAGAAGCATCGAAGATGTTACACTTGCCTAATGACAAATGATTTTAGTCAATATAATGTGTAAAGGCCGTTGCGTGTGTATAATAAACATACAGATTCCGGTAGATGGTTGGGAAAATTCTTGAATGAAGGCCAAATAGCCTGGAGCATGACCTGTAGGCATTGACCGCCCTGATATGTTTGAGTCCCAAACCAAAAGATCGCTGCTACGGCACGGCATAAAATGGCAAGGTAAACTCCTCTTGTGCCAAAACTAGCGCGCGAGAAGATCGGGAACTAGGAAATACAAATGTAAGACATACACATGAACCTGTATCTTAACCGACGCTTAGACTTACGTTGATACCGTACGTAGCACCGACCCAACCGTTGAGGGCATTAGGGATGGATATGATAAGATGCCCGAGAAAAACAGCAGCACTATACAGAAAATGAGTTAATCACAAGTCCTGGAACATCATGAGATTTTATAGTTTACATAGTGGCACCGGGAGCAAGTCCGGCTGAGACCGCTGATGAAGCAACCTGGTACTGAGATACACCAAAGGCCTCAGCAACCCAGTAACCTGTGCGACAAAAGGGTTTTTTTGTGCCCGTGGAGAGAACGAAATTGTGATTAACGGTGTAGTCTCATACAACAATTGAAAAATGTTACATACCCATCAAGTGGAACCAGTGCCAGCGTCTTAGCTCGCTGCCTGGTTGTCCCAAAGGCGGGACGGGAACTAGGTCTGGTTCACACTGAGAGAAAAAAATAAGGAAGCAAATGAGAGTACACAAAAAGGTCAGAAGTCCTCAATTAGATTATGAAGCCACTCCATGACATACTTCAATGACCTGGCCTCTTCCTTGGTCATCAGAGGACGCAGTGAACGTAGCAGTCTGTTTCTGGATGCGAAGACGTTGAATGAGAGAGGACATCTTTTGTGTGGCTAAGATGGAATTCAAGTCTGCTGAATCCTGAAAACCAAACTGACAAAAAGAGTCTATTTTAATAACAGACAGCGATCTCTGCGAGTCCCTGTTCCGTTAGGAGTACCCCGGTGGCTAGAAGCCGGCGAACAGAAGATAAGCTATCCCAGTGATTAAGACTAACCAACGAGAAAGAAGATAAGATAGTAGCGGGAGGAAGAATGGGACGGTCAATCCGTCCAGGACGAGTCAGGAACGGTACGATTCCCGATCCACTAAGGCTGAGTCCGACGACTCGGTATAAGCTCAGGGCTAGCCGAAGGTCACAGACGTATCTAGCCAATCAACCGAACACTAAAACCAATTGAAGATAGACCTACAACTTGCAAAGGATATACGGACAGAGTCAGAACGAAACGGGCATCAACCTTTACTCATGCACATGAGTGCACACTTTCAAATCAATAATTCAATAACATAATAATAACCCCTGATTTCTAAGCATATTTTATAATATAGTTTTGATCCGTCGATACCTTTTTGGTAAATTTTCAAGATGAATAATGATGGAACTCCTCGGGTTGAACAAAGTATAATATTTTTTTCGGGAAAGGGCGAATGGGATAGTCCTGTCCAATCACTCCGACTCCGAAGGGAGACAAAGGGAGAAGCAGAAGAAAATCGTCGAGTTAGGAAGCTTTCGTGTCACGTGCGCAATCAAGCTCAGTGGGTCCTTACGCCGAGTTCAGGTTCGTTCTGGCTGCCACCGGCAAAGTATTCAATATTTCTGGTATGTATTACTTCCCATCCTCAGCCTTCGTTCCCCTCTCAAACCGACCGCTATGTCTTCTCTGTTTGATTTTGACACCATTATAAAAAATGGTATTGTAGTCACTGCTTCAGACGAAGTACAATGCGACATTGGGATTAAAGATGGAATCATCAAGGTTCTTGCACATGATTTGCCTGTAGGCTCCAATACAAAAGTTATCGATGCTGAAGGGGGGTACATCACAGTATGCTATTTTTAAGTATCTCAATGTAAAGATGTCACTCAATCAGATAATAATATCTTCTAGCCTGGAGGGATTGATTCGTATGTCATAGTTCAATTATCAATTTATACAGTGTCCTTTACTGATCTTGTCTCCAGACATGTACACATTGCACAATCTGGTATTACCAAACCCTATTTGCAAACTATGGACTCAAACTAAAGACTCTAATCAACTGCTCTGACCAGGTTCCGGTAAACACCTCGGAGCAAGATCTGCTGACGATTGGACATCAGCTACCCGCTCGGCAATTGCAGGAGGGACGACAACAGTCGTTGCCTTTGCCGTACAGTCTAGGGGAACGTCTATGAATGTTGCCGTAGACGAATACCATAATCTAGCAGAAGGTAGTGCCCTGTGTGATTATGGTTTCCACGTTATTGTGACCGATCCGAACGAGGAACAAATGAAAGTCGAGCTCCCAAGACTAGTAGAAAGAGGAATCACCAGTGTGAAGGTATGTTTTCTCATGATTATGTTTGCCAAGCCTTAAAATGACACATTGCTATCTCTCATTCTATATCTGATTCAATACTCAGATATACATGACTTATCCTGCCTTAAAACTCTCAGACGGCCAAATCCTTGATATGCTTTGTTCAGCACGTAGGACAGGAGTTACAACTATGGTTCACTGCGAGGTCAGAATAATCTGATTCTTTATTTCTTTAAGATATATATTTAAGTCTTGCTATATCAATATTTAGAACTCAGATATGATTGACTGGATGTCGAAGTCCTTAGTTGAACGTGGAATGACTGAGCCCTGGCATCATGGGACTTCACGGCCAAATATAGTTGAATCTGAGGCAACTTATCGTGCAATAGCACTAGCCGAACTCATGGACGCACCCATTCTTATTGTGCATGTCTCTGACCCATCCTCAATGCGAACAATTCGCAAAGCCCAAACACGCCTTCTCCCTATCTATGCCGAGACTTGCCCACACTACCTCCTCCTTAGCGGTGATGCTATGAGAGCACCTGGTTTTGAAGGCGCTAAATGTGTCTGTGCCCCCCCTTTGCGTAACGATCCTCAGGATAAAGAACGTATATGGGAAGGCCTTCGTAACGGAACGTTTACTGTATACTCTAGCGATCATGCACCAACAAACTACTACGACGAACGAGGAAAGCAGGTAAGAGAATCTAGCTTCTCGATATACATATTCCTTTCCCCTTTCCCCTTTTCCCTTTATTGACTAATCTCGCTAAATAACTGTGATGTCTTAGCTCGGTATGATACACAATCCAAAAAATAACCCTCATGGCAACTTCCGAACCATTCCAAACGGACTTCCCGGTGTCGAGACGCGTACAGCGCTTCTCTGGTCGGAGGGTGTACTCAAAGGAAAGATCTCACCCCAGCGCTTTGTAGAACTTAACTCCTCAAACGCCGCTAAACTCTGTACGTCTTTCTTTCCTTCCCCTCTTCTTTCCTTCCTTCTTCGTACTACCCTTTTCCACACTTTCCTTCCCCTTTTCTAATCTTCTTTACGGATTTATATCGAGCCGTGTCTAACCTTTCTTCTCGCTTTTGTCCCTTTGTTAAAAAAACTAACAAAACATATCTCCTCCCCTCCTTTTTTGTCTCTTCCTTCCTTCCTTTACGCTTTTTTATCTAGATGGTTTATACCCGAAGAAAGGTACAATCCAGCCCGGCTCCGACGCCGACTTAATCATCTGGCATTCCCCAGCATCCCGGAAACCATACACGATCACGAACGATAAATTACACCATGCAGTCGACTATACTCCCTTTGAGGGTATGGAGCTCAACGACTGGCCACGCTACACGCTTCTTCGCGGGAAAGTCGCCTATGAGAGTGGGACGAATAGTGTTCTGATATCAGCTGGCGACGGTCAGTTCGTCGCACGCGGAAAGAGCAGCTTACCTGGTCCACGTAACCAATGGCTTAGTGATTGGAGACCCGATGAGGAGTGGGAAGCCACTCAGTCTTCTTAATAATTGTCACCACTGTGTGTGTGCATTGGCATTTACATCTTTTCATCCGAGTTTTTTTGGTTGATCATGTACAAAGGGTCATCATTATTATTAATAGGTACTAAGGGAAAGAGTGGGGAAGGGGGAAAAAGCGTTAATCGAGAACTTCTATTCCATTCTGTACCCATAGAGAAGAAGAGAAGAAAGAATCAAGGATAACATTTGTAATGTTACAATCATTATTCCGGAGCAATTACTTTAGTTTAGGAGATGTAGTAAACACTATGAATACAGACACACAAGAGAGCAGATGAGGAGATAGAGAACAACGACAACGACAAACACAGAACAATAACAACAACGTTAACGACAATGACAGAGGCAACAAAGTCCTATCCTTTAGACTTAACCAAAGAGGACAGACACCAAATGGAAAAAAGAGTTTAGGAAAGAGAGAGAAAACGGAGGAGACCATTGGAGATAATTTTACCAACCGGCAGGGCGAGAGAAGCCCTGAACATAGTTTGATAACCCATCATCAACGTTTACATTTCCATCCAAACCTATACTAGACATCCAGGGTGTCCAGAACGTCACACCATCCATACCTAGCATACCTAAATCAGGGACAAGTCCTTGTTCCCCAGAAGGTTCAACCACAGAAGGTGGGGTTTGGCCGGCGGCATGGTGGGAAAGAAGTGTAGTATTATCCCCATATCTAGCTGCATACATTACAGGAACTTGTTGAGGTGGCGTTGGTGAACGGTTATTCGCCGCGGCAGTAGATAAGGATGGAGAGACATCATACAGTTGCTGCGCGATAGGGGGCGAGGGAATGTGTTGCTGTTGAAGGTGAGCCTGGTTTGGTGAGTAGTTCGGTGGTAACTGAGCAGAGGCCAGTGCGACCTCAGAGATTACCCCTCCATGAGGATGAGCACTCTGAAGTAGCATTTGCTGATGCTGAGCATGATGCAGTGCGTCCATTTGGGTTTGTTGGTATTGTTGCTGCTGTTGCTGTTGATGCTGCTGCTGTTGATGTTGTTGTTGCTGTTGTTGTTGTTGCTGGTGTTGAGGTGGAGTCTGTACCTCGGGACTTTCCTGCTGCCACTGCATAGACTGGTCTGGGAAGTTGAAAAACTTTCCTTCCAAAGCAAGAATCATGTTTGTGACCTCTTTGCTCTCATCCCAGGTCTTTAACCTGGTAATGACAGACGTGGCACGGAGCAAAGCCGGATCAGCGACATCCCAAGATAATTGGTCCCTTGCTCTGCGTAGAAATAAGACTAATCTTGATGCAAGATGCAAGGCTACAGAATGTGCGTATTGGTTGTCAACAAATGTCGAGGCAGTACGCGCGGAAAGCGTCGTCACTGCCCGATTTGATGACAAAGATTCGCCTTCGTTAGTCGTCTGATTCATCGACACGAGGCAAATGCGGATAAGGGACGATAACAAAGACGAAAGAACATGCGAAGAATCTGATTGCAATGAGATAAGTAACCCAGGTCGGTGATCGGGAAAATAATTTTGGAATACTGACAACATAACCAAAATTCGTCCAGGTTTTCATCTGTTAAACTTGTTATGAAATTCACTGCGTCAGTAAACAAATTCAATGTATCTTGGTCTGGACGGAATGGACCACCGACTCCCGACTCGGTTTCAATAAAGATACGCCTCAGCATACAGCGGAAGCAAAGGACATGCAGGATAAGTGATTCTGGTTAAAGCATTCAAGCAATTAACGGGATGAGCGGAAATTCTAATCTTCCGATCAGTATATATACTCACGAACACCAGGTTTTCGGTCTCCTTGATTTGCATTCTGATCTTGCCATTTTTTTGCGAGCTCACCCGTCTCTCGTTCAAGGGCAGCAATCTCGCTGAGTTTGACTTGTTTCTGTTTCTTTTGACTTTTTATTGTACAAATCTCATTTTGTAGGCAAGCAACAATCTCAGAAAGACGGCACAACGCCGAAAAGGCCTGACATGAAATCGAATATGACGGGTTATCAACTGCGCTTTCAAGTGACTTAGGAGAAGGAAGAGGGATGTCCGAGTTATGTATTTGCATGTGTGAAGGTCTTGAGTTGAGGAAAGACATCCTAAAAGTTAAAGCATCAAAAAATCAGGGTCACCAAAGTTTAACGGAAATCTGTCACCAAGCGTCGTGTATTTTTAGCCCCCACCAGAGTCGGATTCGTAGATCCTTCTCCCATGAGGGTATAGACCACTTTGTAGGGTCAAGATGCAAGCCAAGTAACTGAGCATGAGCAATGGTCTAAATATAGTAAATGAAGGAAATTTAACAAAAATTGCGTTATATACGATATATTGCCTAACCTTAGCCAACGTAAGATAGTTTCCTCTTGGATCTACTACTGGTCTAGAGCCAATATCCATTAAAGCAGCAGCGATAGTACTCAGACGAGGGCTGTCCATTCCTACTTCGGGGATGTTCGGAGCATGAACAAAAGACCAGGCAGCAGCCGACAGTTCACGAAGCTCTCTTCGATGGTTCATAGATGTAGCATAAATTGCAGATAGAAGATACGGGGGGAACTCTCCCATATTTTTCAACAGAGGCAAGATAGGGAAAGCTGGGTGAACATGAGACAAGAAGGTTTCAAGAAGATCCTATTATTGTTCAAGCGGATTATTCCATGGGCGTTAGTTAATGGTATCTAACATAAACTTTAGTGCATGCAACATACTTCTTCCTTTGGGCAGGACGGAAGTGCCTTCAAAAGAGTTCGAATCCTATACAAAACCTGCACACCCGGGTCGTAACCGGTCCGAGCTGATCGGTTCCATACCAACAATGTCAATAACTAAGAACACAGGACCCAGGAGATCTTGAGATGAAAGTAACGTACCATCCGGCCTGGGAGCGAATACTACGTAAACTGGTCTCTGACTTTCTGTTGAAACCTGTCGCGCGTGAGCGGTCCCCGGATGATTGGCACCAGTGGAAATAGGGAGGAGGTCATCTGTTAAGATTGCAGTCAGGACATGAGGCTCGTAAGATTCACTGGCTGCTGAATCCAGCGATGTTACGGAACGAGGTGATGGCTGCAGAGATAATGTAGAATAAGTAAGAATGGGGTGAGAATCAAGTTTTCAATACAAATAGTCAATGTGAGGGAATCTGGACTGACATGGATATTTCCGTTCGCTGCGTCTGGTGAGCCCGATGACCGTAAGCCCGTTGTGTCAGATTCAATCTTTTTTTTGCCTGTACCGGTAGGAACTGGTCTTGAGACGCCTGCTGCTGCTGCAAGTGCATGGAGAGCGCTACCTGTTGGACCAGAAGATGACTCGGGCGCCTTTTCGATGACTAGAGCTCGACTCTTGCGCACTGGCGGACCCTCTTCAAATGTGCAATTCTTTTTTGTCTGTCTATAAGGTCACTTATTTTCAGTAATATTGTTGTTTGCGAGGACATATAACACGCGAACTGACATGCACTCAAAGCATGGAGGGCCATCCGGACCTATGGTGCAGCGCGTTTTTGTTCGACGCTATAGTTAGAATTTGAGAACATCAAAATCAGTTGGGCTAGCCAAAAGCTGGAAATACATACACAGCAGTCTGGAAGTATATAGTCCGGCGGCGGCGAAGGTAAGAGAGAAGGTGATATTAAGGATAATAGGGTAAGACACGAGTGAACAATTCGGTTCGGAAGGAGGAGTTACTTGCCGCAGGGTCGATTCTTCCGACTTCTGAAAGGACGACCTCCAGGTTCAAAAAAGTAGTGAGTAGGGTGTCTTAGCAGCTTGCCATCTTCTGTCGTCTGCATCGTTGTCGACGACGGGGACAGGAAGAGCGAAGGGAAGCGGATATGTGGCGGACTGATTGAAAGTTGTCGGTTGCCTATCGCGAACTGCCTATTAGCTATTTAGTATGTCGCTTGCTCAATTCAGTACTTATTTCAATACATTTTGTATTCAATTCAATTGTATTATGTATTAATAATAATTAATCCCAAATAATGTTATCACTATTTAAAAATAATTCAGTTTCCAAAAACTACCTTATTTTCAATATAAATATTCATCATTGTCCATCGACGGGCTCAACCACTCCTTTTTGCGTCACAATCAATCCGTAGTGCTCAGGGCGACGGTGCTTCGAGAAGCAGAACGTCCGCTCTTTTCCTTGTCTATCAGAATTTTATTCCCGTGAGACAACCGCTATTCCGGACAGAGAAGCTGATGGACTCACAAACACCCATCCAGATCTATCTCAGCCACAACTAACTCGTCTTCATTTGTTTCACTTTCGGCGACAATATGGCCTTCCGGATCCACTATCATTGTCCCAGAAATGAGCTCGAAGTGCCCGTCGTCCCACCCGGCGCGTGCAGATGTGATGCAGAACGTCGCATTTGTATAAGCATTCGCTTGTACAACCACTAGGGAAAAGAATTAAAAAACGTTTAGCTTTCAAAATAACACAGCAAAAAGCCGACGACAAACATTTGTGGTGAAACATAGCTTCTTCTCTTGCCTTCTCCCTCGAGATATTTTGGTCTCCACCCCAGAGTTTTGGCGCATAAGCAGTTGTATTCTGAAATTACTCAGCGGATCAGCCTCTTTGATATTCGCCTTCTAGACAATCAACACACATATCCAATACACATTATTTCAACACCTTGCAGGCCGTACACTCTCCAGCCCTCACACCATCTTCTATCATTGCAAATAAGTTGTCCAATGATCGGGGAACCTGTTTTGGGAGAGTCCTCTGAACGGGGAACAAGGGAATTCGCACGAAATGCTTTGAAACCCAGATCCCCGGGAGTAAAGTATCGTTTCTCAAGTTGATTAGTTGTAAGAGGGTCTTCATCAAACGGCTAATAAGGGTATTTGTTATTCTCTTTATGTGCTGAGCATTGATCTAAAAGCGTGTTACCTCAAAGGTACCTGGGAGATGGACCTTTCGATACTTGGAAAGAACTTTACCAGAAGAACCGCTTACATAGCAAGCCGTGTTGTATGGCACACCGTCAGGTGTCTTCTCAGCATAGCCTATGCTAACGTCGATTCCGAGTTTCTTTGCGTGTAAGAAGAACGGTGCAACATTCGGAGAGTCTACAACACCATTCTCGGGCGTCTCATGCTCATAGAACGACTCAAGCTCTACTTTATCACGAATGATATATCGAGGAAAGAAAGTAGTGAACGTCGTTTCTGGAAAAACAGCAAGTTGTACTCCCTGTGCTGAAGCTTTATCAAGGAGTGCAATGAGTCGTTCAAGCACAGCAGCACGAGATGTTTTGCGATCGATCGCGCCGACCTGAACTGCAGCTACCTTGAGAAGACGAGGCATTTTTCAAAGACAAGGTCAAAAACTGTAAAGAAAACAGGGACTCTGAAGGAACGACTGAACCGTATCAGCAGGTTTAACTCTAATTATTATTATCTAGTAGCTGACGATGGCCGCGGCCAGAAGACACGGAACGATGTGGCTTCAGTCCGTTAGGCACATTGAGACTCCGAATATAGATCGCGGCGAAGGATGCATCGGCGCCTTAACGCGATAGGCATAAATTTCTCACAAATATGATCCGTTGGCCAGGGACCCTAATCGGGCAATTCTCCCTTGAATCTTTGGGGAGTCACCTCCCTTAACATGCACGGCACGACTTCGATGGAAACGTACGAGTGTCATATATATACACTTAATCGTTAAATCTTCTCGATAGGCCAAACCTACTACGACTGCAAAACATCATGTCTTCTTCGAGACCTACAATCGTTATCGGTTGTGGTGTAATCGGACTTACCACTGCTATACGTCTCATTGAATCAGGAGAACACTCGCAGGTCCACATTCTTGCCGACCATCTTCCGCTAGATCCACTTGATCCAGAGTATGCCTCATCTGCAGCAGGTGCTCACCATCTTTCTTTCGCTGCAGATGGAGATTTACGTCAACGGTATCTTGACACGCGAACATTTGAAGTAATGTGGGACGAGCTCGAGCATGAACAAAAGACTGGTTCCGAACCAACGGGCTTACTCAAACTGACTCAAACGGAGTATTATGATGGAGAGGAAAAACACCTTGATCTTCTTGCTGGGCTTCCTGATGTATGTACCTCGCCGTATTTAACTTCTAAAATTTGGAATTAAACTCTAATCATTGTGATTTAGTTCAAGATTCTTCCCAAGAGCTCTCATCCCGCATTTGCTACGCATTCAGTATCTTTTACTTCTCTGACTATGGCGACATCTCACTATCTGCGACGCCTTCTCGCGCGTTTTAACGCTCTTGGAGGGCTTATCCACCGTGTGCATCTCAACTCTATTCAAGAGGCCCTTGCATTCCTTCCGGGACCGCCTCCACGTGCAATCATATTATGTGCCGGGATTGGCGCTCTTCGACTCGAAGGCGTCTCAGATCCCACAGTTTATCCTACCAGGGGCCAAGTGCTTCTTCTCCGTGCTCCTTGGTGCCGTTCTGGCTGGACACGCCAAATTGGGAGTCTTGGCGGCAGCGAAGGAGGAGCTCGGACATACATCATTCCGAGATTCAATGGAGAAGTCATCGTGGGAGGCACACGTGAGATCGGTGATTGGGAAAAAGAACCTCGAAGGGAGACTACTTTCGATATACTCAAAAGAGCTTTAGAGATTTGCCCACTTTTGGCCCCTCCTGCTGTCAGAATCACCGGTCGAGAGCCCGCTGTCGATGATTTGCTTCCATTGATTGAAGCTGAAGTTGTCGGGTTTAGGCCCTCAAGAAAACCGAGTGGCGAGAACGACTCCGGACTCAGACTTGAGAAAGGAATCCCACTATCGACAAATTTTGGCGAGGTGGATGTCGTATATAACTACGGACATGGTGGTTTCGGATGGCAGTCGTGTTGGGGCTGTGCTGAAGAGGTAGTACATCTCCTTGGGGGACCTTCCGCACCCATAATAGGAGATAGGTTTAGGAGAGCTGCTGGATTATCACAATGATGTACTTGACACAACAATGAGATGAAAATTGACAATATAAGGCGTCTTTAAGTACTTATCTCATTATCCTTATGTATCGGTTCTCACAACTATGATTCTCCTTTCAACAAAATCTGTAAGTAAGTATATATTGTGGGACGATGGTGGTTCATTCTGCCGTTTCCAAGGCGTGTTCTTACTTACCATACTCCTACTCATGGTGCTTGTGGAAAAGCAAAGATACTGTATTCACTGGTAGAAGGTCCTATTTCTACATTTAGGTTCCATCCAGTAAAGGGATTCCTAAACGAGAATGGACCTTTAAGAGCTTTTGTTTCCCATAAGTGTCAAAGTGAGTGCATATACTTTTTATGTCACATGCGTTGCCATCTACATTGCCACATAATTATAAATAAAACATAATACTATAATACTATACGAAAATGCGCTGAGGCGATCCATATGCTTTCAGCAAAGTTGGAGGCTCAACGCTAGATACATGAAGTCCACTTTCTATACATCTAGCGACGTCTTTGTTTGCTAAAACATGCTCAAGAGATTTCTCGTGTACTCGAAGTTCTCCTAAGCGTTCTACATCCTGTCTTTCCGTTACGTCATCCCAAATCTTAGTTCTGGACAATACAGTCAAGGCAAGAGAATTCAATACCCAGGAAGATTGTGCTATATCAAGTACTCTCAGTGAAGGGCATAGTACAGTGTCATTTTGTTTTACTATCCTATTCGGTTCAGACTCAAACCCGAGAGATTCTCTAGCCCACTTGGGAACCAATGCTTTCAATAATTCATCAGTCCCATTAACATTTGGGCAACCAACTGCAAGTGAATCAAGACTTGGAAGAAGCTTCAGACAATCCTCAAAGTCTTCGCCTAACATTGGAGTACCCAATAGAGACAGATTTTTGATTTGTGGGTTTGAGCGTTTTAAAAGTTCGATTACATGAGTCCAGCGTGACGGCGTGTCTACCATATCATACATATTGACGTATAGTGTCTTCAGAGCTGGAGCATCAAGAACATCAATCAAAGGTCCTAGATCTGAGTCGGAAGAGAAACCGTGCATTTCAAGATAATGTAATTTGGGTAAGGAACGAATTCTACTTTGACTTGGGTTAGACCACCTCCAGCCGATCTCATGACCAATCAGATCTGTCCTGCTACAGAACAGCCGTATAGTTAGGGTTTCAAGGGCGGGGCAAATATCTACCCATTGAAGACAGTCCTCTATAGACGTACAAAAGCGCAGCTCGAGTGTAGTCATATTTTCCATCGTGTTCGCAGGTGTAGCCGGGCAGATCATTGGTGTAAGCATTCGAACGGATCTTAGAGCCGGACAAAGATTAAAGTCAATGACATGGACATCTCCAAAAAACCCAAGATATCTTGTCGAGAGCCCGAGTTCTTCAAGTTGGGGTGCCCCAATCACCAGTGAGACAAATATTTTTTCAAAAACGGAAATATCAAGGGCATGGATCTCGAACCTTTGCCAGCGATGCACACTTTTAAGAGCGACTTTCAAGAGCCTTTGCATACCCTTTTTGTAAGCTTTCTTCTTCTCTGGATCATATTGGATAGGTTTCTCTCTATCGTCCACTTCATGATGTAACTTGATCGCAACAGGCAAGTGCTTGGAGCGAGAAAGCCAGAGTTTTAATATAGCTACATCCTCTTCAGGGTTTGTTCCTCTATGTCCAAGCGCAATCGTGGTCCACAGCTTCGGCAGTGATAAGCACAGTTCGCGCCAGCACTTACAAACCCAAGACAGAGTCAAGGGTGGAAGAGTATGAAGGGGCGTATTTTGTTGAACTTCATTTGAAGGCAGACAGTTTTCGAATATGTCTGCTAAGATTTCTATAGGAAGACCTGGATGAAGACGACCGTTTTCAATAGGATTTGTTGAGTTGTCCATGTATAAATGGGAGGGTTTCACCCTCAGGATATGTGGTAGGGTGAGCTCAATGGAAACCGTAAGTATATCAATAATTCCGATGCAAAGATATTGCACGGGCAAAGCTACGGTACAAATTTAGTTTACCGCAAAGATAGTTATCCTGCTTTTATATCTGTCCTCTCATCCCATATGAATTATAAGAATGTCGCTGATTAAGTGTCCAATTATTTGTATCGAGATTTTAGGAGGTCTATTGCCAGAAGTCTGAAAATTTTATTTAGGTTCGCTGACAATAGTAAGTTTTAACACTTATACACGACCTATGAAGTACACGCAAAGCGCTCGGAAGCGGCAAAGTAGATAAAAATTGACTAATAGTTCTAAATGTATTAGTCGCCACAAGCATCAGTTAGTGATCATCTTACGTCAGATATGAATTTTGTCTGAGAGTTTCAGTTTGTACAAGTCAATGTTCAATGTAACGGTTATATGCCAGCAGATTTACTAATAGAGATAAAGCATGCCGATCCAGAAAGGGGTAAAATGTCACTTAACGGTAAGTGTCAGATTTGCGTATGTCGTATCGCTCGTGCCAACTCGTATGTTGAATTGTCCGGATTCTACAATAAACCCACTCCTTAGATTCCATAGTGCAAGTTGTTCCGACTTAATAGGTATCTCCACAACTTTCGACTCCCCAACCCTAGTTTTAGTGACAGAAAATTAAGATATAACTCTTTGTAAGAGTAGGCAACGACTTGTGACTTACGGGATGGATACTTTTGCGAAACCAGCAAGAGACTGATTTGGGGTGACAACCGATGAGACCAAATCTGTGATGTAGACCTGAACGACCTCCTGCCCATCCATAGATCCAGTGTTTGCAACAGACACAGTAATGTTGAAATCATCAGATAAATTGATGACGTCCGATGAGAGTTGTAAATTTGAACTGTATAATATAAGGTATACATTAACTAAAGTAAAAAGGTCCAAGTACTTACTAGGTGAAATTTGTGTAACTTAAACCGTGACCAAAGGACCAGAGAGGTATCGGAGAATCAAGGACATACTAAAATATACCCGTTAGTACTTTGGTCCAATAGAAAAGATATGATTTCATACCTGATGGCCAAACATCAGAGTTCCGTCGTCAAGTATTTCCCCTGGATCAACCGGCCGGGCTCCCTTGAGGTAGTTGTAGAACGCAGGAGTAGTACCAGCAGATCTGGGAAATGATACAGGAAGTTTACCTATTCATTACCAATTAGACAGAACCATAGTGTTCAAGATATAACGGTCGATTTACCAGAAGGGTTGACGTCTCCAAATAGAATCTCAGCAAGGGCAAGACCTCCCTGTCGTGTACATTCACTACATATGTAATAAAGCATTGTAGTATCAAGATTTACCAGTTCTCCAGGATAAAATTGTTGCAAAATTGCATCCGCATGTTCTTGTATCCATGGTTCAGTAACTGGCTTCCCACTTACAAAAACAACTATGCTCTTCTTCTCTTGTTGTTCCATTGCTGTCACCACCCTTTGAACTAATTCGCGTTGAGCACCTACAAGACTTAGATCACTCAAGTCCACATGCTCTCCAGTTGTTGCATTCGTTCCTGGTGTCCAAAGTAGTGTCTGGTCGAGACTCCAAGTACCTACAAGAATAATTGCAGCATCGGCATCTGTTGCGGTAGATACAGCTTCGCCTATCTTGGAAGTATCGGATGACCATAGCTCACATCCTTGAGCATATGTTACAGTTGTTGATGAAGATTTATTGGAGAGGAAAGATGTGATACCGTTAAGTGGGGAGATCCCGTTGTTTGAAGCATTGAAAAACACATAATCACCAAACTATGACTGAAGTTAGTAACGTGTCATAAAAATATCGCATTCAAAATACAATAGCCACATATTACATACAGAGACACGGTTTCCTTGAGGACCAATTACAGCAATCTTGGAGAATCCATTAATGCTGAGAGGCAAAGCGCTGTCCCTGTTCTCCAGCAGAACGATAGATTCCTGTTCAACCTGGTGCAAGATATCCCTAGTCTGTTGCGTTCTAAGTGTTTCATTATAGTCTGCATAAGGATAAGGGTCTCAAGAAGAAGTCATTATGTGAGCTCAAGGTATAAGCTTTCACCCAAGGACTCACTTTCAAATAAGCCGAGAGAAAACTTGGTTCGTAGCATCGTTTCTACTACCACATCAATGTCTGACTCATTAACTGTTCCAGCGGCTACTTGAGCTACAATCGCGGTAGTTTATGGCGTGAGCGATAAATGATGCAGAAAAGGGATAGCTTACCTGGTAGAGTTAGATACGTGAAGGAGCCCCCACCCATCTCTCCCTGAACACCATTAACAAGAGCTTCTCGAGCTGCACATTCGCGAGTATCACACGTTCCGTGAAGTGTTATTTGTAGATCTATCGACCCGGCATCACAGGTAACCCAGTATGGGTAATTCCACTCATCTCGTAGCTTGTATTGAATAACATCCGTAAAACTATATGGAAGTTACCTAGAATCTAAACGTACTTACAATATCCTTGAGAATGTCTGTTGAGAATCGATTTAAACAATTGTACGAAGAACATAATTGGTTGGAAGAAAGCTTACGAGCATCAGAAACTACGGGAACACCGTCATAGCTGGAGTATGCTGTCATGATACTAAGTGAACCAGATTCGACACACGCTTTCTGAAAAGGAGGAAGGTAGATTGACCGCAGAGCACGCTCGCCGCCCTCCACAGGTGCAAGATTCCTAGCCATGAGTGAGCTTGATTCTTTACTATATAGAGCTGACAAGACTCACAGGCCTCCATGAGGGCTACCAAATGCAGCAAAATGTTTACATGTCGCCGCCATGCGAGCAATGGCTGTATCACTTGTATTTCTTCTTCGTCCTGTTTGCAGCCCTGTCACATAGGCCTTTCCCATTTCACCCGTTCTTTCGAATGATTGAGTATGCGTAGGGTTGGATATATCAGATAACTTACAAGAATGGATCCTCCCCAAAGTTTTCTTCGACTCGTCCCCAACGAAGTTCACGACTGAGGTCAAGCACTGGAGCAAATATTTGACTAACACCCAGGCCCTCAGCCTCGTCCGAGATAGCAGAAGAAACCTGGAATAGAAGATCGGGGTTGAAGGATGCCGCTATTCCGATCGGTGACGGGAAAGTAGTCCCATTGTTCGTAAAGCCATGTAAACCTATAAGGCACAACATAAGAACTGAGCAAGGTAAGGCACATTCTGACTTACCCTCGCTCTGAACTAGAGCAGGTATTCCGAGAGTTGTGTTTTCCATGAGGTACTTTTGACCTATTTCAACGCCGAAAACAAATTTATTCCACTAGGTAGAGTTAAAAAATAAAGCATACTTGAATTATGGAAGAAGATAACTTTCAGAGGAGTTAACAAACCGGAGTTTGATATCCTCCCCATATAGAGCCAGCTTTTGTGGCTAGCATATCAACAAGACCGGTTGCATTATAAGTCAGAGTATCGTCGAGAGGGTCACTAAAGTCCATCCATCCATTCATATCTCCCTGTATTCTGAGAATAAAAAATGTAAAAGATGCAATGCACTATACCATAAATATGAGGTCATACATTTGGGCCACCTTTTCCTCGATGGTCATCCTTGAAAGTAGATCCTTTACTCTGGCCTCAATGTCTGCGTTTGGATCTTTATATGTGGGCGTTGAACCATCCTTGTTTGTTGCACGAGCATGTAGGTGGAAATGGAGTTTTACTGCTTCTGGGGAGTCCGCGTCAGGAAGAGCATTAGCGAAGGCTAGGATAGTCTGCCAGAGTATGAGATTTGCAAATATGATTAGACTTCTTCGAGCCATCTTGTGGACGAGACTTGTTAAAGCTATAGCATAGCGGGAACTATTCAAAAGGATTTTATCATAAAACAGTATACCTGTTTTACCGCCAAAACCCCGAGAAAATTAATTATGTTGTTTCTTCTTCATATTTTTGTCCTTCATACGCATGGTATAACAAGATTAAGGAACACATGATCAATAATCTATAGATGATCCCATTGGTATAAAGATTGGACGAGACGGAGCGGACCGCATTGACTTGTCAGAGTCCACGTGGCAATTATCTAATTACATAAGATGTTTATGTTAATTTGTAGAAGTCTTGATAACTTTCGTGTACTCCATATTGTCTCGGTCATGCACGTAAACATTCTTCAGTACGCGCCCTACCCTTCATGCTACAGTGTCTTCCGCCGATGCTAGATTTATGTAATAAGTTAAGAATAATACTGACTTTGGTACCTTGAAAATAACTATTGCTTACAGAGAAGTTAGTAAGGAGAGCCGTATCTCTCCGCATAACAATGCCGGAAGCTCGCGTACTCTCCGGCTCAATATTCGTACACACTTTAGTGGCATTTCAGCTTGAATGTATACTTCTTCAAGACACAGGCATTGAGTATACTAAGAAACATGAGCTTTTTTCTAACTCACCAACTAGATGTAAATGATCCAACCGTCAGTGCCACCGGACTTGGTATAATGGGTCTCCGTCTGAGCTTCAAAAGAATGATGAACATTTACTTACAACATATCACTCGCTTCCCTCACCTATGCTGCTAACCGGGATATGACCTTCTGGGATAGTGCTGACATATATGGAAATTGTACGATCACCTGGTTCGATTATCCTCAGGTACACCAACTTGCTGATACTTACGTTCAAATTCATTCAGCAGATCGAATAATTGATAATGGTTCAAACGACCCGGCCGACAGCCGGACATCTTCCTCGCAACAAAATTTGGAGCATTTGGCCCAGAAAGAGAAGTATGTGCTCTCGAGCCCAGTTCCCGATCACCCTATGTAGATGAAGCCCTTGCTCGTTCGCTAGCGAAATTCAGCATACCGCATATAGACCTTTATTATCAGCACCATGTAGACCCTAGCACCCCAATAAGGGTCGTCTTAGAGGCACTAAGAGCACTACTTGAGGATGGCCAAGTAAAAAGTATCGGAAAGAAAGCCATTGTATGTCTGATGGATCTCAGTCCCATGTAGAGAAGAATGACTTTGTATACTCTGCAAATGAAGGAGGTACCACCATTATAGCTTACAGCTCCTTAGGAATGGGTCGGTCACAGGAAGATCTGTCAACAGTATCTTGGTTCCCCATATAGATCTTACTAATTTCAGCTACGTAGATTCAAGTCTCATGCTGACTTCGGACCAAGTTATCTGAGATTATTGCTATCTCGATTCTCAGAGGAGAGCTTCTCTAGGGACCTTGGGATAATCACAGATAAGTATCAAGCTACTCCTGGACAAATCTCCTTAGCATAGATGCTGGCCGAACACAGCGAAAGTCTCTACCCATCTATAACTGCCTATAAAACCTCTAACCTGTGATTTAAGTTATACCGACTCTTGGATACAGTTCTGCGGATAACGTAGAAGAAAACGCCATTGCGGTGGAATTGAAAGTTAGCTCAGATGATATCCGTGTCATACGCAATCTTGTTGAAAACACCGACGTACGAGGAAAGCGCAAACTAGATCAATTAGTGCACAGATAAAATTCAAAACCTTTATCTGAATGGAATGGAATATAAAATGAACGCTATGTATAACGATATATTGCTAAACAGGGTAGTATACTTTATGCACTCTGTACAAGATCACATAATTTAAATAAGTGTCTCCATTTGTTTGTTACATCTTCTGATACAACAAATCCTTCTCAGATAACAGTATGAGATTTTAATATCAAGCCCCAGCGGATGCATTCACAACGCTTGATTTCAGAACACCGGCAAGCACCGAGCCCCTGCCACTGGGCGGGCTAACTTGTTCGTGCCTAGACATGCATATATGTATGACATCATTGAGTTTCATTACTTTACTCACCTGTATAAACTGAGAAGCTTGCACTAGCAAATCCGTCTAAATTAGGGAAAGCTTGAAAGAAAAATCAGTAGTATGCACAAGTATCAGGAAATTAGACTTACTTAGGTTTCTCATTGCATAATAAGTTGCGTTGACGGATCCGGGGTCAATTGTGAGGGTGAAAAAGCCTCTATACGAGCCCTCGCTCCATTGCAAATCCTCATTTCCTGGGGCGGACACGAACTGAGTACTTCTGACGTCCGCTTTCTCGGGACTAATCCCAGCCCAAAGGCAGATTCTGAAGATACGGCAGTCCGGCGAACTCAACCCCCAGAGCACCATTTCCTGTGACGGGATCGTATCTGTGAGATTTGTGATGAGTAATATGGGAAATCATTGGAAATAATAGGGGCTAACGTTGTAGTGTCATTTGGACTAATGATGATGTTATTAATGGGTAGAATTACGGAGGGAAATAAATTGCTCACATGCAAGATCAGATACCCAGTTTGCATGACTGTCTCCAGAAAGAACAACAACATTATCTATTTTATTAGCAGAGATGTGGCTGAGAACACGTTCTCGGTTGGCCCTATACCCATCCCAGGCGTCCTAATATATTATACTTAAGAAAAAGAAAGAAGTGTAGAGAAGAAAGCCAAACCAAATCAACTAGCAGAAACCATGAGTAGATGCACAAACAAGATAGAAGTTGCCTTACAAGAACCAGAGTCATTCAATTGAGTGAAGACTATCTGCTGTCTTTTTTATATTTTAATCCATCAATCTTCTGATGATTTAATTCGTCGGACTACTTACCCTACGATGCGCCATATAGCACCTCGTTTCACGGATTCAGAGAGAGTTGAGTAAAACCCTTCACTGAAGTTAAAATCAATAACCTCGTAAATAGATTCAATGCATACAATTTTCTTGAGGTACTCCCATAAGAGACCTATTATTAAAGGCAGCAATGGTGTTCACGTCTATTCAATATCTTTAGAAAACTCATCATGCATATCTCTGGTAGAAGAAAAAAGCACTGACATTCGGTGTTGTAGTATACCTGTTCGAGATCGAACTTGTTAGAAATCTATATCTATAAGAAAGGCAGAGATCTACACTTACATCGGTGAGATCACGATCATACTGTCTCGTATCAAGCATCGTCAGGTCCAGTAATTTACCAACTTGGAAGTTCCTCCAGATGCGTAATTTATCATCCACCGAGACTTGTCTAACAGGCAACCATTCATGATATGCCCGTACAGCCGCTAATTTACGATCCGTGAAACAAGCACCAGAAGGAGAAAAAGTGCAACCTAAAGCTGTATCAATTGAATCTGCAGTACCAGCCTTCCAAGCATTATCGGCAACCTGACATTTTTGTATCAATACCTATCAAGAAAACACAAATATAGAGCTTTACCTCATGATCGTCCTGTAATAGTTAATTTTAAATATGGTTCGCTAGTTGGTTTGTATATACATATATGAATCAATAAGCTTTCTTACCCTGTTCAAAGTTATCATCTGTAATCTAGTATACATTATGTATAAGCTTACCAAACAGTAACCCAAGGCTTAGTTTGATGTGCAGCGATGAGACCCGGATCAGTGCGGTATTGGTTGAGCCGTAGACGATAGTCAGCTACAGTAGCTAATTCACGACCCAATACTTCCCGACCGATCGAAGCTCTTTAATAATTTTGAGTTAATTAAGCAAAAAAATTGAGAAGAGTGAAGCATGTACGCCTTACCCACTACCAAAATACTCATAGATCTAAGCTGCGGTAAGTATGATAGGCATAGGAATGACGATGATGACTAACATAATCACCAAGATGAATGAAGACATCTGCTGATGTATTATAGGCAGCAAAGCCGTATGCGTTAAACCAACCTTTGGACAAAGTGTCAGGTCTCATATATTTTTTCCCAGAAACGACATGATGCAGATTAAATCAGCTCACCATTTTGATACTGAGAGCACGAGAAAACCGCGAGAGTAAGTGGCTTTCCCCATTAACTTGGCTGGCGGGAGCTAAATTGAATCCCTTGTCATGATCAAATCAATCATGGAGTTGCAATAGTTCTTACTATCCGGGGAAGAAAAGGTTCTTGTGCGCCCAATCGGGCTTCTATTCTTCGGATCAGTGCAATCATTGAAGAAGAACCAGTAGGCCGTATCTGATTTTAGGCCGGTTGCCTCAACTTTGACAGTGAAATCAACGTCATAACTTGTGAAAGCTTCTCCAGAGGTAATCTCTGCCCCCGATAGCTCAGAGTTATCATATACAGAGTAAGACACACAGACAGGAACTGATTGGTCTGGTATAACGTCCGTCGACGCAGATGGGTCCAAAGCAAGGGGAGATGGGACGGCACGCGTCCACAACAGAACAGAAGTATCAAAAGGATCACCGCTCGCAACTAGAGAATATTGAAAAATCATTTTAGTTTGATATGTGGGTAGTGAAGGACAGGACTCTAACCTGAGTGAGTGAAGTTGATACCCCCACTCCAGACAAAAGGGCTCTTCATTTGATAATTTGGAACCCGTTAGAATATATTCATGAGGATAAGAATACGCCTTACATTACTGAAATCCGCCCCATAGAAAGTTGCATAATGCATATCATTAAAGCTCGTTGCATCCTGGACCTGGCGCTTCGAGAGGCTACGCTTCGAGTTTACAATGTGACGTTCATTAATCAACTTTGAATCGCGAGCAAACTGTTGAGACAAGTATAAGAACAAGTACTCTCGAAATTGAAATAGTAATAGAAGTCTTTCCTCAAGATGATCTAGAAATGGGGAGCTATACGCATGGTTATTATCAAGGAGTGTCTTCGCAGAAATTAGAGCAGGAAGACAGAGGAACGCAGAGGAAAGTAGCGGATACATGTTCATTGAGATTCAACGAAGGAGCGGGGTTTTATCTCAATTTTGTTCCCCATATAGAAGACAATATATCGGGCATCAAGAGTAATGTGACATATGTCAAACCCCCTTTACAGATGATCCAGTACGGGCAATATCAGAAGATATGCTTCGGTACCATGTGTCTCTAGTCCCTTGAGGAACACGTTTGCCATCTTAGATATATTACAGGTTATGGAATTCTAAAATAGCAAAGCACTTAGAACGTTGGTAAGGCCTATAGATATGTAAATGTAGTAATACAAGGTTGTTAAAAATAGTTTATTTCGAAAAAAGCAGGAAGCCTTGATTTTTTTGATGACAGACGAATCTAGTATGATCGTAGCACAGTTTGGGTTTCAATTGTTTCAATTTGACAGATGTGCTTCCAAACTATAGGCCGTAAAGTGTGTAGCAGTTTTTACACATCGCTGCGAGTTCTTCGTGGACTTCGATACAAGTTGGGTAACTACAGTGCGATGCTAATTTGATACTGAAGAAGTAAGAAACTGACCAAAGCCTTTACGTATATATTACGTAATGATATCACTGTATTTGCCATAGTAGAAACTTAGTGAGAGAAATCCAAACAGTCACAGCTACTTTAACTCTCGAACTATATGTAGTTATCAGACTTTGACTAAGTATTATTATGGGGGTCAAGAACGATTAAAGACGACCTAATTACAAGAAATCTCCGCGTCCGCTTCTATTAGGCACTCCAAAACAAGGCTTGATTGATATAAAAGGAAGTAAAGCGGACTAAGAAGATGATGGACCAGAAACAATTACAGCAGTTAAATCATGATTTATCAATTTCCATAGTAGCCCAAAAGGACAGTAGAGCTAACATGCAGAAGAGGAAATGAGTGGAACAAAAACATAACGAGTCTACACAAGCCAGTATGTACAGATAAAAATGAATGGATGCAAATGCCGGAGTAAGATCGACGATAAAAGGCACAATCATAGTTCCGCAAATGTCGTCAGCGATAGCGAACTCCTTACGTACGGACGCTTCTTCATCAACAAATCACCCTGTGAATGGTTACCTTTGTTGGAATAAAGTGGTACTATGGGCTCAGTGCGCCACGACAGGCGCCGGTAACGCGCCTCATGTTGCGCAAGTAACGTAGCGGCAACAAACTTCCGGCGATGCATTCGACGAACTTCTGCTTCCGTTTTTATCATGCGTTCTTCTTCGGTCTCCTCAAGTTGTTCCCCTCGAGAATGTGCAAGACCAGCAAGAGTAGCCTGGTAAAGAACACTTTGTTCAATAGGATTGGGAGGACGATCCTTATTATCTTGCCGAGCCTCAGTAGTGCGACACGCTTCTCGACTTGTGGAGCACTTGTTATGTTTTCCAGGTACTAGTTTGAGGAGACCTGAGGTGTGAAAAGGGGGAGAAGAAGGCGAGGCACGCTCATCGAAAGCGATAGTACGGAGAGAAGGTGAAGAGGGTGAAACCGCAATTGAGCGGTCCTGTACAATACACACGGAGAATAAGGAAAGGCTTCGGGAAATGTGTTGTAGGTCAAGCTCCATGGTAATCTTTTCTGCATCTACCGTCTGCTCAGACACTTCATCTACTGGGCTGTCAATTGTGGCCTTTTTGTTACTTCTCCGGAATCGTTTTCTGGATAATTTTTGAAGAATGAGCGGTCTCCTGTTGGAGGATTGAGTTCCCCTCTTTTGTATACAGGATCCAATGATGGGAGAATCGGTTTGAGGAACAAGGTCACTTTTCTTGCATCTCTTAACCTTGACTTGAGTGAAAGGAGAGAATGTGAACATCATGGGAGTCAGTGAAGAGCAAGCAAACGGCGTTGCTAATTTATACAGGTCAGATAAGTGACAAGCTTCCTAGCATAACCACATAACAGATCATTTGTACTTGGTGACATGATGAATTGTAAATGAGGTCTTCTTGCCCTTATCCGGTTCAGAGTGTTTCTGCATCACAACGTCTTAATTGACTACTCAGGCAACTCATTCCAGCCCAACCATACATAAATCGAGTGCGAACACATATAAAAAGTTGTTACTGAGATACCTTCCGGAACACAATTTGCGAAGTTGAGAATATATTAGTTTCGTATAAAATAGTTACTAGAATGTTGTTAGAACGTATCGCAGTGCCCGGGGAGGCTTCTAGTATAATTTGAAATACTTACTTGCCGGATTAATATCGGCCTTGGTTCTAGTTCTTTGTATCAGAACCAAATTTCCCATTTATAGTATGTTCGCTTTCAAGTTTTATTTGGGCAGTCTCCCCAATGTCTATGGCGCCAAAGCCTCCCTCCTCGTTCCAACTCCCCACCTTTGAGTCCAAACAAGCTTGTGAAAGCTCGATAAGAGCCTCGCGCGCTTCTAGATCGGAGCCAACGAAAGTACCAAAGTGCATCGCTAACGAATGCCGCGAACGAACATCCTTGTGAATTGCTAGTGCATCAACAGGTGAAGCATGGTACCTCGAGAAGTACGGATTATGCGTCAACTGATCGATAGGTTAGTACATATGTGTGGATATTTCGAATAGTCAGACAACTAGTTTACACACACGAAATCCTAGTCGTGATACAAACGATAAAGTCCCACCACGCCAAATGAGAATCATTGAGAGGTCAAAGGGGCCATAACGCTCGCCAATCTCTGAGTTTTTCGAATAAGAACACATCTAAAATGATGTTTTGATAACTCATGCCTTTGAATATCGAGCAGGCTTCGTTATTTCCCATGTATCCAGTATCTCTGGGAATATAGGAGTTATTTAAATAACAGCAAAGATAAATTTTCTTAAGACTAGTACCCTGCATAGAATATCTGTGCGTCATGGTGTTTGACAATCCACCCACACCACAAGGTGGAACAGTTGTCAGTGATACTCCGCCCTATTTATGGAAATAAATATGATTAGGATGAATGAATGAAACATAAAAGATAATCACCGCTTGTATGTTGAGCCGGGACACAGATGAATTTCGTCTGTGTATCCGAATAATGGGAGTTCTTTGTAGGGACAGAGAGTTCTACTTCATCCCACCAATCTAGTTCAGATACTTGTCCGGAGGAGATACCAGAATCTTCAAACCACTTTTTTAGACCTAGAGGGACGAGAAAATGGACATTACGGCCGCGTAATCGTACAATTTCTAGTATGGATGGTAAGTCTAAGTGATCATAACTTAAAATCAAAGTAAGTACTATCGATGGAATTCCATAAAACTATACACGAACTGATTATGGCTTATTAGTACAAAACTATATTCTGGAAGTTCTTCTATAGTACAAGGAGGTGGCAAATGGCGATAGACACCCAGCCAGGAAGAGGGTCCTGCCCAGTCGGAGAATATAGGATCGAAAAGAATTCTGACACGTCTGGAGGACTCTGAACGACTCGGAAATTGGACTAGAAAACTCTTTCAGGTAAAAAGTGAGTATATGTGTGGGATTAGTGTAGTATGACTAAAGCGAACAGCGTACTGCATGTCCAAGCCAAGTCGCATCTAGGGTGGCTTTGCTCTCCGCAAGCTCAGTAAATTTGGGTCGCAGTACTTTCTTTGAAACTATATCATGCCCTGAAAGGTCCCTTGCACGCTCAACAGGTATCGCATTGAATAGAGATGAAATAGAGCTAAAGTTCTTAAGCCAGGATCCGTTCATAGTCCCGGACAATGTTTCATCGGATCCGGGTCGTTCGGCCGTATTCCATGGGTTAGTAAAGAGTGTCCTTGTAGAGTTTTGATGATGAGTAGGTATGTTGGTCATCGTATGTAGCTGAAAGAGCTGATTCCTTCTGGAATTGATTACTTTATATATATGTATTCGTGAAATTAGACTATTACATCACTTGGAGTAAAGGATGAGGAAGGACACCAATCTTTCATTACTAAAACAAGTAAGCCATAAACCAGGGCGTGATTTGATCCCGGATAAATCCGAGAGACGTCATCTGTAAAGACTACTTATAATCACGCAAGTAGACGCATCTACCTCACGTTACCCGTCCTACAACCCTAATTCCAAACAGAGTCTGCTATTTGAAGCACAGTACAATGCCATACCTCAATCTTATTACTAACGTCAAGGTAAAAGTTTCATACTCATCCTGCATCGTCCCTGTATACAGCAATCCTGACAGTTCATTCACTAGCTTAGTGATGCTGATGCCAAAGCTTTTAGTCTTGATTTCTCCAAGGTATCTCAAATGTAACAGTCTCGTACACGATGTATCACTCAGAATCTATTGACCCTACACGTACCTTGTAAATCAACGTAGTTCTCGGCCAAATTGCTTAAAAAACCCGAGTCCTATATCGCTGTTTCTTACACTTACAATGACACGCTTGTCTTTGGTGGATCCGCCGATCCAAACTTTCAGCTAAGTATTGTAAATGTCTACAAAGCTAATAATCCAAAAAGCTTTCTTATATACTTCACAAATAGGTTTCTGTTAGGATTTCCAAACTTTAGGCTTACCAATAACGATTATAAAGCGCTTACATCATGTCTAATAACGAGGTCACACGAGGCTCATCAATTAGCCGGGACAGACCCCAGAACATATGCCATACCTGTTATAGAACAATACAGGAAATGGAAGAGATATGTAACAACATGGCCATACGAATAACTAAGGCCTTAATCAAGACACAGAAGGAAGATTGGAGGTACTACAATAATTACGGATGGTTTGACATGCATACAAACAACTATCCGTACGATACCACCTTGCATAACATAACAAGGGTACAGAACCACCTTTGGTTAGAAGAACCATTCAAAGGCATATACCCCGATCAACCTGAACTACAGGTTCGCTCCGAAGCAATGCTAGATGCTAGAAGTCATGGAGAACCAATCCTAGTAGCATCCTCAATATGTGTTATACTACACAAGCAAGCTTCAGAAGAAATCAAGGAAGCAATTCGCATATCTGTAATCAGAGCTACAGACGAAAGCTTTGCACTACGAGGACCAGGCATAATGACTATAGATGAAAAGGAGACAAATCATTTTGCAATGCGAATGCACACACTGTGGAGAGGAATGATATATGAAACATATAATAAAGCTCCTGTTATGAAACCAAGTCTATTTTCGCTTTTTTGCTTACTAAGCAGCTTACATAAGCTGACTAAGCACTTACATAAGCATCTTACATAAGTGGATTATCTAATCATCTTACATAAGCTGCTTACCTAATCATTATTACCTAAGCATCTTATCTAATCAGCTTAGTCAGCATGCTTACTTAATCGCTTACATAAGTCGCTTACTAAGCACTGACTCAGCATATGACTCAGCTGTCTTATTAAGCATCACATCTTATCTTATCTCTCTCTTATCATCACTGCTTACTCATCTGTTCTAGAACATTCTGAGACCTTCCAGAACATTCTAGAATATTCCACCATGTTCTACCATCTTCCATCATTCTCCATGGTCATCTTTCCCCATTTGGTTTAGTCCCCTTTGTAATTAGCCTATTTTATGTTTCAGCTAGCACAGCCTAGCTTAGCCTGTTTATTTAGCCTGTTTATTATGTTTCAGCTAGCACAGCCTAGCTTAGCCTCATAGTTTAGCCTATTTCTTATGTTTCATCTAACACAGCCTAGCACAGCTTAGTTAGCCTAATAGTTTAGCCATAGACCCTGACGGGTTTTTTCATTATTCCCACACTGCCTCCCACATGTATAAATACCCCCCTCCTGTCAGTAGCTAGTCCCCCAGTCTTGATCTTGTCTTCCCTCCTAGACTAGTACCTTCTAATACATCCTCTTGTCCCCTCTCACTGTTCTTCCCCTCCTCTTGTCCCTCCTCTCCTCTGTCTCTGTCTATATCAGTGTATGCTGGTTGTGCCTTGTCTTCAGACCCTGCTGACTAAGCATTCTGCTGACTAATACTGGTACTAGAACTAGTCATTGCTGACATTAGATCAAGACTCCCTCTATCACTACTTTCTTAGTGTTACTCTCTTATCACCACTCCTGTGGTGTTTCCACCAACCATCTTTCCCCACCCTTGTTCACTTTCTATCAGACATACCCATTAAAGCCTTCTACCATTTTCTCACCACTATTCCTATAAGAGTAAAGCCAGTCCCTTTTCCTTTTCTAGTAGTGTTTGGGACATTACTCTTTTGATTGTTTGTCCAGAGTTATTTCTCACTTGAGGATAACTTCTGCACTAAGTTACTTAGATACACAACACACTATCCCTTGGCTAGATTCTCAACTTAAGGGCTTTGGCCTGGAGACTAGTTTGAACACCTTTACTCAGTGGATAATAGTCAAAACCACTAGTGAGTTGTTGTTACAAGCAGAGTGTGTTCCCTTAAGCAGTAGTAAAACCCCACAAGTAGTTTTGTAGAGTGTAATAGAGTAAGGTTGACTTGCCTTCTCTTAGAATTAGACACTAGATAGCCTAGAGTAGATATTTACTTATTCCCTTTATTTCTTTACCTTATCTAGATTAGTAGTACCTTCACTCAGTTCACCCCATAGTTACTTCATCTATGACAGATATTTCAAGTACCTCTGAGCAGCTGGATGCACTTGTTGACCAGTTATCAAGTGTGCATCTCAGTGACTCATTGAAGGGAAAAAGAAGACTGCATAGACAGATCCATGTAGCCAAACCCAACCCATTCTCAGGACAAAGAAAAGACTTCAAACCTTTTCTGAAATCCTTGAGGTTATACTTGTTAGCAGCCAGAGATGAACTCACCACTGATGAGGAGAAAATCATCTTTACTCTCTCATTCATGACAGATGGCTTAGCTGGGTTATGGGCAGACAACTACTTGGAGGAATGTGACATGGTTATCACTGATGAGTGGGAAACTTTTCTAGCCAGGCTCAAAGAGACCTTTGATGATCCTCATGAGAAAGCTAATGCTCAAGAAAAGCTAAACAACATCACTCAAGGAAAGAAAACTGCAGAGGAGTTCTTCCAAGAGTTTGATTTGCTAATCAGAGCAGCTAAATACCATGAGAACCATGATGAATATCTTATCTCTATTCTTAGAGAAAAAGTTAACCCAAAAGTAGTCATGAAGATCACAGAGATGGTGGATGAGCCTGAAGATTACCATACTTGGAAAAGGATGGCAATTAAAATTGATAGAAAACTTCATTTGGCCAGTAGCATAGTAGCTAAACCCACTTCTTACACAAAACCTCCAGTCCTCCCCAAACAACACAGCCAAATACCAGAGAAAAGAGACAACACTGGTGTTACTTTTGGTGGTAGAGGACAGCCCATGGATGTCTCTATTGACAGGGCCAGGAGAAATGGTTTATGCTATCTATGTGGACTTAAAGGCCACTTAGCCAGAGAATGTCCTCAGAAGAAAGCACAGATTAGATCTATCTTGATGTGCATGGAACCTGAAGAGAGACAAGCTTGGGCTGATGAAGTTGATATCCTGAAAGAATCAGAGTTAGCTAGAGTAGAACAGGATTTTGTGGAAGCCTGACTTTGAATGTGGCAGAGGAAGGCATTAGTAATGATTCAAATACTAGTACAAATAAAGTTGTTTTTAATACCAGTAATGAATCAAAACCCACAGAATTCTGTAAGAAAGTACCCTCTTTTAAAGAAACCAGAGATAGACTGTTGCAGATAGTACACCCCAAAAGAACCAAAGAAATCACCAGAAGCTTAGTCAGACAAATAAATCAGCTGACAGGTGATGAGTTGACTTCTGCAATAGCTTCTCTGAAAGAACCCAAAAAATTTATTAGAGGTGGAAAAGGTAGACAACTTACTGTCCCCATACTCTTAGCTACTCTTGATAATAACCTACAAATACAATCTCAAGGATTGATTGATAGTGGATGCACAGGTTCATGCATTAATGAGAGTTTAGTAAAAAGACATCAGCTTGTTACAAAGAAAACACCACTAGCAATTCCTGTATACAATGCTGATGGCACTCTCAATAAAGCTGGTGCAATAAGAGAATATATTTCTATGCGCTTGTCTATCCACAATCATGTAGAAAGAATAGATCTGGCTGTCACAAATCTGGGAGACACAGACATCTTCATTGGTCATGAGTGGCTAAAGAAACATAACCAAGCATAGATTGGGTTAAAGCCACTATAAACTTTGACAGATGCCCAGAAGAGTGTAACATGCCAAATTCTTCTCAATCCACTTCAGAGAGCATAAATTCTCCACTTAAGACTTGTCAACTAGTTAAAGAAAATATAGTAATACCTGACTTTAGTCAAGAGTATCCCACTGTATTTAGTGAGCAAGAATTCAACAAACTACCAGAGAGAAGGCCTTGGGATCATGCTATTGAAACCAAACCTGACTTTGTTCCAAAAGACTGTAAAATTTACCCATTAACAGTCAAAGAACAAGAAGCTCTGGATCAGTTTCTTGATGAAAATCTTAAAAGTGGTAGAATTAGACCTTCTAAATCCCCTCAAGCATCTCCATTTTTCTTTATTAAGAAAAAAGATGGCACTTTAAGACCAATCCAGGATTATAGAAAGTTAAATGAGGGCACTATTAAAAATAGATACCCCATTCCTCTAATCCAGGAGTTGCTTGATAAAACCAAAATGTCTAATTACTTCACAAAATTAGATGTTAGATGGGGATACAATAATATTAGAATTAAAGAAGGTGATGAGTGGAAAGCAGCCTTTAAAACTAATAGAGGACTGTTTGAACCCACTGTTATGTTCTTTGGATTAACCAATTCTCCTGCTACTTTTCAAGCTTTTATGAACACTATATTAAAAGACTTGATACAGGAGGGTTCAGTAATAGTCTATTTAGATGACATCTTGATATTCACCAGATGTTTATCTGAACATATTAGACTTGTCAGACAAGTACTACAAGTGTTAAAAGACAATCACTTATGTCTGAGATACTCTAAATGTTCATTTGCTGAACCCAAAATTGGTTATTTGGGATATGTAGTGGGTGGTGGTAAAATTGAAATGGAAACCCAAAAGATAAAAGCTATACAAGAATGGCCAGAACCCAAGAATGTTAAACAGTTAGAATCATTTTTGGGATTCTGTGGATTTTATAGACGCTTTGTCAAGGGCTACAGTCATATTACCACACCACTCAACAGGTTAAAAGGAAAATCAGGATGGAAATGGGGAAAAGAAGAAGCAGAAGCAGTGATACAGCTCAAACAAGCTATCACTTCTGCTCCAGTCTTAGCAGTGCCCACAGACAATGATCCATTCAGAATTGAAACAGATGCTTCTAACTTTGCAATTGGGGCAGTTTTGTCTCAAAAGCAAGATAACAAATGGCATCCTATAGCATTTATGTCAGAATCTATGACACCAGAGGAAAGAAATTATCCCATCTATGACAAAGAAATGCTAGCCATTATTAAAGCTCTGAAAGAATGGAGACCATACTTGTATGAAGCCAAACATACAGTAGAAGTCTGGACAGATCATGCTAATATTCAGTACTTTAGAGAACCTCAGGATTTAAACAGAAGACAGGCCAGATGGATGCTGCTTCTATGGAAATATGATCTTACAATCATTCACAAGCCTGGAAAAGAAATGAAAAAGGCTGACCTTCTGTCAAGAAGAGTTGATCATGACAGGGGGGAGAATGATAATAAGAGAGTTACTATGTTAAAACCTGAGTGGTTCAGAGTCACAAGTATTGAATCATTAGATACAGAACTGGTCAAAAGCATTAAAGAAAGTACACATGCAATTGATCAGTCTGTAAAAAGAGCACTTGATAACAAAGAAAAAGACTGGGCAGAGAATGATCATTTAATTACTTGGCAAAACAAAATTTATGTCCCAAAAGATAAAACTTTGAGAGCTAAAATTATCAAAGTTCATCATGATGAGACAGTAGCTGGTCATCCTGGTAGAAACAAAACCCAGGAATTAGTGACTCGCAATTTTTGGTGGCCAAGAATCACAAATGACATTCGCTTGTATGTTTCTGGTTGTGATACATGTCAGAGAACTAAGGCTCATAGAAACAAAAAGCATGCTCCATTAAACCCTAATGAAATACCAACTAGACCCTGGGAAATTATATCTATTGACTTAATAGGTGAATTACCAGAGTCTAAGGGTTTTAATGCAATATGTGTAATTGTGGACAGATTCAGTAAACAAATTCATGCTCTCCCCACTAATATGGAACTCACATCTGAGGGGTTAGCAAGAATTTACAGAGATCAAGTCTTTAGACTTCATGGTCTTCCCAGAAAGATCATAAGTGACAGAGGTCCACAATTTGAGTCTAACTTCATGCATGACTTGTATAGATTGTTGGGTATTACTGGAAATCCTTCTACTGCATATCACCCCCAAACTGATGGTCAGACTGAGAGAATAAATCAAGAAATTGAGCAGTATCTCAGAGCTTACATCAATCATAGACAATCAGATTGGGCTGAGTGGTTAGCAATAGCTGAATTCTCTTATAATGACAAAGTACAATCCTCTACTGGATATTCACCCTTCTTTGTAAATTATGGATTACATCCATATAAAGGGTCCAATCCCAGAAGAGAACCTGTCAATGAATCAGCTGGACAATTTGCTAAAACTATGCAGAAAGTCAGAGAAGAAGTTGAAGCCAGTTTAAAGAAGGCTGCTGAAGTTATGAAACACTTTTATGATAGAAATAAAGGTGAATCTATTGAGTACAAGAAAGGAGACTTAGTAATGCTTGAAGCAACCAACTTACCCTCTATAAGACCTATGAAAAAACTGGACTGTAAAAGATATGGTCCATTTGAAGTAATAGAAAAAGTCAATAGAGGTGCTTACAAGCTAAAACTTCCAAGTACTTGGAGAAGAATACATCCAGTATTTAATGAAGTTTTACTGTCTCCTTATACAACTCCAGCCTTTGAAAACCAGCAACAAGCCCCACCCCCACCTCCAGTGCTTATTGGCAAAGAACAAGAGTATGAAGTGGAATCCATTGTAGACTCTAAGTTTGTCAGAAATAAGCTTAAATTCCTGGTACACTGGAAAGGATATGGTGTTGAAAGCAGAACTTGGGAGCCTGAAGAACATTTGGAAAACTCTAAAGAATTGATTGAAGAGTTTTACAAAGAAAATCCCAGAGCTCCCAGAAGATTGAGAGTTATAGACATGAAATACATACCCTCTTTTCAAAGTTTAAATCATGATTGAGGACAATCAATCTAAGAGAGGGGGTAATGTTATGAAACCAAGTCTATTTTCGCTTTTTTGCTTACTAAGCAGCTTACATAAGCTGACTAAGCACTTACATAAGCATCTTACATAAGTGGATTATCTAATCATCTTACATAAGCTGCTTACCTAATCATTATTACCTAAGCATCTTATCTAATCAGCTTAGTCAGCATGCTTACTTAATCGCTTACATAAGTCGCTTACTAAGCACTGACTCAGCATATGACTCAGCTGTCTTATTAAGCATCACATCTTATCTTATCTCTCTCTCATCATCACTGCTTACTCATCTGTTCTAGAATATTCTGAGACCTTCCAGAACATTCTAGAATATTCCACCATGTTCTACCATCTTCCATCATTCTCCATGGTCATCTTTCCCCATTTGGTTTAGTCCCCTTTGTAATTAGCCTATTTTATGTTTCAGCTAGCACAGCCTAGCTTAGCCTGTTTATTTAGCCTGTTTATTATGTTTCAGCTAGCACAGCCTAGCTTAGCCTCATAGTTTAGCCTATTTCTTATGTTTCATCTAACACAGCCTAGCACAGCTTAGTTAGCCTAATAGTTTAGCCATAGACCCTGACGGGTTTTTTCATTATTCCCACACTGCCTCCCACATGTATAAATACCCCCCTCCTGTCAGTAGCTAGTCCCCCAGTCTTGATCTTGTCTTCCCTCCTAGACTAGTACCTTCTAATACATCCTCTTGTCCCCTTCTCACTGTTCTTCCCCTCCTCTTGTCCCTCCTCTCCTCTGTCTCTGTCTATATCAGTGTATGCTGGTTGTGCCTTGTCTTCAGACCCTGCTGACTAAGCATTCTGCTGACTAATACTGGTACTAGAACTAGTCATTGCTGACAGCTCCTCGTCCAGGATTCGAGAGAGTAGATTGGATCACTCTTAATAGGGCTCAATCAGTAACACCTCCAGTAATACCACAGCGAGAAAGTCCTCCATTACCAGTCATGTCTAATAGGGAATGCCCTATACTACCACACATTAATACTATTCTCCCAAGAGAAGAATGGGATAGAAACAATCCATCAGCCCATGCTAGAACAAGCATTGCGTCAGACCATCCACAGTATGAATGGCGGACTAGCCATTCCTCTTAGCAAGCCCGAGGCTGGGCTAAGAAGATATTCCCACGCTGGGAACAGATGTGCCGGTCGAATAAATTCTCACGATACGAATACGGTAATTCACGAGTCAGGTGATTGTAATAATGGACGCGGCAACAGAAACAGTTATAAACAATATAACAAGCTTAATGCTTTTGGATGAAGGACGAATTAGACACTTTAACTAGTGCCACAACTTGCTGTAGACATGGATACGGTGCCACAAACAATGGTGCCACAATGGTGCCACACTAGGTGCCACATTGGTGCCACACTAAGTGCCACAAATTAGATATAATAATAGTATTTCTTTATGATTAAACGGGTAGTTAGTTCACATGTAGTAGATGTATATAAGGAGGTCGATTTTGACCAAGATCTCTTCATTGAAATCAATCTTGTCACAAACCCAAAGACAGCTAATCTGTCTACATCTGATACATCACTATCATCTGTCAGAATATCTGACCTACAAGTCGTTTCTGTTTTGAACACTGTGATACTAAGTACAAGGGCATTTTATATAAGTACGCTTAGTCGTATTATCCCCTTGCTTATACAAGCAGATCAATACAGATCCTAACAGTTTCCCTGGGGAATATAACGCCAGAAGCAAATACTGCATACAGTAAGGCTATATCTGATTATCTTAGTGAAAAACTTGGAACGAGTGTCAGCAATGACTAGTTCTAGTACCAGTATTAGTCAGCAGAATGCTTAGTCAGCAGGGTCTGAAGACAAGGCACAACCAGTATACACTGATATAGACAGAGACAGAGGAGAGGAAGGACAAGAGGAGGGGAAAAACAGTGAAGAGGGGACAAGAGGATGTATTAGAAGGTACTAGTCTAGGAGGGAAGACAAGATCAAGACTGGGGGACTAGCTACTGACAGGAGGGGGGTATTTATACATGTGGGAGGCAGTGTGGGAATAATGAAAAAACCCGTCAGGGTCTATGGCTAAACTATTAGGCTAACTAAGCTGTGCTGGGCTGTGTTAGATGAAACATAAGAAATAGGCTAAACTATGAGGCTAAGCTAGGCTGTGCTAGCTGAAACATAATAAACAGGCTAAATAAACAGGCTAAGCTAGGCTGTGCTAGCTGAAACATAAAATAGGCTAATTACAAAGGGGACTAAACCAAATGGGGAAAGATGACCATGGAGAATGATGGAAGATGGTAGAACATGGTTGAATATTCTAGAATGTTCTGGAAGGTCTCAGAATGTTCTAGAACAGATGAGTAAGCAGTGGTGATAAGAGAGAGATAAGATAAGATGTGATGCTTAATAAGACAGCTGAGTCATATGCTGAGTCAGTGCTTAGTAAGCGACTTATGTAAGCATATTATGTAAGTGATTAAGTAAGCATGCTGACTAAGCTGATTAGGTAAGATGCTTAGGTAATAATGATTAGGTAAGATGCTTAGGTAATAATGATTAGGTAAGCAGCTTATGTAAGATGATTAGATAATCCACTTATGTAAAATGCTTATGTAAGTGCTTAGTCAGCTTATGTAAGATGCTTAGTAAGCAAAAAAGCGAAAATAGACTTGGTTTCATAACAACGAGCAGCTCTCGCGGATATATGTATGTATCCAGTATTAGAATTATTCAAACTTACTCTTACTAGATTTTACAAGTGTTTTTAATGATCCTGGACGTGAGAACATCGGGTAAGTAGTTATACTTACCATACTACTTTTTATCCTTTCATACTAACTTATCACTATCTGATTTGATACTCACTTGATAGATATATGGGATCGACTTTTGCTTCATTCTGATGATAATTTGAAGAAAACGGTTGATTGTCCATAATCAAGTAGCGAAAGTATATTGCGGCTCATCAATTGAATAAAGCTTGATATGTTCTCAGTACTTAATTTCGCCTCATTACTTTGTAAAGGATATGCACACTTACTTAAAAGTAAGGAGATCACTAAGTTTATACACAAACGACAAATTCTCCTACTTCTATCTCGTATCCATATCGGTAAAGTATATATACTACGAGCTCAGAGAACTAGATCGTAGCATGCCGAATATTGAAAGAACGTAGTTGTTTACTGAAAAAAATGCCACCAACCCTCGAAACATTTTTATATAAGTTTACCAAATTAGTATACGCTTGACTAAACCATCTAAGCTTGTATCCAACCCACTGCGCTGAGAAAATGCCACACTGTCCAGCAGTGATGATACAGCACTGGACGCGGGGCACGGCACACTAGCACTTGCTGCGGTTGATACGAAGGTTGCTATGTGCTATATTTAAAAGTATACAAAAACCACACCGCAAGGATGTATCCATTAAAGCGTTCCCCTTCTCTCCCTTTATTTATCTTGATTCTTCCTCGCTGGTCGAGCTAACTTTTTCTCCCATGTTTTCCAAACTATAAGTTTACTCAGAGAGTTGAACTTGATACCATGTTTTCGAAAATTTTGCTCATCACTACTACTAGCTTCATCTTAACAAACGGTGAGCCTGAGGCTGGATCCATTCATCTTATTTTACTGACTTCTATACTCGCCGGTTTTCGTTAGTCCTCAGAGCCAGAGCCCAGGAGGCAACTGCAACGATTGTCGCAGATTTCACCGACGGTAGCGATGAATTCGCATTTGATGGCATCGGAAGTCTACTAGGAGGAATTGCAGGAACCGGCGCTGATGGTACAACATTCGTTATATCAAACCAACCCACGACGTCCACACAGCCTACTATGACTGGTAAATATACAAAATTTCCGAAATCGGACTCTAAAATTAAACATGTTTCCCTCTTTTTCACTTTTTGCATTTAGCTACCGTCGTTGCAGATTCGACGCATATTTCTGCTTACTATGCAGGCGGTCAAGGGTCACTGAGTACGATGAAGATCGTTCAATGTGATCTTGATGGGGACAATGCTGTCTGCACGAACATAGTGCAAATAGTACAAAGTGGATTCCAAACAGCAGTCACGCTCACCACTACGGCCACAGTATCACGAACTGCTATACCAGTCTCTTCAATTGCGATCGATGCTGCGAGCGCAACTCCAGGCTTGCTGATCTCCGGCGATCGTGTTGGAAAGAGTCTCGGCCTCATAGCATTATCTTCTGGAGTTGCTATCTGCTCGATGGCATTAGTTTTCTTCTAGTTTCCATTAAGAAACTGTATATAAGAGGCTGTGTGATGTTGCTACAAAACTAGAATTTAAATAATTAACAGGGATTCCGTTGTTTTTTTCTATCTCGCCTCAATTTAAAGACGTGTTTTATGGGGTAGGATTTGTCATGCCCAATTCTGGAAATTGGGTAATGAGTCTTTGCGGATGATAATTATTCATACGTTGCTCTAATTTAGAACTCAGACTAAAAATATATCCAGACTCCGACGTGTTATTTTGGGATACTCACGTGCCCATATGAACTTATATTAAGACTAATCAAAACCATAAAAATGATCAATCAAGAAAATTTATTTCGCAATAAATGCAACAAGGATTTTCTAACTAACTGAATCTGATTGTAGGGCTGTCGTAAGTATACAGATCCAATTTTTACATCACACATCACAGTACGATGGTTGTTGAAAAAAATTTGATTATCCAGAACAGATTTTAGTACATAAGCTATCCAAGCATGCTAATCGCTAACCGTTACAAATATCGTAAAGAAATAAAACCAATGAGATAGGAAAAACGTTATCGTTAAAAGGCCTGATGGTGCGTTATGACATACAGTAGAACAAGTCAATATAATATATGTATGCTACAACTCGGCGACCATACGAACGCCACAGGCGTTCTCCATTTTTCAATGAGGATAGTCAATCAATACTTCCCATTGACTTTCTCTGAAGTTCCTTTTAGTTCATCTTCATCAGCTACAACACCTTCGAAATGGTAAAGTGGTTCGAGGCGTGCAGTGGTGTCTCGGAACACATATCTCCGGAAGAAGTATGGAAGTGCTTTCGTGATTTGGTATGACATGTGCTTGCGGGTTGGAACGGCAAATACATAGTCAAGTTCCTCTAATGTACGCTGCTTTGTTTCAGGTACCCATAAGAAGATCATGACGAGGGCAATAACATTGAGCCCAGCATAAAATCCGAATGCGCCGGTCGGGGTCATGACTGCTAACATGCGTGGGAAGGTGATTGAAAGGACGGCAGCCCAGAAAAGACAGGTTGACACGGCCCAGGCCATTCCAACCTCACGATGCGAAAGTGGGAATACTTCGGCTGAGTAGGTAAATGGAACTGGACCTTCTCCTGGGGAGTAGAAAGCGGCGAACAAAAAGATGAAAAGGGCGACCAAACCAAGATGAGCCTTGTTTTCTGCCGGAATAAGGAAACAGAAACCAGCGGCGAGGAGTGTCCAGGCCATTTGAGGGAAGGTAAAGAGGAGTAAAGCACGACGTCCGTAACTATCAATCGTCCTAAGTGCAGGGAAAGCAAAGAGGAAATTCACAAGCCCGAAACCCCAAGAAGCGAGAAGAGCGTCACGAGAGTTAGCGCCAGCCTCGGAGAAAACAGTGGATGAATAAAATGCGATAATGTTGATACCACACATCTGTTGAGCAAGCATGACAGTGAATGATGCTAAGGTTGCACGGCGAACACGAGGGATAGTAAACAGCTCGATGAAGCGAGTTGCATAGTTTGATTTTCCGACAAATTCGGTCTCAACTTGTAGTTGGGCATGAATATAGTACAAATCTCGTGCAGCCTGGATGGGATGGTTTCTGAGTTTAAGAAGGGAGTTGTACGCTTGACGGAAGCGGCCTTTCTTCAAATACCAACGCGGACTCTCAGGACAGAAGTAAATCTTCAAAAATTATGTCAGACAATACTAGGACAAAACGTGTAGTAAAATACATACCCCGAATAGCAGAGGAAGAGCAGGAATGAAGGCTGAGCCGATTTGTAGTCTATAGAAAAAGTCAGATAATGAACTATATAAAATTGATTTCGGGTAAGTTGACTTACCGCCATGCAATGGTGCCAACATTATAAACAGCCAAATTAGCACAGAACCCTAAGAAAATACCAAAAGCAGTCCAGAGCTGCCAAGCTATAATTGCAAATGATTTAGTGATATTCTATTAAAAATATTCACGATGACGCTTACTCATTACAAGAGACCCTCGGATCAATGCAGGTGAGTTCTCAGCCGCAAAAATCGGGACCGTTGAAGCCTTGGAGCCCATGCCAATACCAAGAAGAAGACGAGTGATAAAGAGTTGTTCCCATGTTTGCGCGCAAGCTCCACCGATGACAGGCAAGAAACAGAATACAGCAGAGAAGAAGATTGTGCCACGGCGCCCAAAGTAGTTATTTAATGGATCTGAAAGCCATGCTCCACTATAAAATCAGATTAGCTATAGAAACTAAGAATATATTGGTTGCATACATCAATGCCGAAGCAATGTATGGGGCCGCATTAACCAATCCAACTAAGAACGTATCCCTCGTAGACTCCGATCCAATTCCAAATTCCTCTGGGAATGATAAATTAGCACCATTTGACCCAGTTTGATCCCAACCCCTAAAGAGAAGGAAGGAAATGAAGTTTAGATTAAGAACGCGAGGCGGATAGAGGAAAGGTTTCTTACTGAACAGCTGCACCAATAGAACAGAGAATGATAGTATAGTACAGTTTCTTTGGCTGCTTCCACTTGTGAGTCACTTCCATTCTCAGGAAGTTCTTCTCCTCCTCAGTGAGATCTTTGATAGATTCAAAAGAGGTGGGGTTTTGTGCAACAAGAGCGCCCCGTTGTAGTAGAGGTAGGATGTCGGTGAGGTCTTTCTCACGAGCAAACTCCTCGACGTCAGCTAAGAGCTGATCCTCTGGTATGCCAAGAAGAGGGTTCTTGATCCTAAAGATAGGTTAGTACCGATTAGTACGACAGATGAGGTTCACTTACTTTGCGGACGCATTGGAGTTAAGATTAATGCGTTGGTCGGCTTTCTCTGTGTAAGCATACTCGACACCTTTGCCGTCGTCCGACATTGTGAATAATAGCTAACGCTAGAATAAGCGTCACTGTACAATTATACGGGAAGGGGAGGGGACCGTGAGTGAAAGAGGAGAATGGGAGCCTCAAAGGGACTTTAGGACGGTGAGAAAAGAGGGTCGAGATAGCATCGTTTATATATGGAAGACGAGGTAGTCATCACTGATCAAAAAATAATCAAAACAAGAAAATAAAAATAAAATCAAATAATTGGGATAAAATGAATGGAGAGGACATTATTCAACACATACCGAGTATCAGGAACTGGCCGGTGTTTACCCTGAAGTAAATCCTTACAACGGCTAGTCACATGCCAACATGATCGAGAGATGAGATCGGTTGTTAGCCGACTGCGGGGAGGTGGAGTATCAGAACCGGCTCATTTTCCGATTGCATGCCTGTCCCCGGATCTTCGACAAACAAATGGTGAGGAACAAACAATAACCTACATTCTTCTTCTCCACATCGCTTGGAAGACATCTATGGTCCATTCATATTTGTACCGAGATGAGTTGTAGAGCTCTGGGGAAGTTGAACAATAATCTCTACTTGCCTCTATGGGAAGAAAACACCCCGACAGGCTCTAAATCACTGAAATCACTTCTGAACGCAGCGCTGTGATCCCATTATTTTGAGGGTGCTCATGAATTTGAATGTATGGTATTAAAAAATCTATTTTCAGTCAGATGACGTCCGATCTATTCAAGCTAACCGCTAATAACGCATGGTAGAACTCTCTTGGCTCTTACTACTCCTTCCGATCACTCCGTAAGGCTTGAAACAAGTGATAAAAATACTTCAACATTCCGCGGATAACATGTTGAATAGATGATTGATGCATACAATCATTTACAGCTGTATTTGTCTATACTGATGCTCCAAGAAAGTATGGGCGTGCACTGGATAACTTGGAGTTGTTATTCACTTGGGCCATAAAGGTAAGTAAAGTTCATCATCTGTAACCCTGAACGAAGTTACTTCATGCGCCGAAACGCCGTATAAACTTTCGGATGTGCCAAGGAGATGAGTAGTTAAGTTTCACACCATCTTCATCTATTCTCTATCTTTTTTGAACTTGCCTCTTCTTTGTGAAATCCTGTCAATCCTACCCCACTTATCATGCCAGATAAAGGGAACCAATCATATATTCCAATACCTACTACTTCCCCTATTTTGTTATGTACCAGTATACCAGACTACTCAAAAATTGACAGAGGGAAATCTAGACTTATGTGCGTAAAAAAAACACATTCAGGGTCAATGATTGCTTCACCATTGGTGCCTGTGTGTACGTATTCGACAGACCAGAATTCACGAAGGCCTCAAAGCTACAGATATTTTTTTCCAATCTAGACAAGTCCGAAAGAAGGCGGTCTACATTAGCGAAAAAGCCTTTTTTCTTCCCCCTATCTCTTTTTCCTTCTAACCCAGAAAATATATTTTTCTTTCCTTTTTCGATTGTGGTTGAAAGGGTTACTTACCAAATAAAGAAATTGCAAGACGTAGACATACGCAATGGTAACACGCGGTTTATGCTATCGGCAGCCGAGTCGGAACTCAATGTATACAGGAACGGTATCAGTAAAAAAAATATGCTTTTCTCCATATGGGACCAGCACTGCTTCTGTGCGGGGGAATGGGGGTGGGGGCGGGGCATTTCGTGTTGTGCAAACAAGCCATTCAAAAGCAAAATACACGCATTGACTCAACCTCAATGTAATATTTAGTATCTGATTTATGACTGATTTATCGAAAGATTGCAGGAGGCTTTTCTGCTTTTGATTAATTAGAAGAATACTCTAAAGTAATACAGTGACCTGGTTTATTAGTGCTGATATGGCATATCACACCCTTATGAGTCAGAGTCAACGACGTCTTCTCGAGTCTAAGCTGTAGTGGTGCATCGACTGGTGCTGATGACTTGAGGAGCAGAACACCAAGGCACAAGCTATCAACTACTGTTTATGGGATATTTTAGCGATAATTGGACTCACAAAGGGTCTACAAGATTTCCAAGTAGTCTGGGCGGGTTTTGTTTATATGGACCAGCCTTGGCCTTGGCCTAATGATTCAACAAAATATGGGAAGTAAGGTAGATATGACGAAGACAGTTGATCTCAAAGAAACTATGCCTCTTCAAGGCTTATTCTTGGAGTTATGCATATAGATGTGAAGGCACCAGTATAAAGTATGTATGCATACCTACTTGGTAAGAAATGACTAATGATCAGACTATGTTTTAGCTTTTGTCTACTTATTGGCTGTGCAATGTGGAGCTTCCTCTTCGACGAAGCACAAACACACGTGGGAAAGACGGAGTCAACGGGCAGAGCATCATTCCTCGTCGCTTGAGCGTCCTATCAGGATTTAGACTACAAGCTTCAAGCTTTTTTTAGTCTACCATGGAGTAGAGAGGATTAACGTCTTCTGGTCGCTTGACAAGACCGGACAAGCCTGACATATCCTCTCGGCGATGCCCAGATCCTTGTCAAAATCGGAGGACTAACTGATGAAAATAGATAACCTTTTAGCCTATAGTTCCGCTCAACCAATCCCGGACTTAAGGGAAAGAGTGATGAAGGCACTAAAGAAGTTCACGCGTCGTGACCAGGTGACCTCGGAACATGCAATCCCAATGTTCAATATTGACGCGAAACTACTAAAGTTGGATATGTTTATCACATATATTATCGCGATGGAAGCTATATGAATTTAAAGCTTCGCATACTGATTGTTCTATCCGTGCGGCCGTGCACCGGGAGAAGAAACATAGTCACTGTCCTCAAGGGTCTACGCCACTCAAGTCTTCCTCGATTTGAAACTTGCTTGTGATTTCTGAAGATCAATTTACCGAGGACGCCGTAAAAGATGAATTGAATCTGGAAGCTATGCTATTGGCTCGTTAGATACCGTTAAGGTGGATAAATGGACTTCAATTCGGAATACAGTTCAGATCGCAGCTAGTACTCAGTCAAGCTCTGAGTATAGTCAATTGAGTGTGAGTTAAGGTGATTGATGTGTGTTGGAAGGCTCTGTTTGTTTACTGCAGAAGGCGTGTCAAAGTAGTCTAGTCGTGCGGAGGAGATTTCGCTAAATTCTTTCTAAGTTGATTCTTTCAACATTACTCCTCAGTAGAACATAAATCCAGGGAGATGTCAAAAATAAGATTAAGACCTTTTCTTCGGGATTTGGCGTAAAAAGTTTTTTCATCTTTATAAACTGGTCGACACATGAAATTGGAATCAAATCATAATGAAGCCTAATCTCTAGCTATGACATCTATAGAATTGCCGTCAGTGAGGGAAGGCGGGGGTGACAGGGTAACGAGCAGATTGAAATCTGGAAAAAAGAATACCGGATTTATTTATGCCTGTTTGTTAGCAAATCCTGTGGTAAGTACACGTAAAATCCTTGCGTCAGCATGATGTAATATCTCTTAAACCGACATTGAAGATAAAACTGCCAGGTTACAAACTATAACCTGTTCTGCAGGACTGTGGTACGTATCTGAGTTCCGCAAATACACCATTTTTTATATTATATAATAGTAATCAAGAATCCCCCTAATTTTAATACAACGATGTAGTTACACATTCCTAGATATACACACCAAAAACGTAAGTCCCATGAGAAAGTTCCGGTAGCAACGCTATGTAGAATCATGTTGCAGTCATAACAGATTCAAGAGGAGTAATTTGTAATTATGAGTCGGTAGTATCCGTCTTCATTAGTCCCTAGAACTGTTGACTTAAGCATCTCAACTGCGCTTTGAAGCCCGTCTACACGTGAAGATGGGCCTTCATGCCTTCCTTCCCGTTCAAAATGCCTTGGAATTGAACCAGCACCACTTGACCTGATTTCCGTACGTGCTTCCCACCTAGATAGCTTACGTTCAAAACGTGCACATTTCTTAGCGACTCGACGTTCCTTGCGTTGTATATGGCGCTCAATTCGACGAGCGTGTTTTTCAGCACGACGATCAAAGCGACTATTATTATTATCATAATTATGAACCCCATGTGATGGTGGGAGAGCCTTGGAGCACGCTCAGAGCTGGATATTGAAGATTCAGAACTGATAGTAGAAACGGACAAAGTAGATCTTGAGCGAGGGTCCCCCGAGGTGCGATTATGTTCGGCATCTACATAGTTCCGCGGTCCAGTCACGTTTGGAACCGGCTCATGTATATGAGAGGCAGGTAAAGCGCGAGGTATTTGACAATTAGGCATAGGATGTACAACGGGCGGTGGGCCCCTAGAAGAAGTAGCGCCAGGCGAGAAATCAGGAGGCGCCTGGGACCTATCACCATTAAGCCTGCGGGAACCCTTTGCAAGAACTACATCCAGACCTCGTGGATGGAAGAAGTTCTAATCGAAGGCATGACATTAGATCTGAAAGAAATACAAAAGCAGAAATAATAGTAATTCACTTTGTTCCAGAGGTCAACAAGGGAGCCTGGCCCACGAGCGTCCAACTCCGTTTGTCTTCCTGTGTCATTACCAGACACTGAACGAATTACTGCTCCCAAAGCTATTATTTTCAAAACAATAAGCCAAGGAATGTGCAATAGGATAGCTAGACCTCTTACATTGGAAGAAGTTCCTCTTTGAATTGAATCAGTTGAGCTTCCTGTAGACGTACGTTCGCCAGTAATACGAGCGGATATTTGTATGTCATTTAAGAATCTAAGAGTATATTAGATATAATTCAATAGAAAGTGAATAGACTTATTCTACTAACTTGACCCAGTCCTGTTCTCCAACGTCTCTAAGGGTGAACGGGTGAAGCTGTGCATCCGTGGGAGGCGGGATCAGATAGAAGCCGTCTTCCAACCGTTTGGTCTTGGAATGATGTACGAGCGGTTGGAACGAATTCATTGCACTGTTTTCAGAAATTCTAGAAGTTACATATGATGGGAGTGGTCGCTTGAATGCAAAGGGATAATCTCCAAGTACACCAGGAGAAGTGTCATGCTCTGTGCCTATGCTACGATTTCGTGCCAAATCAGACCCAGCGGGTCTACTCTTCTCGTTTGTATCAGGAGTAGCTGTATAATTTAAACCATCATCATATGCTGGGGTGCATCTTCCTCATTTATGATATTAGTCATTGTAGGATGGGGAACCGTTGCGTAGAAAACAGAGACAGGAGGCTTAGCAGCTGGGGACTCAAAGTCTTGCAAGAGGATCATGGCGGCTTGGGTCAAGGTTGGAGGACAAGTTATACTTGCTGCGAGTTTTGGGCGGCATCATGCTGTGAAGTAATCTGGCTGTGCAATGCTGCGATCAAAGACATTAGCTGACTTGGAATGGTAAACCTAATCAAACTGTGACAAAGGGTCATTATTCAAATTCATCATCCATTCATCAATAGCGCATGTGACAATTTCACGTGCGTAATTATTTGTCAGCGGCGGAACGTGAATTGAGATCAAAGTCGACGCCTTCCCAAAATGATTTACATTGCAGGCACGTACTATCAGTACAGGGGCCGTGCATATGGGAACCAGATCCACAGGTGGGCAAGTATTTTCACTCTATCTCACATACAGTGAATGAATTAGACGATACTCTGATAGAATAGCCGATAGTCCGGGAAATCACCATTTCGTCTGATCTGCATTCTAGATTATGTTTAGAAATATTCAATCATAATTCTAGATATATTTAACCTTTTGGTCAGATTTAAATTCAGCAACCCATTCAACGAGCAACGAGAACTAATAACGAATGCAGAGTATACTCTCAAAAAGCTCTTATCCGGATAACTATGGAATTAACTCGCATGTAGTACTCGGGAAATAGCTATTCTGATGTTACCAGGAATACTTCCGATATAGATGGAAGCATATACCTCCTTCTTGATAGGCTAGATACCATGTTCATGAGATTTTTAATCCTATTTTAAGTATACTCCCGCATGCAACGATTTCCTTGATACACAATAAAAGTACGGTGAGCATCAAAAAGATATCCAAGGTCGTCTGCGTGTTCTGAGATGATCAGGTTACTAGTATTTGCCTTTGCTCTCACTTATTTCTTTGATGTTGTTGGAGCATCATTTCAACTATCTCCTCCCGTTGTTCACGAGCGACGGAACTTTGCTCCAGAAGCAAGAGGATGGCGTTTTATGAAGCGCCTTGAATTCGACACTATTCTCCCATTACGTGTGGGCCTTGCGCACCAGAACTTGCATACTCTTGAAGAAGCTTTGAACAAGGTCTCTCATCCTGAATCGGCAGAATATGGTCAACATTGGTCTGTAGACCGAGTTATTAAACACTTCTCGCCTTCCGATGATACCATTTCTTCCGTCATGGACTGGCTCTCGCAGAATGATATTGACACTTCCAGAGTTAAACTGAGTAATAGCCGCAGCTGGCTTGACCTAACTGTAACGGTTGAGGAGGCAGAACGCCTTTTACAGACTGAATACCATGTATATGCAGATGGGAATGGGAAGAGCGTGTTGGATGTAGCGAATATCATCTCCCGTCTCATCTCACGGCACATATCGATCTTATCAAACCAACAACAGCTTTTAGTGCCCGTGTCCCACCAGCAAAGTTCCGAAAACGATCAGCTAGCGTGATCCCTCCGGAGAAGCTTGGAAGTCCTACGGGCTTCAACGGACCAAAGACTAATGGTAGAAAAGCAGATGGGAGTACGACATTGGGCCTCGCTGATTGTGATCAATTTATAACACCGATATGCTTGCAGACACTGTACAATATAACTGCCCAGCCTGTAGCTACGGACAAAAATACATTCGGTGTCGTTGAATTCACACCTCAAGCCTTTCTTCAAGGCGATCTCGATATGTTCTTTAAAAATTTCTCGCAAGCCAGGTTGGCCAACAGCCACAACTTGTCAGTATAGATGGTGGAGTTGCTCAGACTACAGATCAAAGTTTTAATTTCAATGGAGAGAGCGACCTTGATCTTGAATATGCAATGACACTTACGAACCCACAACCGGTAACTCTGCTCCAAACAGGAGATCTTGTGGAAGGAGCTGGTTTGATAATTGGCTGGATGCTGTAGATGCTTCATTCTGTACATTCGAAGGTATGTTGTACCGATAGATCAAATGCCCCAACTCAATATATTCATTGCAATAGGGGGAGATGATCCAGAACAGGATGGTATCTACCCCGACACACTCCCAGGTGGCTTTGATGGGCCAGAAAGCTGCGGCATCATCACAGTTTGTGTTCAACGAGAATACTTGGGATATCCTATGCTTACTTATATCTACAGCCCCCGAATGTTGTCTCAGTATCCTATGGACAAGATGAAATAACCATTTCAGCGAAATCTGCTATACGTCAATGCACCGAGTACGGAAAAATCGGATTGACAGGGGTATGTAGTTGAATTTCCAGTATGTCATCGAAACTAACTAGAGAACTTATCCCGTAGACTACTGTATTGTACAGCTCCGGCGACTTCGGTGTAGCAGGATTTGGGAATGTCTGCATAAACTCAACTGGTACTATCCTCCCTAAATGTCTACTACACCTTTTCTACAAATAACTCATATTTCTGTTTATAGGTGGGGAATCCACAAACGGAATAACCTTCAGTCCATCTTTCCCGTCTGGATGTCCGTTTGTGACAAGTGTTGGTGCAACTCAGGTAAATCCCAATAGCACCGTGTTTGATCCAGAGGGTGCTTGTGAACAAGTTATCTTCTCTGGAGGCGGGTTTTCGAATATATTCGGTATCCCGGACTACCAAAAGCAAGCAGTGGCTGATTTCCTTGAGAACCACCCTCCGCCATTCACTGCAGAGCAATTCAATAACTCCGGAACAAGTAGGGCATTCCCTGACTTGAGTGCTAACGGGTAATTAGTCTAGTTTTTTTCTGGAAAAATGCGTTGGCTAATCTGAACTTCAGTGCGAACTATGTCATTGCAAGTACGTTATAGACTCTGTAATCCTTAATGATTTATTGATTTACATACTACTTTTTCTCATAGTTGATGGAGGTGATCTCCGAGACCATTGTCTGATTCCTGTACCTAATACTCTCATATATAGAATTTGAACTAGTTTTTGGTACGTCTGCATCTGCGCCAACGGTTGGCTCAATAATTACCCTCATCAATGACGCACGCATCGCCAATGGGAAGGGACCAGTCGGTAAGCATCATAGTAAAGCTCAAGTCTAGATACTCGTACGAGCTCGATTTACTTTTAGGTTTCATCAATCCCGCTATCTATAGCGATTCCTTCCGTTCCGCATTCAACGATATTACCACAGGAGGGAACCAGGGCTGTGGTATGTTAAACGTTTATCATCCTCTGTAGAATTTAATTTTTCCGTGACTTCTTCTAAACTCGTAACTCTTTTGCTTAAGACATATCCAGTATTTGCATGTATTTATTCCGTTACTGTTTGCTAAATTTTTAATTTAACTAGGTACTCCGGGTTTCACAGCAACTACTGGTTGGGATCCTGTACGTAGAGACTCCTTGCTTGATAAGCTTCACTGCTCATTTAATGTATCTGCTATTATTTCAGGTTACTGGCGTCGGAACTCCGAACTTTGGGAAGCTTCGTGATCTATGGCTTGCCCTTCCATAGTAGTGTATGCCTTAGAGCATGTGTGGATGCTGTTCAAGAATATATGTTGTAATATCACACAGGGGGTGCTTGTATAGCAATAAAATAAGTGTATATGTCTGTGTTGTAGATAGCATGTGAAACTGTGATACATTGTTTGATGTTGCGGATTATCTGAAAGAAAATCAAATCCAAACAATCACGAAGTTGAAATCTAATAATTATAATAATGATAATTAAGTACAAAACAGACGCGTGACCTGAGACGCGAATTGGTTCCTGCATCTGTACTTCAATAAGTCTTTAGCGCGTCTTGTTCTGTCTCTTGATGCCAATATCAATAAAATCATGAACATAAGTAATCTTCAGCCGCCTGCGCCTCCCAGTTCAACTGGAGAACTGTTCCGGCTCAAGATAGAGAATGCGAGGTAGTCAATACTCTAATGTTTTCTTATTTATTCTGACTCTGTATGATGTACTGCTAGTTTCTTTCTCTACGCCTCCTAAACAAGCGCCTGCGAGCCCGATTATCGCCTCAGCCTCTGGATCTTAGTGTCTTTGATGGAAAAGGAAACTATCTTGTAATCGCGAATACAAAGGGTTGGTTTGCAGCTATTGCGCGGGCGCCGACGGAAACCATCGTGAGTTCTAGTCATCTACTTGCTAATTATTATAAACTAACTGCAGGTTTCTAAGAAATTATTTTCTCTTTACTGTCTGACCTCAAGCAGACAATTACAACTTCAACGGCGAAGGAGAACTTGACTACACTCCAAAACGCGTTCTACCAGTCGCTGGACCGCCAGTCCACCTTGCTCTCAGTTCAAACGATGATCGCCTTGTCGTCGGAATTGCAGATGGAACCATCGCTATATTTGACACGTCACCACTCTTTAGGGAAGGGACAGACAGTGTAGATGCGTTGAAGGTATTCATGCCAAGTCCACCGGGTCCCGTCAGACAAATCTTAGGAAACCCTGGTGATCTACCAGACCTCGTCGCTATCAGAAGGGATTCAGAGGGTGCTAATAGCAATGAAGGGGCTTCTATCGAGATAATAGATACCAGACAGTTGACTGTCGTTGGTGGATGGAGGAGCGGATTGACTGCAGACACTACTCCAACAGCAAGTATGTTTCATATGAATTTTCTCAGATTCCATTGACTGATGGTATCATAATAGTAACTTGGTCTTCGAAGGGAAAACAGATAGCTATTGGTCTGAAGAGCGGAGACATTGTCACATATAGCCCTAGTGACACAACTTCCGTTAAATTCCAGATTCCACGCCCCCCGTCCGTTGGAGACGCTAGCGTCATATCATTGCATTGGTTGTATAACCAAGTGTTTCATTGTGTATATACTCCGCCTGGGAATCGAAGTCCGGATGTCCAGCAAAAGCATGTACTGACATTTTTTGAGCCGAAAACACGTACAGCCATCGCATCAGAATTCCAACCCCCTTATTACCCTTCTCCTGCACTACGTGGCCCTGGTCTATTCTCAGTGCTCCTTAGAAATTGGAATCCGATCAAGACTCTGCTATTTATTAGTGATAGTACTTCAAGTGATATTGGAACCATTGGTAGTATTGAAGAAAGTGACACACGCCCCGAAACCTGGTGTAATATCTCTCTTGAAGAAACGTCAACGCCAAGCGTGCCACTTGACAAAGATGCAGAAGACACAGTCCCTTTGGCTTTAGATGTAGACCTTACCTCAACTGACTCGTCGTCACAGCCGATCTTATATGTCTATGCTAGTGACGGAACAGTACAAGGGTGGTTCATTTCTAATAAAACTACAGAGACCTATCCCGGAATGATTACGCCAGTCAATTCTAGTGTGTCATCCGCACCCAATCTGCCTGTTGAAGCAACTGCAGCCAAAACTGAAGCACCTGCGTTCGCCCAGTCATCTTATGCCAATCCTGCATTTGGGAGTAGTGGCTTTGCGTCTACGCCCCAATTTGGACAAAGTTCCTTTGGCGGACCAGTGTCTGGGGCCCAAAACTCCCAACAATCTGCTTTTGCATCATCTACGTTTGGTCAAGAGGGAAACAGTTCAGCTTTTAGCCAGACATCGGGAACATCTGCATTTGGACAATCAGGCTTTAGCGCATTCGCTTCCTCTGGACCATCGAGTTTCGGTTCTTCAGTTTCCAGCTTCAACAATACAGTTTCTGCAGTGGAAGATAAATCTTCGTCTGCTGCTACCGCGTATCCTGAAGCAGTTATGTCTGATGTTGGCGAAGATAATAGTGGACTTGGAGGATTATCTTTGGGTAGCGCAGATACACCTAGTAATGATCAACCAAGTAAAACAAATAGTATGTTTGGTTCATTTGGGCAAGGACCTGTACAAAACAATGCTACTGGATTCTCCGCATCTAGTGCTAGTGGTCAAAGCTCCTTTGGTGCTTTTGGCAATGTCTCAAATTCTTCACTCCTTAAACCTGCAACAGGCTTCGGTGCATTTTCGCAATATTCCCAGCCTCAAACACCTCCTAAACCTGTGCAGTCCAGCTCAAATGAAACACCAAAGCCATCATCTGCTTTTGGTTCTTCTGATTTCGGTTCTTCTGGTTTCAGACAACCGGCGTTTGGCCAGCCCTCGTTCGGACAACCTTCGTTTGGACAAACCTCAACTTTTGGGAAGCCATCGACGTTTGGAGGTGCTGCGCCTTCAGCCTTTAGTTCTCCCAGCTCTGGTGGTTTCGGCGCGTTTGCTGGTGCCTCAAAAGGATTTGGAGCTTTTGCTCAATCCGGAAACTCTTCATTTGCGCAACATGCACAGTCTTTGCAAGTAAATCCCAGCCCAAGTATAACTATGGCAACCTCGATGGACGATACAGATAAGAGTACAAGTGCTACTCCGATCGAGGATAAGAAGGAGACACCTATAACGACAGCCGCAGCTGAAAACGCGACTGTTTCTAGTACTACAACACTACCTACCGCATTTGGTTCTTCAAACCCTACCAATGTCTTTGGTGGTAGCTCCTTCCTTGTACCTAATAAGCAGTCTAGCGCCTTCAGCACACCCACTTCTGCTTCTCGCACCGAAACTCCAGGTTCTAGTCCTGAAGGTAGTCCTGCTCCTGGACAAAAACCAGCGTTACCTTCTTCAAACCCACCATCGCCTACACCAACGGACAACAATGATTCTGCATCTCAAGCTGCATCGGCTTCGGGAACATCTTCAGTATTTAAAGCTCCGCCTGGACCTGCGGTCAATGCCTTTGCTAATCTCGTCACAACGCCAAATGTTTTCAAGCCAGCTGAAGGCTTTGGCGCTTTTGGAGCCGCTGCAAAGGTTCCAAGTACATCTCCATTTGCAAACCCGAAACCTGTTACTCCTGGTGCATTTGCGACTCCAGTCAAGCCGATTTCAGCGTTTGCTCCTGGTAGCTCTAAGCCATCGAGCTCTTATATACCAAGTGGTGCTTCGACAACTCCAAAGTTTGGTACGCCTTCTGCTCCTGGAGGAGCCTCAGTATTTGGGACATCTACTTTCGGAGTACCTAGTACACCAAGTCCAATCAGTACTACGCCGTTATCAACTCCTTCATCCAATGCTTTTAGTGCTTTCAGTGGCGCTTCAGGTGGCTTTAGTGCATTCGCCAAAGCTGCAGGACAAACTACATCATTCAAAGATATGTTAAAGTCTCAAAAGGATCCAGAACTTGAAACGAAGCCCACCGAAAAAGAAAAAGAAGAAGAGAAGAACGAAAAAGGAAGGGACAAAGGTTTAAAAATAGACTCATCGTTTGTTGAAGTTCAGCAGCCAGATGAACTTGATCCGGACAATCTCCCTCCTACACCTTCAACACATGGAACATTTGATTCAGAGGACCAGAACTTGGGAGAAGAGGAGCAAAACGTGGGCGAAGAAGAAAAACCAGAGAAGAATGACGATGATGAAGATTCGTTTTTGTCGGAGTCTTTCTCTAGTGGTTCCAGTGACGATGATAGTGAGAATGATGATAATGAGAAGGGAGAACAGGATGCAGATGGAGAAGAATTGGAAGAAGGAGAAATCGAGGAAAGTGACAACAAGGGGGACACTGTATCTTCCACTGAAAAACTCAACTCAGGTGACAATAAGGCATCTAAAATCCCTAAACCAGTGACCTCCATAAAAGCTCCTCTAATGGTTAACATCCCTGAGGAACCTGAAATTGAGAAGTCTACTACACCTGTAAAATCGCCCCCTCCGGCATTATTTGGAAAGACTGGAAGTTCTTCTGGAGGGGGTATATCTGGAAAACAGCCTCCGTCATATAAAGCAGGTATAACAGATTCCGGAATACTTCCTAAACCTGTTCCTTTTTCGACCAATCTGAAAGTTCCATCTGAGGACTCAACCGATCTTGGAAGACCGGGTTCTACTATAGATCATCAGATACCGCCATCTAATTCAAAGCTACCAAAGGCTCGCCCTGCTTCTCCCAAGCTACCGTTTGGACAACTACCTGTAAAGCAAGAGTCGACTACACCAAGTATTTCACAGGATCGATCTCAGAGCTCGACACCTATAGCTCCACCCTCTGTTTCTGCATCAGACAAATCACAGCCTGGGTCATCTTCCTCAGTTTTTAGGCCCCCGTCATTTACTTCATCCGCTGCAGCAGGTAATGCTCCGTTTATTATGCCTTCTTCGGCTACGACTGGGCCGCTCCCTCCCGGTGGTAGACAGCCCATGACATTTGGCAATGCACAAGGACCCTCTCAAGCAATAGCACTACAGCAGGGACAGAAGACAATAGCGCAACAATCTTTCGAATCCAGTATGCAAAAGGAATGCATGACGTTATACCAACAAATGCAAGAGGATCTAGATATGGTAAAAATATCATTCGTTAAAGTTTTGGTAAACATGTCTAAATTTTTTGTCTAGTTCGGAAAACAGAGTCAGAGAATAGCCGAAATAAGATCAGTATATGGTCGGTCAGTAAATCTAGTGCATTCTAGGGACGAGCTTGGAAATAGTAGCAAATGGTTACTAGGAGATTTGGAGGCCTTTACTAGACTTACAAAAGGAGTAGAAAAGGACGTATTGGCTGCTTATGCTGTGAAAGATGAACTTCTCCCTCTCATACGAGAAGTTGAGAGCAATCTCCTTAAAGGTGAAGACTTCCTTTGCTTTTCTTGTCTTAGTGTCTAATTTAGTTCTCATAACAAGCCGAAACACGGAAGGAGGAGATCGTTAGATTCTCGAAAGCAAAGGCTGATCCAGAATTCTCTAAAATGCTGAAGTCTAGGACACTTGGACCGGATGTAGCAGAAACACAAAATCAGCTCAGACGGCAGATACAGGTACATTGTAACTTTATTCTTGGTCTATTTTTTAACACAGTTTCTAGGCGGTCAGTAACAGAGTGGAGCAACTTGAAGCTCATTTGAAGGAATGTAAAAGAAAACTTGAAGACCATAAAAAGGGCAAAGCTAGTATAAAGTGTGTAATCCTACTTTTTTACAGCACTCTTTTCTCATCGGACTCAATCATATATCCTTAGACCTCCATCTTTAGATACAATAAATCGAACTTATCAAAACATTGATACTGCTATTGAAGCTCAAAACAAGTATATTGAGGCTTTGGCTATGCGAGTTGCCAGGCTTGATATAGACGACATCGACGAAGCTTTGCATGGTACTCGAAATTCCAAATGGAAAAAACGCCAGGAATTCAGTGATTCGACCTCCTCGACGACGAGCAATGATAACGAGGGGAGCAAATCTACAAAACAATCCCATGTCACTCCGTCAATAGCTGCATGGACAGCTGCTGCTTTAAATGCGGAACGAAGTGCTTTACGGCTGAAAAATGCTTTGGCTAAGGCCAGAAAAGAGCCTCTACTAAATACACAAGCCGTTACTCCTGTGGAAAAGGTACCAACCCTGGAGAGTTTGAAGCCACGTAAACCAGTGTCCCCTCTTGAAGATCTGCCCCGCTTCCGAGTCAGCAATCTTCGGAGACCGCGAGTGAGTACTCTAGACGAGTGGCTCGTACAATAACCCATCATGCCAAACCTGTAAAACTTGGTCAATCGTCAAATAAACCGAGCTCAACTGTACCATCCTTCGATTGGGGCCCTTTACCAACGACTAAACCTCTATCATCGTTACCGTTTAATTTAAGTTCGACGGCAGAGGCTAACTCATAGTAATCTGTGCTCTTTTTCTTTCACATGTATTACTTTTTTTAGTTAGAGCTAAAACATTGTACTGGGCATTTTTGTTTTATTTTATGACACGAATCCAACAAAAACGAGTTTATGACAGATTAAATCACGATCATGTATTGCACATCAAACATAAATATTGTCGTTAGAGCTACCATAGGAGGATAAATATAAAGAGAGTAGGAAATACATTGATTAATAATGATGTTTCGACGAAATTCCAGACGCAGCTTCCAAATCTGATGTTGATGGTAACGAATCGGTATTAAGTGACTAGATAAACACGACTTCAATCGGCGTTTTTGTACTTCAAACAAGAATAAACCAACCTTAAAACCGGCATCAGCTTTGCCATTAATATTGATATTGATGACATCGCCATCTGTTGTATCATACTAAAGATGATGTTCAGATAATATGTCTCGGCAAGTTGATGGAAAATGCCTACATGACTTGTAGCAACTGAAAGGTCAGTATTGACAGCTGCCTGGAATGGCGTGCGAATGGACATTTGGACTCCATCTCGACCCTCTAGTTCAGCGCGGAGACTCTCCGGGAGTTTAGTCTACAATTTACGTGGAGTCAATGGACATCCAATCACTGGATCATTCAACATTGAATCAATTACTTACGATGCGAGCATGGAGTTCAAATAAACTAAAAAAAAGTGATCAATCGAAGGGTTCTGATAAATTGAATCATTTACTTACTAGATGGTATCAGTAACCCAAGCAGAACATAGGCGTATGTATCTGGAGAGGCAAATTCAGTTATCAGGGCAATTATTGCACACAGGCCCGTCAGTGAACCAGTGCTGATAGTATATATAACAAGTTTGTGTATGACTGTATCAGTGTTTCTGACACCTGAACGACTGCGGAGTAAAAGAAGGACGAGTGTTCCTGAGAGAAGCAGCTCAGCCGCAACCTGTGTTGCGTTTATGGCATGCTCAAGTTTGATTACGCTCTCAAGTTGAGTGAAAACAGTGAAGTTATAGACAAGTCCGAAGTATGTGATGAGTAAGGCAGCTTGAGTTATGACGAGGATAGCAACCACACCAGTCAAGATGTAGTTCTTTCTACTCACTGGATGGAAGTTGAATAAAATGTGTAAGCTCGTATGAAACGAAGTTTTATAATTGAAGCCTTACAGCGGAATATCCGGACGCAGTAGAAACCCTGAACGAGGGCATCGACGATCGCAGTAAATATCGACCCATACGCACTCTCTCTAAGATATTGTGAATCTGAAGAAAGGTAAGTTTAAAATACTTTGTACACTTACTTATCAAAGCCGAGAAGAGCTACAAAATCTCCAAAACTCTTCACGAAAGACGTATAACTCGAATGAATAGTAATAACTTGGAGGGTCGTATCCAGCGCCCATACAACAAATACAAATAGTCTTAAAAACCATTTATCCTTTCTCGAGTATTTCTAGTTCGAGATAAGCACGAAAACTAAGAACAAAGGGAAGGTAGAACGTACGTCATAATACAGATACAATTGAACCGTTCCAGCACCCCACAATCTGCATAACAAGAGTATAAGCCAGTGTACTGGATTAATGCCTCCCAAAATACGTACGCAGTTGTCAATCTAGAGGAAGGAAAATTTAATGAGCTCAAACAGCAATTCCTTAGATTAATGAAGTGAGATGATGATCGTACATTGTTGCGACAAAGATACAGCCAAACTGGAATATTATGCAATTAGCTTTGATGAAGGATTAACGTATAACGGATATCATACAGTGCTGTCTAGAGATGTGACGCTGCTCATGGTGATTCTGCAGGGTCAACAAGAAACTCGATACTTCTTCTCTTGCCGAGAGGTGAGTAGGAAGGACGCAGGGGCGACGGAGAGTGAGAGATCCGCTTGGGTGCCTGCGGCTATCGGTATAAAAGAAATTATTGCACTGAGCGCAAGTATGTCGTCTAGATTTACTTTGAGAATTACTTGAGCATTGATGAAGCTTCCTTAGGAACTGATAGAATTGTCCCCCCTTATAACCTCTTAAAGGTCAAAGCTTCCCAAGGTGTTATCATTCTCGTAGCGGATGATGCCGGTAAAAACGGACTAACGCACTTACGGAGTAAGAGGAGAATTAAGCACCGACTTCTCAAACGAAAAGGAATTTTCTATGGAAAGGGACAAAAAAGCTTTTTGCTTCATGCGATTGTCAACGAGACAATTTGCATCGGGTCCATGGCTATACAAATTTCCAGCTGTCAATGCTCAAGATTCGCATTAACTTGACATTTGTCTCGTCAGAGTACAACGGTGTTTTCGGATGGGCTATTCATAAGCTACTAGTTTCAGGTCAACGCATCAACATCATAAAGCCTTTTTTGACCGTTAACCGTACCTTTACGTATAGAATTTCCGAAATCTGAGACATGAATGTGTTATGTAATGTCGCGCTACTCGTTTCACTGGTAGAAATTCCCAAAGTCGATCGGACCGTCGCTTCAGACTAGCGGCCGTCATATAAAATCATTAATATTAATTCGGACTTTTATTTGTCTCCTCCCCGTCAGCACACAGACACTAGAACTGCAAGGGAAAACAATTGAGTAACGGTACTTTCACAATCGTCTTTGTTCTTTGTCGTTGATATCCCAGCGAGAATTCATCAGTTTTATCCTCTGAAAAACAGGAATTGTTATCCTAGTGCACCTGCTTTAGCATGAGGAGCTACAGAATCACCATTGTTAAAGGTAGAGTGCCCGTCTTGACGAAGATCTATGACATGTAATCAGTCTAGTATCTATCAAATTTGAGCTCAACATGCTGAAGGATAAGAACCATAGTCCTTGTTCTAAACTTTTGGGGAACCACGGATTGAGCGGTTTGATACATGCCTGAAGTCCTATATCTGTTTTACTAGACTTTTCTGCTTCTATGATGTGTACGCCTACCTAAGGGATTTGTTGATATTAAACCTTACTTGTTTTCAACTTTAACCACTTAACGTTCAATGATTATCAGGAAAATCAGACGATTCTATCAAGTGTAAATCTCTATTGGAAGAAGGCAGATGAGCGTAATTGGATACTCGCCCTAATAACGCATTTATGTCTTCGATCTTCAGTGCAGCGCTTAGTCGACCTTCGTTCTAGTATAACTTCAGGACAACAGATTGGTTGTTAAAATCGACACATCACTCGAAGTTATCATCTCCTTTCTCTTTGCCTCAAAATGCCTGTCCAAATGATGACGAGTAGAGAAATTGTACCCGCGAACGCTAACCTCAAGACGCCCTTTCAGTCGGGAGGACTCACTGCCGCATATCCATTCAATGATCCACGTGCTGATATGATTCTTCGTTCTTCCGACGGAATAGAATTTCGAGTGTCACGTTGTATACTAGCACTCTCTTCACCTTCTATCGAACGTAGCTTTGTTGAAAGAGAGAAAACCAGATCGGTTACTCCTTACTCAGAGAGGAATGCCATCTCTTCCTTTATACTGCCTGAATGCGAATCTATGCCAGAGGAAAGTGAGACTCTCGATTCTTTGTTACGGATTATTTACCCCGTTTCGTCGCCGGATATGGATTCTCGGGATCTAGATCATCTATTCAAAGTACTCGAGGCAGCCATGAAGTACGGCATGGACAAAGCTATAATTTATATGCGAAAAACATTGCAAGGACGTTTTCCCTTAATCTCCGATAATAGGATAATTGAACAAAGATGTAAAAAGGTAAACTCCCAGATGTTATCGACTGTTTTTGAAAGCTTAGTATCATCCCTAGGATCCTTCAGAATCTGATATTGTATCTTTTTTCGCCCTTTCTAGTCACTTTCATTTCGAGACTGAAGCCCGCTCTGCTGCTCGAGCTTTCCTCCGTATACCAAATAGCGATAGGCGTATATATAGCAAATATCTTTCGCATATATCGGGAGCATCTATTTTCATCTTCTTAACTACCGTCAGCGTGTCACAAACATCATGAAAACAATCTTTTTTTCTTTGGATTTCTACAAAAATGTACTTAATGCCTCGGTCTTCCGCTCGGAAGCCCAGTGCAGTCATGCGAATGACTGCGAAGAAGCAGAGACTGAGGTGTACTCCGCTGCAAGTGGTGAAGAATGTAACCAATATACCTGTGGCTGGTGGGTTCGAATGCGTGATGATATTGTGTCAAAGCTGGAGGATATTCCACTACGGCAAGATATCCTGAAGATCTCCGAAGTAACCGATTGCGTTGACTCTTGCAAGTGCTATCAATGCAAGAAAATAGTCTTTACGTCTTGGGATAAGTTCAGGGAGCTTACTTATGCTCATATATCGAAAGAGATAGACAAAGTCAGTGGCATCAACATTGAAGTCAGCCTCATACTCACATTCCATATATACTCTCTCAGGTTGAGCTTATTCTTCCTTGGATGACAGAATCATCCGGGTATGATGTAATCTCCCTTGATTGCAATGCAGTTTAGGTCAAGCTCTATTTCAATTATAGGTACTCTAGCGAACAAATTCTGCATAATCTCCATCCTTGATTAGTTACTACGGATGAACGATCATTTTATTTTTTAGAGTACAACGAGCCATGAACCGGCTGAGGTTGCAATTTAATGTTATATAAGTTATTAGTTTATGAGAACAAATTATAACAAACTCCATCAGGGACATTTGTGTGGTGTATGAACTAGCCGAAGAAGGCGTGAACCGCATATCTGTAGTTGAACTTGCAGATAATGATGGATGTGATAAGGTTAGATTCGTTAAAAGAAAAGTGGGAAATCCTTTAACCAAAGGATAGTTTTTGGCTATACAATCTTCAGGTTACAATTCGCCTTACGCAGTAGGATATACATGTATAGCCTTGGTCTGTTATGCATGATTCTAGAGGTTTTCTGCTCAACAAACTCTATTCGCTAGCTGCCGTAGATATAGGGGGTTATATATTGAAATTATATCTCATTATCATTCATTCTGTACAGCACTATGACGGAAAAGGTGGAAGACCCCACAACTCAGGTTTAAATTCTTCTAAGGATCGAAGAATTGCATCAGCTTTGTGCTCTCCTGAGTACTCAACCTCAAGAAGATTAGGGTCAGGCACCCAAACCACTTCCAAGATGTATCTTAAGTGAAAAACTCATTCGCTGATGCTAATAGGCCTACTCACCATTCATACCGGCTCTCTTACCCGCCTGTACCCCTGGGATAGCATCTTCAAATACGAGACCCTTCTTTCTCCATCCTAACTCTTCGGCGCTTCCATCTTCTTCCGTTCCTACAGGTACGCCTAGTAGTTCTCTTGCAGCCAGAAGAAAAATATCTGGAGCAGGTTTCCCACGGCCTTTTATCTTGTCATCGTCTCCGCACACAATCCGTCCATCAAAGCAGTCAAACAACTCGCCTAGTTTGCTCGTCTTAAGTTTGAATTTTTCTCTCCTAGTGCCTGTGGCAAGGGCGATTGGTACACCACAAGCCTTTAAGTGCTTGACGAGTCTTAAGGCTCCAGGAAGAACAGGCACGTCGGGCCAGAGTATGTCCTGTTGCGCATCTCGTTCACGGAGATAAGTGTCAATGGTGAGAGGAATCCCAGGAAAGAACGAAAGGAGGTGTTCGGCTGCTTGTCGTTCCGCTGTCGAGATATCGGTGCATATATATAAACTTAGAATATTTTTATGGATGTGGATATGTGGATAAACACGTTACAACTAACGTTTCCCCATTAACCCGGCCTTGATATCCCATGTCATTTCCTTTCCATACTCCTTCAATATGTTATCTATTACAAGATTGTGCTCAGTTGAGGTTCTTGTTCCCGTAAGAAAAAGATTAAACTTGGACACTCAACTTGTGACTTGGGTATATATTCTCTCGGAATCTAGAAGAAGCCCTTTGGAAAAATGCTAGTTCGTGAAAAGTATTCAACCAAAGCATTGCTAATCTAACCATCCATATCAAATATGACATATTCAATCATTTTTGAAGGACTTTGAAGTAAGGATGCTTCTGACATGATAGTCCCGAAAGAAACGGTCGATCCAAATTTTTGATAACCCGATTTTCCCGTTTGAGTCGGCCAAGATTACTTATTCATACATGATTTATGTCACTGAAATTTGAATTCAGCCTACAACAACGGACTACAATGGGAACAGCATATTCATGGTACTGTGAGAGATTATTGAAAGTATTACGAACAACATTTCATGAATATCGCAACCACAGGTACAGACAAGGAAGCAAATACTAGAGATCAAGAGTTTTCTTAAACCATTCAACTGTTGAGGCAAACGCCTGTTCAAATCCTTCCTTAGCTTCCGGAATTGACAAGTCTGGTCGAACGGCAAATCCGTGCACGGTACCTAGATGTAGTATTGTAGATCTGGGGGAAAAGGTTGGAGTGAACGGATATATTTCTTACCCTTATATTGTATAAACTCATATTCAACATAGTCGGGTTTGCCTTTACGTGCAGCAAGTACGGCCTCGGCTTCGTCTTTCAATTTGAACAGGTGATCCTCTGAGACGAAGTAAAAATAGAATGAAAACGAGTTCCTACGAGTAGTACTATCTGAAATCTACCTTCTGCACAGAGCCACAGGGATGGCACTTTTAATGATCTTATATGATCCAGATTGAAACCACCACCAGGATGGGCTATAACAGCAGAATCAAAGATGTGGTTTGGATCGGCCGAAAGCCTGATCGCAGTCGAGCCTGCAGTAAATTCAGCTTGCTGAATCGAGGTTTAAATTTCGAAGCATACCCCCAAAACAGTATCTTTGAAGAAAAGAGCTTGTTTAAAACAGGACCTTACCCCAAACTAAATTTTGCTCACCCAACAGTACCTAACTTAGTATAGTGGTACTCAGCCTTCAACTTCTCGACAAACTATAAAAAAGAAACACAACTAAACAAGATACTTGTGGTGATAAAGTGCCATAGACTTACAGACTTTATACGAGTATCAACAACGTAAGGCCTATTACTAAGATACCTGTGCAGTCGAGTGATGATTAAGAATACGAGAGATAGCTTCGCCGTCCAGGGCAGCGACATTCCTGGTCTCGAAGGAATCTTATCGTCCAGCTCCTCCGGTCCGACGATAGGATTTCCTTAGCATATTACAACTTAAAGTGAATTCATAGTCTTCGTAGACTTAACGTTTGATACTACCTGCAAATTGGTCTGGGATCCAAACGTCACAACCAGCCTTCTCAGCAATTTGGTCAGCAACGATTTTGGAGTTCTTCAAAGGTAGCCCAAATATATCTGTTAGAAATATTATGGCTGTTGCTTTATTACGTTCCTTGAGTTCAGCAGGACCCGCTGAAAAATATGCATCACCACGCATTTCACCCTTTGGCTCTCCTGGGAGCACTCTACCAGAAGTACAATGTTCGCAGAAGTTAAAGCTCATGATTGTAACGAAAGAGTTCGATGGGAGAAGTCTCATCTATTTGAGTGTATTTATAGATCTTTTAGCATATGAATCTACATTACTAGCGGCTTTGTACTCAACTTACGTATAACGTATTTGTACGATCATGTCATCAACACTTACGCGTAAATCGGACGAATGCACGATTAACGAATGGTTACATGTAAACATAATTTTCTAGTAATTCTATGAGGTACTTCCACTATAAATTAAGAAACTGAGTTTGTAACTCAGTACATTCTTCTCAACATGTCAAGATGGACACGACTAGTATGGCAACATATAGAGCAAAAATAAGGTTCAAGTGTACATAACACATACATAGTGATTCACTAAAGCACAACCCATCCACAGCCCAAATGCCATTATTGTGGGACTGTGAAAAAGGTTAATTCACAACAAGTTAGATGGTAACGTCACCAAAGGAAACGGGCTTCACTCACCAGGAGGATAATCAACTTCTTCAGGATTAAGATACCATGCTCCTATTTTTACCGTGTTAGGTTGCAAATGAGGACAATCAAGGACTATAAGCTTACGGTCTCCCGTCATATGTTTCTCATTATGCGTGGAACCGTCTCCGAGCCAGAAAAAGCGATTATTTGTCTTTGTATCATCAAGTGGTTCGTATTTATAGTCCTCCCAGCGGGGATGTTCGAAAGTTCGTATGGAATGAAGACAAGACCCCGGCCAGAGTCCTACAACGCGACCCTCTTCCTTACCCATTTTATACCAGGAACGACATTTTTCGCTATATACGGTCTAGTAGGCCAGTGATATCATCAACTGATATGGAGTCTTAGATCAATAAAAAAACATACAGTTGGGAAATAATGCTGAAAGATTTTTGTCAGTGGTTTACTTATTTGGAATCAACATATGGCTCACACCTCGAGGTATTCATCAAAATCGGCAACAGCATCCTTTTTCACTTCAATACTTTTCAAATGTTCCCGTTGAAGCTTTTTTGCAGCCGCAATGGCGTACTCAATCTGGCGCTCAAGCATCACTAGCAGTGAACCTGATCCAATACCTGAATTTGGCCCGAGAGCCATGAACCAATTAGGGAAGCCATCGGTACAGATCGTCAAGTACGTCTCGGGATGAGGAGTAAAACGATCATTGAGGGTTTGTCCATTACGCCCAACCACGGTGAATGGGTAAAGCCATGATGTATCATACCCTGAAAGAGCGTTGTCTTGATATCCAGGTATAACGAAAACCATCCTATTACTCACCAGTAGCACATACAATGACATCGAGGTCATGTTGTGTCCCATCCACCAATTCTATACCAGTCTCTGTGATCCTTTTGATATGAGTTGTAACAAAGTCTACCTAGTTTAGTATTAGCGATATAAACAACTAAGTATTACTAGGACATCATACATTATCTTCACAGAGGGCTTCGAGATAGCCTGGTCCTGGAGTCAAGCGCCTGCAAGCTACAGGAAAGTCCGGAATCACTAATAACGCGTGAGTCATATGGCTTGAATCCACTCGAGTAACTTGTTAACATACAATGATCCGCAATCCACGGCTTCTTCTGTAGTCTCTTTACCATGTTTTCTTTAAACAATTCGCGAGCACCCTTCTGCATCTCCGAGTCCTTTATTGTCGCAAAGTGGACAGCCTAGTAGTATGCATATGAGAATCGGTTAGATAGTACTCGAAGAAGATCATACATTCAACTCTGATTCAAGATCGTGTCTGAATGCTCTATAGACCTGCGGGTCTTTAAAAGTCTCTCGATCCTTCTCGGTAAATGCGTCTATAGCCAATTCATTGAAATAAGATTCTGAATGAATGACAATCGAAGACTCACAGTTCTCAGCTCCAGGATCGCATTTCATCAGCTCTGAGAGCTTGTTTGACGCAAATGGAGGAGAAAGCCAAGTTTTTCCACGAACATAGTTGAATATATGCTTCACGTGCGGCCGGAGAGCAGGAACCATTTGTAGCGCAGATGAGCCCTGCAAGATATAAACATTGTCTTCGTTAGTTGGGAGTATAAAGAGACTTCTGTATATAAAGTTTATTTACTACGCCTATCACTCCGACTTTCTTATCCGTCCAGTCCTTTACACTTGCTTCCCAACTATCTGTTCTTGCATATCCCAATCTGCAGAATGCATGATCTTCCCCTTGAAATCCTTAAGTCCATCTATATCTGGCCAACTCCAGCGACTCAAGCCCCCCATTCCAGCCATAACGAAATCCGCTATGTCCTCAATAATCTCGTATTTTTCGTTTTCCGGAGTAAAGTCTGAAGCAGGACGGCGTATCTTTAAATGCCATTTACCAGCATCTTCGTCATAACGAGCATGGATAAGCTCATGCCTGAGCTTGATATAGCGCATGAGTTTGTACTTCTCTACTATTCTTTCCAGGTCTGACCGAATCTCCGGTCCAGGAGCATAGAAGGAAGACCATTCTGTCTAGTTCAAGTTAGCTAGTCCGTCTTCGTGTCCAGTACGAGATTTAAAGAATCACGTTTTCCTCGAATGATAGTTGGTACTATAAAAAGATCTTTTTAGTAAGTAATGTATTAGTACTAACATAATCATCTTACACAGTGCGATGGGATATCACATGCTAAACCCTATACCTAAATTAGCGATAGTGGGTTATCTAGTAGATAGGTTGCACCCAACAGGATATTTATTGGAGTACCATGTCCCTCCTATACCCGCGTTTTTCTCATATATCACAAACTCTATGTTTTTCATTCTTTGAGGAAATCTGAATATATCAGAGTTTAGATCTATGTTATTCGCACCACCGATGGTCATGTAGGATACGCACCGAATTCCAGCAATGATGCCGCTGAAGCCAGCCCCAATGGTCACAACCCTCATTGGTCTAGCATCGTCAATGCAGAAACTTCCCAGTTGGAAGCTAGATACTCGGGGACTCTGCAGATCCGGCTTCTCTGGACCAGCCTCAAGCTGTTTACTAGGACCAGATGTTAGATTACTTTCACTTTCTGATTTATGTGAGATTGTCGAAGGACTATCATCTACTGGACGGGATTCAAGGACTGATTTCCCCTCTTTCTTTGTAATAAATAGAGGCTTGAAGATTTGTTTGAAGGATTCCATGCGTACTGGACCGAAGTTCGGAGGTGGGTATCGTCGTGGCTTTCAGTCAACATACATTATATTATCCTTCCTTGGGAGAAAGGTTTACCAATCACAATTTCTCATGATCATATAAAACAACAGTGAATCCTGAGATCTGTACGGGGGTTATGCGCGTGAGATAGTAAGGAATTTACAGTTTGAACCTGAATTGCCATATGTGGTAACCAATACCAGCCTCCTGATCAAACAGTTATCACAAGATGATTGGTCATCTGATCAAGAACTTATAAAATTACCCCAGGCATATCAAAATAGTAGAGATACATGTTAGAATAAATTAATAGATGAACGGGTTGCACCAGAGCTGTCGACAAGTAACGCATCCTGTAACAACCTATCAGAAGGACATGGAAAAGTAGATAGTTTATGACGCACCGAGCAAGAGCTTCCAAGTCCTGCATTACCGATCCAGCCCGGCTCCCAGTATACTACGCCCAGCCCATGGCTATTAGAAAGGCCAGACAGAACACTCTCGATATCTTTTACCCACGTCTGCTGGCCACTGGCAGAAATAGGAATACTGGTCTCTGAAAGAGTAACTCCGGAGCATGATACAGGCCAGTCAGTTTCCGCAATTAGGACATCCTTTAGTCAATTACCGTTTTATTAGCAGCTTGATAGGGTAGAGAACAGGTGATAATCACCTTGTTATATTTCGATATGATGCTCGAAAGACTGGAACTCAATGCACTGAGTGTCGCCCCGGTTCCGTAAAACGGGTAAAAGGAAAACCCGAAAATATCAACGTTAGCCGCCTCAAGAGCCCCAGATATGAATATTCCATTGAAAAACCAAGAAACGTCACTACTGTCCCAGCCATTGGCTATATGGATAACAATTTTGGTTGAAGAGGAGCCCGCGTCCTTTACTCCATGCAAAGCCGAGTTCAGCAATTCAGAAGCGGGCTGAAAGCCATTGACACTTATGCGTCCGACTGGCCAGAGAAGACCATCATTAATCTCATTCCCAAGTTGGATGTAGTCAATTGTAGTCCCCTGGGCAGAGAATGCAGATACAAGATTCTTGGTATATCTATTTATCGAAATTGTTCAGTAAAGTTAGAATTAAAATAGGACTGCCATAATTACGTATAAATTTGGGTATTCAATCCGTCGAGATCCGTTGGCCATGATGAAGGTATCCCTTGCTTCGAAGGATCGGCCCCTGAAGATGACAGAAAATTAACTCTTGGTTACCGACGAAAATGAATGTGTTGCATACACGTGTCGCTATAATGTAGATCTATTAGCAACTTCATTCCGGCGGCCTTTGCCCTCTTGGCTAAGGAAAGTGCATAAGCCTGGTCGTACGTTCCGGCTGTCCAAACACGTATACGAGCGAGATTAAAGTCATGATTAGCAAGAATGTTCTCAAAAGCCAATGTTGAACCGCTATCCGAATAACGTTGACCTGTAGACTCGAGCAGCGGAAGTGAAGAAAAATCGGCCCCTCTCAATGACGAAGCTGCTTGCACTGGAATATGGGTAAGAATCAGAGCCGCAAGGACCGCAAAGGCATGAAGCATGCAAGAATGCATCGTCAAAGGTAGGTGGCAGTGAAAAGGGAATCGAAATGTGAACAGCGAAGTCCATTTTATAGTATTATTATCAATTTGTTCCGATTCCGAGAATATGTTTCTGGGAAGAAAATGATCACAAGCTACATCATACATCCGGTATCCACTTTTCTTCATATGCCAAAGAATATCAATATTGTTATAAATTTCGGGTATTTGAAGGATGATCGAAATACATATGGACACAAGAATACACGTCACTGTCAGGTGCTTCAACGAACATTAGCGGCCCGTCTCAAGAACAGTTGAGTTTATTCGTACAACCATACAGATAGAAGAGTGCTTGAAGTGTGCCAAGATTGACTATTGCCTCAATAATAAACTCATAGTTTTACCATAGCGATAATTGCTCCGAGACTCAGGTTGTCGTCACAGAACCTGTAGCTTGAACTGAGGGTTTCCTTTTGCATACAGCAACTTTTAGAGCTATCATAGTTTCTTGAGTTTTAAATTTTGATAGGCCAGCTACAAGGACATTGCATTCAGCAGTATGAGTGGTGAAAGACTCTGAGTTGAGTAAGAATTATAGCAAATCTTGCTTATAGTAACAAAGCGATTATGTAACGAGTATATTAAAACATATGATTTTTCGCGTAATGTCACTTGCTTATGTCGGTCTTTTCAATATGAGAACATGAGAGAATAGATCAGAGCATCTATACACACGTGTCTATGAACTCCATAGATATCAGGTGTTGTTACATGGTTGAAAAAGTTCGCATTTAGGAGTTTGTTAGGTGAGAGGGCCAACTATTCACTTTATTTCCGATGATAAGTCTCTCCAGTCGATATTTCGATCAACTTTAACTTCGATAATAATGGCTGTATCGTGGTATTAATCTAAGGCTCTAACGACTTCGTCTTTTCCCGGGTCTTTGCTAGGTGTCCGTCAACTATACGTGTTGGTCGTGTGCTATCCTCGCGTATAATTTTTCAAGAACTTTACTAAGAATTAATTTTAGTTGTAGTCCATGTTATTTATAGCTTGAGGTAAGGGTATGGATGTTATATGGAACCATACTCGGGAACAGATTGCCTTACTCTGAAATGGCCAAGCCTCAATCTGGGCGTGCCGAAACACTAGACTTAGAACTCGTTTTAGGGCTGGTAGCCGCTGGCTCTTCCAAAATACATGGTCTAAAATCTGAATCGATATGCAGAAGTGCCAGCTTATGTGTGAAAAAAAGAAGAATTCCGGAAGAGAATCTGAAACTACTGTTTGTATCTTCATAATAGGACCTAGAGCGATGGCGGAGTATTTGGAACATATTGATCCTATCTTACTTTTGTTCATCTCCAGCATTGTCTTTCGCCTGGGCTGATTGGTAGTCAGACCATTCCAAAGCGCCAAGCAGGTTTAGAACTGGTTGGATCGCCGAAGGCAAGTTCAGGATATATAGCTTAGCATTACATCAATGTGTATCGAGACTGCCCGCCTTTTTCGCTGTTATTATAAACGAGTTACTGGGTGATATACATGCGAACATGCAAGTTACTATGATACATCGAAGCTTTTGTTTGCTGTCTCATAATGTCTGAAGACAGCAAAGTGACAGTAATACTCTTTGGTGTAAGTTCTAGACCACATCAAATATCCGATTTTAACGAGACTTTATGTCTTATCTGACCTTTGAACAGTGATTTCGTTTTATCAGTTGTACAATCACGGAAATATTTCAATTTGAGATTATGTGGATTTACTAAACGATAATCAAATAATGAATTTAATTGATATTGTCATAAAACTTCCGGCTCGTGGGTAATACAAGTCTATGTCATAAAAAATATACCCGCGGTTTATACTCAAAGTCCAGTATAAACTTCTTTTGTTGAAGAATTATATCTTATCAACCTCAGCCATATGGGGATTAGCAAAGAGCTTGATGGTATCCGCAATAAAGGCTAGAAACATTCGTAACAGAAATGTCTTGGTCTCAATCAGTATTTTGTGCTGCAGCTCACTCAAAGTGTCTCTAATCCATCCAAATGTCTCTATTATAACAATAAGCTGACGGGTCTCGGGCTCCTTCTTTACGGATATTGAAGACGATCCGAACCAGAATAATAGTGCTAACGCTGGCAATCCCGGCTGACAATTCTCGTTCAAACTCAAACCTGTCCAAGAGGATATATCTATATAAACCCCCTTCCTTCGCTACTTTCTCTCATCCTTCTTTTCCCCCTTCCACCACCTTTACCAGCCTTCTTTGAGTTCAAACATTCTCTTCTTTTTCCTAACTTTCATTTACAGGTTCCTTCTGGATAGATTCAAGTTATATGATTAGTTTACCTTCCTCTACCCAAGCAGCGTCCTACATCATCCCCTCCGCTTCGCACCCGATACCCGATATACTCGTCGTTTTCGACTTTCCTGGAGCGTATCACTTGGTTCGAACTACTCCTGTATTAACCTCTCCTCCTAGTTTTCTCCGTTTCGATACCTCCCACTTCTTCCCGTGTTGCACCCGTCTTTACTTCGTCCATCCCTTCAACTGCGCTCGTTTATGGCTTCAAATTCCTTTACGTGGAGTAGTGGAAGGGGAAGGGGGCGCGAGAGGTATCCCCTCCTATATACTCAAGTAACACATAATCTGGTGTAATCAGACATAATTCACGGAATTATGTTTGATTACACTAGATTATGTGTTACTTGAGTATTGAGGGGAACAGAGGATTTCCCTTGAAGCCCTCATCGTAGTCGCACGTATCCTACAATCTCTCTTTCAGCTTTCACTTGTCTACACTCCTTCATCTCGCACTTGTCTACATTTCAGCTTTCGATATAGTGACAGATGGGATGGTGCGATGGAATGGGCGAGGCAGTCCTCTCCTTAAAATTACTAATATCGCATAATCGGGTGTAGTTAGACTGATCGAGGGATCATGGCTAGTTACACTTGATCATACGTTATTAGGAATTTATGGATGGGTGAGAGAGGGGTTTTCCTACGTGCCAACCACCGCTCACTTTCTTCCAACATGTTCTGTACTTCATCCCTCATAATTTATCCATATTCTCTTCTAGACTGGACTCATCCTGATCCTCGTAAGCATCCTCTCGATCCTTCGGCTTCAACTCTGGCGAGCCCTACTTCATCCATCCTTTCGATTGGGCACTAGTTTTGACCCTCTGCAATCTTCTATCGCATTTGTCTGCTCTTTCTTCTTTATCTTTATCCTACCCTAAAAGATTTAATCGCATTGTGCTCACCCACTTTAGTCTCACTTTCAATAAGCATGTCTGGCGCTATCTTCTGCCATATCTGATTTTGCACCCTTAGGTTTTCGCGACAGTCACATCACCTTTCTCAAACATATGCGATAGGTTGGATAACGATTTGTTGGTGGGGTCAACGAGATCTTCATAAGAGCTCTAAGACAAACAAAGATGTTACTAACTTGAATTGCACAAAGTTTCTATGTTGATAGTTAACCACTAATCTCGCGTACATGTTTAATGATCATTTGGTCATGTAACTCAATAGCTACGCTTCGACCGTCTTTGATGGGATAACGATTTCGGCCATTCTCATTAATTGCTGAATTTATACCAATTAATGTCTATCTTCAGACTAATTGGCTACCCTTGCGCTCGTATCCCCTGAAGAACTTTCGCACTGCTATTAATCTACAATAAAAAATAAACACGATATTGTTGCAACGTAGTTCGTTACAACTGTACCTAACAACTCTGTAGACATGACACTGATGTGTTTTAAGTAAACATCGAGTGAACGTGCCTTTTCTGTCGTTGCAGAAAACTACAAGGTGTAGGCAGGTAATTCTTCGTTCACGATTCTGTACTGAACCATACGGCCTACATGTCCCTCTGCTAACCAGGACCATTCTCTTCCTGGGATCCATCTCACAAGATTATCGGTATTGTCTCCACCAAAGTTCACACGAATCTTGTTCCTCCCAGGTCCTCCTACACCAATCGCTGCATAGATATAATAACTCTCTTTTGGAAGAAATAATCCAACAAAAGCATTTCCAAGGAATTGACCATTGTATGTGAAAAACACAGAACCATCTTGAAACCTATAACCACAGCCGATGGTGTCTCCTTCTTTGATTGATGCTCCTGGAGGAAACCCACTATAAGGACGACCACCATCAGGATCTTCAAAGAATTTGTGTAAATCATCGAGATGCAGAGCAACACTGAGCCTATTCCATCCAGGTAAACGGTACTCAGGATATGGTTTGCATGCTAGGCCTAGTATATGACAAAGGGAGATCAATGACTGATAATGATGACTACAATACAACCACTTACCGATGGCTGTGGTACCATCCATTTGTAATATGGTAGTTTCATAGTATACGCCTTCTTTTCCTTGGATATCGTAGAGGCCCGCTATGAGAGGATAATTACTAAAGACGCATGTATCTCCACAGTCCTTGTCTGTTTCAAGTTCGACGACCTTCGGACCACCTTTCGAACTTGCATGGACATCACGAATTCGACCTCGAAAACGGGAAAGTGATGGTTGTACTAAAGTCCAAGCTTTCCCGCCTTGTAAGTTTATCCGTTCAATGTCGGCAGATGGGAGAAAACGTGGTCTATCTGGCGGATTTCGATTGCAGAAAGCCTCTGCCGCTTCGTATTCGTCTTTCGGGGCTTCATTGTAAAGGCCATACGTGCGAGAAGCTTCTGGTGCGGCAGACCATTCGGGTGGTAGATCTGGGTTGATATGTTTGTGATTGAGACGGTTCTTAAGCCAGCTCATACTGAAGTCGATGTACTGAGTAGATGATGGAAATAGATAGTGGCAGCTTGAACACGTATTTATTCGGTCACAAAAGTACTAAGGCAGTTTCGTGGCCGTGCTCGCCAAGGGGTGTATTGCATTTGTATGCCCTATATGCCTTTATTTCGGTGGCTTCGTCGTCAGGGTCATGCGACTATGAGAACTACCCGCCATCATAAGATGTTGAGAACAATCAGACTCAGTTGCTCGTATAAGCACAGTATTTGTCACAGGCGAGTATAGCATCAACAAGCAACAAGAACAAACAAAACATAGCATTTGGAACTGATTGAAAGTATTTTAGAACTTCAGTTTTCAGGACTCATTATTTCTGAGTATACACTAATTTAAATAATCTCTCTGTCACAATTATTCAAGTCTAACCTAGATGATTTTGTATAAAATAAAAGTATGAAGCTAACATCAATGTCTCTTCTCTGTCTTTTGTCTCTCTAGACCTCACGGCATTTTGAAGTCATCTTTGCTATTGTTCGTTTCACTTGTCTCCTTCATTTAGAACATAGTCCATCAGCTAGCTTCTTCTCGGCTTGTCCTGTGGCATTATATAAATTCCTCTCCCTCCCACACAAATTTAACTTACATTCGTGAGTCACAAACCATCGTCTCATCCTCAAGTATAAGTTATATGAATACTTGGTTCTTCTGTACCTATCCGCTTCGCCTTTGCACATCAACAATCTTCATCTGTCCTCTACACCAGTATTTACTTGGATTTTATATTTTTCTTCGAAGACATATTTAACATTTTCTCGCTTTCAATTCTCCCCTTTGCACTTACTTACACTCTATACCTTCACTTTGCGCTTTTCCCCCTATGCTACTCTTCTTCTTTTCCAAAGCTTTACAACTGATGATCAAGCCCTCCTTTTCTTGTCTTTTCCCTCGTTCACAACCATGTCCTGCCCTTCACCTGGCGTCTTCTGTGTTGCTCGTTGTCCGTTTGATTAACTATGAAGGGGGCCAGTTTGAGTTACACTCTAATGCGAATGGTGAAAAGTGTAACCAAATAACCTTTAGCTAATAGAATAAACCAGTAAATAACGGTGTCATGATACCTTCAAAGTATTCGATTACGTTGACGTCTGCTAGTACTATCAATGCAAGTAAAAGGTCGTCATTGTTTGGGGTAAGTTAAAGCGGATTAATAATGTTTGTATAACTAAAGAAAGACGGTCAACGAGAGAGGTGTTCGGGAAAAGGCCCAGGTGCACTGAAAAGAAGCAGTTAGACTATTTGAAGGTAGAAACCTGGGAGACTCGAAGGAACCAGATTTCAAAGTAGAAGACGAAGGGAAAGTAAGATGCTTAACAAAGGACAGTGTGAATGCAGCTCTTGGACACGTAGATGAATTATAGACTTCAAGTGATGGAATTTGTGAAGATGGATAATAGCACTAGATAGAACTCTCCCCCTTTACCCCACGAAAGTTATAATAACGTATAATCAGGTATAACTAGACATAATCTCCCTCAGTTATATTTAGCTACGCACGATTAGGCGTAATCCTCGCCCCACTCCCGTTATTACCGCATAGAGGGGGTGAATATGTAGAAAAATGCAACCTGAAAAAAGTGGGATGAGTGGTTCATATGTGACGCCTTTGATAGATGGCGAGAACGAGGAGGGTCATATGGTGAAATCCTCTATACCCCTAACAACTCCTGATAACACATAATCTGGTGTAATCAGACATAATCGAGGGAAATTATGTCTGATTACATCTGATAATGTGTTACTAGGAGTACTTAGGAGAGGGGATACCCCCAATGCCCACACTCCTCTCCCCCTACTCCCTCCTCCACGTATAAGGGTTTGAGGCCATAAGCGAGCGCGAGTTGAAGAGATGGACGAAGTAAAGATGAGTGTAATTCGGATCGACTTGGAGATAACAAGGTGGAGAAAAAACGCCAGAGGAAAACGAACCAAGGGATGCGCCTCAGGAAAGTCGAAAACGATGAGTATATCGGGTGCGAAGCGGAGGGGATGATGTAGGACGCTGCTAGGGTAGAAGAAGATAAACCAGTCGTTCAGCCTGAATCCATCAGAAAGGAACCTGTAAATGAAAGTTAGGAGAAAGAGAAGTAAGCTCGGACTTAGAGAGGGAGAGGAGGAATGAACTGGAAAAAGTGGTGAAAGGAGAGAAAGAAGAGTGGGAGAAAGAATCGACAGAAGGAGGGTTTATATAGAGATATCCTCCTGTCCAGGTTTGGGATGAATCTATCAGTGTCAGCACTATTCTTCCGATTCTCAAACACTCGTATCGGATCGGGTACAATGTCCGTAAAGAATGGGCCCGCTAAACCATCAGCTTATTGTTATATTAGAGACATTTAGACGGATTAGAGACACTTTGTGTGAGCTGCAGCACATAATACTGATCGAGACCAAGACATTTGTGAACGTTTCTGGTCTCTATTGTGGCCAACAACGATCACGTTCTTTGCTAATCCAGAGATAAATAGTTTCTATTGTTTTCACCATATGGCTGAGGCTGATACAGACTACTCCTTCGACAAAAGAAGTTTAATCTAGACTTTGAGTATAAACGGAAATTGAGAGTTGACGTAGTTCTCGGTGCAGGGTAGAGTTTTCATATGACATTAACGCAAACATAGACTTGTATCACCCATTTATGGGAGTTTGTTGTATATAACATTCGAACCTATTAATTGTTTACTGTTCAGAAAGCGGGAAATTGCATACAGACTTTACTGCATTCTTGCGTGCACTCGATCTCGTCAAGAAGTCGAACATAGTTCTTCCAAACATTAATGAATACTACAAAATATATGCAAAGTGATATACGCCACTAAACGACTCTGTGGTACAATCTATCATCCAAAACGCATAAACGTATGTCCTATCAACAAGACAAAGTCAATGTTTAAAGGTCAAGTGGTAAATCATGAGTTTCACATGAAACTGAGCAATTACATTACATCTGGGCTGAGGCTAACACAATTGCGGTCTGAAAACTATGCCCAGAAATATTGCCCTCCTTCTGCTGTCCTTTACTATCATCAGATTTTGTGATCCAATACATTATACAGAGTAGCACTCATACGATACGGGGGAAAGGAACAAATAATAATTGGCTAAATTTTTGGAACATGATACATTATCTCGGTCTGAACGAGCTGGTACGTTGAAGATGCCGAAATCCTGGGCAGATTCAGAATAGGATGGATAGCTACTATGGACTGGCTGGTTTGAGATTCTTCCGGATAACAAAAATGAGGATGTGAGAGTTCCAGCCTCTTCTATTTGATGGTACGCGTATTTTTGGATGATACTATTGCATGTTTTGATTCTGCCTGGGGCGCATCCCTTAGTTAGATTTTCGCCTGAACTCCTTCTCCACTTCGTCTTCTTTGGAACGCTCCCTCCCACTTCTATCTGTTCCGCACATGTCTTTACCTTAACCTTCCCTTCATCTCCCGCTCATTTACAACCTCAATCCATTTTACGTGAAGGAGGGTAATGGGAGGTGGGAGTAGCATTGGGAATATCCCCCCACTCTTCCCTCCTTCTTCTAGCTAATCTTTTCTGGTACCTTTCAATATTATATGTAGTGTTCGAAACAAGCGCCCAATTTTTTAATCAGATTTGTGATTGCCATATGATTAACTGTAAATAAGCACGGGTGGAAGTACTCTCTGCTGCAAAAGAAAAATAATGTGATCGTATAAACCATAGCTAAAAGGATACAAGCCTAAGACCTGTGAACCCGATAATTTGCGAAGTGTGACGAAGACCTGAAGAACGTAGATCTCGGGCACGGTATGCCAAGTGAAGTATAGAACTTGGTTAATAGAAAATGGGGAGTTGGTTAGTATAATGGGGATTCTTCCCACCCCTCCCGTTAAGAAATCCTAATAAAGATTGATTGGGTGTAAATGATCATGCTCCTCAAATCAAGCCCATCTTCACTCGATAATGCGTTATCAAGGGAATTTTCAGGAGGAAGCTACCCACTCCATCCTCGTTGTCACTATTTCGAAGGGCGGGAGATGTATACGAGTGCGAAATGAAGGATGGGTAGCACATTAAAAGGAGGGGGGGATGAGCAGGGCAAGTGCAAGGACGGTGGCAGAGAGTGAAAGCGAGGAAGGGGGGGGGGTCATCAGAGAAGATCCTCTATTCCCCTTAAATGCTTCCTAGTAACACATAATCTGGAGTAAGCAGGCATAATCTCCCTCAATTATGTTTGACTACACCAGATTCTGTGTTACTAGGAGTATTTAGGAGGGGAATACCCCCCCCCCCGAATGCTCCCCCACCTCCCAACTCCCTCCTCCACGCAGAAGAACTCGAGGCCATAAACGAGTGCATCTTGAAGGGATGGGGGAAGTAAGGTCGAGTGCAAATTGGGGAGTGTGAGGGATCGACCCGGAGAAGACGAAGTGGCGGAATGAAATCGAACCAAGGGATGCGCTTCAGGCAAAGTCGAAAACGACGGGTATATCGAGTGCTAAACGGAGGAGAACCTCGAATCTATCTAAGGAGCCTGCATATGGAAGTTAGGAAAAAAGAGAAGTAAGTTCGAACTTAGAGAAGGAGGGGGAGATGAGCTAGAGAAGGTGGTGAAAGGGGAGAAAGTAGGATGGGAGAAAGAAAGCGAAGGAAGGAGGGTTTATATAGAGATATCCTCCTGGGTAGGTTTGGGATAAGTCTGTCAGTGTCAGCACTATTCTTCCGATTCTCGAACACTAGTATCGGATCGGATTCAGTATCCATAAAGAAGGAGCCCGAGAACCGTCAGCTTATTAATATAATAGAGACATTTAGACAGTCTCAGAGACACTTTCAATGAGCTGCGGCACAAAATACTGATTGAGACTAAGACATTTGTGAACGTTTCTGGTCTTTATTGCGGATTCCAACTATCACTTTCTATTGTTTTCATCATCATAAGGATAAGAGTAATACAGAGTACTCCTTTGACAAAATAAGTTTGCCTTAATCTCTGAGTAAATCAGCGATGGCGAGTTGTCATAGCTCTTGACGCGGATAATGTTTCCACTAGACATAGGCGTAAACAATGATTTGTATTTGTATCATCCATTTATGGGAGATTTTGATGTACATATCATTTGAACCTATTGGTCTGTTCAGAAAGCGGGAGACTGCATGTAGCATAAACTGCATTCTTGCATGGACTCGATCACTTCAAGAAGTCGGTAATACTGTCTTTACCAAATCGGACCCTCAAAACATTGATAAATACTACAAAACATATGCTAAGTGATTATTCCCTCTTGACATACACTACTGAAGATGTCGAACCTCGGCCAGATTTAGAATTGGATGGATAGCTACTAAAGACTGGCTGGTTTGAGACTCTTCCGGGAAGCGGCAAGGAGCTTTTGGAGTAAGTCTCTTCTATCCGAATGTACATATATTGTTGGATACTACTACATGTATTGGACGTAATGATGCTAGAAAGAGTAGTTATAACCTCTACGATAAGTTTTTTTATAGAGGCTGAGGAAGCCGGAGCTGGTTCTCGGCATAGATCTACGACCACAGTTGCGTTTGACTAACTATATGCGTAGATTACCTGGCATCTAGACATGGTATTCATTGTGTCAGTGGGATACAGAAAGATGTACATACTAACTGTTGGTATGCGACTACACAAATGAATGCTTCAGTTCAGAGCCGTGAAATGAAAAGTGACATTCTCGTACGAATACTATGTCGTACGCGATTCCATCGTATATCCGGATGCTCGAATATACAACGGAGTCGATTAGTGGCGTATATCACTTTGCATATAGTTTGTAGTATTTATTATTGTTTTGAAGAGCTATGGTCGGCTTAGTAAAGACGATAATACCGACTTCTTGACGAGATCGAGTACACGCAAGAATGCAGTAAAAGATACATGTAATCTCCCGCTTTCTGAACAATGACTAAACATTAGGTTCTATCGGTATCACATATTTATGTTTACGTCTATGTCTAACGAAAACTCTACCCGCGTCGAGAATTATGGCAACTCTCAAACTCCGTTTTGACTCGGAGATTGAATGGAACTCCTCTTCCGAGGGAGTATTCTATATCAATCTAGACGTATTGTGAGAACAATAAAAGAATTATCATCTTCGGAACAACAAAGTACTTGATAGTTAGCCACAATAAAGACTAGAAACGATCGAAACAGAGATGTCTTGTTCTCGATCAGTATTTCGTGCTGCGACTCTCTGAGAGTGTCTCTGACTCGTCCACTTGTCTCTATTATAACAATAAGCTGACAGTTCTCGAGTTCCTTCTTTACGGATAAAGAAGACGATCCGGACCAGAAGAATAGTGCTGACACTTGCAATCTCGGCGGGACATATTTCGTTCAGACTCGTCCCAAACCTGTTCAGGAGGATATCTCTATATAAACCCACCTATTTTCGCTTTCTTTCTCCCATCCCTCTTTCTCTCCTACCACCTTCTCCGGCTCATCTCCTCCTTCTCTAAGTTCGAACTTACTTCTCTTTTTTCCTAACTTTCATATACAGGCTATTTTAATTAGATTTGAGGTTCCCTCCGTTTAGCACCCGATATACCCGTCGTCTTCGACTTCGTTCCACCACTTCGTCTTCTCCGGGTCGATCCTTCCCACTCCCCGATTTGCACTCGCCTTTACTTCGTCTATCCCTTCAAGATGCACTCGAATATGGCCTCAAGTTCTTCTGCGTGGAGGAGGGAGTTGGGAGGTGGGGGAGCATCGGGGGGTATCCCCTCCTAACTACTCCTAGTAACACATAATCTAGTGTAGTCAGACATAATTGAGGGAGATTATGCCTGCTTACACCAGATTATGTGTTACTAGAAGAATTTAGAAGGAATAGAGGATCTTCTCTGATGGTCCCCCTTCCTTGCTCTCACTCTCTGCCACCGTCCTTGCACTTGCCCTGCTCATCCGCCCTCCTTTTCATGTGCTACCCATCCTTCATTTCGCACTCGTATACATCTCCGCTCTTCGAAATAGTGACAACGAGGATGGAGTGGGTAGCTTCCTCCTCTAAATTCTCTTGATAACGCATTATCGAGTGAAGATGGGCTTGATTTGAGGAGCATGATCATTTACACCCAATATATCTTTATTAGAACTTCTTAACGGGAGGGGTGGGAAGACTCCTTAATGTACTAACCCACTCCCCATTTTCTGTTACCCAAGTTCTATACTTCTTTTGGCATACCATGCCGAGATCTACGTTCTTCAGGTCTTCGACACACTTCTCAGATTATCGGGATTACAAGTCTTGGAGGTGTATCCTCCTACCTATGGTTTATGCGATCACATTATTTTTCTTTTGCAGCAGAGAATAAACCCACCCGTGCTTATTTACAGTTAATCATATGGCAATCACAAATCTGAATAAAAAATTGGGCGCTTGTTTCGAACACTACATATAATATTGAAAGGTACCAGAAAAGATTAGCTAGAAGAAGGAGGGAAGAGTGGGGGGATATTCCCAATGCTACTCCCACCTCCCATTACCCTCCTTCACGTAAAATGGATTGAGGTTGTAAATGAGCGGGAGATGAAGGGAAGGTTAAGGTAAAGACATGTGCGGAACAGATAGAAGTGGGAGGGAGTGTTTTAAAGAAGACGAGAAGGGATTCAGGCGAAAATCGAACTAAGGGATGCGCCCCAGGCAGAATCAATACATGCAATAATATCATCCAAGAATACACGTACTATGAAAAGAAGAGGCTGGAACTCTCACATCCTCATTTTTGTTATCCGGAAGAATCTCAAACCAGCCAGTCCATAGTAGCTATCCATCCTATTCTGAATCTGCCCAGGATTTCGGCATCTTCAACGTACCAGCTCGTTCAGACCGAAATAATGTACCATGTATCGGAACTCCATCCAATCATCTTTGTTCCTTCCTCCAATGCCGTATGCGTGCCACTGTGTATCATGTATTGGATTACAAAATCTGATGACAGTAAAGGACGGCAATATTTCTGGGCATAGTTTCAAGACCACAAACGTGTTAGCTTCAGCCCAGATGTAAATGCTTGGTTTCATGTGAAACTCATGAATTAGCACTTAACCTTTAAACATGGACTTTGTCTTGTTGATATGTCATACCTTTATGCGTTGTGAATGATAAATTATACCACAGAGTCGTTTAGTGGCGTATATCACTTTGCATTTATTTTGCAATATTTATAATTGCTTGGAAGAACAATGGTCGACTTAACTTCTTGACGAGATCGAGTACACGCTAGAATCTTAGAATGCAGTAAAAATCACATGTAATCTCTCGCTTTCTGAACAGTAAACAAACATTAGGTTCGAATGGTATTGCAGATTAATGTTCACGTCTATGTCTAGTGAATGCTTTACCCGCGTCGAGAACTATGTCGACTTTCAAACTCCGTTTCGACTCAGAGTTCGGATGAAAACCTGAATCAATCTTAGCCGTATGGTGAAAACGATTAGAAACTATTATCTTCGGATTAGCAAAGAAGTTGAAAGTTGTTAGCCACAATAAGGACCGCAAAGAAAATGTCTTGGTCTCGATCGATATCTAGTGCTGCGACTCACGGAAAGTGTCTCTGATCCGTCCAAATGTCTCTATCATGACAATAAGCTGACAGTTATCGGGTACATTATTATTGGATGTTCAGTCCGATCCGATACCAGTGCTTGAGAATCGGAAGAATAGCGCTGACACTGACGATGCCGACTGGACGAATTTCGTTCAGACTCATCCCAAACCTGACCAGGAGGATATCTCTATATAAACCCTCCTTCTGTCGCTTCTTTCTCCCATCCTTCTTTCTCTCCTCTCACCACCTTCTCCAGTTCATCTCCTCCTTCTCTAAGTTCGAACTTACTTCTCTTTTCTCCTAACTTCCATATACAGGCTTCTTTTAGATAGATTCGAGGTTCTCCTCCGTTTAGCACTCGATATACCCGTCGTTTTCGACTTTGCCTGAAGCGCATCCCTTGTTTCGACTTCGTTCCGCCACTTCGTCTTCTCCGGGTCTATCCTCCCACTCCCCGATTTGCACTCGTCTTTGCTTCGTCTATCCTTCAAGATGTACTCGTTTATGTCCTCAAGTTCGTTCTGCGTGGAGGAGGGAGTTGGGAGGTAGGAGAGCACCGGGGGTATCCCCCTCCTAAATACTCCTAGTAACACAGAATCTGGTGTAATCAGACATAATCTCCCTCAATTATGTCTGATTACACCAGATCCTGTGCTATTACGAGTACTTAGGGGGAATAGAGGACCTTACCCGACGCTCTCCTAGTTCTCACTATCTATCACTCAATCAAGTCTATCTCCACTCGGTTATGCATTATTAGGAAAATCTAAGGGAGGGGGAGGCTACCCTCTCCCCGTCCTCGTTTTCGCTACATCGAAAGGTGGAAGATGTAGACAAGTGCAAAAAATAAGGATTGATTTCATCTGGGAAGGAGGGTGGGTTAAGTGGGATACAACGGGATAACGACTACTTACACCCATTATACGCTATTAGGACTTTTCTAGGGAGAGGGCTTCTTTCTAATATCCTTATTCACTTATCATTTTCTATTACCTAAGTTTTGTACTTCATCTAGCATACCGTGTCCGATCTACATTCTTTCAAGCCTTCGTTAAGCTTCGCGAATTATCGGGATCACAAGTCTTGGATGTGTATTCTCCAAGCTATGGCTTATACGTGCACTTTTGTTTTTCATTCGCAGCAGAGTATGATTTCACCCGTGCTCCTTTACAGTTAATCGTATGCCAATCACAGGTCCGGTTAGGAATCTTGGTAGTGGGTTTTGGACACTTGATGTAATATTGAAGGATATAGGAAATTATAAGGGACGTTTGCATATTTTTGGTGACACTTTGATAGAAATCTAGGAGATGAATATGTACTGGTTCTTTGTACATCCTCGACTTTAAATCTAATAAGACCAGGAACTCGCAGATAAATCAACTTAGATCTAAGATTAGAAACTCGCCTTACTACGTGTTTAACTAGATTTGGTGGATGTTTAGTCAGGTTCAAGCTTCTGTTCTCAAATCTCTGGAAATAGACTGGACGAATTAATCAGCAAACGTCTTTATGATTAGCAAGATAGAAGACGCTTGTGCTCTTGAATTGCATTAAGAAGGATGTATAGCTCAACTGTCCGATTTAATCAAAACATTAACTCGGACGGTAATCAACGAATATTATAGCAGAACAATGCGTCACCCATACTTTAGTTTATCTCATATATTGTAAGCCGTAATGAAAATTCAATACTGCTAAATATCAAACTCAAGGAAAGTTCGACTGAGGAAAGCCCTCAAGATCGTAATTTTATTGCTAAGATCAACAAGTTCCTTCTTGTAGGCTTATGTACTAGTAAGGCTAACCTTGAATAAATGTTATTCTAGATGTATAAACGCCCAATTTTTTCGGCTTACCGCTAGAACTCTTTTATTTTGATCCGAAAAGCAAGGAGTCAACTCATATTTTAATGTTACTTGTACCAGTCACGAAGTTATGGAAGTCTGCGAGGCTGTGCCAGTAGAGGCTATCATTTTCGCCTTTATTTAGTGACTGTGACGCTACAAAATTTATTCAAATTGATTTTAAATCAAATTACAACTTTAGATAAATATAATATATAGTTGTTACTCACTTACACCTACGTCACTCCGCTGAAGACAAATAACGCTATCCCAGACACGCCCACATACACAAAAGACATTATGGAGGTCTACCGAGTCAAAAGCAGAAAAAGGGGCCAAGTTGTCACGTTCTATTGGATAAGAGAGCTGGGCGATAACAATACGCTATTGGCCCGAAATCGGTGAATACCCACGGATCACGGCAAGGATGCTTATTTCTCATTCGAGTTACAGATTACTACGAGTTGCACAATAACAACTTCTCTTTCCCTGGGGAAAAGGACATCCCAGCAACTGCTATTTCCTTACATGGAACCTCTCTTATCCACCTCTTAGCCTGCCCCCTTTTCCATATTTCCTTTGTGTGGACTTGCCGAAGAAGCAACCCTGAAAACAAGGCTCTCAAAGGCTCTTTCTAAAACATTCTCGTGTTTTTGGGTTTCTTTTTTTGGGTTTGGCTAGATATATCTAGCATCTCAGATCCAAGGTTATTGTAGGCTTCGGTGGTCACATAATACTACGGTTTTAGGAGATATGTGTGATGGTAATCGCAGTGGAGGATGTGTCCGTGCGAACCACGAGACCTGGAGAGTGCCAAAACAGTGAGCTAATTCCCCTTACTTTTCTTCATATATCAGCACCATCAAACATTTAGCCTATTCCTCTTCCCCTCTTACATCCTTCAAGCGAAGTATACGTACTTATAAATACGCCACCGTTCTTTAAGTGCTCTTTACCACCGACCAGGTACGTGCTTCTAACCACCACAGTCTCTACCAAGCTCTAATTCACAAATCCTCATAACTTGCTTTAGTTCTAAGAAAGCTAGGAGGACCTCAAAGCCGGCAAAACACATGACAACAGTAGGGTCTAAAAGAGGCAGAGGTTCGAAATGCGTGACGTCAAAGAAGACAACAGTGTAAGTTCTTCTGCCACAAGTGGTCGACGCGTTCTAGGTGACATATTGACGTATCATCCTCATGCAGGCCAAAACCCTCAAAACCTAGACGAAGGAAAGGGAAAGGGGTATCTGAAATGTTCGTCTGCCACACGTATATAAGCATTCCTTTCTTTGAGCTAACTCGTATCCTTTTTGGTCTTTGTCACTAAACAGTAGACGGAAACTATCTCCCTGTGAGAAAGAATGCCAGAAACTCTTCCGCGAGCATCCACAATTAGAGGTGAAGGGGCCATTTGAGGTTCAGTGTCAACTATGTAAAGCAGATGTTCAATTATCGTTGGATCATGCATACCACCCCGGAAACTGGCTTGATCACATAGAAAGTTGCAGAACCTCTCGTCGTTTCAAAAGAGGAAGACACGGGAAAATCAAACCTATTGAGAATAGTAAACGCGTTGATGGATCTCCTGTTCGTAGTAGGTCGCGTGCTTCGAAGGAGGAAAACGCAAGATCTCTCGAAAGCGAAGCTTTGGAATTGGATCTTCTACCGAAATCACAAATGACTACCTCCAGCTCACCAACCTTACCGCTCCACAATTAACGACCGTACAGACATCTAATCTACCCTCGATATAGAAACAACAAAACATGATATAAACCAATCTTCATCTCCTATACAATGTGTACCAAGTTCCACGCCAGTTCCCACACAGGTGAACTTCTTTAATTCACCTAAAAGAGAATCGACTACGGAGTCCGGAAGTCAGTATAGTGTCATGACACCCGAAAGCTGTTCTGTGGAGCTCTCTCCCGTTATTATGGACAACTCAGACTCTTTCAAAGTTCATTCCGAAGGCAACATATTACTCCAGAACTAGCCGAGACGCGAGGTGATCTAACAAAAGGATATCACCAATTCGATACTTGTGTTGAAGATAGCGACATGAAGTTTGTTAAAGGTACTTGTATTGCTTATCAACCCAATGCTCCTTGCAATACTAATGGTATCCCAAAGGATCTCAATTACAGAATCGAACTACAGAAAATACGGAAACAACGCATACCCAAGTAAAGGTTGAAGCTGGCTCCCAACTTCATCTACAGTCCTTATCAAACACTTCTTCGGAAGATTTGGACCTATCATCCGATGATGAAATTGATAGACTCCAATTCTTCTATCCTGAACCTGAGTCAGACGACGAAATGGGAGTTTGATTATAAAAGTTACAAAGATAGATTGGTGGCCTCGATCTTTGTCCTCCCTACACTCAAAGGACAACAATGTTAGGGCTAAGCTCTTTATATGAAGAGAGACTCTAATTGATAAATTGTCTTCTGTTGTATTAGTTTCTTTCCGATGCATCCACATCTTTCATAATCTTGTGATCTATTAGTTTGTTATCGCTTTCGCCTTTCTCTCTCTTCTCCTCTCTTGCCTTTTTTTCACCTCCTGGATACGATACCTTGTAATTTTTGTTGTGTACGAAACATAGTCTTGTAGCTCATAAGGAAACCAACATATGTACATGTTTAATACTAGTTCTGTGATTTAGTGGACTTTAGCTGCCGGGAACATGTATCTCTTTAGAACCTGATAGAGTTTTGATGAGTCAGTGAGTGATTATCATATCATATCATGCATCCGTGTGTGACCCAATTTGAGTCCAAGTGCGTAAATGTCGGAGAGAATTAAATTACGGCTTGTGAGGCCACGTGCGCTTGTGACTCTTTCTAACAGGCTGTACCTTAGCTATAAAGTCACTAACCTCACCACCATGTTTGGCGATTAAAGATGCTATCAGAACTTGACATTGATGTTCTCTTGCATATCCTTGACCTATCAGGAGTAGACGAGATCCTATCTCTGAGAAAGGTAAAGTTTCGTAGATTACAAAAAAAATAGACTTTGTCAACTTCACGGCGCGCTAATCACTTTTATGATTAAATTAATGTGTATATATATGCTGGATGACATCCATTAATATATATATCATAATCATATAGACATGTAGGCACTTTAATACCGTAACACGTCTCCGATCGGTATGGCACAACGCCTTTGTGAATCAAATTCTTTCCCGAAACATCCCAGTTCCAATCTTATCTCCAAGTAATAGCAACCTTAAATACGAATATGGACACGAACACGAGTACGAGCACAAAGACAAAGAGACAAAGGACTTTTCTTCGATAGAGCTTGAACGGTTGACGTTAGCCGCCGTTTATAGGAACCGAGCTTGGGAAGGCCATTCAAGTTTCTCGCTCACGCATTTTAATAGGATAAGAACGGATATACACATGGGTAGGATATTCAAGCTACAGTTCTTGAGAGCCGGGCGGGCACGTCGACGGCATAGGCAACAAGGAGGGGGAGGGGAGGACTACCATCACGATTTGGGCTTGAGTACGAGTACGAGTATGAGAATGGGTCGGACGAAGGACGTTATCTGTTATCTGCTGGACATAGCGCTCGACCTTCTCTAAGTATCCAGATCTGGGATACTACGAAACTGAATAGCTATAATCCTTATAGCATCTCACCTGCACCCCTGGTTCAAGAGTGGTCGGAGAGTGGACGGATGATTGGTTTGGCTATTGATGATGGGAATGGGATAGTTCATTGGAATACTAATGGTCAAGCTGGTGGATCCGAATCTGGGTCCGAATCAGATCTATCTGGAGACTTGATCGCTGTCTCTATGAGACAATTTGATATGTGAGACTTGCTTTTACTCATGTTTGTACTATTAACTTAGTTCTGTCATTTTATTCGCTATTTATACAGCCCAGGAGAAGAGATCTCCTTCGTGCTTTCCATTCTCCATTTCCGGCCTCCTTCCGTAACTCATTTCGCGGACTTGAAGGTTATCAAGAGCTTCTCTCTCAAAAAGCCTGTATTCGTTCGTGCTATGCACTCAAATCTCTTAGCCATACAAGCCCGGGCACCAAATGAAAATGATACTCTTGGACATGGCATTTTGAAAGTCGTTGATTGGGTAAAGAGTACAAATATCTCACCTGTCTCCCTAGATGATTTAGGCGATGATTCTGTCGATGTATCAGTGGAACTACGTCCTTCTCCACGAGGCCGAGTAAGTGTAACTCTCCTTACTTTCCTCCTCTCTTTCTCTCTGCCCGCTGATTACTTTCCACTGGAATTAATCAATGTTAACAGGATCAGAGTGTCCTCCGTGTTAGCTTCATACATGACTGGGTCCTTGTCTTCCGCGAGTCATCAGTAGAGATGTACTTTATACCTCCTCAGATTTTACAAGCCACTCAAGGTTCAATCGAACCATCTGTCTCGTACTCCTGGAGCTATACCATAAACTCAATCGAAGTAAACGAGCGTATCTCACACGAGCACCAACGTGCTGAGGCACACTGTTCAACATGTAACAGGACAGGTTACTTGCCAACTTCCAACCCAGATTCACACCTAATCACTTGTCACTGTCGTTATCGTCCACTCTCCGCTGCAGTCCGTTTTGAGAGTTATTTTCCTTGGCCTGTGAACCTAATTCATCACTACGTATTCCAAACCCAGACTCAAGCTCGATATAACTCACTTCAAGAACCGACATCGGCACTGGATATGTCTGGTGCCTCTTCTGTCCCTTTTATCCCGTATATGTTCCCTCCTGTTTTGTTAGACACTATATCCTCTACGGTGAAGTTTTTTGGCCTTTCGGTGATGTCGATCGGTCCGTATGGGACTCTATTATGGACAGATGGCGAGGATGCTAGTGTAGCGATCGACACAGACACTGGTGTGGATAATGGGAATAATCGTTCTAATGAAGGATCAAAAGAGCGTGTTGCAGGTCGTCGACTCGGACTTCCTTCAAATTGTATCGGTAGTAGTAGTGATCCGCTACTACTCTCTGTTGCTGTAACTCAAGGCAATAATAACAATAGCAGCATCACTGGCACTGACAATGGCGACAGCAACATCAGAATCAGCAATATTAATAGTAGTAACCATCCCCAATTCGATACACCAGCAAGCCCGGAAACGCCTACTATCACGTTTTCAACGCACTCTGCGGATGGATGGTACTCCATTGCGTTGAACGAACGAACTGGAAGGTTCGCTGTTGGTAATTCGGTGGGTGGATTGAAGTTTGGAAATATTCTTGAGTATAGGCGGAATGAAGGATTTCATGTTTTCGTTGTCCTTTGATTGTATCGTATACTACTTATACTACATACCACTTCGTACGTGTGACATGTTATGATTGTCTTTATACCCTCCTTCTCCTCTACACACTCATGTACGTGCATGGATTGTATCTGTTAATCTATACGGTTTTTACAATGTGTGATTTGTAAGCCCCAATTGATTTTTAAGAGATCCCCAAGAAGGAAAATAAGATATTGCAAAAGTACAGCATAAAGCGATAAAATAAGGAGGAAAGGGGGTAACATCAAACGTTTCTTTCCTTCAATCTTAACAAATTCATCTATGGTATCATTTCCTAGCATCTTAACATCGTGATCATATCTTCTTCTTCTTTTTTTACGAATCCGTGCAACCCATATACAATCCATCATAAGGCCCACTATGATCATCCAAATCCGAAACGAAAATATTCGGTACGTCCCCAATCGTACACTCCGAATTCGTATTATCCTGTCCAGGACACGAGTTCCAAGCGTCCGTCTCACTATAGATATGTACTTCCCCGAAGCGTGGTGGAAACCGAGTCCTCTGCCAGGTACTATCGGCACTGGATCTTTCTTGTTCGTTATACGTGATTTGGAGGAGATGCTTGAGATGGAGTCGACGTAATCGGCGAATTCTTGGTTCCCGACGCGGGGTTGGCCGTATCCGACGAATGCGAAGGTGGTGGATGAGGGGAGGTGGAGAGGGAGGTAGATGGTGTCTAGGAGGGCTAGAGCCGCTCCGAGGCTGTGGCCTACTAAGGTTACTGTAGCTCCAGAGTGAGCGTCTAGAGTCTTTTCTACGGCTGCTAGGACGGATGGTGCCGCACTAATTAATTGTCAAGTTCATGTGTGATAACGAGTAATCAAACATATCAGAAAACAGATGGCTAGAATCAAAAGAGAGAGACTAACCGTGCGTGAGCATCTGCGAATCCGCTATGGACTTTGATAGATGAATCAATGCCAGGAAAGAGCGTTGAGTCTAAGCTTTCAGGGATGAAATCAACGTCCACTAGTAGTGATTCGCTATATTGTCACCAGCTGATATCAATATTGGTTAAGAGAATTAACGATCTGTGTATTTCCTCACATTTCACTCGTATTTGTCCCTGATGACCAACGATAACGGTGTCCAAACTACTGTCATAACCGACATACCCTGGATCCGAGTAAAGATTCGGATGAATACAAAGCAATAATCCGCTTTAAGTAACGCAGGAATAGAAGGTGAGGCGGCTAACAAATATGGAATAAACTCACAGTACTGGGTGTCATCTCCATTACCTCCGGAGGCAGTAGTCTCAAATCCGGAATTGGCATCACATTTCGCTTTTTTTTATGAAAGTGTTCCATGTCAAATCAGTTTTTTTAGTTCAATACTTTCCATTTCGTTGGGGGAACAGAGTGGGAACAAAAAGAATATGAACATACCTCCACAATCCCAAGCTAGTGTCTGAGCAGGAGTACAATAAGCTACAGCTGCAAAGTATGTATAAGGCTTGTATGCGCTGATTTGTGATGTAGTCAATGCTGTGATGGTTGTTGAATCACGCCTCTCAATTTGGACACCATTGACATTCGTGATCGGTGAAGCATTAACGAGACCCAGGGAGAGAAGAAAAGCAAGAATGTAAGCCTGTACCATCGTGTTCGTCTACCAAATCCAAGAGAAAAGAACAATGAGCCCGGATCGGACTGAGTAAACCTAGAGCACCGTCAACCAACAAAAAGAAGACTCTGAGACCCGGGGCAGACCCAAACCTCTCTGAGAGGAAGAGATGGGGAGGGGAATGGGGAGGAAAGTCTGGGGTTGGGGAAATAACATCTTCAAGCTTTGCCCTTTTCATTGGATTCTTCAAGTGAAGCGATTGTCGCCGCAAGAAAAGGCGGCCATCAAGATGGGAAGACTCAAACTTGGAAAAACCATCAAATACAATTGAAACAATCCATGTAGAAAATAGAAATAAACGATCTGGTGATTGACATGATATTAGTGTACTTTTTTTGAGGAAGATCAAGGTACGGGAGTTGGATTGTATAAGGAGATTCAGCCAATCATGTGAGTAGGTAAATCCCTTTAGTGCTAACCTCCGAAAAAAAAGTACTTGATCTACGAAAATTTCGAAAATCGAAAATTCTTCGGCCGTTTTTGTCTTTCTTCTCAAGACGAAGTGACGATACTTCGCGGGAACAAGCCATATGAACAAGGTATGCGTAAGACTGACAAATAGCATGTAATGTTTCATCTTGTCAATCATATGAATGTGGGTGAGAGAGGTCATATGAACGTAGAAAGGTACATGGGCCGAGATTTATATATGGTATACTGATATATACTGACATGTCATGATGAACGTATTATACTCTTTTCCCTTGGAACACCCTTTTGTCTTCTTTTCCGTGCTATCGGCTCCTTATGTCTATCTCATTGTACCCAGATGATATAACAGGCATAACAAAGAACGTGCGACTTGAGACTTGGAATCCTCTTATCTTTTTCTGACGAAGGAAGGTGTTCATCAGAGATCGAAAAGTGAATGTGTTTTGCCAATTGTAAGATCTCGTGCTCTTGATGTTTGTAAAAGTGTTGCTAGAAACTAAGCAAGCACTTACGTTTAGCAAAAACATTTCGTGTCATATGACATATCTGCGAGTGTATGCTTACCAGATAAAGTAATAGCAATTGCTTACGTGAGTAATTAATAGTAAGATAGCTGACTGAACATTTCGTCGAAAAAGTAGCTTAAAGCTTAGTTCTCTATTTCGACTTATTTGTAATTACTTACTATAGATCAAGCAAATACCAATTCAATTCAGACAATGACGCAAGAAGCATTTCTTCTTTCTTTTTATATTAGATTTTACACAGATAAAGATCTCTATCATACATTACCTTGCAATTGCTATAATGAATAACATTGGAAAGCAGGAAGAAATTGTTTGTGTACCAGAAAGCTGTTTGATGCAGGGTTCATAGTTTAGTTTAGCTACAGATGTTGTATGCTATTACAATACACTCATATCCAGTACACCGATTTTACAATTACAATCCAATTGACTGTATCCAAAAGAAACGACTACAGTACACCTCTTCCAGTTATCCGAGTTATCCAATTCTCGGGTGTCGAAGGGTGATGACCCTATATGAATTATACTTATCTCAGCTCCTTGGCAGATGCTCGGGACCAAAACTATCGGGCAACAACTCTTCCACAGTCATAACCTTAATTTGCGCTGTCCCCGTTCCTGCAGCGCCTATACTCTCCGTGTTGTAGTTTGCAGGAACAAGTAGGACGGGCATGTCAAGGCTACAGAATTCTCGGATCACTTGACGGCACATTCCGCAAGGAGATATCGGTGAAGGGACGTCTCTATCTCGGAAGGAAAGGTGACCAAAAGGGATAAAGGGAGGAAGGAGAGTAGGAAAATAGGAGGTTGAAATGATGAAGAAGAGTGATGGAGGGATGGAATGTGTTGGAAAAGGAAAGAAATGAGAAGAGAGAAGAGATAGAAGTAAATATAATCATCTTAAAAACCGTGCAACTTCGTGAACGTGTACGAACGTGGTTACGGCGAGAGTCGTAAACTCTCGGATACCTTCACTCTGAAAAAGGGTTAAAGAGGGCGGACAGGAAAGAAGGCAAATGGTCAAAGAAGAGAACGGAGAAATGGCGAAAAGAAGAGGAAGGATATAGGAAAGGAAGGGTCAAGTCAATAAGCACTCTTAACAACCGTTATATTTAGGGAGAAGAAAGGGGAGAAAGAGCATGTTTATCGGACGGGTACTCACCACCGCCTTGAGGAGGGCCGTGCGCTCAGCACATATCGTTCCACCTTATTCAGAAGCAAGAGATGATCATCAGTACTCGGGATCGTTATCGCATTAAATGCAAATTATACATATTAATGATGAGCAAAATGGAGGGAAGAAAGAGGGAAGGGGCATTTCCGTAGCACCAAAGTTGGCAAAACAGATAAAGCTTACCATACGATGCATTCTCGATATTAGCACCTTTGATTATCTCTCCGGAAGTGGTAAGCAGTGCCGCGCCAACTCGAAATTTCGAGTATGGGCTATAAGAAAATTCCTTGGCTGAGTTCAAGGTTTCCCAGTTTTGAGTTAGAAGATGGATCGTGTTTTTTTAGATATATTATGTTTTAGGTTCTTTATTTGTCTTAGTTATACTAGTTGTTGAGGGTACCTTCTGCGGCTGCCTTGATAACGCGGGCTTTGTCCACGTCAGTAATAGAGGACATTTTCTTATTGTTTTGTGCTTTATGTGCTGGAGAGAAAGTGTTTTAAAGTTTAGTTGTAGAAGAGACACGGAAATGAGAGTGACACAGAGCCCACTGAATCTAGGTATCACGTGAAGTGTCAAGCCAGTGATAAACGGGTAATGAAACATTTGCACATTAGCATAATTGTGATCTATTACTACAAATTACAAACAACATATGATGAGCAGATGAGAGGAAAATAACCTAGGTAAAAAGTCTATAAAGAGTCTATAGGAGGGATATCATGAAAGGATAAAGGTATAATAATCATATAATTTTTTTGACTAAGCAAAGTCAATGACCGTAAGATCGCTCATCGAACCTGAAGACTGATAAGCTGCGACAACACGACCCATTCCTTCGTCAAATTGTAGAAGAAGCTTAGCATTATCTTCACTGCCTTGACGGGGCGGAATAGATAAAGCGGCAGCCCGGCGGGATGACCAGGAGTCAATAGTCGGAACGGTCCCACCGATATTGTTCCCGTATCTATCTCCCATCATGAAGCCTAGACCAACGAAGCGAGGAAGAACAATATCTGTACGGCCACAACGATACAATTCACCGTTCGCATTCATCCGTACACCGCGTCCGCTGCTACCTATCGCTAATGCTTCAAGAGTCTCACCAACGACTTCGGAAGGGTGGCGGAAATGATCATGAGTAGGTACGCGACTCAACCGAAATGTAAAGCCCTCTCCGAAGCAGATTGTTGGTAGTAAGGAGACGCAGGAGTACATGTTAGAACACTCTGCACAGAAAGGTGTGGCTGCCTTTTGGAGCGTGCGATAATAGTAAGTGGACTAGGGACTTCATTAATTATGGGTCCGTTCGAGTCCGATGTGGAGTGTTCTGATTCTTGTTGTCGGCAGGCTGAAAATGAGATGGGTGCCTCAACAGTTTCACTCAGAGCAAAAACAATCGTCGGCATAATGACGATACGGCCCGAAGGGATGCCCGACACCGAACTACAACCGGTTCGGGCTGAATCGGAAGGTGAGGACGATAGCTGAGGGAGCGAGTAAAGACCGACACAGTTCTCCCAAACAACTAGAACACGGCTAGAATTCTCAAGAATATGCATTCCGACGTAAGAACCCACCTATAGTTACACGGAGCACGTCAGCATTTTCTAAATATGGACCAAAGCAGATCGAATCTTACCTGCGGATCCGGATATTCGAGGAGCACTGTCTGCGATCCTGGATCTGACGAGTGCCAGTCTAGAACCTCAATTCCGCAATACAATAAAACGTCATCTTCTCGAGGGACGAGAGAATTGAAAAACAGGAGTGACTCAGACACGTGGAGTAAGTTTCCTAGTTTACCGTTCGCAAAGCGCTGCGGTCCATAAGTCCCGTTAGTTGGTGGCTCAGGTTCTCCCAACTTCGTAGGTCGGGGATACCTAGGCTCAGGAAGTACTGAAGGTAAAGTAAATGATGCCAGCGTGTCAAAGAAGGGCACCGGGGAAGCAAATGGACTACCGCTTTCGTCGATAGGTAGGGTAGCATGAATAGGTAGTCCGGTGGCATGTATTGGGTCGGAACGGACAGAAAGGATAATACAGCTCCGATTGCTACTGTTGATAGAATCTTCACAAAGAGCTAGATGCACGGGACAATCTGTTCTCCAGTCCATAGGAGCACATTTTTCTAGTAGGGCTGTATACTTCGAGCCCACTAACGCACGAGGGAACACCCATTCTCCAACGATACGTATTTTCAAGCCTCCATTTTGAGGGCGCCTGCTTTCGAAGGTACCCGGATATCCTAAATCCCAACAAAGTGCTCTATCACGATGTGTTGTAATAACAAAACGACCGCCCGGAAGAAGGTATGCATTAGAGGCCGGAGTCAATAGATGGTGGGTGTGTTGGAATGATTCTAATTCAGAGGGACCAGGCTGGTTTAAGGAAGATTTCCAATGTTTATCAAGACGAAGGGCGTGTAAAGTACGAGCCTCAAGGTCAGAAGCTTCAACGATATCCCTGGTCGGTTCGCAGGTAGAGTCAACAGAAGAGTAAAGTTGTAAAAGACGTGGAGTCGGGAAGAATGAGAAACCAGGGACAGGGCGACCGCATTCAATAACTTCGCGAACAAAGATGTTATGCCAGACATTCAAGACGTGAGTCAGTGCTTCAAGACGTTTTGAAGTTCGCCTAATACTCAGAAGATCCCAGACGGGGAGTATAGACAGTATGTGGATGAGGACATCGTCAACAAGTGAATCGAGTCCTACGACTGGAATCAGAGCTTCGATAGCCATGATAGAATGAGTCTCAGTAGAGCACTAAGGGATTTGAGGAGGCAAAATCTTTTTATTGAAAAATTTTGCTAGCAGTTAGTGAACATATTTATACCATCCTGAGCGATTGAGAGGCGACCCGGATTCGGTAGAGATTGCTGTACAAGGCATGTTTGCGTGAAAAACGGTAAAATCGGACTCTTATGTTTCACGTTTTCTAGGGTCCCGATATCTGCCGTTGAAATTTGCACAATTAAAGGGAGCTAGATGAGTATGCGAAGAGCTGCAAGCTTCTGTGTGGCACATAAAGGTACACATGTTGTTTATTTTCCTTCTTGCGATGATGAGGTCAGGAAGCAACGGCCTCAGTGTAAGAATATCTCGCTAAACGACTGTTGTGTGCATGTGTGTGACCCAAGTGTAACGTAACGTAACGTGATGCAAGTCACTGATCAACTATGTGTACCGTACCACATGCATCATCTTTACCGATCTCGACAATGTAACTTTACTTTTAGCAATTTCATAACAGATTTCCTACATCATGTACATGCATGGGCACCCTGCTTCTAGCTCAAATGGGTGGGAGCTGATCATCTTTCTATTCATATACTTTATCTATCGCTCGATAGAGATACAGACGCGTAGATATACCACCATTTTACAGATCCAGGGTATGGTCGCTTCATGGTTCCTTCTTTTCGGGGATTAAAATACCAGTGATGTATCTCAACAGCTCTACTACATCAAGGGCGAGCTCGGATTGGAAAATCTTCCTTTAAACTTCAAACTGAAGCTTTTACTAGCAACATCTCGATTCTTATCATGGCGACGTCCGTGGGTTGAGCGCGCTGAAGCATCGTGCCGATGAAGGAGCAGTCTGTCATTGTCAAATTTAAAGCTCCCTATTCAAGCCCGGGTGTTTGGTTGGCTATGGGAGCGCTCTTTCAGACAAGGTGGAGTCATTTCATGAATATTATTACTCATCAAGGCTAGGCTACTTGTATGCATATACAGTATTAGGACATAGTTTTTTGCATAACTAAATTTTTTCTTGTATTTTGCAATTTTCACACTCAAACTTATATCTATAATGCGCAGGAACCTTTGTCATACTACTGTATGGTAATCGCATCTTGTTCTATGGACGTCATCACCCTTACACGGGTTGAGGTCCAGAAACTCATTATACTTTTATTTCCGTCTCAAGAATACGCAACAGATGTATACGAGTCATCTCTTTACATCCGGATTCTTAGACGAAAATAAAGTCATCATCAGATCCTACTCTGACGCAAGATAACGCATTGTGTGAGGCTGAGTGGCTTTTACTGGGTTGGTATGACTTCCCAAGTTAGTCTCATCGTATTGATGCCACTGCCGACATCTACAATACTCATGTACCCCTTATTATACTGTTAGTTTACTACTTTTGATGATTGCATTTGATAAGGGTGGAATAAAGCTAGTCATACGTTAAAGCAAAGTACTGATTAACTGTCGCTCTCACACGTTGTCGTGGGTCAAAGAATCCCTCATAAGGTGTATATAATGTCTTCTCATCTAAAAATAAATCAAGGATCCATATGATCTCTGATACTGCGGTCCATATCCTCTTCCAATGCTTCACACTACCTAACTACCAAGATGCCTTGGGACGCTGTCACTTTGAACGATGGTATATATTGTCCCCTCTCTCGAGTACTAGCCTTAATCTTCATACTATGTAGGTACTTCAATGCCAAGTATTGCTTTTGGTACCTGGACCCTTGGGAAGGACAAGGAGTGGTAGATCAAGTAGACCAAGCCATTAACGTTGGTTTTTCTCATATTGGTACATGTCCTTGGTTGGTGTAGTTTAGATGCAAGACTGATGATAGTATAAGACACTGCTCAGATATATCGGAATGAAGTGGAAGCAGGACAGGCTATCAAGGAGAGTGGACTCTCACGACCTGATATTTTTGTCACTACAAAATGGAGTGGCATGGATGGACTAGACATTGCAACGTCCATCAACAACAGTCTCAAAAATGTATCTATCACAGCAGTAACAAAACCATTGTTGATTTAAATGACTATCTGAATCTTTTCTAGCTTGGCATATCTTATGTTGATTTATATCTGGTTCATTCTCCACGACTTGCACAACCAGACATAGCAACGATCTGGGCACAGATGGAGAAAGTAAAAGCTGAGGGTAAAGCCAAGTGAGCACACTATGAGTCTTAGCTCATTTTATACCTAGTTAACCCATTATAAATTCGGTATTTCCAGGAATATAGGGATTAGCAACTTCAACGTTGCACAAACGGAGGAATTATTAGCCAAAGCGAAAATAAAACCTGTTGTCAACCAAGTGCGTTTTCAGCGGATCCTCCCCTCTTTTGAGAATTACTATAGAACGATGTTTGCGACTTCTTCTGATATTTGCTTTCTATATACCTAGATTCTTTTCCACCCATATGTTTATGCACAGCAGGCTCCTATTGTTGCCGCTGCTAAAGCCCAGGGAATCGTGATTGAAGCATATAGTCTTCTTACGTGAGTTAGAGACACTGTATGCAAATGCGAAGTTTAAAATCAGGATAATTGATAAACATGCATACTTCTGTTTGTCCGCTCAGCCCGATCACGCGTCAGCCTGGTGGCCCGTTAGACAAACCATTGGCTCGAATCGGTGCTCGTTTAGGAGCTACTGCCGACCAAGTCTTGATGGCTTGGGCTCATGCCAAAGGTGTAGTCGTTGTAACGTACGTATTTACTGCGATTCCCCGATTCTTCCATCTATGCTTGAAATGCAGGTTTATGACAAACTATCTTCAAAAGGACTAGTTCGAAGGAGTCCCGTCTCCGCGGATATCTGAGCGCTGCTGATCTACGTATGTTGTTTGCTATTTACCGACCCCTCCTTAGGCGCTGATTTTATTTATGTTTGGATTTTGCTTTTTGTAGCGCTTACTACAGCTGATATTGCAGAAATCGATCTGGCAGGAGCAGTGGGCTCGAAACGTCTGACGGCGAGAACGTTTGTGCGTAGAGCTGCAGCAGTTGCATTTGCGGGAGCTATGGTTCTTGGTTTTTGTTCTTATGCGGGCATTGATGTCCTTTGAGATATGGTTATTTTTTTTTCTCGCTGCTGAGATCCCACTTGCAAACGTCCGTTACTTCATTAGGGAAAAGTGTGACGTTTTTGTTACCATCGGTCCTTGTACTTTTGTTATGTAATCATTGAAATCATAATCTGAATTTATTTTTAAATTCCATTGCCCATATGGTTCTGTCTCGTGTGCAGGCAAGTCACTGATCACCCTAAGCTTCTTCCTCGCAATCAACCTTCTTTGCATATGTATCATTTTCTGCGTCTGCACTTGAGACCATGATGTCTAGTGATTCCTGTTTAAAATCCATGAGGCGCAAATTGTGTGCAGTCCTTTTTTGCGTTTGAATGTTATTTGAACCTAGCCAAATCCATTCGTGACCGGTCAAAATGGTCTCTTATCATCACCACACTATACAATCAGTCAAAGTTCCACCGTGAAGCCCGCAATAAGCCTAATATAAAACCCGTGTCAAAATGCGTTCCTTGTGGAACTTCTCCTTTCCTCCAGTTGAGGAAGTGAAACCATGTTCAAGCTCGCGGGACTCTTCGCTGTATTCACCAGTGTTCTCACTGCGCAGGCCTCTTCGGATGTCACAGCAAGAAATGTCGGCAGATACCAGTCCAGAATATATGAAAACTCTGGTCTGCGGTTCGTAAGAAACTCAGGAGTATGTGAAACGACACCTGGAGTCCACCAGCTTTCGGGGTATATCGAGACTGGAACTAATATGTCTACTGTGAGAAGTTCCATGCTTTGAAAGTGATCGAAATGCACTTAACAACTTCATTAATTTATACATATGCTTAGTGGTTTTGGTTCTTTGAAGCTAGAAACAATCCAGAGACGGCACCTTTTACTCTATGGTGTGTCGTTAAGCTCTACGGAGGTGCTGAATTTACGAACTTTTATCTGTCAGGCTCAATGGTGGACCAGGATGCTCGTCAATGATAGGTCTATTCCAAGGTGACACAGCTTATATATGTTTTTCTCCTCTATACATAAAAAACTTATTTGATCCTAGAACATGGACCATGTCAAGTTCTTGAAGATGGAGAAACGACTGTATTAAATCCTTTCAGGTTAGTTTACGTTATTTTGACTGTCACTATGCATGCCTCTTATTCTATCAAATTCCGTTTAGTTGGAACAATCTCACAAATAGTGCGCTTCTTACCGTTACGATCTGAATTGCGCATTGAATTTTTGTTACATTAATAGTAATCTACATTGATCAGCCAATCGGAACTGGGTTTAGTTTTGGCACGGATACGGTCAACAGCACTGAAGCGGCAGCTCCATTCGTCTGGAAAGCATTTCAGATCCTATTTGAGAGTAGAGAGTTCAGAAAATTCAAATCTCGAGAGTAAGTATTTCCTTTCAAGCTACATCGTATCTCTAACATTCTTATCATTATTATATACTATTAGACTTGTGTTCGCAACAGAGAGTTACGGTGGACACTATGGACCAAGCTTTGTTACATACTTCGATCAACAGAATGCTCTTATCGCGAGAGGGGAAATCACAGGAGAACCAGTGGTCGTTAGTGCACTCCTCATCAACAAGTAAGTACGACTTGAACGCACAACATGGTCATAAGACTGATCTAATCTCTACATTATTTAGTGGCTGGTATGATCCGCTTTTACAGAATCAAGCATACGTTGATTTCGCAACGAATGCACCGGGATATGGTCAATTACAGTCCGACAAAGTAATAGCAAAGTTGAACAAGGCCTATTTCGGTGAAGGTGGATGTAAGGATCAGGAACTTGCATGCTACGCCGCCTCAAGTGCTGATGCCGCGGGAGAGAATGGTCCCGGAAATACCACGTTAAGCGACGAAGTATGTAGCACGGCGGACGATTTCTGTGTACGTAGCTATTCTGCAACTCCTTTCCTGTGTTGATGAAATACTAACTTCATTTTACCGTATTTCTAGGTGGAAAATGTATTTGTCCCTGCTGTTGGAGACCGTGATTCAGATGACTTGCGACAGAATTCTTCGGCTTTGTTCCCTCCAGAATTTTATGTGAAGTTCTTGCACAATCAAACCATAAAAGATCTGATTGGTGCGGAAAGCAACTATGAAGAATGTGCAGATCTACCGTTTGAACTTTTCACTACAACGGGTGACGTGAGTTGATATAACCGACTTATTACTATTGTAAACTCGTTCTTAAAATGTTTTGCAGGATGCTCGTACTTGGCTTCCTCAGCTTTCTCAGCTCGCGAACTCTCGTCTGAAGATGCTGATTTGGGTAAGAGCCGCCGCTAATCGTTATATGCTCCTGACAATATATTGACTATATCATAGGCAGGTGATGCCGATATCAAGTATGAGAAGGAGTCTTCAATTATCCGAATGCTTATTCTAATATTCCTTTTTTAGTTGTAACTGGTTGGGAGGACATGCTTCGGTCCTAGCAATGGACTGGTATGGTAATCAGACATTACATAAAACACCATTCACAAACATGACCATCGATGGCGTTCCCGTCGCGGCAATCCAGAATGTTGATAACTTCTCTTTCGCGTATGTCTTTCAGACTTCTCAAGGAGCCATTGCTGTGTTGGCAGCACCAAGAGATACTGATTATTTGACTCCTTATCTAGCCGAGTTTATAATGCCGGCCACGAGGTGGTGAGTGCACGTTTGTTATCTACTTCTTAGCATACGGTTTCTGATTTTTTTTGTTCATTTTTTGCAAACAGCCGGCGTTCCAGCCCAAAGCAGCTCTGGAAATTTTCTCTCAAGTTATCCGAGGAGAACAGCTACACTCAGTATAAGGCTTTAGTAAGACTTTTGACTCGGCCATGTGGTTTCACTATTGATATGATCAATATGACTCGAACTTCATGTGTACCGGAATACAATATGCATGGAACTAGTATACAGAAGCGAGTGATGAAGTTACCCTACATTCGTAATGAGCAACAGTATGATTGATTGATCCTAGTATTGAGTAGATATCAGCTAAGAAAGTACAAATTCATGTTCCCTTGTTTTACCTATCAGCTGTCATCTGCCGAAGGGCACTCACGTAGCTTTGGCATCACATTCCTTGAAACATGTCGACGTCCAAAAGAAACGCAGGTGGAAATTACGGATTTCTTGTAGCCATATTAAGAATTGTTATTCGCTTGGCGCTATTTCCACGCTCTCTAAAAATAACTGTACACCCATGTCTGCCAGTGCTTCTGAAGTCTCGTGGCCGGATTGATGAAAAGAACACTTGTAGACAACACATGCACATGAGTTAGAAGCTCCGATCTCGGTTGAGCCGGAACGCTCGAAGTTTGAGAAACGTCAAGAATACGGATTTTAGATCTGTTGGGGAGAGACTATAAGATGTTTTGTAGGGGGACTTGCATGTTGAGTGACCCACATTATAGTTAGGGACGCTGTTTAACTCACTTAAAAATGAGGACGACGTATCTTTGTACATCTCTATGGATATTATCTTTTACTGCCTCTGTCTTTGCACAGGCGGGTGGGAGTCTTCTCTCCAATACGGACGAGTCCATGGCTATTCAGAGGAAGGACTTGAACGAATGCGTAGTTTTCTTGGACCATCTTTCCCTGACTCTCAGCCTGTGAAACGGCAATCTACTGAACCGACAATTTCATTCAAGAACCCAGAGGCACAAAAATTCTTTGTTGATGGGAAGACTATCCCTGAAGGTAAGTATTCATGCTCGTTGTGCCTATAAAACTTTCTCTAAGTTACTTCAAGTGGATTTCGATGCCGGACCATCATGGGCTGGTTTAATGCCAATTTCCGGTGCTAAAAACGAAACTCGTAAACTATTCTTCTGGTAAGTTTGGTGTATCATCTTTTGATCTTTTGCTCTCTTGATCTAATAACACTGATTCCTAGGTTCTGGCCAACAAACAACGCATCAAATGGGGATGAACTGTTATTTTGGACCAACGGTAAACATGAATTCTAGAATCTCTTGTATTTATGATCTGAAACGATCCCAAGGTGGTCCTGGCTGTTCATCTCTCGAAGGCTTCTTACAGGAAAATGGTCCAATTTGTGAGTCAGAATTATCATAGCTATCTATGCGCTCTTCCTAATAGATTCTACTAAAGCTTGGTCTTGGGGTCAGGAAAAACCGACGCCGTTGAGTTTTCTATAATTATAAGCATCCTTCTAATCAGCTTAATAAGCATAACCAATAAAAGGAATATGTGGTCATGGACGAATCTTTCCCATGTTCTTTGGGTAGAACAACCAGTTGGTGTACGTGATTGTCCCATGAATTGTAGTTTGGTTGTAGTTGTTTATATGGGTAACATAGACCGGGTTTAGTCAAGGAACCCCAAGCATTGAAAACGATGATCAACTTGCTGAACAAGTTATGGGATTCCTCGAACAGTTTTTGGAAGTATTCAGCGAATTAAAAGGGAAGGATTTCTTTGTCTCTGGTGAAAGTGTGAGTAGTCTTGTTTTCTTGGATTTTTCTCCAACCTCAGTCTCGTTTTCTATATCAGTATGCTGGCTTTTGTGAGTCCTAGGAGAGTCTTATGGGAATATGTGTTTTTACTCAATGCAAACGATGAAAAGACGTACCATACATCGCTAATTGGATTTACGAGCATCCTGGTCTGGACCTAAACCTGAAGGGAATTTGGATCGCCGACCCAACTCTAACTTATGGTGTTTTACAACAAGATGTTCCTGCCCTTCGATTCGCTCAAGTAAGTCCTTTTATCAGATTTCAACCCGAACTGGGACCTGACTTTCCTGCAGGCAAATTCCAACCTCTTCCCTTTCAATAGTACATTCATGGCTCAACTGCAGAATATCTCTGATACATGTGGCTATACCGACTACTTGGATCAGTTCGTAACTTATCCACCTGCTGGACCGCTCCCATTGCCAAACGGGACAGAAGGTACATTTTCGGCAGTCGCACCTTGTCGTCTTCACAGTCCTATTCAACGAGCAGTCTCAGTGTGAGGATAAGTTTAATCCAATGCTTTAGGTGCCTTTATACTCATATCTGATCCTCTTAGATTAAACCCTGCTTTTGACGTTTATCGAGTTTCTGATACATGGCCAAATCTCTGTCAGTTTCTTAGCCATTCGAGATAATTACCTTATGAAACTGACCTTAATTGGGTATCCTAAAGGGTCGGTTCTCGGTTTCCCTCGCACTACACAAGGTTTCATATACTTCAATAGGTAGGTCATTCTTTGTAACTCTCTCTCATTCATGAAAAAATTGAAGCCAATAACACCCGTATTCGTTTTTTTTCTCAGAACTGACGTACGATAAATTGTATTGTCCCCTTAAAATAGTCGCTGACCCGTTCCATATAAAGGTTCAAGATGCCATTCACGCTCCACACATTGAATGGAGCTCCTGTACGGATACTAGTGTCTATGTAAATACAACAACCGGGCGTCCCATAAATGATCAATCTATTCCATCCACACTAAGTGTTCTTCCGAATGTCATTGAAAAATCGGAACGTACGGTCATTGTTCATGGACTTGCTGTGAGTCTCTTCGGTATTACCATCAGGCTAATGTTGAATCGAGAAAACTCTAAAAGGACTTTATTCTCGTCGCTGAGGGTACTCGAATCGCAATTCAGTATGTCACTTCCTATGTGATCTCGTTCTATGGTAATCTTATACATATGTTACAGAAATATGACATGGGGTGGCGCTCAAGGTTTTCAAACTCCCATTGAACCAGAGTCCTTTACCGTTGAGAACTTTGGTGTCTTCGGGAACGAGCATTCCGAGCGAGGACTAACTTGTAAGGCATATCTTCTGGCTTCTCAGCTGATCAAATATGTGACAATGTGTACCTGACGCTTGTCTTGCAGATGTCGAATTTTACTACAGTGGGCATATGACCCCTCAATTCGTCCCTTGGGCAGCTTTCAACACAATCTCTTATGTTCTTGGCAGACAACCCTCCCCTTCTACATAATGAAAGCGAATAGAAATCTAATCTTTTGTTGTAAGCAAGCATGAGCCCAGTGATAATACGATGTTAATTTATGAACGATAATGGTGATTCTTCAATGCATATTCGAAATCAATGCACAGTCGCGTAAGCCGAATGAATACGATGAACGATATAATTACAATTCTAATCATAGATTTACAAACTTGTCTTATGCAAGGCATAGCATGTTTGAGCGCCTAAGAAGAAGAGTCAAGTTTCTCAAGGAACCAGTTTTGTGTTGGTGTGACAATGATCGATATACTATTTCGTTCCTAATCCAGACAAGCCGGTCACGGAAAATCATGTATTTTTTGTTATTTGCTTCCTAGCATCTGATTAACTTTCCCTATACCTTATGCATCAAGTTATATGAGTGATAGTTATTGGTCCTATCAACGAGCATATAATAATCATCGCAACACATCATACTTGTCGAACGTTGGGACGGGTGCTCAACAAAAGTTTGGATTCGGCCGGTCTCCGAAGCTAAAGTATACGGGCTGCATTCAGCATAGATCGGGACGAAATTAAATCTTGAAAGAAATGATGTGCTTAAGGAAGATGTGTATAACGACAAGGACGGAGGGTGGCACCGGGGATTAAACTCTCCCCTCTCCCTCCCTCCTAAGAGATTTCAACAACGCAAAATTGGTTGTAACTAGATGGAATCCCTCAGTTACGTCCTTTTACACCAAATATTGCGTTATTAGAGCTTTATATAAGGGGTATACCCGAATTCTCTTTACGAGGGGGCGAAGATGTGGACGAGTGAAAGAGGAAATGAATGGTATTAAAGAATGCGAGTACAAATCGAAATGAGGGAAATACGCGTGAAACTTGTGTACCCCTAGGCATGTCGGTCTCCATCCCACAGATCTGGACCAAAACACTTTCGGCATGTCGATAGATAGCGAATACACAGTTTTGTTCTTTGTTAATGACAAAAGAGCTATATGTCTAGAGGTTAGGAAAACATTAATGTAGATATTATTTTATCTAAGACTAGACATTCGCATCTAGGCTGTGGCTGACACAATCGTGGCTTAGAACGTGAGGTCGCACTTCCCTCCAGTCGGTTATGAGACTCTACGGATTGAGTTCTTCTCAATTACTCTTCCCAGGCCTTCAATTTCCATACATGATACCCAACAATACACATACGTAGCATTAAAGAGAGGAGATATGGCTGGTTGTATGGGTGAGAGCGATCATGACCTTTAAGAATGATGATACCAGAGAAGGTGAAAGGAGGGTCTAGGATTTTTGGGAATGTGACATGATATTTCAGTTTGGACGGGCTGGTTGATTGTGCGTGTCGATCTACTAGGCAAGTTTATAACCTGTTTCAAACAGTGTTTATGGGCTACCGATAATAGCTGGCTGGTCCGGAATACTTGACCCAGAAGACGATTTCTAGACCACAGTAAAGAGCTCAAGTACTTAGTTCCATACGAAACCGTGTATAGATGCACGTCTTACCCCTGTCATCAAGACACAGGCTGGCTTCTTTCATTCCGTGGGACGTGAATGCGGACGCTTTTTTACTATCTATTGGAGTACGGTCATGCATAGAAGATGGTTCAGTTCGACACTATAAGATGGAGGCTAACATGCCTTGAGGGCTTACTATGCCGTGTATCCTTGAGATGACGCTTCCGAAACGATTCATCTATTTTCTCGGGTGAATAGTCACAATTGAAAACCACAGAGTGCTCGTTGAAAAGCTCACACACAAACTTTGTCCATGTTTTGAGATATAACGGGAGTCCCGTATGTTCAGAAACATCTGCAATAATAGTGTCAAATATAAGATCGCAGCCTATGTCACGTCTCTCTTTATCACTCTTTTGTCTTTTTGAGATTATAACCCGACGGCTCTCAGTCTCTTTCTCAGTAACAAACGAAATATTTTGATACCGAGTTTCGGAATTCGGAAGAGTAATGCTGACAATAACGACACGGACTCATTTGAAACCTACCTTAGTACCTAGGAGGATATGTCTATATAAACCTCACTTCATTCGCCCACTTCTCCCATCTAACTTCCTTCCTTCTCCCATCATTCCCTCCTCTAGACAACTTCTTTCTAAGTTCGAACTAACCTTTCGCTACTGACCTTACTTTCTAGATGATTTTTGTAGTTGATTTTCTAAAAGTGTTTGAGTAGACTAACCCCACTGACATCGAAGTAGCCCTCATTCCTTTACGTTCATTTTGCACTCGCCCTAGCTTATCGTCCTTTGGGTTTCGCTCCGTCTCGTATACTACTTTTGTCTCTCGATCGATCGACGCTTATCTTTTCTTCGACCCTTCCTTCACTTTGCATACGCCCTTCTAACGTTTTGCACTCGTCGATACTATTCTCTCCTCAATAAGAGCCATCAGGGGTAGCCTCTCTCCTTAAAAGTCCTTATAACGCAAGAATTGGGTGTAAATAGATATAATTTCCCCCGATCATGTCTATCTACATCCAATTCTTGGTTTATTAGGATTTTTTAGGGGGGGGGGATGGGGATGAGGGTACAACCCTGATGGCTCCGACCCCTTCATACGTATACTTACCGAGTTCAGCTCTGCCTGAGTGGCGACTTCCGTCGAGCATCTTTCGATTAACTCTTATTTCGACCGAGTCTGTTGTCAGGCGAAGGAAAGTGAACGGAGGTGGGACTATAGCAGAAGGGGGAGTGACGGTTGGGTAGAGTGGAAGAAGCAGGACTGGCAAATTTATAGCGCATGATGTGAAGGGAAGCCGGAACAAACTTGAGTGGGGACTCCATGTGAGGGTCTGGGGGGCGGAGGAGGAAAAGAGAGAAAACACAGTAGGAGACAGATATGACGTGCGGTGTTGCGAATATGAAAAAGGTTACAAGTGCTTAGCTACCGAGGAAGAAACTAACGTTTGTTTGGCTTGATATGATAGCTATCAATAAGAAGCGTCTTTAAATATGCAATGTTGGTAATTCGGACTTCTCCTTATTACAGTTTAGAGCCACGGATCATATTGATGATGTCCTATAATAAATCCGGTGGATTCCAAAAATCACCAACACTGTGGGCTCTTTTCGTTATCATACTCATAGTGGAGAGCCATTCTAGAACAGGATGTCCTTGCTATGGTGAATTTCAGCTTATTACCATTCTTCCTCATATTCCCGAGTTCTTTAATTTACACGTACTTCTCTGATCAAACCCCGTTGATCAGTCTGACGACGTATATCTCAGGTACTACCAAGATATTCTCCTAACAATCGTATACTTCATACACCTATTTACGCAACCGAATATCAATATTCCAAGTCACATTTTTATATATAAATCTCTACACATTTTCTGATAATCTGCCTTACTGATACCCGTCGGGTGCTCGCTCTGAACAGCGTACACACTGATCACATTTACTAATTGTTCGCGCTACCCCTCACTGCTATCCATTAAGATTTGAGCTAACGGCTGGTAGATGCGTCAACGATGGATGTGGTGGTGATGACGTCAGTGTTGATATTCGTAGTATGACCGCCGGGTCTGATGATGGTTCTGGTTCTCTGAGACTGTTCAAGGGACTTAATCACTTGAAATACATCGAGAGCTGTTATGATTCGGATACCGAAATACTGGACAGGTGTAGAACTAGATGAGAGACTGTCAGTGGCTGGTCCCGAGTCACTTGTTCTAGAACACTATTAATCTGTTGATATCACCATCCACTTCCGCTACTGCTGTATGCAAACTATCAAGTGGCATGCACAATCTTCTATGATCATCTAGATCTTGTATCCGTGGTTTCATGATGTTTAAGGACGATGAGGGAGGAAGAAAAGGTTCTCGGAAAACGTTGGGTGGGGCCTAGGCCACGGTCGTGTCAGCCTCATCCTACTTGCAGATACTTGATATTGTCCGTAGCCGATTGCATACGCATGTATAACGATCAACTCCCGATCGTATACTCTTAATCTGCATATGGTTCCATGCACAGGCCAACGCTATATAATAGAGGTTGATGCACCCGAGGAAATTGTTTTGTCGCATATCCTTGAGATGCCGTTTCAGAAACTATTCAGTTGCATTCTTTTTTGACTATAAGACCGCAACGCGTGCGTTGAGTAAAATCTTATATCAAATTTTACTCGCTGCTTTGCAAAGTTAACCGTTGTTCGTTGTTCCGAAGGTCTCGTGAGTGGCTTAATAAAGAACAAAGTGACTGGTTTTTGTCAGACGTAGCATGCAATTGCGGCTGGTTTGAGAGTCGCGGCGAACTGTATGAAGGTTGACTCTCAGTTTTTTAATTCAAAACTCGGATAAAGCATCTTTAATTGTCTTTAGAAGAGGGTGATGGTGAGTGTATCATCAGAATTCAACACATTGACATTAACACTCCGGGCTCGACCTTCTTTTTTCCGGATTCGTCCTGAATTTGCTCAGGAGTAGATAATATCCAACTAACTACCCTCCTTTCTAAACTAACTTTTTCCATCTGAAATTCTTCCCTTCAACTACCTTCCCCTCCTACTGTCGTCTTTTCTATGAGTTCCATTTCGCCTCTTTAAACTAACCCATCCTTCTAGGTTTTTTTTGGCATCTGGCATCACTCGAGGTTAAGCTCTTGAATCCTTCTCAACTAGCATCGAAACACCCTCTTTCCTACTTTTTATCTGCACTCGCCTTAACTCACCATCCTCTGTTTTCGCATTCGTTTCAGTATCTACCCTATCTTCGTCTCTCAGTTTCACGCTGTAGTCGCCTTAACTATCTATCTCACCTTACATTCATTCCCGACATACATTCCACCGCCTCCCTCCGTTCGACATGGCATTTGCCGATATTGCCTCCATCTCGCAATCGCATTCATATCTACCTTCGTCTCAACGTACACCTGCGGAAACCCCGTCCTTCCTTTTCGATTTTGCGCTCATCTTTACTTCATCCCTTCCTTCAATTTGGGAAAGCCCCCCCCCCATCTTATACTTCATCCACCCCACTTCTGATCTACCTCTAATGCGTTCGTTCCGGCTTTGATTTGAAGGTTTTAACGATGAAGAGACGATTGTAATTGGGGAGGAAGGGTCCCCTGAGCGAGTCTGAGTGGGGAGACGTTTGAGGGAGGTGATTGAGTCAAGGGATGCGCCCCAGACAAAGGTGAGGTAGAGAGAACGATGCTACGAAAGAAAGAAAGGATAAGCACTAAATAATTCCCAATTTAGTTCCGAGGAGACACCTAAGATGAAAGTCGATGAAAGAAGGTGCGGTAAGAAATAAAGCTGGAGTCGGGGAAGAAACAGAGGATGAATGGGTAGGAAAAGGCGAAAGTGGATGTGATTATATAGGTTTGGAATGAGCCTTGAACAAAAAAAAATGTTGTGTCGGATCGAAATGTAAGTGTCAGCATTATTCTTCCCTCTTGTTTCGGAGCAGATTCTTTATTCAACCAGAAAGAGTCCAAAACTACTACTAGCATACCTCTTTCTGGGGAAAGACAAAAGGGAGACGGAAGCTCACTCATAACTCATTACGAGTTTTAGTAGCGACCGAGACCAAGACATTTCCACAACGGATATCTCCTCTCTTGTCTTCGGGTGCCAACCTTCCAGCCCTGTGTTCCCGTAGATATCAGCTCCTTATCGCCTCTGCCATACTTTCAGCTTGTATGACTGTGTATCATATTCACTATCTACTTTTTACAAAGGGTGTTTTATCCTGACATGATAGATGATCAGCAAGTCGTTTTGACTAAGCCACTCACACAGATCTTCTAAACAATAATAAACACTACAAAACACGAGTAAAGAAAAGCTTTATATCTACTCCCGTAATGATATTATTTAAATTTATGATATATTGGGTCGTTTGAGCTTTGTATCGGCATAATTCAGTATGCGTGACAATTGTGTACCTTCAAGTATGTCGGTCTCCATATAGATTTAATTCAAAACACTTTCGCACGTAAACAGCTAGTCGATACACAGATTTGTTCTTTGTTATTGACAAAAAAAACTATATGTCTAGAGGTTAGGTAAGACATATATGTACATGTAAATATTGTTTCTTCCTAAGACTAGACATTCGCATCTAGGCTGTGGCTGACACAATCGTGGATTAGAACGTGAGGTCGCACCTCCCTCCATTCGGTTATGAGACTCTACGGATTGGGTTTTTCTCAATATCTCTTCCCAGGCCTTCAATTTCTAGACATGATACTCAGAGATATACGTACGGCGCTAGAGAGAGCGGAGATAAGGCTGATTGTATGGAAGAGGGTAACCATGTATGTTAACATTGGTAAGGCCAGCGAGGGAGAAAGGAGGGTCTAGGATTTTCGGGTGAATGTGTGACATTATTTCGGTTTGGTCGGGCTGGTAGATTGCGCATGTCGAGCTACTAGTAGCCAGGCAAGTTTAGAACTTGTTTGTGGGCTACAAACAACGGCTACCTGGCCCGGGATACTCGGCCTAGTAATGACATAGATGTTTTGAGTGAACTAATTCTCAATTATCGTATGCATATAAACACAAGATAGATAGAATATTGGAAGCTTTTGTCTGTGATTCAATAAAGTATAACTGAGGTGAAAATTGCTAGCGTTAGCTCCAGAATAAGTTTTATAGATCACAGTAGAGAGCTCGAGTACTTAGTTCCAAACTAGACCATATGTAGATGCACGTCTTACTCCTGATATTAAGACACAGACATGTTTCTTTCCTTACATGGGACGTGAATGTGAACCTTTTTTTACTATCTATTAGCATACAGTCATGCATAGAAGATGTTTCAGTTCGACACTATAAGATGGAGGCTAACATGCATATAGGGCGTATTATGCCGCATATCCTTGAGATGGCGCTTCTGAAACCATTCGGATGCTTTCTTTCTCGGGTGAATAGTTATAACTTAAAACCTCATAGTGCGCGTTGAAAAGATCTTACTGTGTTTTGCGATACAGCGGGAGTCTCGTATGTTCAATAACAATTGCAATGATAGTGTCTTACTATCTCTCGATAATAGATCACAGCCTATGCCACGTCTCTCCTTATCACTCTACAATCTTTTTGAGATTATAACCCGACGGCTCCCGGTCTCTGTTTCAGTAAATAATCGAATAGTTTTGATATCGAGTTTCGGAAGTCGGAAGAGTAATGCTGACATGGACACAGACTCATTCTAAACCTACCTAGGAGAGAATGTCTATATAAACCCCCCTTCATTCGACACTTCTTCCTTCCAACTCCCTTCCTTCCCCCATCATTCCCTCCTCTAGTCAACTTCTTCATAAGTTCGTGCTCACTTTTTACTACTGACCTCACGTTCTAGATGATTTTTGTAGTTGAATTTTTCTAGGTGCCTGAGTAGTCCAACCCCGCTGGCTCAGAAGTAGCCCTCATTCCTACGTTCGTTTTGCACTTGCCTCAGCTCACTGTCCTTTGGTCTCGCTCCGTCTCGGAAACTAATTTGGTCTCTCGATTGATCGACGCTCATCGTTAATTCGTTCCTTCCTTCGTTTTGCACTCGTCTCTTCAAGAATAGCCATCGGAGATAACCCCCCTCCTCTAAAGTTCTCATAACGCAAGAATATGGTGTAAATAGATATGATTTTCCCCGATCATGTCTATCTACACTCAATTCCTGCGTTATAAGGACTTTTTAGGGGGGATGAGGGTTCAACTCTGATGGCTCCGACCCCTTCACACGTATACTTACCGGGTTCAGCTTGACTTGAGTGGACATTTCCGTCGAACATCTTTTGAATTTAACTCTTATTTCGACCGAGTCGGTTGTCAGGCGAATTGAAGTGAACGGAGGTGTGACTATAGCAGAAGGGAGAGTGGTGGCGGCTGTGTAGAGTGGAAGAACGAGGACAAGGGTGGGGTGGATGATAAACTTAGGAGTGGATGAGATGAAGGGATCAGCGGTCACAAATTAGGTTGGGGAGGCCAGATGAGGGGAGAGGAGGAGAGAGGAGGGAAAGACAGAAAAAAAGCAGGGGACAAATATAACGAGTGGTGTTGCTAGCAAGTAGGGAATATCATCTTTACAACTCGAGATCCCTTGATTCGTCCTAGACACTGCCGGAATTTCCTCGATCATGGTCCAGTTCTTGTATCTCAAGTATTTCAGATTACAGACATTTTAGCATGTCAATTTGTTATTGACTACAGCTGAACATGCTTACGTCAAATTTCAATTCAGAGACCGCGCTTGTCGCTCCGTTCTCGAGGGAATCAGAGATGCGAAACAGAAATAAAAGGATGGAAACAACTTTTCATTCAAGCAAACATCACTTACCTGTATTGAAGGTTTTTTCTCTGTGCATCTGAAAAATGCTTTCAATCCACCTTCTACGGATGAAGATCTATCAATCCGTTGATACCACCATCCATTCCGCTAGTGCTGTATGCAAACTATAAAGTAGCATGCACAAATTGCTGTGACCATTTGAATTTTTTATCCGTGATTCCATGATGTTTGGGGACGATGAGGGAGGAAGAAAAGGTTCTCGGAAGACGATAGGGCAGCTGCGTCGGCCTCAGCTACATGCAGATATTGTCCGTAGCCGATCGCATATGCATGTATAACGATCGACTCCCGGTCGTTTACTATCAATCTGCATATAGTTCCATGCACAGGCAGACGCTATATTATAGAGGCTGACAAGCCCAAGGATATGATTTGTCGCATATCCTTGAGATGCCGTTTCAAAAACCATTCACTCGCATTCTCGCTTGGATATAAGATCACATCGCGAGCGTTGAAAAATATACATGTATATAACGAGCTTTACTTGCTGTTTTGTAAAGTTTATCACTGTTCGTTGTTTCGAAGTACTCGTGAATGGCTTAATAATGAACAAAGTGTCGAGTCCTTGACAGACGTATCATACAAATGCGGCTAGTTTGAGACTCTGCCCGTGCGGCGAACTGTATGAAGTTTGGCCCTCAGTTTCCGTACTTTATTCAAAATTCAGATAAAGCTTCTTACACTGCCTGTGGAAAAGGAAAAGGAAATGTAAATCATCGGATATTCTGCACTTGTATTCAATACATGAATAGTATTATGTAGTGAGATCAGTCCAGAACACAACGTTTAGGACCTATAACAAGCCCCACCTCTAGAAACACTTTCAACGAAACTGTCTTACGAGCCTACTCAACGTCTCTTTACCACCATTTTACCTTTACGGATCATAATCCAGACGCCTCTCGGTAACACTTTTACTGGACTAAGGATGAAACTGATACCCCGAAACTCGGAAAGGTCGGAATTCAGAAGGATAAGGTTGACAATAACAGTCCAGGCTCGACCTTCTTTTGTCTGGACTCGACCTGAAACCTGCCAGGTGGATATTGTATCTCTTTGTATCCCCCCTTCCGAAACTAACTTTTTCCATCTGATGTTCTTCCCTTCAACTGCCTACTATTTTCGCTTTCGTTTGGGTACCTATCTTTTCTTTGTCTTATCTACCCACGCTGCGGTAACTTTAACTTCCTATCGTACCTTACATTCATTTTACACAGATCACTCCTGACCTTTTCACTCTTCAATATCTCGTTGTGGGCCATCGGGGGAAACCCCTGAAAACTAAACTTTTGGTCAGATTTTGACCTTGGTGTCGTATTTAGTGGCGAGGACGTGGGGTTTAGAGTCTGCCTACACCAGACACGATGCTCAGGCTAAGATTTGGGGGCTAAATAGCGAGATACTCGACCTCGGCCGTCCGGCCGAGATCTCGGTCGGACCGTAGAGACTGATAGAGACCTCGAGGCAAGCTGAGACTTCACAGACCAGTAAAAGTAGTAGAAACGTATAGAACAGAGCCCCGACCGAGGCTGTATTTTGAGGTAAAAGTGTATGTATTTCAGTCCGCCCGGACGACTCGCCGTACGGTCAGAGCGTTGCAAGCGCGCCCGGGCAGCCTAATAAGGCAGCAGCTAAGTAGATAAAGAGTACAGGAGACTAGTAGAGGGCTACTCGGGGGGGGGTGTAGAAGGATAGCGACCGAGAGGAGTAGCCAGGAATTGATTGATTAACTACGGCCTCAAGTCTGGAGGCTTATATAGCAAAACGCGAGATAAAGGTTAGATAATAAGGAAAGCATGGCGTCCAGGTGGCTATATGCCACTGGACGAAGGGTTTAAGCTATCAGAAACGAGGGGGTCGTATAAACGAACCCTGCCCTCGAGTAAGGGTAGAAAGTGAAGCTAAATAGTAAGAGAAATGAACGAGGCGCGCGGCCGAGTAGTAGCAATGGACTTCTCGGGCGAGTTAGAAAGTGCATTATAAATGCACTACGACCAGCCAAACACTTAGCTGGTCCTACACCCCTAATTCTACGAAGACCGTAGTGTTAATAGATATGATTTCCCTCAGTTATGTCTATTCACACCCAAGTTCTTGCATTACTTGGGCTATTTAGGGAGGGAGGGGGGTAAAGGGTTACCTCCTCTGATATCCCCGACCACCTCACATGCATACTCCTGGAATTGAACCTTCCGAGTGGCGACTTCCGTTAGAGACCTTTCGTATTTTGCTTCCGTATTGCTCGAGTCGACCTCTCATTCCAAATACGAGCTGAACTTGTCCTTGACCCTGTTTCTTCTGTCGTTCCTTTCTTCGTCATGTGCATGTCATACTACCGATCTCTGCCTAGCATCAGCCGTCTCCCTCTAGTCAAGACGTTTAGCTTCTTACTCCCGCCTCATCGTATTCCCTATAGTTACAAATTTAGTGCCCGAAATCTCCAACTTTCTCCTCAAATCTAGTTTTAAAGTATATGCGTCCCGCTTCCGACATCTAAATCGCTTTTCCCTGACAAACTTCTTCGTATCGCAGGTTCCCTATTCTTCAGCCATGTTGATTTTCTTCGCCCTCCTCATAGTCACGCTAAGCACCGTCCTTCAATCATCCTGTAATTCATCCATCCTCCAATACTATCCGTCCATAATACGTGCGTTCTGGCTCTGATCCTCAGCAAGTTGCCCATTTTGAATACGAATCGAAGGCGTTGACAAAGGAGAGCCTGGTGCAAATTGGGGAGGACGTACCCGAGCGAGTCGGGGTGGAGACAAGGGAGGGACTTGCTTTAAGGAATGCGTTCCAGGCAAAGACGAGGTCTAGAGAACGATTCTACGGAAGAAGAAAGGATAAGCACTGACATACTCCCAGTTTATCCAGCTCCGGGGAGACACCTATAATGAAGGTCATGAAAGAAGGGATGGGAGGAAAGGAGAGTGGAGATGGTGGAAGGAACGGAAGATGGGTGGGGAAGAAAGATGCGCAACTGATGTGGTTATATACGGGTGGCTCCCTAGGTGATTTTGGAACGAGTCTTGAACAAAAAACAATGTCGGATCGTAATGTAAGTGTCAGCATTATTATTTCGGATCTCAAACTCTGGTTTCGGAATGGTGTCTCTATCCAATCAGAAAGAGCCCAAAACCACTACTAGCTGCGTTCTGCAAAAGACAAAATAGAATGAGAAGCCGAGTCATAATTAGTTATGAATTTTAGTATCGACCGAGACCAAGACATTTCTACAATGGATGTCTCTTCTCGTCTTCGGATGCCAGCTTTCCAGCCCTGTGTCCCCATAGATAGTAACTTCTTATCGCTTCTGCTATACTTTCAATTTGTATGATTGAGTAACATATTCAATACACCATTTGACAAAGCAAATTCTTTCCGACCTGTGACTGGAACATGATGGAGGGTCGGCAAGTCATTGTGTAAGCCACTCATAGCTCCTTCTAAACGTAAGTAGATACTGCAAAACACGAGCAAAGAGAAGTTTGATTACTCCCGAAAACTATATTAATTAATTTTATGTTGTAAGGTATAGTGGGTCGTTAGAGCTTTATATCAGCATTTCAAACACGCATGAGAACCGTATACCCTCAAACATGTCTGTCTCCATACAGATTTAATTCAAAACACTTCCCGCACGTTGACAGCTAGTGGATACACAATTTTGTTCTTTGTTGTCGACAAAAAAAGCTATATGTCTAGAAATTAGGTAAAACAATTGTGTAGATGTTGGTCTAGCTAAGACTAGACATTCGCATCTAGGCTGTGGCTAACACAATCGTGGTTTAGAATGTGAGATCGCACCTCCCTCCATTCGGTTATAAGACACTACGGATTGATTTTTTTCAATCACTCTTTCCAGGCCTTCCATTTCCAGACTAGACATTTATCAATGCACATAAAGAGCTAGATAGAGGGGAGATATGGTTGGTTGTATGAAAGAGTGTAGCCATAATTGTTAATAGTGGTGATACCAGAGGGAGAGAAGGGAGGGACTAGGATTTTGCGGAACATGTCACACTGTCTGGTAGAAGAGCTACTATGAAAGTTTATAACCTGTTTCAAACAGTGACTGTGGGTTACCCATCATGGCTGACTGGTCGGCCTAGTGATGACGTTGATGTCTTGAGTGTACTACTTCTCTATTATCGTATGCGTATCACCGTGCGACATGTATAGAAATACAAGATATAAAGAATATTTGAAGCCTTTGTATATGATATAAGAAAGTATGAGTGAAGTGACAATTGTTAGAGTCAGCGTCAAAGGTCGATTTCTAGACTAAGACTACAGTAGAGAGCTCGAGTACTCAGTTCCAAACGAAACCGTATGTAGGTGCACGTCTTACCCCTGTTATCAAGATACAGGCTGGCTTCTTTCACTCCGTGGGACGTGAACGCGAACGCTTTTCTACTATCTATTGACATACGGTCATGCATAGAAGATGTTTGGTTCTAAACTATAAGATGTAGGCTAACGTGCCTTGACGGCGTACTATGCCGTGTATCCATTCGGGTGCTTTCATTCTCGAGTGAATAGTTACAACTAAAAACCACATAATGCGTGTTGCAGAGATCTTACACAAACATTGTCCGTGTTTTGAGATACAGCGGGAGTCTCGTATGTTCAGAAACACTTGCAATAACAGAGTCTTACGATCTCTCAATAATAGATCACAGCCTATGTCACGTCTCTCTTTATCAATCTTTTGTCTATTTGTGATTATAACCGGACAGCTCTTGGTTTCAATCTCAGTGAAAAAGTGGCTTGTTTGATACCGACATTCGGAAGCCGGAAGAGTAATGCTGACAATAACGACGCGGACTCATTTGAAACCTACCTAGGAGGATATGTTTATATAAACCTCACTTCATTCGCCCACTTCTCCCATCTAACTTCCTTCCTTCCCTCATCCTTCCTTCCTCTTGTCAACTTGTCTATAAGAGCAAGCTCACGTATTGCTACTGACCTTAATTTCTAGATGATTTTTGTAGTTGAATTTTTCAAGGTGTTTGAACAGTCTAACCCCACTGACATCTAAGTATCCCTCATTCCTACGTTCGTATCGCACTAGCCCTAGCTCACCGTCCTTTGGTCTCGCTCCGTCTCGGATACTACTTTGGTCTCTCGATCGATCGATGCTTATCGTTAATTCCTTCCTTCCTTCGTTTTGCACTCGTCGATACTATTCCCTCTTCAAGATTAGCCACCGGGGTAACACCCCTCCTTCAAAGTCCTTATAACGCGAGAATTGGGTGTAAATAGATATGATTTTCCCTGATCATGACTATCTACACTCAATTCTTGCGTTATTAGGACTTTTTTTGGGGGAAAGGGTTTAACCCTGATGGCTCCGGTCCCCTCTACACGTATACATACTGGGTTCAGCTTTACCTTGGTGGACAACTTCGTTGAACATCTTTCGAATTTAATTCTGGTTTCAAGCGAGAGGAGGGAATTAGATAAAAAAGGTGGTTTCACGTTACAATACTACCATTCCTTCAATCGTCCTTCAAACTACACGTACTTCTCTAAGCGAAATTCCAGTTGATCAGTCTGACATTGTATATCTCAAGTTTTATTACGATAATCCTAGTAATCGTATACGTCATGCACGTATATGCAATCGGATATCAATATACCAAGTCAAACTTGTACATATAAAACTCTACACGTTATCTGATAATCTGACTTACCCGAGGGATCACTGGTACCGACTCTCTGACTGCTGACTGCCGGTACTCGCCCCAGACGCAGTATATGCAATTCGTTTTACATAGTTCCCGCGCTCCTTACGCTGCTATCCTGGACGCATTGAGCTGATGGCTTGTAAATTGATGGATATGGTGGTGGAGACATTAATGTTGATAGTTGTGGTGTGTATCGACCGCCGGGATTGATGATGATGAGGGTTTTAGTTCTCTGAGACTGTTCGAGTGACCTGTATCACTCGAGTTACAGCGAAACTTGTTATGATTCGGAAGCCAAAATATCAGACAAGCTTAAAACTAGATGGGAGACTGCCAGTGGCTGGTCCCAAGTCACTTGGTCTAGAACACTATCAGTCCGTTGAGACCACCATCCGTTCCGCTAGCGCTGTATGCAAACTATACAGTAGAGTGCATAAATTGTTGTGATCATTTGGATCTTTTATCCGTGATTTCATGACGCCTGAGGACGATGAGGGAGAAAAAAATGGTCCTCGGAAAACGATAGGGCTGTTCTATGACACGATCATGTCAGCCTCACCCTACATGCAGATATTGATACTGTCCGTAGCCGATTGCATACGCATGTATAACGATCGACTCCCGACCGTTTATTATTAATCTGCATATGGTCCATGCATATGCCAACGCTATATGATCGGAGGCTGCCAAGCGCAAGGATATGATTTGTCTCATGTTCTTGAGATGCCGTCTCAAAACTCGTACTTTGCAGTATTCGTCACCGTTTTGATGGATCAATGAATGGCTCAGTAAAGAATGGTTTGTCGAGTCATTAACTGATGTAGCATACAAATGCGGCTAGTTTGATATTGACTGAACGCTAATCAGATAAGTTTTTGTGTGTATGAGACTCTACCCGTGCGGCGAACTGTATACCCTGAGTTCCTATATTTTGTTCAAAGCTCGGATAAAGCTTTACACATCGTCATAGAAGAGGTTGATGGAGAGTCAATCATCGGATATTCTGTACTAGTATTCAACGCATGGATAAATTTGAGTACTGCAAGCAATGAAGTATTCCAATGTCCGGAACACAACAGGCCTAGACGCTTGGGACCCACAACAAGTCTCACCTCTAGAAATGCTCGTAACGAAACTGTCTTACGAGCCTACTTAACGTCTCTGTACCACCCTTTCCCTCCTTTCACATCATAATCCTGACGCCTCTCGGTATCAGTCCTACTGGACAAAGGATTATTCTGATATTTGAAAGTCGAAAAGTCAGAAGTCGGAGGTTGAAGGATGACATAAACACTCCGGGAATGACCTTCTTTTGTCATGATTCAACCTAAACCTGATCAAGAGCAGATGATATCTCTTGTAACCCCGGAGTTGCATCCTTTTTAAGTAACCCGAAAGACCCACTTTCCTACATACTTTTTTCACTCGCCCTAACTCATCATCTTCTTTGTTTTCGTTACGGTACCTATATCATCTGTCGTCTTCCTGCGTTCACCATAACTACCTATCGCACCTTTCACTTCACACCCGACAGAAAAGACACCACTTCCCTCCCTTCGATATGACCCTGCGTGTATTTCCTACTAATCGTAATCAAATACGCATCCAACTTTGTCCCAACGTACAAATGCAATACCCCCGCCCATCCTTATCGATTTACACCCATATATACTTCGTTTCTTCTTTCAATTGCCGCAGAACTTCCCTACGCCTGCCTCCTCCTACGAAGTCCATATAATGCAAGAAATGTGTATTGATAGATATAACTTCCCCCAGTAATGTCTACTCACACGCAAATTCTTGCATTACTTGGACTTTGTAGGGTGGGAGGGAGATGGTTCACCTTCTCTGATCGCTTCGTCCACCTCACGTTCATAATTCTTGGATTAAATTTGTCCGGATGATAATCTTCGTTGAGCACCCTTCGAATTTGGCTTCAGCATCGACCCAGTCGTCCTTTCATTCCAAGTACAGAATGTACTTGCCCTTGATCTCCTTTCAATGTCAATTCGTACTTCGTCTTGTACTTGTCAGATTATTGACCTGTGACTAGCATGAACAGTCTCCCTACTACCAAGACGTTTACGATCTTCCTCCCGCCTCATCGCATTCCCTACACCTACTCAGATCTGGTGTTCGTAATTTCCAACTTTCTCTTCAGATTTGTTTTCAATAATATGCGTCCCGATTCCGACATCTAAATAGCTTTTCCCTGGAAAAATTTTCGCAGGGTCCCTAATCTTCGACCATGTTGTTACTGCCCGCCCTTCATATAGTCCTTTCATCCACCAACCTTCACCCATCTTATATTTAAGTCACTTTTCTCGCTTATCTACCTCTATTGCGTTCCTTCCGGCTCTGAGTTTAAGGTGTTAACGATAAAGAGACGATTGTAATTGTGGAGGAGGATGTCCCTACGCGAGTCTGGGTGGAGAGACGTTTGTTTGAGGGAGGATCTCGAAACGAAGGATGCGCCTCAGGTCAAGGACAAGACCGGGAACGATGCTAGGGAAGAAGAAAGATAAGCACTAAAATAATTCCAATTTATCTATCCAGCTTCGGGGGCCACCTAAGACGAAAGTCAGTGAAAGACGGGCAGGGAGAAGGAAAGTGGAGATGGTGGAAGGATCAGAAGATGGATGGGGAGGAAAGGAGCGAAATTTGATGAGATTATATACAGGTGCCTCCCCAGGTAGGTATGGAACGTGTCTTGAACAAAATAATTGTTGTGTCGGATCGTGAGTGTCAGCATTATTCTTCCGGATCTCGAACACTGGTTTCGGAACGGAATCTCTATCCAATGAGAACGAGTCCAAAACTACTACTAACGTTCTTCTCTTTGGTAGTTCTGGCAAAGAAAAAGAGAGAGAGAGAGAGGCTCACACATAGTGAGTTATGAAGTTTAGTATCGATTGAGACCAAGACATTTCTATAACGAATGTCTTTTCTCTCTTCTTCGGATCCTAGCTTTCCAGCCCAGTGTTGTTCCAGAGATAGGATCTCCTTATTGTTTCTGCTATAGTTTTAAACTTGCGTGTTTGAGTACCATATTCACTACTTCACTCTTTACAAAGGAAGTTCTTTCCGAACTGCGACTGGGACATGATGGAGTATCGGCAAATCGTCTTGACTAAGCCACTCACACAGATCTTCTAAACAATAATAAATACTACAAAATACGAGCAGAGAGAAGCTTAGCAGACTACTCCCTTAAAATATACTACTTATTCTTATAGTATAGTGGGTCGTTCGAGCCTTGTATTAACATGTTAAGAATAGTATACCCTCAAACATGAAGATTTAGGTTGTAACACTATGGATATGTCATTTGCTAGTGAATACACAACTTTGTTCTTTGTTAACGTTAAAAGGAGCTGTATATCTAGAGGATAGGTACAACATATATGTACATGTGAATTTTGTTTTGCCAGACATTCGCATCTAAGCTGTGGCTGACACAATCGTGGTTTAGAACTTGAGGTCGCACCTCTCTTTACTTGATAATGAACACTACGGGTTGAGGATTTTCTCGATTACTCTTCCCAGGCCTTCCATCTCCAGACATGATACTCGACAGTATACATACGGGCTGAAAGGAGCGGAGATATGGTTGGTCGTATGGTAACCATGATTGTTAATAGTGGCGATATTAGCGAGGGAGAAAGGAGGGTCTAGGATTTTGTCACATTATTTTGGTTTGGACTGGCTGGTAGATTGTGCAAGCCAAACTACTACTATTAAGGAGTTTAGAACCTGTCTGTAGGGGAACCGATAATGACTGGCTGGTCCGGGATACTCTGCTTAGTAATGACATCGATGTTTTGAGTGCGCACTATTTCTCTATTATCGTATGCGTATCACCATGCGACATGTACAGAAAAACATTATATGAAGGGTAATTGAAGCTTTTGTATATGATTTAGCAAAATATGAGTGAAGTGACGATTGTTAGAGTCAGCTCCGGAAGACGAATTCTAGATTACAGTAAAGAGCTCAAGCATTTAGTTCCAATCGGAACCGTATGTAGATGCACGTCTTTCTCATGATTTTAAGACACAGGCTTACTTCTTTTCCGTCCATGAGACGTAAAAATGAACGTTTTTCTCATTATCGGTCATGAACAGAGGATGTTTCGGTTCAACGCTATCAGATGGGAGGCTAACATGTTTGAGGACGTACTATGCCGCGAATCATTAAGATGACGCTTCCGAAACCATTCAATTTCTTTCTCGAGTGAAGAATTACAATTAAAAACCACATAATGCGAATTGAAAATATCTTACTGTGTTAAGCGATACAGCGGGAGTCTCGTATGTTCAGAAACGTTTGCAACAATAGTGTCTTGCTGTTTCTCAATAGTAGATCACAGCATATGTTACGTCTCTCTTTATCACTCTACAGTCCGTTTGAGATTATAACCCGATGGCTCTCAGTCTCAGCCTCAGTAGATAAATGAGTAGCTTTGATATCGAGTTTCGGAAGTCGGAAGAGGAATGCTGACAATAACGACACGGACTCATTTGAAACCTACCTAAAAGAGAATGTCTATATAAACCCCTTCCTTCCTTCGATTTGCACTCGTCGATAATCTTCTCTCTCCAAGATTAGCCATCTCGGGTAACCCCCCTCCTTCAAATTCCTTATAACGCAAGAATTGGGTGTAAATAAATATGATTTTCCCCGATCATGTCTACCTACACTCAATTCTTGCGTTCTTAGGACTTTCTAGGGGGGGGATGAGGGTCCAACTCTGATGGCTTCGGCCCCTCCCACACGAATCCATACCGGGTTCAGCTTTACCTGAGTAGACAACCCCGTTGAGTATCTTTCGAATTCATTCCGTGTTTCGACCGAGTTGGTTGTCAGGCGAAGGGAAGTGAACGGAGATAGGAATATAGCAGAAGATGGAGTGACAGAGGGAGTGACGGATGGTAGGGTGGAAGAACCTAGACAAGGGTGGGGAGGAATTGAGGGGGTGAGCCAGAACAAATTTGAGTGGGGAGGCCAGTGGTGGGATAGGAGGAGAGAGGAGGGAAAGATATAAAACAAGTTACGGGCCAAATGAACCGTTAGGGGTAATCTCCTCTCACAAAATCAGGAGCAATTGGGTGTAATAAACATAACTGGGGGAACTAATATCTATTAACACACGTTTTTTTTGCATTATTTGGACTTTTTTCCTGGTAGGGGGAAAGAAGGAAGTCATAATCTGACGAATGAATAGATGACAGTAGAGGCGGGATCAAGGGTCAAGTGCAACCTATAGTTTGAATGTGTGTTCGACTCGGGAATTACTGGAGCGAAGGATTCACAACGAATGTTGTCACTCAAACAGAGCTAAACGCAGATGTATGTGAGGATGTCGGAGCCAATTTAGGACAATCTGCCGTTCTCTCCCTAGTTTTAGGTGGCTTCCCCCCCTGAGAAGACATTTTCGACCTTCCTTTTGTCTTTAAATTTTCTCAGAACTGAGATAAGGCACTTGGATGGAGGAATCCATATATATTCAAGGTAGTGGCCCTCGTAAAAGTCGAGGACAAGAGAGTAGGGACAAGCGAGAAGCGAGAAATTTTGAAGATAAGAGTGGGCATATATATGGACATGAAATACGTTGCTAGACGGATGTACAGATGATTATATAGACGGATCGGATGAGGACGGGACAATGAAGAGCCAGTTCGAGAATAGGAGGAAACCTAGGTGAAAATAACACGGATAATGTTTCAGTGTTGGGTCGTATCACCACCTTCAATAGTCATGGACCCCTTCATGCTTTTGCTCACTCCCGCAGGGTTTTATCTCAATTAATGTTTTTTGATCAAAATTAATTCAAATTTGATGTTCACAAAAGCTGCTAAAATCGCTAGTCGAATATGTCACGAGACTGGTCGTGACATTTATATGTACCAATTATCCAATTGGTAAGTCGAATTCAATAGTATACTTGAGCATATGGGTTTACTTCAAGAAATATGCGCACAGAAAGTCACGATATAGCACGACCCTCAACTTATTCAGCAGTTCAAAACATGAGTAAAGGTTAATGAGAAGGAGCAAGACTAAAGGGGTAAAAGAAAAAGCCTTGCAAGTATTGATATGTTTTGTTTCCATTGTCCCAGTGAAAAATAATTAAAAAAGATTAACGTGCACATGCGCACACCATCGCCACTGTTTTAGGTTTGAAAGCATACACACGTGACAGATTACGGGAACAAAAACGACTCGACTCAGGAGGCAATCTTGTAAATTATCCGTAAAGCCGTTTATAATTCTCAAAGATTGGAGAAGTTGATAGGATACTTTGAGTTGATGCCCAAAATGTGTGACTTAAAACTCCTCGGCCTTGACGATAGATGTACTGACTGGTAATTGCAGCGGATTTAATGATAGTTAGGGACCAACGAGACTGATAAAACCTTTAGACACTTATTCGGGATCACACGGAAATTAGCAAACCGACCACCATCGCAGGAAAAGATGTACAGGGACCTTCTGCACGTGTACAAGCTTACTCGTTGTCTGTAAATCAGTGACTCCGTGAGAAAAAATAATCGATGTTGTTTCAGATTTTGTATAGGTCAAACGCGGAAATAAGAAATTCCAACTTGATTACGTTTCCTTGTTAAAAGATATCTTATTTAACTACTACAAGAATGCACAACTTCTCTCTTAGAATATAAGAAATGGAGTAATGGATGTAGCTGAGTCTCCTGAAAAAGATAACCACTAATCTATTTATCGTCTGTAGAAATAAGCGAAGTCTGGTCGATCTCTCTGATGTCGAAATTTTCTGCAAGTTTAGCGTTCAACTATCCCTGAATGGGTTCAAATGTCCGTTTGCGCAAAACAAATATCCAGTTGTGGGCGGAACCCTGCGTTTCCCATGAGAAGCTTGATTACTTCTCCGATGACGGTATGACAAACCGTCTCACGTTTTCATATTTTGTAAGCCCCCACTGTGAAGGATCGTGACAGAAATTAGAAGGCAAAGAACAGAGAAGACAATTAAGTTGATGATACTAAATTTGAATTTTTAACAGCATTCTCAGTCATACGATGACTTCATAGAAAAAAAAATGACTGATCACTGAAACGGAAGATCATGAATTTCGGAAGAAGAAAAGTATAGAAGGTGACCGAGGGCTTGGTCTATCTCGAGTAGTATATAATCCATTTAGAATCATGGGTACTTCTTCATCACTTATCACTCTTCTCACCTTGCACCAGTCTTTTCTGAGTTTATAGAGTTTCGCCATGACCGGTCCAAAGTCTTCAAATCACATTGTCGCTTTTGCGCTACCTTTTTGGGGTATGAAGATTTAATTTTGATACTACCGGGTAGGTACTAATGACTTACGCAAATAACAGGACACATCAAGCCACTATGCGCCCTTTCTGCAAAGATTGTTCGAGTACAACATGTATATATAACTCTTTTCACTGCTGAGGAAATGCTCGGCAAGACTACGAAAGAGGTTGAGCGACAGTTCAAGCTTGAACAGGAATCGCACTTAAGGGACCTTATTCGGTAATTGCTATTGATAGTTATATTGCTATGATAGTGCTGATCTTCATCCTCCAGTGTTGTAGCTCTTCCTCGTGTAGAAATACCGTTTGTTTGGGATGAATTGCAAGCCGCGTTCGTTGAGCAATACAGAAAGCTGTGGTCTGGAGAGCCGTACCAATTGCCCTGGTAGTGATGAGAGTTTTGATGCTGTATCTCCACCACAGCTTATTATACTCGATGTGAGTCATTTATGCCTAGTACATAGCTCGAAACTTTATACTAATATACTAATGAACTATCAGTTCTTCTGCTATGAATCTATGAAGGGTATTCGCAGTGTAAGCGGGAACAACGTCCCGATATATGCTTGGCAATCCGGAGCCGTGGCTTCCGTACTCGTCCTCTTTGGCCCTGAAGAATATGGAGGTCTGGGAGATTTAGACAAGAAACTGGACGAAATCAAAACAGAGGATAACGAAGCCAGAGAAAGAGAGATTTCCTCTGTACGTCTTTCGTTCCTTTTTTTTTTTGCGCATTCACTACCTGTTTCTTATCCTTGTTTTTTATTTAGCTCCTACGTAGAGAACATGGTCAACTAATTGAGATACCTGGGATTCCGCCTATGTACGACTACGAACACAAACCCCAGATTGTAAATTCTCATAGCTTTTTTATAAGCTTGATTGACCGACACTGATTTTGTTATACCTCCCTTTCAATAGGTTGCTCTTCCAATGAGTAACCATGTAGCCGCGCTTGCTGTAAGACATGTCTACAGGTACATATGTCAATAAAAAAAAAACTATGAACTCCACTCACCATTTTGTTCACTTCAAATAGATTCTTTGAAGAAAGTGATGGTTTCATCCATTCCACATCTTACCATTATGAAGGTGGTGCTTTGGAACTATGGAAACAATGGCACAAAGAAAAACCCGTTTATGCTATCGGACCATTATCCCCTCCGCCAACACTCGAAGAAGTGGAAAGGGAAATGGCGTCGAACCCAATCTCAGCTGAAGTAGAGGAGTTCCTCAATAAAGCCTTTGATACGTACGGTCCTAATTCCGTCATCTATGTAAGCCATCTCTCCATTCATGTTGTTGTCTCAAGAGCACCATCTAAAAAGGGGTCTTTGTGTGTGTAGATGTCATTCGGCACCGTCTGGTGGTCCAAGGAACCAGAAAAGATCTGGGCAGTCGTTGATACCTTCATCGAGAAGGGTGTTCCATTCGTAAGAACACCTTTTCCCCTCTCGTAGCTCACTTGTCTCATCTTCAACACCTTTTTCTCCCAGCTTTTCAGTCATGCATCACCGTTCGCCGTAGTCCCTGAAGACATCAAAGAGAAAGTGAAATCATCAGGTTTAGGATTGATGGCTAACTGGCTTCCTCAACAGATGATATTCCGTCACAAGGTTAGAGTTTTCTTATATTTAATTGAGAAGAGATTAATAACTAATTAATATATACGAACTTGGTAGGCGTGTGGGTGGTTTTTATCTCACTGTGGACACAACTCCGTTATGGAGTCACTCGCAGCGGGTATACCAATGTTCGTTCGTCCTATCAAACACATATTAGAATCTACCATCTTCAATTTTACTTACCTCTTCCTTTCTTCCCTCCCTCCCTCCCTCCTACCTTCCAACACCCCCCCCCCAATCCGTTTTTTTTTTCAGGATATGCTGGCCGTTCGACGCCGACCAACCCGGTAACGCCGCAAACATCACAATGACCCACAACGCAGGGTACGAGCTCCTCGAAGTCCGAAACGGCCTCGGCCTCCTCCCCTCCACCGCCTCAACAACAAATCGCCCAGGGGCAAAGGTACAGTCGAAGCCGTCCGTCAAGAGATCTCCGAGGTCATCGATAAAGCGCGTGGTGAAGACGGAGACACGAAGCGCTCGAACGCTCAGAAGCTTGGTGTTCTCCTTTCTGAGACTTGGGATGAACATGGGTCTGGGTGGAGAGAGCTGAGAAGGATGGTTGAGTCTCTTTGATGAAAGTCTATGGATGATGTGATTGATGACGAATGATGGATGATAGATATCAATGAAACAAAGCTCTTCCACCTTCTCACCTACTCTTTTTTAACGTTTACATTTGTGTTTTTGAGCTGACGTGACGATTATTGTCCCTTATTCGCTACCTAGTTTTATAGAATCTTGATACACTGCCTTAGATAAACTCGTTGATATGTAGTCCTTAATGATAACGAAAATAACCAACCCTTCCAATAAAACAAAGTTTAAGTAAGCTTTCGTATGATAAAGTTTAGTATTTGAAGATGGAGATTAAATCTAGATCTTGACTTCTGATTGATAACCAACATGCATTCATCTCATGTTTCCGTAGATAAGATTCACACGACGCATATACATACATATATATATATGGTGACAAGAACTCTCATAATCCACTCACAACAGAACCAGAAAGAAAAGATTAAACGGAAAGTATGACAAGGTATATATACATGTATATGTAACTGATTTTGTAAGCGTTACAATGATCAGAGAATTAATTCGATATGTACACATATACGTATATATATAATCGGATGTGTGTGTATGTATGAGAAAAAAAGGAGAAAATGATAAATGTGCGAACTGTATATATGGTAGACAAGCAGAGAGAAGGAAGAAAGAAAAAGACAAATTTAAGTGAAGAGGTGATTATTTAAGTACGTTATAACAAGATTTGCAGAGGGGAGGGAGGAACGAGGAACCGATGAGAGTTCGTATACGTGGTAGTGAGAAAGAGAGAGAGAGAAAGAAGAAAATCATATAGTTAAACGGTGCTTATGATAGACAGTAAGAGACGACACGAGATGCTGGTTAGGGTTAAAAAAAAGGGGGGTGGAAGGGGGGGTTGATTCAGATTGAGAGAGGATGGGAAAGGAAAAATGCCAAACAGATGTAATCGTAAACAGCTAGGACGAGAAATGAGAAACGAATCAGAATCAGAATCGGAGAGAATCACAATTAACTAAGCGACGACTAATCAAGACGTGTCAGAAGGGATGCAGAGAAGAACGTCAGGGAGGAATACGGACACGAAGAAGACACAAGGAGATGAAGAAAATGCCTGTAAACCATGAAACGTCAGATGATGATGATGGGGAGGTGAGTGGGCAAAGTATTAACGGAAACGAAGGGTGAAGAGAGAAGTCGTGCTATAAAAATTAAACGGTAGAACAGAAAGACGAAAGAAAAAAATAGACAATATTTAAGTTGACAAAAAAGCTTTGTATATAAGTAAATATATATATGTACGCACACAAAAAAGGAGAACAGATGCAAATCGACTCGTAACCAGTGAAAAAAATTTCAAAGTCAATGAGAAAGAAGCAGCAAGCTGGAAAAGGTGGAAAGTTAGAGGGGGAAAACGAGACTTTAATGACCAAAAAGGAGCTAACAGGAACTGAACAGACCAACAGACAGGCGGAATCAATGATGAAAGCAGTGACTTTTATGAATCGTCGTGATAGCCGTAAGGAAGTGAAGAGGGGAGCGGAAAAGTGTGACGAGAATGTGAAGAACATGAACAGTCCACTCAGGAAATCAACGCGGGGAAAACGAAACGGGGGAGATAGATCGGAGCAAGAAATAAATTCTGGAAGCGGAAGATACTCTATCGAAGGAGCAGAAAAATAAGAGAATTCCAGATTCATCAATCTATTTCACATCTTTCAGCCCAACGACCGTTCGTAGACTGTTACCCATCCTTTCCCAAGTTTAGGTATGAAATAAACCGAAAGTCTCCCAAGATGAGCGAGAACCGATAAACCAGTCTACAGGTAGCATCTACACCGACACAACAACGTCCCGGACCGTTTCACCATGGCGTTTGCATAAGACATATGGGCATAATAAGAAAAAAAGGGGAAGGACCAATGTAACCATCATGATGACATGAACATAAAACTGAATGCGTGCATAGACAAGCGCCGACACGAGAAAAAAAAAGGAGCATAAATGGACCTCATATGCAAACGGGACAGCCAAAGGGACGGAAGGTAGAATGTGTGTGTGCTTATGCAGGTGTATGCAGTCGAACTAACGCAACAACGAGATAAACGTAGATGGAAGACGATGTAGACAAGTTTGGGTATGTACAACCCGGCGGCCTAAGGGAAGACTAGAGAGCGTGGGTGAGTAGATAAGATGGATGAGAACAAGAAGTGAGTAGACGAGTTGTGATTGGACTGATGAATTTCTATCCGTGCGAACAGAACCAGAAGAATGTAGAGGTTGAAAAGATGTGAGCATGTATATGTCCAGTTTGTTCCTGGGTGTAGGTAAGAACTGGAAGGAATGAGGGGACGAACAGAATAAAAAAGGATTTAATCTTGATTACCAAAAATAGGTAGGATGCCGTACAACGGAACATCAGCAGGACGGAAACGATATCCTCAAAAATGAAACCCAGAGAAGATTAGACCGAAAACACGAGAACCAAGAGGCAACATATCAGAGCCTTAACCAGATGTTGTAACCAGAAACGAAGAGAAGATACAGGAGACATTGTCATCATCGACGTGACGCGGTCAAAAGACAATAAGCGCCATAGATGGCTTTAATGTACTACTCCTTCCCGCTCGTACCCACTGAGACACGACCTCCCACTTATTCGCCCGAGTTTTATTACAGCAGTAACCACACATAGGCATCCCCAAAAAAAGTGATGACTAATCCCGCCTCGAGATATCTGAATCGACAGGCCATACACTAGTATTCATTCCTTCCCTCCGTTCCCGCGAGTAGTAGGAAGAGGTATCGAACTGGTTCCAGCCCCAGCACTAGTACCTGAAGCACTTATCCCTGCACTAGTACTCATGCTACCGTCTCCAGCACCTAAACTAGTCCCAACGTTGGTTCCTGGCCCTGCACTTCTATTCATCTCCCTCATATGTTCCATACCACGTTTAACGGCACCCATCATCCTATCCGTCTTCTCAATCATTTCCCTTAACCTTTCCCTCTCCGCCTCTAGTTCACGATAGTGGGTTTCTAGCTCACTAATCGTCGGCATCTGCACACTTCCTAGCCCACTCGCTACACTCATTCCGCCACTGATTCCTACCCCAGAACTCGAAGACACACCATAACCACTTACTCCATAACTCATACCATTGCTTCCCTCACGAAGTGGAGATCCGGCACGAGGGGACATCGTCCTTGGTTGTCCATGTCCAAGCGCACTTGATCCAGAACTGCCGAAAAACGGGAGCGGTGGCAAGTGTAACCCCATAGCAGGTGAGTGCGTCCTGCTAGGCCCAGTTCCACTCCCCTCAGTACGAGAGTACGGAACCGCTGAGCCATAACTACCGCTGCTGTTGTTGTTGTTATTACCTACATACCGGGACCCTAATTTTTCGCCACTTGTACCGAGCGCAGCGTTCAAGGCGGTAGGTCATAACCCCCCTGGTTCATTGCTGGACTATAGTATCCAGATCCCGTTGTTCTTCCGCCACTACCGCCCTCGACGGCCGGATAAGAAGACGACGCGCCAGCTGCAAAACTTGATTCGTCCTGCCAATCTTCTCGTCTGCTCCGATGCTCCCTCAAACGATCATCATAATCCACCATTCCAAAGTGATCTCCAGCGCTTCCACTCCTTCTCTGCCTTTTTATCGGCCGGGACGAAGCAGGGTCGTCGTCACTATCGTCACCCGCACTAAGATGGTCTTGTTGAGTTCCGCGTCCCACGGATACGAGAGTCTCAGCCGCTGCTTGTTCTGTCATTCGCCCTGGGTGATGATGAGAGTGAGGGTGAGAGGAAGCCTGAGTTGGTCCACCAGAGCTCCCACCAACGGTTCCCTGTTGACCACTGGGTGCAATTGGCATCTGCAAACCCGGGCCTGCAGCTGGAACCCGTTTCCGTCGCTTGATCACCGTTTTCTTCATCGAGTTCGGCCGATGAGTGCCGTGAAGTTTGTAATACAGACCTTTTCGCGAGAAAGGGAATGTCAAGCGTGGAACCCCAGAGGAGCAAAAAAAAAATAATAAAGAACAAAAAAGGTCAGCGTTCGGCAAAAAAAAAAAATATCAATCCAAAAAAGACTATTGAAACGAAACTAGAGTGAAAGTGTGAAAGTAATTTAACGATTGGTTATCAGACAACGATAAGGAGATAAGATCGGATAAGATTATGGGGGTGAAAGCGGCAGGAAGCTGCCGATCCAGCACCCAGAAGTTTGTTTTCAAAGTCCGACTTCCTAATATGGAATGATACACGTTTTAAAGGAAAAATCCATAATTGAAAATCGCGAAAATTGCAAATAGCCGCCGATAATGAGAAGGGTAAAAAAAAAAAGGAAATGAAAAAACTCTCGCACACGAATGGAAGGCGAGATAAGATGTGTAAGATGTCATCGAGGCTGCGGCACTCACCACACGCGTTGCAAATGTTGTTTCCAGCATCGTCACGTCGCCAAAGAGGTGTCGTGCTCGTCCCGCAGTTCGCACAACTAAGGGCGCCTACTGCTGCACGGGATCGATTTGCCCTGCCACTTCCTGAGCTACCCGCGTCTGCGTTTTTATCGTTCATCGTCGTACCTTGTTGAATTGAAGAGCTGTTGATGTCTGAAGACGGGGAAGGCGGCTGCGAGTCGACCGGATCCACTTCAAGACGAGACTGAAGAGTGTTGTTGTAGGTTGGACAGCCAGCACAAGCGAGAGTGCCTCCCGTTCCGTCACAACGACCGTCACCGGGACAGGTACCCCTGGTAGTCTGTGTTTTCTGTTGGATAACCGCTTGTTGCTGTTGTTGCTGTTGCGCAGACTGAGAATGAGATTGACGGAGGACGGGAGACGCCGCTTGGGAGTGCACCGATCTCGGGAATCAGAGGCGTGACGTCCGTTTGGACGAGGCTGGGGTGCGTTGGAGGGATGGGTTGAGGGGAGAGATCCAGTGCCAGCTGGAGATGGGGGAGAGCGGGAGACGGGAGAGAGTCTGGACGGGCGACGGTTTTTTTGGCTAAGACCTAGAGGAGATGCGCACGTATAACACGATGCAAAAGAGAAAAGCGAGGAATCAGCACGATAGGATTGAGGATGATGGATCATGATTTGTAAATGAGGCAGATGGATGTGAAACGAAAGGATAGTAGCACAGGCGACACGTTCTGGGTGAGGCGAAGGGAGGGGAAAAGATAAATGATCATCTCACGTGTCGGAAGAACGGTGATCAATAGAAGCTAGAAGAGATGGGGAAAAGAGATTGACGGGTGGTGGAAGAGATACGGGAGGGGGACATACCGCAGGCGTTGCAAAGATAGTTCCCGTCTGGATCACGGCGCCATTGTGACGTCTTTGTCGTGCTGCAACTGGCACACTTTATCGGAGGGTGGGAAGGCGAGGGATCTTCGGACGACGGACGATCGTCCTGGGCATGAAAGTGCTCTCTCCGGTCACGATCTGAACTCGGGCGATCGCGAGGAGAACGAGGAGAGGGATAGGTGCCACTTGGATGCGCAGAATGCCGCGAGGAGGTCTGGGAATGGGCATGCGTCGTTGTTGAGGGAGAAGTGGGAGAACGGAGGGTGTCGATAGAGGACGAGAAGGAGGATGAGAAGGAGTGCGCAGGTTGTTCAAGAATAATCGGAGACATATTTTTTAAAGATTCGGTGGAAGCGGTGAGACTGGAGAGTTGTGAGATGAACGTTGTGCGATTGAGAGGCGCAAAGTCGCCGACGACGATGAGTGAAGGCGGGAAATGAGGAAAAGGGGGGAGGAGGAGGAGGAGAGAGAGCACTGGCGGTTGAATAAAACTGGCGGAGAGCGAGAAGAAGAGCCCGGGAGAGCAGATCTGAGAGGGACAGGAAGGGAGAGCCAGAAAGTGAAAGTGAAGTGGGTGACTTATCGCCCTCGTGGGGCCAATCAGCGACTGCCCAATTCGAACCACGCGCGGGACACTCCTTCCAGATCGGGAGAGACCCGCACTGATTAGAACATTCGACGGGCGAGATAGAAGATGGCTCGCTGAGCTTTTAATACTCGATAACTCTTATCAGCGATCACGTAAGCTGCCCATCCGTCCATCTGCCTGTCCTGCATTCACGCATCTAACTGACAACAATCGCCTGCAGTGCCCCTTGTCCATCCTCATCTCATCTGTCTCACATGCATCCGCTATCAGATCATTCAGAGCATTCCACCACTGATACACAATGTGTTGCCGTCCATCATCATCCTCTTCATCTCTCTCGCTCTCTCTCTCTTTGTGTTTCGATCGGCTTGGCGGCAATCACCGACCCTGGCTCGGCCATTTCCCCAGACGCCATCTCTCTTTACCTTTTTGCCTAGATCACTTTTCCCTCTTCTCCTTGCGCTTCCCACTCTCTGCCCCCCCCTCTCCTCCTCCTCCTCACTCTCATTTTTGCATCCGCAATCGCCGCTCGTCTCCCGCTCATCATCGTCGTCATCATCAGTCACCTCTTTCCCCCTCCCCATCGCCTTTCTCCTCCTCCCCCCCCCCCGTTCTCCCAAATTTTTTTAGGGGACTTGCGCCTCTCTCTTAGGTCTCGCCTAGCTCATCTGACCCTTTCGCCTCCGTCTCTCTACCCTTTCAGGGTCATTTCTTCCCAGGCACAAACTGCTCTTCTCTCTACCTAAATTCTCCTAATCTTTATTATCACGGACGCCGTCTCGCAAAGATATCCAAATAGATAAAACGTTGATAATAATATCATAATATCATCTCATCATCATTCATCATCATCATCATTATCATTATTATTACCACCTTCCTAATTTTTCTCTCTCTTTTCTCGTCAATCTCTATCATCTTTCATCAATTTATCATCATCATCATCATCATGTACAATGATGCCATGAGAATGAGATCCTTCCTTCCTTCCTTCCTTCTCTCCTCCATCGCACGCATCATACACAAAACAGTACTATTTTTCTTTTCCCGCCCATCATTCTTCTAATCTTATCAATCACGTCCCATCTTTTCTCATCCCTACCCTCCCCTCCTGATCTCCTCGGTTCTCGATTTGGGTTTCAGCAAAGCGATAAATCGAGAAAAATACAACACAACTATTAAGAACCCCCTTCCCTCCGTGAATATATAACCTAAATTAGTCTCAACACAGAGAGAGAGAGAAAAAAATAAACGGATCTTTATTCTGAGGGGAACTACCAACACCAATTCGGTTCGGGAACAATTTTATAATTTATTTTATGTATTGAATGGAAAGCCTCCACCGATAGTTTAATACGAGTTTTGACCCCCTTTTTTAATTCATTTTTTCTTCTCTTTCTCTCTCGAGTACAAAAACAGTTGGAATTTCGGCACTACTAGTATTAGGCTAGTAGTCCTCGTTCGTTTCGTTCCGGTTCTTGAAACAAATTAAATTTTTTTCAATTGTGTGTTTATATTATAATTATAATTATGAATGAAACCAATTTTTTAACTTCCTTTTCCTTTCGCTTTCGTGCAGTTGGAGTTCCGAGTTCCGCTGTCAGGCGGGACACGACTATAATCATAATCATGGTCCTAATAACAATTGTAATTCATTCTTGTGGAGCCGCCACGTCTCAAAGAAAGGTTTCCCGAGGAGAAAAAAAAAAAGATAAAGAAAAAGAAAACAAGATAAAGAACAAGAAAAAAAGAAATACTCTTCTCTCATTATCTATCATCTACAAACCTATCTCTATCTCTATTTAGTATTTTCTCAAATTCGAGTTATCTTTCACGACAACAGCATAATGATAATAAGGAAGAACCCACGCACACGTATGTAAGGTAAATCAATAGTATTATCATTATGATTATCAAACTTCATTATAAAAAAAAAAAGAAGGGCTTCTTGTATCCCAGTATTCCCATCCCTGTCTCTTTTTTTGTTCTCCCTTCCCCCCTTACCTTACCTTACCTTATCCAAGAAAAATCTCCCCGTATTATTGCTTCATTTTGATCTAAACGTAACCTCCCCTTCATTTACTTATACGAACCCCCCCCCCCCCCCAAAAAAAAAAGAGAGATAGAGTTACGTATGACTAATTACACTACACCTACTCTACGTTACGTTACGTAATTACATATCATATGGATTAATAAGCGATGAATCCTGAAAAAAACCCACGCAATCAGAGTATCTTGTATCTTATATCTTATATTTTGGGGGTATCTGTCTATCAATAACAAATTAGATGAGTTTATCTTATCTGCCCTTTTCTCTCCCCTCCTCCCTTCTCTATCGGAACTTTATCTCTCTCTCTCTTTCTTTTTGTTTTGGTGATCTGATCTTGGCTATATGTAGTGTTTTTTTTTAAAATTTTGGTTTCACAGAGACGTACGATATGTCTTGCGTCTTGCGTCTTGCGTCTTGAGAAATAGGTTTTTTTCTCACTCTTTGTTATCGATGTCGGTATTAGATGTCTTACAATCAAGTCATCAAGCATATACACGTATATCACTTTACCATTTTTTGGATAGGGAGGGGAGAGGGGGTGTAAGTAGATAAAACTGACTATCATACACATTTCTCCTTTGGATGCTCGATGCTCAAGTAACGTACCTCCAAGCTACGAGATGAAGCCACGAGATGGATCTGTCTATCTTGCCTTTTGGTTTCATCATATGATAAGCGCCCTTCATTATCTCGACGTTATAGATTCGTAGTTTGTAGTTAAGGTAGGCTTAGAGCTGGTTTTGAGCTTTTGAGATACCACTTGACATCATTCAACCCCAATCTGTCCCAATTCGTATACAAGGCTCATCATGTTTTATATTTTTATCAACACACCCCCAATCCCCATCCCCATACTCATACTCATACTCATACTCATCCTGCCCCCGTTTGAATCACGTCGAAGGAGAAGGCTGTCTCCGAGGAGATAAGAGATCGTATTAAACGATGCCCAAGGAACAAATTGGGGCGTCATGTGTCCGCTATAATAAAACTCAACATCTGGCGCAAAAAATAAATCCCAGGAATTGGTTTATGCGTTATTAGTATCATCATTATTACTCATTATTATTTATGCCTTGACATAAAGAAATGAAAGGAGGAGGAGAGAAGGGGGAAGTTTGATGGGAAAGGGTTAAGGGGGTGAACTTGGAACTTACATGTTAACCCCCGTTCTGTATGCTCGTGTCCATATACCCCATAGTCACGGACGGTGAACGTCTCTGGTTCTATAGGCATTTGGAATCCCTGCAAACCTCCCCACGTCATATTTCTAGCACACACATCATTAGTGCAAAATGCATGTTTTTTTTATAACGAACAAGCATGCAGCTGTAGGGTTCTTTACTTACTGTATAGCGATACGAGCACCCTCGGCGATGAGGATAAAGTCCTTCATGTATATATATAAATAACTTATTAGTCACTCATAATTGATACACCATTTGCACCATTTCTCTAACAATAAAAGGGAGGGGGGAAGGAAGGAAGACTAACAGCAAGACCGTGTACAATCACCGTACGTTCAGATTTCTCAATCACGTTCGGAAGGACGCTCAAAGTCGATGGAATGGACTGGTCCGTTATAGGGTGCCCCGTCGTAGAGTTGACGTATACGCTGTTATTTGAACATGTTCGCCAGTTGGTGTGGGGTACGTGAATGACATCTTGGACCTTGTTTTTTTTTTTTGAATTAAGTATCAATAATGATTATTATTATTGTTACTTTGAGGGGGGGAAGATGTTATGATGTTATGAAATACTTACATCCGTTCTTGTGAAAGAAAGAAAGAGCAAGATTGAATGCGATAAGTAGCTAACTTATTCTGTACGAACAGGGTACAGAGTACAGAGTATCTATACTACTAGTACTCACCTATCAAAGTAGATAAAATCCTCTTCAAGTCGCGGGAAACCGAGGACCGACCCTGTTAACACGGTTAGAAACCGTGTTTAAAGTGAACTCTATAACTCGAAAGATATGAACTGACAAATATTTGGCCAAGTATCCGAGACTCGGTAGACGTTAAAAGCAGGATTCAAGCTTAGGATGTATGGAAATCAAAAATCAGTTATGTGTCAAAAGAAAGCAAAAAAAAAAAAATGAAATTGAAGTAACACTAAGATCGAGATAACATACATCGATACTGCTCGATGTATAAGGCTCTGTATACTACACGATGGATCTGGGAGATAAGTCCCCCTCGTCCCATTTGGCAACGGAAGTGGACCAGCGGGTGGGTAAGTCACAAATGTATCAAAATAGTCAGTATATCCACACGTATCCGAGATGTTTTGCAGGTGAGCCATGAATGAACTATTAAAAGGGAAAAGATTAGAGTTTGCCTACGAGATATGGAATAAAACATAAAAAAAAAGTCAGTTTTCTTGACCCTGAAGTATTGGGATCTCAAACGAGAAAAGGAGGAGGAGGAGGAGGAGGAGGGGTTCTGGATATGGAAAGCTTACTTGGACAAATCGTAGAGCGGGAACATCTCGTTGTAGCACTGTATAAGTAAGTACTGGGTCGGCGATCCAGGTACCTTTCAGGTTTAGGTCCAGACCAGGATGTTCGTATATCCAATTAGCAATGTAAGGTACATCTTTCTCCAAGCTCGGAATCAACGAATGCTTTTTGAAAATACTAGAAGAAAGAATTACAAAAGCCACCATACTGAATATTACAGTAAAGCTTAGATTATAAGACTCTTTGCGAAAATAGTCTAGCTAACTTACACTTTCACCAGAGACATAAAAGTCTTTCCCCTTCAACTCACTAAATACTTCCAAAAACTGTTCAAGGAATCCCGTGACTTGCTCTGCAAGCTGATCGTCATTCTCGATACTTGGAGTTCCTTGACTAAATCCAGTCTAGATGTTTATGAGTTGAAAGTGATAGTTTACTAATTACAGCATCGCGTTTGCTCACGCCGACTGGTTGTTCTACCCATAGAACGTGAGATAGATTCGTCCAAGACCACGGGTTCCTTTTTGAAATGGTGTATATTAAGTCGACTAAAACTAGTACTTCAAAGGAGAGATCACTCAACGGTGTTGGTTTTTTCTGACCCCAAGACCAGGCTTCAAGAGAGAAAGAATAAATGACGATCGTGTGAGTAAAGTACTGCTACGGCTTACAAATCGGCCCATTTTCCTGAAGGAAGCCTAGTAGAGACGAACATCCAGGGCCACCTGGAAATTTCTTTTCAGACTCGCTACACACAAAAGTGTTAGTTAAAAAAACCCTTCACTGTACCATTAGTCCAAAACAACAGCTCATCCCCGTTTGATACATTATTTGTGGGCCAAAACCTACAAGTTTGGTGAATGAGAAGAGACTACAGATAAAGATCGATTTACTTAAAGGAACTTACCAGAAAAAGAGCTTCCGCGTCTCATTCTCAGCTCCAGAAATCGGCAAAAGCCCAGCCCAAGATGGTCCAACATCAAAGTCCACTTTTGGAAAGGTTATAGGTTAGTATAAGATATACAAAGTAAGTCTAGAGACACCGGGAATAACGAATCAAAACAGCAGACTACCTTCAGGAATACTTTTCCCATCGACGTAAAATTGTTGAGCAGCTGGATTCTTGAATGAGATAGTGGGCTCAGAAGCTTGCCAGCTCTCACTCTGAAATTGAGATTGAGGTGAGGGTGGGCCAAGGAAGCCACGAATACGTTCAAGTCCTTCTCTCTGAATAATCATGGATTCATCTATATTAGCGAGATGACTCCCACCGGACTGGGTAAAGACGGAAGACGTTAGGGATAACAGCCATGTAGACGCATTTGCACAAAATTGTGTTGCTTTCATTCTTGGCCCAAGTATTAGTACGGAATCTGGGATACGAGGTCACAAACACATCTGCCACTCAGAACCCGAACATCTTATAGCTCTTTCTTTTCTTCGACGAAACTGACAATTATAGTATTTTCTCCCACAGCTGCGAGCATCTCCTGCTTGACGGCATTCGGGCTTATAGCGAGACCTCGTGCATGCAGCATTCTTTTTTCCCTGTCAATCATGATTCTTATGAGGCACTAGATAAGATATGATTAAGAAGAATAATTATTGTTCAAGGATAAGGAAATGGTCTTCAACTGAATTTCCTACATCAACTCTTCGTTCTGCATTCTCCTCCTTGCAAACATGTCTACCCAACTACCACTCGACATTGCCTATCTTTATACCGGTCAATCAATTAGCTGATAACTATCACCACCCTTTTTCATCCTCTTATGTTGCACTGTTAGTTCCTAATATCCACCTTTTTCCTTATCCGTAGAAAGAGCCTCGCAGCCCATTCTCATCCTGCCTTTACTTCTTTCCATGTCACACAACCGTCAATAACCTCACCCTTCGTCAGTATAGTCACCCGACACCATATCGGCTCCTCTTTTGTTCGTCAATCTGTCAATCACGCTTTAGTTGAGTTTTGCTGTGCCTCACAACTGGGATCCTTTCACCCTTTCACCCTTTCACCCGCTCACTACCTACGCTCTTCAATGCTCGAAAGTAATGAACAATAAACCCTGCCTTATTTTCCGTCTCCCGTTTTTTGATCTCTGGTTGTATCCAAATCCCGCTCTCCTCACATACGCTCCCCCAGATCGTACTCATCCAACTTGCCAACGACACCACCTCTGACAATTTCCCTCTCTGCATTGCTTTCTCTCTTTCCCTCATCTCTCCTCCCATTCCCTCTTTTCGAACCCCCCCCCCCTCATTTTTCCACCTCATCCATTCCAAAAATTATCATCCACCCACCTTGGCCTGGTTCTTCCACTCAGCCCAACCGTCACTCCCCCTTCTCCTATAGTCCCACCTCCATTCACTTCCTTACTCCTGACACCTGACTCAGTCGAAACCAGAAATAAACTCGAAAGAAACTCATCGGAGTTGTCCACTCAGATAAAGCTGAGCCCGGTAATTATACTTGAAGAGGGGACCGGAGCCATCAGGTTTGAAACCAATCCATCCCCCCTCCCTGGAAGGTCCAAGAACGCAAGAATTGAGTGTAGGTAGACATGATCGGGGAAAACATATCTATTTACACCCAATTCTTGCGTTATGAGGACTTTAGAGGACGGGGGGGGTTACCCCCGTGGCTAATTTTGAAGAGAAAAGAGTATCGACGAGTGCAAAACGAAGGAAGGGACGAAGTAGCGGTGGACGTCGATCGAGAGGAAGGATGGAGTATCGTAAGTAGGGCGAGTGCGAAACGAACATAGGAATGAGGGCTACTTCGATGCTAGAGGGGTTAGTCTACTCAAGCACCTTAAGAAAATCGACTGCAAAAATCATCTAGAAAATAAGGTCAGAAGCGAGAGGTGAGTTAAGTTTTATAGAGAAGTTGACGAGGGGAGAGATTGATGGGAGAAGGAAGGGAGTTGGATGGGAGAAGTGGGCGAATGAAGGGGGTTTATATAGACATATTCTCCTAGGTAGGTTTCAAATGAGTCCGTGTCGTTATTGTCAGCACTATTCTTCCGATTTCCGAAACTCGATATCAGAACTACTCATTTATTCACTGAAACCGAGACAGAGAGCCGTCGGGTTATAGTCTCGAAAAGACAAAAGAGTGATAAAGAGAGACGTAACATATGCTGTGATCTAATATTGAGAGATAGTAAGACACTATTATTGCAATTGTTATTGAACATACAGACTCCCGCTGTATCGCGAAATACAGTAAGATATTTTCAACGCGCACTATGTAGTTTCCAATTGTTAATAGTAACTATTCACTCAAGAAAGCCACTGAATGGTTTCAGAAGCGGCTCCTCAAGATACGCAGCATAGTACGTCCTCAAGTATGTTAGCCTCCCATCTGATAGCGTTGAACCGAAACATCCTCTGTTCATGATCGATAATGAGAAAAACGTTCATTTTTACGTCTCATGAACGGAAAAGAAGTAAGCCTGTGTCTTAAAATCATGAGAAAGACGTGCATCTACATACGGTTCCGATTGGAACTAAATGCTTGAGCTCTTTACTGTAATCTAGAATTCGTCTTCCGGAGCTGACTCTAACAATCGTCACTTCACTCATACTTTGCTAAATCATATACAAAAGCTTCAAATACCCTTCATATAATGTTTTTCTATACATGTCGCATGGTGATACGCATACGATAATAGAGAATGAATACACTCAAAATATCGTTGGCATTACTAGGCAGAGTATCCCGGGCCAGCCAGCCATTATCGGTTCCCCTACAGACAGGTTCTAAACTCCTTAATAGTAGTGGTTTGGCTTGCACAATCTACCAGCCAGTCCAAATCAAAATAATGTGACAAAATCCTAGACCCTCCTTTCTCCCTCACTAATACCACCTCTATTAACAATCATGGTTACCATACGACCAACCATATCTCCGCTCCTTTCAGCTCCGTATGTATACTGTCGAATATCATGTCTGGAGATGGAAGGCCTGGGAAGAGTAATCGATAAAATCCTCAATCCGTAGTCTTCATAATCAAGGTCTAAACCACGATTGTGTTAGCTACAGCTTAGATGTGAATGTCTAGCTACAGGCAAGACAAAATTCACATGTACATATATGTTTTACCTATCCTCTAGAAATACAGCTCCTTTTGTCGATAACAAAGAACAAAAATGCGTATTCACTATCAAATGACATATCCATAGTGTTTTGATTCAGATCTTCATGTTTGAGGGTATACTATTCTTACGCGCACTTAACATGTTGATACAAGGCTCGAACGACCCAATATAATATAAGAATAAGTAGTATCTTTTAAGAGAGTAGTCTGCTAAGTTTCTCTCTGCTCGTATTTTGTAGTATTTATTATTGTTTAGAAGATCTGTGTGAGTGGCTTAGTCAAGACGACTTGCCGATACTCCATCATGTCCCAGTCGCAGTTCGGAAAGAACTTCCTTTGTAAGAGTGAAGTAGTGAATATGATACTCAAACATACAAATTTAAAATTATAGCAGAAACAATAAGGAGTTCCTATCTCTGGAACAACACAGGGCTGGAAAGCTATCATCCGAAGAAGAGAGAAGAGACATTCGTTATAGAAATGTCTTGGTCTCGATCGATACTAAAATTCATAACTCACTATGTGTGAGCCTCTCTCTCTCTCTCTCTTTTTCTTTGCCAGAACTATTAGAGAGAAGAACGTTAGTAGTAGTTTTGGACTCGTTCTCATTGGATAGAGATTCCGTTCCGAAACCAGTGTTCGAGATCCGGAAGAATAATGCTGACACTCACGATCCGACACAACAATTATATTGTTCAAGACACGTTCCATACCTACCTGGGGAGGCACCTGTATATAATCTCATCAAATTTCGCTCCTTTCCTCCCCATCTATCTTCTGATCCTTCCACCATCTCCACTTTCCTTCTCCCTGCCCGTCTTTCACTGATTTTCATCTTAGATGGCTCCCCGAATCTGGATAAATTGGAATTATTTTAGTGCTTATCTTTCTTATTCCCTAGCATCGCTCCCAGTCTCGTCCGTGACCTGAGGCGCATCCTTCGATTCGAGTTCCTCCCACAAACAAACGTCTCTCCACCCAGACTCGCGTAGGTCGTCCTCCACAATTACAATCGTCTCTTTATCGTTAACACCTTCAAATCAGAGCCGGAAGGAATGCAATAGAGGTAGTTAAGCGAGAAAAGTGACTTAAATACAAGATGGGAGAAGGTTGGTGGATGAAAGGACTATGGGAAGGGCGGGGAGTAACAACATGGTCGGAGATTAGGGACCCTGCGAAACTTTTATTTAGGGGAAAGCTATTTAGATGTCGGAATCGGGACGCATATTTTGAAAACAAATCTGAAGAGAAAGCTGGAAATTACGAACACCAGATCTGAGTAGGTGTAGGGAATGCGATGAGGCGGGAGGAAGACCCCAAACGTCTTGGTAGTAGGGAGACTGATCATGCTGGTCACAGGACAATATCATGACAAGTATTAGACGAAGGACGAATTGACATCGGAAAGGAGATCAAGGGCATGTACAATCTGTACTTGGGATGGTTGGACGATTGGGTCGGTGCTGAAGCCAAATTCGTAGGATGCCCAACGAAGAATATCATCCGGACAAATCTAATCCAAGTATTATGAACGTGATGTGGACGAAGCGATCAGAGGAGGTGAACCATCTCCCTCCATCCCACCCTACAAAGCCAAAGTAATGCAAGAATTTTGCGTGTGAGTAGACATAACTGGGGGAAGTTATATCTATCAATACACATTTCTTGCATTATATGGACTTCGTAGGAGGAGGGAGGCGTAGGGAAGTCCTGTGGCAATTACAGAAGAAACGATTTATATATGGGTGTAAATCGATAAGGATGGGCGGGGGTATTGCAAGTGTACGTTGGGACGAAGGTGGATGCGTATTTGATTACGATTAGACGGCAATACACGCAGGTGTCATATCGAACGGAGGACAGTGGTGGAATTTCTGTTGGGTGTGAAGTGAAAGGTGCGATAGGTAGTTCAGGTGGCCGCAGGAAGATATAGGTACCGTAACGAAAACAAAGAAGATGGTGAGTTAGGGCGAGTGAAAAAAGTATGTAGGAAAGTGGTTCTTTCGAAGCCACTTAAAAAGAATGCACTCCGGGTTATAAGAGATATCATCTGCTCTTGATCAGGTTTAGGTTGAATCATGACAAAAGAAGGTCCAGCCCGGAGTGTTTATGTCATCCTTAAACCTCCGACTTCTGACTTTTCGACTTTCAAGTATCAGAATAATCCTTTGTCCAGTAGGACTGATACCGAGAGGCGTCAGGATTATGATGTGAAAGGAGGGAAAGGGTGGTACAGAGACGTTAAGTAGGCTCGTAAGACAGTTTCGTTACGAGTATTTCTAGAGGTGAGGCTTGTTGTGGGTCCCAAGCGTTTAGGCTGGTTGTGTTCCGGACATTGGAAGACTTCGTTGCTCGCACTACTCAAATCCATTCATGCGTTGAATACTAGTACAGAATATCCGATGACTGACTCTCCATCAGCCTCTTCTATGACGATGTGTAAAGCTGTATCCGAACCTTGAACAAAATATAGAAACTCAGGGTATACAGTTCGCCGCACGGGTAGTCTCACTCACACAAAAACTTATCTGATTAACGTTCAGTCAATATCAAACTAGCCGCATTTGTATGCTACATCAGTTAATGACTCGACAAACCATTCTTTACTAAGCCATTCATTAATCCATCAAAACGGCGACAAATACTGCAAAGTACGAGATTTGAGACGGCATCTCAAGAACATGAGACAAATCATATCCTTGGGCTTAGCAGCCTCCGATCATATAGCGTTGGCCTATGCATGGACCATATGCAGATTAATAATAAACTGTCGGGAGTCGATCGTTATACATGCGTATGCAATCGGCTACGGATAGTATCAATATCTGCATGTAGGCTGAGGCTGACATGATCGTGTCCTAGAACAGCCAACGTTTTCCGAGGACCATTTTTTTCTCCCTCATCGTCCTCAGGCGTCATGAAATCACGAATAAAAGATCCAAATGATCACAACAAATTTATTCACTCTACTTAATAGTTTGCATACAGAGCTAGCGGAACGGATGGTGGTCTCAACGGACTGATAGTGTTCTAGACCAAGGACTTGGGACCAGCCACTGGCAGTCTTCCATCTAGTTTTAAGCTTGTCTGATATTTCGGCTTCCGAATCATAACAAGTTTAGATGTAACTCGAGTGATACAGGTCACTCGAACAGTCTCAGAGAACTAAAATCCTCATCAATCCCGACGGTCGATACACACCACAACTATCAACATTAATGTCTCCACCACCATATCCATCAATCTACAAGCCATCAGCTCAATACGTTCAGGATAGCAGCGTAAGGGGCGCGGAAACTATGTAAAACGAATTGCATATACTGCGTCTGGAGCGAGTACCGGCAGCCAGCAGTCAGAGAGTCCGTACCAGTGATCCCTCGGGTAAGTCAGATTATCAGATAACGTGTAGTGTTTTATATATACAAGTTTGACTTGGAGTATTGATATCCGATTGCATATACGTGCATGACGTATACGATTATTAAGATTATCGTAATGAAGCTTGAGATATACAACGTCAGAAAGATCAACTGGAATTTTGCTTAGAGAAGTATGTATAGTTTGAAGGACGATTGAAGGAATGGTAGTATTGTAACATGAAACCACCTTTTTTGTCTCATTCCCTCCTCTCGCCCCCATCCCCTCATCTGGCCTCCCCACAATTTTGCCGGATCACCCCTTCACCTCATCCATTCATAAGTTTACCATCCACCCCACCCTTGTCCTGGTTCTTCCACTCTGCCCAACTGTCACTCCCTCTTCTGCTATAGTCCCACCCCGTTCAATTCCTTTCTCCTGACATCTGACTCGATTGAAACCAGAATTAAACTCGAAAGATATTCAACGGAGTTGTCCACCGAGGTAAAGCTGAACCCAGTATGTATACGTGTGGAGGGACCGGATCCATCAGAGTTGAACGAACCCTTTCCCCCCAAAAAAAGTCCTAATAACGCAAGAATTGAGTGTAGATAGACATGATCGTGGAAAATCATATCTATTTACACCCAATTCTCGCGTTATAAGGACTTTGAAGGAGGGGTATTACCCCGATAGCTAATCTTGAAGAGGGAATAGTATCGACGAGTGCAAAACGAAGGAAGGAAGGAATTAACGTTGGACGTCGATCGATCGAGAGACAGAAATAGTATCCGAGACGGAGCGAGACCAAAGGACAGTGAGCTAAGGCGAGTGCAAAACGAACGTAGGGAGGAGGGCTACTTCGATGTCAGTGGGGTTAGACTGTTCAAACACCTTGAGAAATTCAACTACAAAAATCATCTAGAAATTAAGGTCAGTAGCGGTAGGTGAGCTTGCTCTTATAGACAAGTTGACAAGAGGAGGGAAGGATGGGGAAGGAAGGAAGTTAGATGGGAGAAGTGGGCGAATGAAGTGAGGTTTATATAAACATATCCTCCGAGGTAGGTTTCAAATGAGTCTGTGTCGTTAATGTCAGCATTACTCTTCCGGCTTCCGAATGTCGGTATCAAACAAGCCACTTTTTCACTGAGATTGAAACCAAGAGCTGTCGGGTTGTAATCACAGATAGACAAAAGAGTGATAAAGAGAGACGTGACATAGGCTGTGATATATTATTGAGAGATCGTAAGACTCTGTTATTGCAAGTGTTTCTTAACATACGAGACTCCCGCTGTATCTCAAATCACGGACAAAGTTTGTGTAAGATCTCTGCAACACGCATTATGTGGTTTTTAGTTGTAACTATTCACTCGAGAATGAAAGCACCCGAATGGATACACGGCATAGTACGCCGTCAAGGCATGTTAGCCTCCATCTTATAGTTTAGAACTGAAACATCTCCTATGCATGACCGTATGTCAATAGATAGTAAAAAAGCGTTCGCGTTCACGTCCCACGGAATGAAAGAAGCCAGCCCGTGTCTTGATGACAGGGGTAAGACGTGCACCTACATACGGTTTCGTTCGGAACTGAGTACTCGAGCTCTCTACTGTAGTCTTAGTCTAGAAATCGACCTTTGACGCTGATGCTAACAATCGACACCTCAGTTATACTTTCTTATATCAAATACAAAGGCTTCAAATACTCTTTATATCTTGTATTTCTATACATGTCGCATGGTGATACGCATACGATAATAGAGAAGTAGTACACTCAAGACATCAACGCCATCACTAGGCCGAGTATCCCGGACCAGTCAGCCATTATCGGTAACCCACAGTCACTGTTTGAAATAGGTTATAAACTTTCATAGTAGCTCTACACGCACAATCTACCAGACAGTGTGACCTACCAGACAGTGTGACATGTTCCGCAAAATCCTAGACCCTCCCTTCTCCCCTCTGGTATCACTACTATTAACAATTATGGCTACACTCTTTCATACAACCAACCAAATCTCCCCTCTATCTAGCTCTTTATGTGCATTGCTAAATGTCTAGTCTGGAAATGGAAGGCCTGGAAGAGTGATTGAAAAAAACAAATCCGTAGTATCTTATAACCGAATGGAGGGAGGTGGGATCTCACATTCTAAACCACGATTGTGTTAGCCACAGCCTAGATGCGAATGTCTAGTCTTAGCTAAAACAATATCTACACAAATGTTTTACCTCATTTCTAGACATATAGATTTTTTTGTCGACAACAAAGAACAAAATTGTGTATTCACTAGCTGTCAACGTGCGAGAAGTGTTTTGAATTAAATCTGTATGGAGACCGATATACTTGAGGGTACACGGTTCTCATGCGTGTTTGAAATGCTGTTTAAAGCTCTAACGACCCACTGTACCTTGCAACATAAAATTAACTAATATAGTTTTCGGAAAGTAACCAAACTTCTCTTTACTCGTGTTTTGCAGTAATTATTATTATTTAGAAGGAGCTATGAATGGCTTACACAATATGACTTGCCGACCCTCCAACATGTTCCAGTCACAGGTCGGAAAGAATTTCCTTTGTCAAATAGTGCATTGAATATGATACTCTATCATACAAATTGAAAGTATAGCTATAACGTTAAGGAGTTACTATCTATGGTGATACAGGGCTGGAAAGCTGGCATCCGAAGACGAGAAGAGACATCCGTTGTAGAAATGTCTTGGTCTCGGTCGATACTAAAATTCATAACTTATTATGACTCGGCTTCTCATTCTCTTTTGTCTTTTGCAGAACGAAGTATGCTAGTAGTGGTTATGGACTCTTTCTGATTGGATAGAGACACCATTCCGAAAGCAGAGTTTGAGATCCGAAAGAATAATGCTGACACTTACATTACGATCCGACATTATTTTTTGTTCAAGACTCGTTCCAAACTCACCTAGAGAGCCACCTGTATATAATCACATCAATTTTCGCATCTTTCTTCCCCATCCATCTTCCGTCATTCCATCATTTCCGCTCTCCTTTCCTCCCATCCTTTCTTTCATGGCCTTCATTTTAGGTGTCTCCCGGAGCTGGATAAATTGGCAGTATGCCAGTGCTTACCCTTTCTTCTTTCGTAGCATCGTTCTCTAGACCTCGTCTTTGCCAGGAACGTCTTCCTTAGAGCGAGTCCCTCCCTTGAACGTCTCTCCACCCCGACTCGCTCGGGTACGTCCTCCCGATTTACACCAGGTTCTCCTTTGTTAACGCCTTCGATTTGTATTCAAAATGGGCGAGTTGCTGAGGACTAGAGCCAGAACGAACGCATTATGGACGGATAGTATTGGAGGATGGATGAATTACAGGATGATTGAAGGACGGTGCTTAGAGTGACTATGAGGAGGGCGAAGAAAACCAACATGGTCGAAGAATAGGGAACCTGCGATACGAAGAAGTTTGTCAGGGAAAAGCGATTTAGATGTCGGAAGCGGGACGCATGTACTTTAAAACTAGATTTGAGGAGAAAGTTGGAGATCTCGGACACTAAATTTGTAACTATAGGGAGTACGATGGGGCGGGAGGAAGAAGCTAAACGTCTTGACTAGAGGGAGACGGTTGATGCTAGGCAGAGATCGGTAGTACGACACGCACATGACGAAGAAAGGAACGACAGAAGAGACGGGGTCAAGGACAAGTTCAGCTCGTATTTGGAATGAGAGGTCGACTCGAGCAATACGGAAGCAAATTTCGAAGGGTCTCTAACGGAAGTCGCCACTCGGAAGGTTCAACCCCAGGAGTATGCATGTGAGGTGGTCAGGGCTATCAGAGAAGGTGACCCTTTACCCCCCCTCCCTCCCTAAATAGCCCAAGTAATGCAAGAACTTGTGTGTGAATAGACATAACTAAGGGAAATTATATCTATTAACACACTTTTCTTGCATTATACGGTCTCCGTAGAATTAGGGTTTTCCCCCGATGGCTCACAACGAGATATTGAATGTTTAGAAGGGTGAAAATGTCAGGAGTGATCTGCGTAATATGAATGTAAGGTACAATAGGAAGTTAAAGTGACCGCATCGTGGATAGGATAGACAAAGAAAAGGTAGGTAACCAAACGAAAGCGGAGATAGTAGGCAGTTAAAGGGAAGAAATTTAGATGGAAAAAGTTAGTTTCGGAGGGAAGGGGGATACAAAGAGATACAGTATCCACCTGGCAGGTTTCGGGTCGAGTCCAGACAAAAGAAGGTCGAGCCTGGACTGTTATTGTCAACCTTATCCTTCTGAATTCCGACCTTTCCGAGTTTCGGGTATCAGTTTCATCCTTAGTCCAGTAAAAGTGTTACCGAGAGGCGTCTGGATTATGATCTGAAAAGGTAAAATGGTGGTAAAGAGACGTTAAGTAGGCTCGTAAGACAGTTTCGTTAAAAGTGTTTCTAGAGGTGAGACTTGTTATAGGTCCTAAACGTTGTGTTCTGGACTGCTCTCACTACATAATTCTATTCATGTATTGAATACAAGTACAGAATATCCGATGATTTACATTTCGTTTTCCTCTTCCACAGGCAGTGTAAGAAGCCTTATCCGAACTTTGAATAAAATACGGAAACTGAGAGCCAAACCTCATACAGTTCGCCGCACGGGCAGAGTCTCAAACTAGCCGCATTTGTATGATACGTCTGTCAAGGACTCGACACTTTGTTCATTAATAAGCCATTCACGAGTACTTCGAAACAACGAACAATGATAAACTTTACAAAACAGCAAGTAAAGCTCGTTATATACATGTATGTTTTTCAACGCGCGCGATGTGATCTTATTTCCAAGCGAGAATGCAAGTCAATGCTTTGCTTTCTGAAACGGCATCTCAAGGATATGCGACAAATCATATCCTTGGGCTTGTCAGCCTCTATAATATAGCGTTGGCCTGTGCATGGAACTATATGCAGATTGATAGTAAACGAGTCGATCGTTAAACATGTATATGCGTAAAATCGGCTACGGACAGTATCAAGTATCTGCACGTAGGCTGAGGCTGACACGACCGTGTCCTAGAATCTCCCATCGTTTTCTGAGAACCATTTATTCCTCCCTCATCGTCCCAAAGCATCATGAAACCACGTATCAAAGAATTCAAACATTCCAGCTTGTGCATGCTACTTGATAGTAAGCATACAGCGGAAAAGGATGGTGGTATCAACGAATTGATAGCGCTTCATCCGTAGAAGGAGGATTAAAAGTATTTTTCAGATACACAGAGAAAAAACCTTCAATACAGGTAAGTGATGTTCGCTTGAATGAAAAGTTGATTCCCTCCTTTTATTTCTGTTTCGCATCTCTGATTCCCTCGAGAACGGAGCGACAAACGACCCCTCTGAATTGAAATTCGACGTAAGCATGTTCAGCTGTAGTCAATAACAAATTGACATGCTAAAATGTCTGTAATCTGAAATACTTGAATTACAAGAACTGGACCATGATTGAGGAAATTTCGGCAGTGTCTAGGACGAATTAAGGGATCTCGAGTTGTAAACAGCCATCACTCCCCCTTCTGCTATAGTCACACCTCCGTTCACTTCAATTCGCCTGACAACAGACTCGGTCGAAATAAGAGTTAAATTCAAAATATGTTCGACGGAAATGTCCACTCAAGTAAAGCTGAACCCGGTAAGTATACGTGTGAAGGGGTCGGAGCCATCAGAGTTGAACCCTCATCCCCCCCTAAAACGTCCTTATAACGCAAGAATTGAGTGTAGATAGACATGATCGGGGAAAATCATATCTATTTACACCCAAGCTTGCGTTATAAGGACTTTGGACGAGGGGGGTTACCCCGATGGCTATTCTTGAAGAGACGAATGCAAAACGAAGGAAGGAACGAATTAAAGATGAACGTCGATCAATCGAGAGACCAAAGTAGTATCCGAGACGGAGCGAGACCAAAGGACGGTGAGCTAAGGCGAGTGCAAAACGAATGTAGGAATGAGGGCTACTTCGATGCCAGCGGGGTTGGACTACTCAGGCACCTAGAAAAATTCAACTACAAAAATCATCTAGAACGTGAGAGTCAGTAGCAAAAAGTGAGCTCGAACTTATGAAGAAATTGACTAGAGGAGGGAATGATGGGGAAGGAAGGGAGTTGGATGGAAGAAGTGGTCGAATGAAGGGGGGGTTATATAGACATTCTCTCCTAGGTAGGTTTAGAATGAGTCTGTGTCCATGTCAGCATTACTCTTCCGACTTCCGAAACTCGATATCAAAACTATTCATTTTACTGAAACAGAGACCGATAGCCGTCGGGTTATAATCTCAAAAAGATTGTAGAGTGATAAAGAGAGACGTGACATAGGCTGTGATCTATTATCGAGAGATAGTAAGACACTATCATTGCAATTGTTATTGAACATACGAGACTCCTGCTGTATCGCAAAATACAATAAGATCTTTTCAACGCGCACTATGAGGTTTTAAGTTATAACTATTCACTGTAGAAAGAAAGCATCCGTATGATTTCAGAAGCGTCATCTCAAGGATATGCGGCATAGTACGCCCTATAGGCATGTTAGCCTCCATCTTATAGTGTCGAACTGAAACATCTTCTATGCATGACTGTATGCTAATAGATAGTAAAATAGGGTTCACATTCACGTCCCATGTAAGGAAAGAAATATGTCTGTGTCTTAATATCAGGAGTAAGACGTGCATCTACATACGTTCTCGTTTGGAACTAAGTACTCGAGCTCTCTACTGTGATCTATAAAACATCTTCTGGAGCTAACGCTAGCAATCTTCACCTCAGTTATACTTTACTGAGTCACAGACAGAAGCTTCAAATATTCTATCTATCTTGTGTTTATATGCATACGATAATGAGAAATAGTTTACTCAAAACATCTATGTCATTACTAGGCCGAGTATCCCGGACCAGATAGCCGTTGTTTGTAGCCCACAAACAGGTTCTAAACTTGCCTGGCTACTAGTAGCTCGACATGCGCAATCTACCAGCCCGACCAAACCGATTAATGTGACACATTCACCCGAAAAGCCTAGACCCTCCTTTCTCCCTCGCTGCTTTACCATTGTTAACATTTATGGTTACCCTCTTCCATACAATCAGCCTTATCTACGCTCTCTCTAGCGCCGTACGAATATCTCTGAGTATCATGTCTAGAAATTGAAGGCCTGGGAAGAGATATTGAGAAAAACCCAATCCGTAGAGTCTCATAACCAGATGGAGGGAGGTGCGACCTCACGTTCTAAGCCACGATTGTGTCAGCCACAGCCTAGATACGAATGTCTAGTCTTAGGAAAAAACAATATTCACATGTACATATATGTCTTACCTGACCTCTAGACATATGTTTTTTTTGTCGATAACAAAGAACAAATTGTGTATCGACTAGCTGTTTACGTGCGGAAGTGTTTTGAATTAAATCTGTATGGAGACCGACATACTTGAAGGTACACAATTGTCACGCATACTGAGATATGCTGATACAAAGCTCAAACGACGCAATATATCATAAATTTAAATAATATCTTTACGGGAGTAGATATAAAGCTTTTCTTTACCGTGTTTTGTAGTGTTTATTATTGTTTAGAAGATCTGTGTGAGTGGCTTAGTGAAAACGACTTGCTGCTCATCTATCATGTCAGGATTAAACACCCTTTGTAAAGAGTGAATAGTGAATATGATACTGAGTCATACAAGCTGAAAGTATGGCAGAAGCGATAAGGAGTTAATATCTATGGGAACACAGGGCTGGAAGGTTGGCACCCGAAGACAAGACAAGAGATATCCGTTATAGAAATGTCTTGGTCTCGGTCGCTACTAAAACTCGTAATGAATGAGCCTCCGTCTCTCTTTTGTATTTCCCCAGAAAGAGGTATGCTAGTAGTATTTCTGGACTCTTTCTGGTTGAATAATGAATCTGCTCCGAAACAAGAGGGAAGGATAATGCTGACACTTACATTTCGATCCGACACAACATTTTTTTTATTCAAGGCTCATTCCAAACCTGTATATAATCACATCCACTTTCGCCTTTTCCTTCCCATCCATCCTCTGGTTCTTCCCCCATCTCCAGCTTTATTTCTAACCGTCCCTTCTTTCATCGACTTTCATCTTAGGTGTCTCCCCGGAGCTGGTAAATTGGGAATTAGTTAGTGCTTATCCTTTCTTTCTTTCGTAGCATCGTTCTCTCGACCTCACCTTTGTCTGGGCGCATCCCTTGATTGAGTTCCTCCTTCAAACGTCTCCCCACTCAGACTCGCTCAGGGACCCCTTCCTCCCCAGTTACAATCGTCTCTTCATCGTTGAAACCTTCAAATAAAAGCCGGAACGAACGCATTAGAGGTAGATCAGAAGTGGGGTGGATGAAATATAAGATGGGTGAAGGACGGGGGAGAAAGGTTTCCTGAGGAGGCGAGGTCAACAACATAATTGGGAGTAGGGAATCTGCGATGAGTAGGTGTTTACTATTGTAAAAGCGAAGTGGATGTCGGAATTGGACGCATATACGTTGAAGCCAGATTTGATGAGAGGGTTACACCGAATTTGTTATTGCAGGAAATACGATGAGGCTGTAGGAAAGCTCAAGACGTTGTGGTAGGGAGAGGACAAATGATGATAAGCATAGGACGATAGTATGTGAAGTACAAGATGAAGAAAGGGACGACTGAAGAATCAGGGCAAGAGCAAGTTCGATTTGTAGTTGGATTGGGTGGTCACCTCGAGCAGTACCAAAGCAAAATTCGAAGGGTGCCCAATGTAATTCGCCACTCGGATACATCTAATCTCAGGAGTATGCATGAAAGGGGATGAAGTAAAGATGAGCGCAAAGACGAAAAGGAAGGACGGGGTTTCCGCAAGTGTACGTTGAGACGAAGGTAGATACGAATGCGGTTGCGAGATGGAGGCAATATCAGCAAATGCCATATCGAACGGAAGAGGCGGTGGAATGTATGTCGGGAATGATTGTAAGGTGAGATAGATAGTTGAGGCGACTACAGCGTGAAGCTGAGAGACGAAGATAGGGTAGATACCGAAACGAAAGCGAAAACAGAGGATGGTGAGTTAAGGCGAGTGCAGATAAAAATAGGAAAGAGGGTGTTTCGATGCTAGTTGAGAAGGATTCAAGAGCTTAACCTCGAGTGATGCCAGATGTCAAAAAAACCTAGAAGGATGGGTTAGTTTAAAGAAGCGAAATGGAACGCATAGAAAAGACGATAGTAGGAGGGGAAGGTAGTTGAAGGGAAGAAATTCAGATGGAAAAAGTGAGTTTGGAAGGAGGGTGGTTAGTTGGATATTATTTACTCCATAGCAAATTCAGGACGAGTCCGGAAAGAAGAAGGTCGATCCCGGGGTGTTAATGTCAATGTGTTGAATTCTGATGATACACTCACCATCACCCTCTTTTAAACACAATTAAAGAAACTTTATCCGAATTTTGAATTAAAAAACTGAGAGTCAACCTTCATACAGTTCGCAGCGACTCTCAAACCAGCCGCAATTGCATGCTACGTCTGTCAAAAACCAGACACTTTGTTCTTTATTAGGCCACTCACGAGACCTTAGAAACAACGAAACAACGGTAAACTTTGCAAAGCAGCGAGTAAAATTTGATATAAGATTTTACTCAACGCACGCGTTATGGTCTCATAGTCGAGCGGGAATGAAACTGAATGGTTTCTGAAACGGCATCTCAAGGATATGCGACAAAACAATTTCCTCGGGTGCATCAACCTCTATTATATAGCGCTGCCTGTGCATGGAACTATATGCAGATTGATAGTAAACGATCGGGAGCCGATCGTTATACATACGTATGCAATCGGCTACGGACAGTATTAAATATCTGCATGTAAGAAGGCTGACATAGATGCCCTATCGTCTTCCGAGAACCTTTTCTTCCTCCCTCACCGTCCTCAAACATCATGAAACAACAGATAAAGGATTCAAATAACCGCAACAATTTGTGCAAGCTAATTTATAGTTTGCATACAGCACTAGCGGAACGGATAGTGGTATCAACGAATTGATAGCGTTTTAAACAAGTGACTCGGGACCAGCCACTGGCAGTCTTCCATCTAGTTCTAATCTTGTCTAATATTTCGACATCCGAATCATAACAAGTTTCGATGTAGCTTAAGTAATACAGGCCACTCGAACAGTCTCAGAAAACCAAAACCATCATCAAACCCGACGGTCAATACATAACACAACTGTCAACACTGCCATCATCACTACCACGTACGTCATTCTACAAGCCATCAGTTCAATACGTTCAGGATAGCAGCGTAATGGAGCGCGGGAACTATTTAGAACGAATTGCATGTACTCCGTTTAGAGCGATTACCAGCAGTCGAAGGGTCGTCACTAGTGATCCCTCGGGCAAGGCAGATTATTAGATGATGTGTAGAGTTTAATATACACGCCCATGAGTCAAATGTGACTTTACATATTGATAATCGGATGTGTATAGGTGTATGATGTATACGATTATTAGGAGAATATCGTAATAATACCCGATATATACATCATCAGACTGATCAACGGAGTTTGGCCAAAGAAGTACGTGCAACTTGAAGAACGAAGGGTTGTAAGGAGAATGGTAATAACATGAAGTCACCATAGAAAGAGCATCATGTTCTAGAATGGCTCCCTACAATAATTATGATAACGATTTTTCCATCGTTGGTGACCACTATAATCCATCGGATTTATCATGGTACATCATCATTATGATTCGTGACTCTAGACTGTAATATGAAGAAGTACGAGGAACCAGCATTATATATTTAATCAAAGCTTCTTAGAGATAGCTATCATCCCAAGCCAAACATATGTTGTTTCTTTCTCGGAATCCAGGCACTCGTAACTTTCTTAACATTCGCAACACCGTGCGTTATATTTGACCCTTACTTGTTTTCTCTCTTTCCCTCCTCTCGCCCCCAGACCCTCACCTGGAGTCCCCACCCAAATTTGTTCCGAGTTCCCTTCACCTCATGCGCTATAATTTTGCCATCCACCCCACCCTTGTCCTCGTTCTTCCACTCTACCCAACCATCACTCCCCTTCTGGTATAGTCCCACCTCCGTTCACTTCCATTCGCCTGACAACAGACTCCGTCGAAATAAGAGTTAATCGAAAGATGCTCAACGGAATTGTCCTCACAAGTAAGCTGAACCCGGTAATTATACGTGTGAAGGGGTCGGAGCCATCAGAGTTGAACCCTCATCCCCCCTAAAAAGTCCTAATAACGCAAGAACTGGTGTAAATAGATATGATCTCCCGATCATGTCTATTTACACTCAATTCTTGCGTTATAAGGACTTTGAAGGAGGGGTGTTACCCCGATGGCTATTCTTGAAGAGACGAGTGCTAAATGTAAGAAGTGCTTGTGCAAAATGAGTGAAGGAACGAATTAGCGATGATCGTCGATCGATCGAGAGACCAAAGTAGTATACGAGACGGAGCGAAACCAAAGGACGATGAGCTAGGGCGAGTGCAAAATGAACGTAGAGGAATGAGGGCTACATCGATGTCAGTGGGGTTGGACTACTCAGGCACCTAGAAAAATTCAACTACAAAAACCACTAGAACGTGAGGTCAGTAGAAAAAGTGAGCTCGAACTTATGAAGAAATTGACTAGAGAAGGGAATGATGGGAGAAGGAAGGAAGTTAGATGAGATAAGAGTTCGAATGCAGGGGGGTTTATATAGACATATCCTTCTAGGTAGGTTTCAAATGAGTCCGTGTCGTTATTGTCAGCATTACTCTTCCGACTTCCGAAACCCGTATCAAGCAATCCATTTTATACTGAGATCGAGACTGAGAGCCGTCGGTTATAATCTCAAAAGGACAGAAGAGTGATAAAGAGAGACGTGACATAGGCTGTGATCTATTATTAGTAGACACTATTATTGCAGATGTTTCTGAGCATACGAGACTCCAGCTGTATCTCAAAACACGGACAAAGTTTGTGTAAGATCTTTTCAACGAGCACTTATGTGGTTTTAATTGTAAGTCTTCACTCGAGAAAACAACTGAATGGTTTCGGAAGCGTCATCTCAAGGATACATGCGCATAGTACGCCCCAAGGCATGTTAGCCTCCATCTTATAGTGTTGAACTGAATCATCTTCTACGCATGACCGTATGCTAATAGATAGTAAAAAAGCTTCAAATTCACATCCCATGTAAGGAAAAAGTCATGTCTGTGTCTTGATATCAGGAGTAAGACGTGCATCTATACACGGTTTCGTTTGGAACTAAGTACTTGAGCTCTTTTACTGCGGTTTAGATATCGTCTCTGATGCTGGCGCTATCAATCGTCACCTCAGTCATACTTTCTTATATCATAGAAAAAAGCTTCAATCCACTCATCCTATCCTGTGTTTTCTATTCATATCGCACTGTGATACGCATACGATGACAGAGAGATAGTACATTCAAAGCATCAACGCCATCACTAGGTCGAGTATTCTGGACCAGTCAGCCATTATCGGTTCCCACAAACATGTTTGAAACAGGTTATAAACTTGCCTAGTACTAGTATCTCGCACGCTCATTCTACCAGCCCGTACGAACGAAATAATCATGACACATTCCCAAAAATCCATAGACCCTCCTTTCTCCTCTCTGGTATCATCATTGATAAAATCATGATCGCTCTCACCCATACAACCAGCCATATCTCCTCTCTTCACAGCTCCGCATGTGTATTACTGAGTATCATGTCTGGAAAGTGAAGGCCTGGGAAGAGTGATTGAAAAAAACTCAATCCGTAGTGTCTCATAGCCGACTGGAGGAGGAGCGACCTCACGTTCTAAGCCACGATTGTGTCAGCCACAGCCTAGATGCGAATGTCTAGTCTTAGATAAAACAATATCTACATTAATGTTTTACTTAACCTGTAGACATATATCTCTTTTTGTCTATAACAATGAACAAAATTGTGTATTCGCTATCTATCGACATGCCGAAAGTGTTTTGGTCCAGATCTGTGGGATGGAGACTGACATGCTTGAGGGTAACGAATCTCACGCGTATCTAAAATGCGAATACAAGGCTCAAACTAACCTATAACCATAAAACTAACTAATATACGTTTTCTGGAGTAGCGCTAAAGCTTTTCTTTGCTCGTATTTTGTAGTGTTTATTACTGTTTAGATGATCTGTGTGAGTGGCTTAGTCAAAATGGCTTACCAATCCTCTAAGATGTTCGTTCGGAAAGAACTTCATTTGTAAAGAGTGAAGTAGTGTATGGTAATCAGTCATACAAATTGAAAGTATAACAGAAACGATAAGGAATTACTATTTATGGGAACACAGGGCTGGAAAGCTGGCATTCTGTAGATGAGACAAGAATCATCCGTTATAGAAATGTCTTGGTCTCGGTCGCTACTAAAACTCGTAATGAGTTATGAGTGAGCCTCCATCTCTCTTTTGTCTTTCCCAAGAAAGAGATATGCTAGTAATAGTTTTGGACTCTTTCTGGTTGGATTAAGAATCTGCTCCGATACCAGAGTTCGAGAGCCGGAAGGATAATGCTGACACTTACGTTCCGACACAACATTGTTTTTTTGTTCAAGACTCGTTTCAAATCTACCTAGGGAGCTACCTGTATATAATCTCACCTTTTTCACATCTTTCCTCCCCATCTATCTTCCGTTTCTTCCCCCATCTCTAGATTTACTTCTCCCTCATTCTTTCTTTCACGACTTTTATCTTAGGTGTCTGGACTGTATACAATGAGAGTAAGTCAGTGCTTACCCTTCTTCTTCCGTAGCATCGTTCTTTCGACCTCGACCTTGACCTGGAACGTATCCCTTGCTTCGAATGTCTCCCTCAAACGTTTCCCGGCCTAGACTCGCTCTGGAGCAACCTCACCTTCGATTTACACTCGTCTCTCCTTCGTTAACACCGTCAATCCGCATTCGTCCACTCCACGTCTTGCACTCGTTCGGCGCCTCACTCCTTCGTCATAGGGACTTTGGAGATTTCGAACCCTTAAAAGCTCTTATTGATTCTTGATGGGGCGTAACCAGACATAACTTCCCTTGCTTACGTCTTTTCATACTCAGATTTACGTTACCACGATATTGTAGTGGGGAGTGGGAAGAAAAAGAATTCACCTGGCGCCTCTCTCCGGACTTGACCCTCCTGCAGCATTCACCTTTAGCGTTCCACTCATACTTCTATCATTTTAGGTTCCTGCTCGCTTATATATGATACTTCCCGCCGTTTTGCACTCATTCACATTTTCGCCACTTGAAGGCCGGATTCGAAGGAGTATGCGTTCTTACAAACGTTCTATTTTCGCGGTAACATCTCTTATGTTTTGGGCGTGGGTACGAGTGTGGAGCGAGGGAGAGGTGTGGTCCAAATTGGGTTAGAGATTGAGGGTCAGAGCCAGAACGAGTACAACGGAGGAGATGGATAAGAGAGGAAGGACATGAATATAAGTTGGGTGAAGGATGTGGGTGAAAGTGTTTCTGAGAAGGGCGAGGAAAACAACAAAATCGATGAATAGGAACTTGAGATACGACGGTGATTATTAGGAAAAGCTATTCAGATTTCGGAATCGGGACGCATATACTTTGAAGCTAGATTTGATGAGAGTTGAAGGCTGCGGACACTAGATTTGATTGAATATAGGGAATGCGATTAGGCGGAGGAAAACCACAAACGTCGGTGAAAAGGAACATGTGAGACGATAGTATGTGAAGTACAAGACGAAGAAAGCCATGACAGTAGAATCAGGGTCAAGAGCAAGTTCGATTTGTAGTTGGATACCTCGAGCAATACTGAAGCAAAATTCGAAGGGTGCTCAATGTAATTCGCCACTCGGACACATCTAATCTCAGGAGTATACATGAAAGGGTCTGGAGTCTATCAGAGGAGGTGAACCTCCCCCCTAAGAGGTTCAAATTACGCAAGAAATCGGGCGTGCATAGACTAACTGGGGGAAGTTGTATCTATTCACACACATGTCTTGCATTTTTGGACTTCGTAGGAGGAGGAGTTTCCCCGATGGATCACATTGAGACGGTGAAAGTGTAGACGAGTGGAAGACGTAGTGTGTGTGTGTGGAGGGGGGTTGCCAGATTGAAGAACGGGATGAATTATATATGATTTCAAATCGAAAGGAAGGACGGGGTTCACGCGAATGTACGTTGGGACGAAGGTAGATACGAATGCGATTGCGAAATGAAGGCAATCTCGGCAAGAAGATCTGGAATGTCTGGCGGGTTTGAAGTGGGAGATACGATAGAGAGCTAAAGTGACCGCAGCGTGGATTAGGGAGACGACAGCTGGGTAAGTACGAAACGAAAGCGAAAACAGAGGATGAGGTGTTAGGGCGAGTGTAGAACGGATGTAGGAAAGAGGGTACTTCGAGTCTAGTCAAGAAGGATTCAACACCTGAGCTTTCCTCGAATGATGCTAGATACCAAAAAAAAACGTAAATAGAAGAGTTAGTAATAAGAGGCGAAATAGGTCTCATTAAATACAAAGCAGTCGGAAGGGAAGGCTGTTGAAGGGAAGAAATTCAGATGAAAAAGTTAGTTTAGGAATGAAGTGGGGTTATGATGAGATGCCATATCTCACCAGGGCAGGTTCAGGACGAGTCCAGACAAAAGAAGGTCGAACCTGGACTGTCAATGTCAACTTTATCCTTCTGACTTCTGACTTCTCGAGTTTCAGGTATTAGTTTCGTCATTTGACCATTAAAAGTGATACCGAGAGACGTCAGGATTATGATACGAAAGGGGGGAAAGAGCGGTAAAGAGACGCTAAGTAGGCTCGTTGACAGTTTTTGTGGCAAGTGTTTCTAGAGGTGAGACTTGTTCTGGTTGCCAGCGTCTGTATGTTCCGGACATGAGGTCCTTCATTGCTCTCACTACATAACTCTAGTTCATGTCATTCAACACAAGTGCAGAATATCCAATACTTTACTCTCCATGTTTCCTCTTCTACAGATAGCTGAAAGAGCTTTATCCGAACTTTGTATAGAAGTGCGGAAACTGTGAGCTAACCTTCATACTTTTCACCGCACGGGTAGAGTCTCAAAATAGCCGCATTTATATGCTACGTCAGTCAAGTAAACTCAGACACTCTGTTCTTTACTAAGTCACTCTAACGATCCTTCGAAACAACGAACATTGATAGACTTTTCAAAGCAGCGAGTAAAGTTCATTATATATATTTTTCAACGCGCGTTATGGTACATATAGTCTGGCGAGAATGCAACTGAATGGTTTCTGAACCAACATCTCAAGGATATGCGACAAAACAAATCCTTTCGGGCTTCTCAGCCTATATAATATATTAAATATAGCGTTGGCCTGTGCATGGAACCATAGGTAGATTAATAGCAAACGATCGGAAGTCGATCGTATACATGCGTATGCAATCGGCTACGACGTACAGTATTAAATATCTGCATACTGGCTGAGGCTGACACGACCGTGTCCTAGACCCCTCCCTATCATCTTCCGAGAACCGTTTCTTCCTCCCTCACTGTCCTCAAGCAGTCATGAAACAACAGATGACAGATCTAGATGATCATAGAAGATTGTGCATGCTACTTGATAGTTTAAATACAGCTCTAGTGGAAGTGGATGGGTAGCGCGGAAAGTATGTAAAGTGGATTGTATGTACGCCGTTTAGAGCGAGTACCTTCATCGACGGGTATCAGTTGGGTTTAAGGCAGATTATCAGATAATGCGTAGAGATTTATATATGAAAATGGTGACTTGGCATATTGATATTCGGTTGCGTAAATAGGTGTATGACGTATACGATTACTAGGAGAATATCGTAATAATACCTGAGATATACGTCATCAGACTGATCAACGGGGGTTGCTCATAACCAAGATTCGGGAATAAAAGCAAGAATGGGTAGTAAACATGAAGTCACCATAGCAAGGGCGTCCCGTTCTAGAATGGCTCTCCACCATGATTATGATAACGATAAGAGTCCTCATCGTTGGTGATTTCTGGAATCCACCGGATTTATTATAGGACATCATCAATATAATCCATGGCTCTAGACTGAGATATGAAGAAGTACGAAATACCAGCATTGCATATTTAAAGACGCTTCTTATTGATAGCTATCATCTCAAGCCAAACAAATGTTGGTTTCTTCCTCGGAAGCCAGGCACTTGTAACATTCTTTATTCGCATGATATCCTTCCTTTTGTGGTATTCGTACCATGTGCTTGATATCATCCGTAGAAGGACATCTGAATACGTTTTGCAGATACACAGAGAAAAAACCTTCAATACGGGTAAGTGACGTTTGTTTGAATGAAAAACTGTTCCCCTCCTTTTATTCCTGTTTCGCATCTCTGATTCCCTCAAGAGCAGAGACTACAAGCGCGTTCTCTGAATTGAAAATCGATGTGCTTTGTAAGCATATTCAGCTGTAAGTCATTAACAAATCAACATGCTAAAATCTGAGAATGTCTGTATTTGAAATGCATTGAAATACAAGAACTGAACGGTGATTGAGATGATTTCGTCATTGTATCCTGGACGAATTAAGGGACTTGGTGTTGTAAAGCTAATCAGCCGAAAGACATTTGCTGATCGCCGATGGGGAATCTGATGATTAGTCAACCTTCCAGATTTGGCAGGAGAGGCACGCGCGAGTGAATTAACAGCTGAAAGTTGCTCGAGACCTGTTGGGACGATCAAAAAGCAGAGAAGAGTTTGTCCCAGTTTTGCCCTCGATTTATATGTCTCGCACAGACAGTCCAAACAACTCCTCCCTCTCGGCTGCTGCTCGCCGTCTCAACCTCGCCGCTCTCTGCAACCCGTCCCCGGGCAACATCAGTCAGTCAAAAGTCGAGAAATCTGCTCAATCGCAAAAACAACAGCCTTCCGTCTCAATCTCCAAACTTGCGGACACAGACGATAAAGAGCACAGTGCAATGCATTCCCCTCTTCATGCTCCAGCTAGCCCATCGTCAAATACACAGGTCTCAGCACCTTGTTCGCCCGTTTCATCCACCTCGCGTTCTGAAGCAGACAGAACCAGCATGTCGATGGGTCGAGACATCTATCGCTCGATGCGGAGGATGAAAGTGTGATGATAGCAGTCAGTGCTCTAGATGACATGCGGAGTGGTGCATCGTCCTCTAGCCCTCCTTCTTTGAGGAATAACAGTCTCAGTGCAACAACAGCTACTTGTCAGTACTCATTCCTAGTTATACCCTCTCTCACTCTCCTTCTCTGCTTTTTGTCACATGTTTTTTCTTTCTTTTGAGTAAAATTTCTAACTGGTCTAACATACAAATTTACTGCCGACAGCTCCCCGTCAATCAGCTTCATCCAACAACTCATCAATGTCACCTTCGATAAGCCCAGCGGTTTCTTCCGAAGAGTCGACCTCTTCCGCACAATTTGTCTCCCGCATGTCTGGCCTCCCTATAGTAAACACTGCTTTAAGGGCTTATGAGCAGAGCAAAGTCAGTTCTCGTGTCGTCAAGGTATATATTGAATTTACTGAAGCGCTCCCAATTAACCACGATGCTTAAAAAAATTTTTTTCTTGTGTTTCTATTGAATATAAGTATGGCGCTGAAATGATGGAGTCAAGTGTTAAAAGTATATCAAAACCTGTAATCAATCGTCTTCCGGTCAATCAGATCGATGAATTTGCCTGCAGGCAGCTAGATAGAGTAAGCGAACCTCCTATCAAGCTCTAACTACACAAAATACTGAAAAACAAATCATTATAGTTTGGAAAGTACGGATGCGCAGGTGCCCCTTCAGGAAGCCACGAACAAACTCCAAGTCAGGAAACTAAAGAAAAAGTCAACCTTAATAATGGGGATCAAAGACCTCAATCAAGATCGCGGTTCATCATCGGAAGTCAGGAGGAGAACGATAATCTCAATCCAAGTGAGTCTATGCGTGGAAATAGATCTAATGACATTTTCCTCAATTTAAAGTTGTATATGAATAGATCGGCGCGAGGAAGAGATACCGGCTTCATCTCCCAAGAAGTAGCGAATCGCAGTAGATGGCACAGTTTACTATACGAGGCTGGTGGGATCAGCGCAGCCGTGAGTGGAGAGAGTATGCGTAGGTTAAAATTCTGTTTACAGTGGCTTCAGGTAAGTTTTTAAGCATCGTATGCCTAAACCGCCTTTGGATGGATGCGTATCAACATATTTTTAAAACAGTATGCAACGGATCATATCGATGCACAGATTTTGGTCCTCCGGAACTTTATCGCCTCATTGAATGAACACGCCGAATCAGGAGAAGAAGGACGTCCGATATCAGCGTCACATATGCAAACTCTAACTAACGTCAAACGAGACGTGGTTAGCACGATCCGTCAAGTCGTTGATGTTGTCTCCAAGTATGCTGGAGGTGCCCTCCCTGAGCCTGCACGTGGACGTGTGAGGCAGTTTATACTGCTCCTACCTCAAAGGTGGGCGAGCTCGGCACATCGGCAGAACCACGGACCGGTACAGGCACATAGTCCTGGATCGGTTAGTGGAAAGAGGCATAGGCGGAATGGGAGTTCAGTGCCGGCTAGTGCTGCGAGTACCGCGCCGTCTTCACCGTTACATAGTCCGCGTGTGATGAGCCTTGCGTCTTTACCTGGACAAGAAGGGACGGGGTTATATAGACAGACGGCGAGTGCGAGGCCGACGGCGGGATCGGCAGCACAGGCTGCTCAGAGGATCTTGACGCTTGCTACCGAGAGTCTAGACATGATGAGAAGTGTGACCGGTGTCTTTAAGGAGACTTTAGACAGAGCTGATACGTATGTGATTTTCTTCTAATCTCGTGTAGGAAGACCCGATGATCTCATGCTCTATTCTATATGAAACAGTTGGGTGGATCGACTCCGAGTCATTGGAATACAACGACAACAATCTGCAGAGCAAGGTGGCGATGAACGACTTGATCATGGTGGAGCCGATGTAGATGGAGACGTTGAGTTACCACCACTTCAGACTCGCACATATAGTCACCGACACGCTGGCTCGGGATCGGAATCGATCTCGGACCAAAGTACTGCGACAAGTTTGAGCGGAACGGCAACAGCGACTTTGACGCCTTACCCTCCATCGCCTCGCTCGTGGTCTGTGGATGTCATCTCACCTTCGGCTTCTAGTTCGGCTTTACATGGTGTATATCACGGAAGTAGTAGTGGTAGTGGCCAAGTGAATGGACATGGAACTAAAGGAGGGAATGGAATGGCTATGGCGGCTAAGCATCTAGACGCCCTGACCTTGAACTCCACACTAGCAACGCCTCGTTCGAGTACGCAGAGTTTACCGTCGTTAGTTGGCCGACCCGGTTTCGAATATGAGTGGGAATACGCGGCTAGGAAGTTGAGGAGTGTACGAGAAGGGAGAGAAGCCGAGGAAGAGTCGTCGGAAGGTGCCGGTGATAGAGATCGACATATCAGTGAAGAAAGAGAGGATGGGTCGGAGGGGAGAAAGTTGAGAGAGATGCGGCGAGTGTCTTGAGTTCGCTGAGAGGGAATGCGATGGATGTGGACACGAAATGAGTGTGAAAGGGATCGTCACTATTTCTATCTCTTGGCTGGCTTATATCATCCGTCCTATCGGTCCGTCGTCTCGCTTCCATTCATCTCCACTTTCATATATGTAACGTCAAGCTAGTTACTGTGGCTCACTATACCATTCATACATCTATATGCTGCCTACGTCTTCAAACTGCCTGATCTAAGCTAGATTGCGGGTCCCTTCCAGTCATATAGTCACCATCTGTCTCTCTACATATTTATTGAATTTTCTTTTCCACTTCTCTCTTACTTCCAATATATATGCTGCCTTTCAGCAGCCGCCCCCTATGGTCATATCTTATCCAAGGGCGCGGGTTTCCGTTCATCAATCTTGATTGACTATTCTTGAATATCACTGTAGCCATTGACATCTCCCCTCGATCATCCCATCCTCTCTCTCCTGTCCCATCTCGTTCTGAGAAATATTGCTGACACTCAGAAGAGCCCCTCAAGCCGTTTTCTTATCACGTATATCATCACTTCTGCTTTAGTTTTTTTTATACGTTTACGTTCCTCTCTCTTCCTATACTTCTCTCTCATATGTATCGTTGTCTCTGTTATGAATCCTCGTCACCTTTTTTAGTCCTTTCCTTCCTGTTTCCTTCCGCTTCCACCTCCTTTTTCTCATCCTCATGCCCTCCCTATTCTATCTTCTCTTCTCACTTTCTTACTACATTTCTTTATTATTTCTTTTTGTGTATCCAACTCCACTCTATCTGCTCCTAGTTATGTCAAATTTATTATCTCGCTCTGTGTGTGTTTGTGTGCGTCTGTGTGCGTCTGTGTGTGTGTGTGTGTGTTTCTTCTTTTTTTTGTTCTTGGTTCTTTTTTTTTTTTAATATAGCGAATCAAAGTTCCATCGACTCCTATCTTTCTCTACTCCCTTTCTCCCGTTTGTGTGCGTGTCTGTAAAGACGACTTGATTGATCTCTTTGTTGTTGTTGTGTATGAAGCGTGAGAGCGTAAAGAAGATGTTCCTGACTCGAACGTGCTGAGAAACGTTGTTACTGCTGCTGCTGCTGATTATAGCTTTTGGATGCTATGGTGTTTTGTGATCTGTAAATAACAACAGCTACATGGCGTTCTGGATTACGGACCACCCAATGATGTGTGTGTTATGGGCCGGGTGAGTGCGTGTGACCGATAGAATTGAGAATTGAGAACTGAGATTGAGAACTGAGATAAAGATTGAGGTCCAGCCACATTACATCGCTTGCTAGCTCATGGTACGATAAGAAAAAAGAAAAAAAAAGGTCTTGGTAAGGTAATACGCACGGATCCGGAAAAAAAAGTTGTCCTAGAATTGAAATTTTTTATTGTCGAATTTAATTTTGATTTTTAGTTTTCAGTTTGGTTTGGTTTGGTTTAGGTATGGAGAGGGTATACGTTTGCGTTTGCGTTTGGATCGTTCTCGGAAGATTAGAATGTCGTTATCATATGAGAGAAAAGAGAAGATAATAGGATTGCGTCTTTTTTTATTGTTAAGACGAAATGTAAGTTGGATATATAAATAGTAAACGCTTACTTACAGATATAAGTAACTTAGTAAATAACAGACACACGATACGTTTCCATAATGGACATTGAGTTCCAGAGGACTTACTACGCAACTACCCTACCCAGTAATTAGTTAAGAATGGAGCGCCGGATAGGGGGGGGGGAAGCTCCCTTTTTGTTCAGCGATCAAGTGGACCCTGGTGGTGGGATTATGTGATTGCATTCTTGTCTATGTTAGTATGTATAACTATCACTATACACATTCCTTGTGCGCGCGGGATATTGTTTTTTTTGAACGTATATGTACGGGTGTTGTTTTCATGTGATTGTTGGACGTGTGTGGTTCTATGGATTTATGGACTGTTTTACATACATACATACATACATACATACATACGTACGTACAGGTGGGTATACGAAAGGATGACAGGAACCATAGGCGACATACACTACTTGGATATTTTCTTTGCCTGAATTTGGAAGAAATAATCGCTTCGTTCAAGTACCTGGTGTCCTTTCGTATACCCACCTGTATATACGTGGGTATACCTCTCGGAATTGAGTTCCTTAGCTTGAACTAGATCTGAATCGAATAGTTGTAGTGATTGGGCTGAAATAGGATAAGACGGGGATATGGTAACGATGGGTCCTGTAGTATAGATAGGATCTTTCCGTGTTAGCGCACTAGAACTAGGGTAAGTCTGTCTGTCTGATCTGTTTCGTGCTTGTCTCATATTTTTCTATAACTAAGTAAGGAAAAAGAGCTAGATGGGGAGTTGATTGGCGGCTACTTGATACGCCTTATGTGGTTGTGACTACGCCTGCTTTCTCTTTTCGTATATATCAGCGTTATTACTACACGGTTACATAGATTGATTATACAGGTGGGTATATGAAAAGACGCCAGGAACCCCGTAAGCGACATACGTTATTTAACTATTTTCTTGCCTGAATCTGAGAAATTATTCGCTTCGTTCAAGTGTCTGGCGTCTTTTCGTATACGCATCTGTACTATAACGCATTCAATTTATAAGGACAGATTCTGGGTCCTGGATACTAGATTTTAGTTGTTCGGGTATCCCGATATGTTGCTAGTGACTTGTAATTACTAAATTTATATAGCACATATCGGAAGTGAGTGGTCGTGGATTTTTTTCATTCATATTAGGATGGATATTTGCGGGAGGATGGCTGCGGATAAGAGGCAGCTGAATGACATTGTGGTGGGTTTCAAACTGCTAGGTATGTATTGTTAGCTGCGAAGTATAATACAGATGTTCGTGTTTCTTCTCATCGCAATTGGATTCGGGTTTCAGAAGACCCAATAAGTAACAAGTGAATATGAACAAGGTATAGCTAAGCGAGATGGAGGGAAAGAGGCATGACGTATAAGTACGATAACTTATAGTACATAATAGAAAAGAACAAATGCGGAAGTACATCGAATATCGCCTCCCCCTCCTAGGCATGCTATAAGGATCGAGATCAGAGGATGTCTCACAATCTTGTTTACGGTGGTTAGATGAAAGTTAAACCGGAAAAAAGAGGCGTCGGTACCAATGAGAAAAAAAAACTTAGATGAGACATGAGACATCCTCGCTTGTTTGCTATCACCATCTTTATTATTCCATTCGTTTAGAGAAGGTTTTTAGCAGTATAAACTGAACCCTGAGCCTGTGTGACACGTTGTGTCTCGAAATGTGCATCTATATTGGATTCTATAAAATTTAGTCAATGTAGATATTCTGATAATATGAAGACATATTAAGATGGTGCCTATTGAAAGAAACGCAAAAAGGGCCACATGATTGTTTTGTGTAAGTCAACCGAAGTTCTAATGTGTGGATACTGTACATTACTACATGTATGGGGTGGTTCATGAATCATACTTCTGTGCATTAGTGCCCTATACATAACCAGATTTTTGGTTCCGTGTGGCCCTCAGAAATTGAAACACATCATGTCTTACTTGTTTATCGAGTTATTAGCTGTTAGCCAGCCATAAGCGAGTTAGCCAATTCAATTCCAATCCATTTCTCGATCGCATGATCCGGATGACTTGGGGTTCTCATAGGAAGTGAGCCACTAAGAACAATAATTTATGATTACATAATCTACTAAATCATCCACATATATTAAGCAGATTTATGTTGCCCCGGAACTCTATCGCTCATTGAACTCCTCCTACTGTCTTTCATCCCTCTGCAACTACAGACATGAACCACAACAACAAATCTCATCGTCGACGCGCAAAAAATCGGTCTAACGCTATCAGAAAGCAGAACAATGAAGACAACTGCTTCATCTCGATTCCTCTGGAAATTATGTTGCGTATTTTCGAGTGGCTCAGTGTGGATGATATCTTGGCCTTAAGAGTGGTATGTGCGGTCCTTTTTATTATTGCTCTCGTTATCACTGCTATGTTTATTTATATATTTTAACTGATATCTTTATCAACAGACATGTAAACAATTCAACTCTATTACTCGGCATCGCTCCGTCTGGTATGACGCTTTTATGCGCCACGTTCTCTCTAAGGATATCCCAGTTCCCGTACCTTCGTCAAGAGTCAGCGTCGCGTACAAGGATTACACTGATTTGGAGAGTTTCTTGGCTAGTGACATAGAAGGATTGACAGTTACGGCGATTCGCAACAACAGAACTTGGACACAAAGATCGCCGTCTGTTAAACGTCATGTGAAGAAATCGTGGTCGTCGGAACCAGCTACTCCGTTTTGGATCGCCCCCGCTTCCTCCAAATCAAATCCTCTAAAGATAAGAACGCGTCATATGTTGATGATGGTCGATTTTTACTAGTCGGCCTTCAACATGACAGGACACCGAGTAACTCAGGAGCCTTCTTTTCTTACTCCTTAGAGGTGTATGATGTCATTTCAAAACGAAAGACCGCCTCTTGGAAAGGGATTGATTTTAATATGGTTTTGGATAGTGGAAATGGGTTATATGAATGGGTATCATACACTGGCTCTAAACAGGAGCTTTCAGGTGATATCTTTACCATTCGAAGGTGAGGAAAAGATTCTATGAAAGTGGTTTGATAAGAAACAAGAATATTGACTTGAGCTTTTGTAGCCCACGTCGAAATCGGATTTCCATCCTTCACTTCTCGCCGCCTTCGGCAAGATATCCCAGAAGTCTGAGCAAGTTGAAGACCCTTGATGTTAAAGAAGAGGTCCAAGTCCTCTCTCTGCATTCTAACCTGATCGCTTTGGACATGGAAGCCCGTGGCTATGTTCTTATTGTTGATTGGGTTAGAACCACAAAGTTCGGATCTCAATCAAGGCCTGATGAAAACGACGTGGACGAGGTTTCTGTAAGATTACAGACCACCGCTCAGGACGTAAGTACACTTCTAAAAGTGCTTTTAACCACATTGCTTATATTTTTGTCTGGAAAAGCGTATCCACCATATCCAATTCGTACACGATTGGATATTTTGTTTCCGCAGATGTACGCTAGAAGCATACTTTGTTCCACCGCATGTTCTGAGAACATCTCGGTGTCAACCGGTTGAGCCGTTTGCTATCCATCACTGGGGATTCAGTGCTGGCTCAATTGTGGTTAATGAGCGCATATCTTGGAAACAGAGATACGCAGAAAGACACTGCGCGGTGTGTCATAGTAAAGGAGAACGAACAACCCCCGAGGGCCATCTCATAACCTGCCACTGTCGTTACCGACCCCTATCTGTAATAGCCTGCAACGAAGTCCGTGACGAAAGAGACGACTTCGTACAGAAATCATTGGACTACTTCATCCTGCAACCTGACCATTTCCAACCGCCAAACTCTTCCAAACAACACGCGCCAAAGATTCCATATTCTTGGCCAATGATGTCGCATCAATCTCTAATACCAGATGATCATCTTATGTCCATGAACTTAGGAGTTTATGGATCGTTAATTTGGAAGAATAACCGGCTTCACATAGATGGTCAGGGCAGCGAATATGGTAGATCCAACTTGTCTGTTTGTGGCGTTCAGTTAGACAATCCTGATGAGCAGCTCGGTGCTACGAAACCTAGAGTTCTTCGGATGAAACATCAGTGTAAGCATAGGAAGATAAATGGCGATGAAAACTCTGCATTGTGCGAGAGAGCAGGACGTATTGCTCTTATCTATGAATCCAGAGTTCACATCTGGGATTTCGTTTGAGTCGCCCTTTTGATTTCATATGCGTAACCGGTGCCTGCAGGACATGGCTTTGCTAATAGAGACCTTAATTAAGTTCTTCGGTGTATTCTCCAATGTAATGGATAATTAAAAGAATGTAAAACTCACATAAAGTATATAAAATTGTACGATCAGTAAGACCGATAAGGGTGCTTGTCGAACTTACAGTCAATGAGTAAGCAGTTCATAGATTCAGATGATCAGGTATTAAACCTGGCTTGTTACTGGTATAAAATGAAAATTCTTGTTTGGAATATTGAGTGTATAGTTTGTTCGTCTTATCGTAAGTGATAGGACGTTGGGAAAGGGGAGAATGAAGAGGTACGATATAAAAAACGATAAGATCGATATTGATCGATATTACTTAAGTAGTACCTTACCTAATATGGATAAAGAGACTTTATTATGTAACAGATAAAGTTGACTGACTTATGGACGATTATCTAATATTATGATTCATCAAGTTTTGAACTAATTTTAAATTTATATTGAAGTAAGTGACTACGTAGCAATATATGATAGTTTAAATCGGATAATTGAGTTTGTTATACAAATAACTTACATTTTCAAAAAGTTGAAGCTTGTTTTGCATGCCCCAATAACCCATTTGCCGAGGACTGTGTCAATACTCTTCACAAGCTCTTGAAGAGTGGCGAGTACTGGCGCTGAGTGTGGCGTGGATACAGTACTTATACACATAGTATGTGAAATTGCGAAAATCCTTTCATCCATCTGTTTTCGGTCTGCAATAGGGCGTTGTTATGGAAAGCACGAGTCCTAAGACCTCTCTCTAGCACCACAATAGCTTCTCGTCTTTGCAAGGTACTTGCTTGTATGGTCAGCGGATGGAGGTTTAGGAGAGGTAGGGGGCTTCACATCGTGTTGAATAAGGGCTCTCCTCGTAATTTTTCACATAGGTAAATTTCAAATGCGCTCACTACTTGTGCGTGGCAACTTGATATAAATCACATCATGAAGGAGATCACACCGCTAGAACTCCGGCGTCTAGTGACATGCAATACATCGGTATACGTACATGTACATTTTTGAATCGACTTGACATATACTCGCTCGACGAACAAGCTAATTAGGGACACCCCCACCGATAATACTCCATAGCTCATTAAAACGAGCTGTTCGCTCGCCTTATCGGTTAGTTTGGAATGTGCGTATCCAGTTGAATGCAAACATTACTTATACCTACTATAGAGATCTCAGTTCCATAGAGATCGTTCCGCAATATTCAAGAGTGGGGAAGAGTTGGTTTCACACTTGCACCCTTTCTTATCAGTGCTTCCATTGACTGAGAAAACCTTATCCATTCGAGCCCGCATGTTGATACCACCTATTTGGGTCAGTGGTAACTTGCAGCATATTTTATATAATAAAGAGCATAACTACCATTCACCCTGTGGACAGGGTTCAGGCAGACTTTACTCTCCGCAGACACCATTTCAAGGGCATACCCCCGAATTCCCTGAGCTCGTTGCATGACGTTGTACCGATGCTTCTTATAATCTTGCTCCTAAAAACCCGTGCACGACACCGTTCGTTATTGTTAATCTCCTTTGGTACACGTTTGTGGAAGAGCAACAACTGTTTATAGTCAGACTATGGTTATCTCATAAGTCCCGGGTTGAAAGCGGTCTTTCAATTATTTTTAGTATGTTGTTATCTATGAGTAGTACATTATCTATCCAAAGTCAGCACGCCTTAGCTCAGAGCCTTTAGGGACGCTTTCAGCTTGAGAAGTCTGTCCTAAGGGTTTGTCTATATCTTCATACGAATACATCAAGAAAATCAAGCGGCGGAGCTTATATTTAAGTACTCCGATCAGAGACCGAAGAAGGTGGAAGATGATACTACTTGCCTATTTCACATCGTTGAAACTAGATTGCTAATTGAGAAACTGCCAGAGAACTTGATATAGATATATATATCTGAGTAAATTCTGGCTTAGTAGCTTAGTAAAAAGCCTTATTGAAAAGTGTGTGCTGTAGATAAATCGGAAAAATTGAGTTTTCTCAAACATATGACATAAATTCGTAGTGACAAACCAAGAAATACAACGACATACAAAGAAGCTGTTGTTCTGAAGCTAATCCTCAAAAGAAGAAAATACAATGGTGAATCTCCTCTTCATGAATCGTATCGTGATGGCGCAAGCGTGTCACTTGGGAAACGGTAATCCTTCTACTGTGAAACAGACAGAAGCTGTCAGTGATACTGTATTGTAAATTATTAATAGAGCTCAAAAGAATAATCCGTTGTTTTAATCAATGTCTAGGTTGTCTCATCAAGGCAATAACCTTTGAGACTTTAGAAGTTAGGAGCGAAGGTCATATGTGGCGTTTGAATTTACATGATTATAGACTAAATAAAGTTGATATTACTGCTGTCAACCTTACGAGAAGTATCCATATTCATGTTTAGAAGCATCTTGGATCCGCTGCTGCTGGGAGCTCGTTTCGAATATTTTAGATATTGTAGGACATGAAGTTTAAGAGCCAGCTACAACGCAGGAGTTGTTTGCAGTTCTTCCTAAACTAGAACTATATCTCTTTATCGAGCGTTGTGTGAAACGCTTATCTCCTCAGGGTCAGATCGGAAGGCAGATGCGGCGTTAGTCTATCCCGATCTTCATTTCTCGATGCTGACTGACTTCAAATTGTATTCGATTATAAGCCACACTCTTAATTTGAATTACTCACTATTTGGTTGCATACTTTCCGCCACTACTGGCGTGAGATAGAGGGTGATACTTATCTTGTTTTTTGATCGTAATGAGAGTGTATGTGAAGAAATCCCAAGTCTGTTCTGATATCCGTTTAACTAGTATCTTCAATTTAGCCATCCCTTTTAGAGTACAACGTCATACAGAAGTATGCATTGTTTTTTGCTGAAGCTATCCATAAGTCAGTTCAAATAGTATTTATAATAATATAGGGATATTAATTTATTTCAATGCTACTACTATAAATAGTGAGTACCCGCAAATAGTCGTGATCTTGCCACATGCTTCTTCACCACTTGAAAAATAAGAATTCGAAATAATGTGAGGCATTGGATGAAATTACTAGCCATGATGGTGAGGGCCAGAAACTTGTCATACGCCTTAATGAGAATGTGTTGATATTTCCCGCATTAGTAACTCCCGCACTCGTGGGTAGTCGAATGAGGAGCAGTTGTCGGGAACCTCAGAAAGTTCTTGTGGCCTAGTATTGGACACGGAGTTTGCCACACAGAAAGCACATGAATGGGATATACGTAAGATATAAGCAATAAACTTCAGATAAAGTAAAATGAAGGTATAAGATATGAACTCAAGTCATCGAGTTTATTATTCATAGAATCCTCATTCTATTGATAGAATATAACCAACAAACTAAGGCAAAACATTGGTCCGATTGGGCGGACAAAGATTGCAGCGTATTATTGGCTAGGAGTCACAGGAGGGTGCCAAGTCAACCTATTTTCTAGTTTCGAAGGCGTTAGGTTTAAGGGGACTACTATACCTGTTCGAGACCATCCTTGCTGCACCGCCAAAAGCTGGGTACTCAGCTTGAGAGGTCAACATCCAGATTCCTGGAGCTGATTTCAACCATCGTGTGCTCAGGAAGAAAGGGGTATTAAAATTCAGAGGACGCGTCCGGGGACCGAACACTAGCAAGCCGATTGGCGAGAGACCAGGTATATACAGATTATCATTGTTCTATATTAGTATCAGGGTTCATATCTCAACAGGTGTTCAGCTCAGGAGCCCTCGATCATATAATGAGCACAGAAAATGAGCAACACGATGAAAGTCAGAGATATCATAAGACTATGATGCAACGACCCCTTTCATAGTTGTTCCTTTTTATCTCCATCTCATGATATTGTCATGAAGACGAAGAGCAGTTGTCTACTTCGCCATATTCCACATACACGCTTTATTCCAGCTCTAGATAACGAGTTTACCAAGTTTATCATCAAACTAGAGACAAGACAAGATCGAAGAGCGCAGACCGTGTGCATGCGATCAGAATCAACCATACGCGCTTTTTGGCACTTATATCATGTGATATGTTATGCCTTAAAAAGGAAATTATTTTAGTTGGCTCGTTGTAACCCGTGTCAGAACGTTCATTCTCGAGTGTTAATATAAGCTTCACCGTCATTTTGCTCTATATATGTTCAACTGGTCCGACTGCTGTTGAAACTCGGGAAAAACTGGCACATAACTCGTTTCAGAATAAGTCGACCGTCGATTGCCTATCAGTAACGCCAATATACCACAGTAAAAATACGCATACCCAAACATGAAGTCCCGGCATCTGAGCTTAGTACCTGCTCTTTGTGGGCATGCAGAAGTAGAAGAACTACTGAAAATTGGAGAAACCGTATCATTCACTGTTTCTCCTCGGTCTAACTCAATGGCCGTGTTTGCAACAAATGTAAATGTACGTGTCACGTTTAGAGGCAAGGTGGAGTGCTGATTTTACATAGAATTTCTCAAAGGATGAGGCTTCCGGAGGCAGCTCGGAAAAACAAGACGTCTATATTGTCTGCTGGGATGATCCTCCATCCGAGGAAAGAAGGACTGTAAGTGGATTTTCGATATCGTATTGAATAACCAAACCAAGCTGTTGAAATATCAGTTTATTTCAGATACCTCGGTGGTTTTCGACGTTGTTAGAAGACATAATGAAAACCATCAACAAGAAGGGCAAGAATTGTAGGTCCCTTTATCCTCTATTAAGAGGGAAACCATTTTCAAATTCTTCTTAGTATGCGTTCTCCAGATAATTTATCACATTTTCGGAAGTTTGCTGGTGATTACATTATGCATGTACAAGACTGCTGGGTCCATGCTTCTGTGAGCAAATTCTTTGCCTGTAATTGATGCCAAGCTAAGTGAATGACAGCAAATATCAGAGGCTGGGAAATCTCCCCAGCTGCCTGTCGAACATTACAAATCGCTATTTACTTCATTCAGTTTATTCCAGACACTTTATCTTCCAGAAAATGGAATGGAAGATGTAGCAGTTGGGGATGAACTCCTTGAATGGCTTAATACACACTTCATTGAACCCACTACTGAAGAGGCTGACCAACTAATCGCTTTAGAGCGTCCTTGGGAAGATGAGATCTTTTGGCCTTATATCATAAGGTAACATTTTGTATTTCAATATATTGCCATTACTGACTAATTTCTAGAGCAACCCTTCGTGGATTATTGAAGTCATCGAATTTCTTCTTGACATGTCTTTCTAGACATCCTTCGGGCCACCTGCAAATAATAGCCGAAAAGATAGTAGACCTCCTACATTATCATCCACGATTGAAAGATTTCAAAACCGAGAAAGAGTTCTCAGTTAGCTCCCGGCGTTGGAGAGAACGAGCTAAGGCTCTGCGTATCGAGCTAGATCGTGTACCCGAGAATGACAGACATGACGGATTTGAGGACTGGTGGGACAATGTTAGCGACCTAATTGGTATTTTAGAAGGAAGAAAAGAAGTGCTCCGAAGGGTTTGCCTGGATATCGGTGGAGGGTGGAAAGAGTACATATGTGCGTATGGAGTATGGGTTGATGTTTCAATGAGAAGATCAGATCTCCCGTATGTCTGAATTTTCAACAATGCATTAGTTCCTCAGCTGAAGGGTCTCATCTAGTGACATTGTTGGGAGAGTCTTGGCCGAAGCACCCGCGGACCCTACTGATAAAGAAGATACAATCCACGCTGAATTAGTTCGTGGACGGACTAATCAAGCGTTATCTGCCGCTAATGATGTAGATCCATGGTTATCGGCACATATGGCGGACATAATGAATCCTTTAGGTCTTCTCGATACCGAACCTGATGAAGAGTATGAGTTCCTGTTTTTTGTTCCTTGTACTTCTTTGTTAATCACAATACTAGAACCGGAATTTCTATACGGGATCAGTACGTCTTGTCTTACGCAAACTACTTACACTCAGACCCTGGGATGTGGCGACTCACGGTCAATTACCTCTATACTTGCGGAAATATCGGTGCAGAAATGGCTGATGAAGTTTTACTTCGTGTTCCATTGTGTAATAACTCAGTAGGAGAATTAGGAAACGAGCTTGACCCAGAAGAAGACATCGACATATGGGTCACCTTTGGTGAGCTAAATAAGGTTTGTATGGAGTATCAAAGGGAACATACGCGTCGTTTGATTTGTAGAGTAAGTTTCTAAAGCCATTATAACCGAACCATTCTAGCTAACTCTAAATTTAGATAGCTGCACAAGCGCTTGTTAAGTTGAGGAAGTATGACTTGGCTGTTTCTTGTTGTACTTCTGCGGAGGATTGGACAGGACTTGGGCATATTGTTGACAATATATTGGAAGAGTATATTATTAACGGTAAGGATAGTGCAGCACCCATACAGAAGTGATCACTAACAAACTCATGCAGGACCCGCGTTCTATATTGAATTAGTCTCCTACATTGCACCACTGCTCCCTGAGCTCCAAACAGCATCTGCTGGCCATATTTTGTTTATACACAGAATAGCTTTTGCGATTCGATATGCGGAATTTCATCAACGTGATATTAACGGTGATTTGAGAAATGCTGCAGTGGATTTAATATCCATGTTTGAAGAAGAGATCGCTCCAAGATCATGGTGGGGCGTCTTGTTATATGACAGCTTGCGTTTCTTGCAAGAAGGTAGCCCTTTGTATCTTAGTTACTTTTTTTACGTGTCTGACTATTTTATCTTTGGGGTTACAGAGCGGAAACTTTTGTTCACTAAGGATGCAACATGCTTACTCCTCAATGTCCTAGACGAAATTACCCTGAGAACAAATCAGGGTTTCGGAAATGACTATCTGAATGTTTTGGCACGAATTCTGAAGGTTGATGGACCTAAGGAAGCTCTTAAAAGGCTTGACCCATTAAGACTGGCATTGGCACGGTACCTGGCTAGATGTACTTTGGAGAGCCCCGATGAACGAACGGTATGAAATCATGCTAACAATATTGGCAAGGTACACAGACACACAGACACACTTGTACCGAATGATAACTACTAGCTGTTATACGACCACTTTAAAGACCACCACGGTGCACAAAGCGAGAATATGGTAGACCATTTTCCCTATGTACATTAGTATAGTTTGCATATGTACTTGAACGCTGACCAAGGAAACGATTGAGTATCACAAGTCTGTTCGGAGAACCATCTTTTCTTAAAGACCAACTGAAGTCATGTGTATGCTTTATTCGTCAGCCGCCTGTCCGATTCCATTTTCGATAAGTATCACCGCCCTATACCGAGGTCAGAAATTTTTCGGTGTTCCATAGACCCGTATCATTTCTTTTAATACCAGTTTCGATGTTCGCTTTCTTTGGCATGCGACTTTCAAGGCTAGCAATGTTCACTTTTCTAGGGTGATGCACGATAAATTAATTTCATATTAGCCTTACTCATCAACATATACAGTACAGAATATTAGCCGATCATCCGCGAATCGCCTGCATAGCGTGCAACTCATTTCGTGTCAAAAGCAACATAAAGACAAGCAAGTCCGCAACTCACTCCTCTTTGCAAATTCTTCCAAGACCACCCCTTCTTCTCTCCGCTAACGGTAGTCTGACTACTCATCTCCGTGGTCGTGTGTCATAATGCTCTGCATACTTGACTTCCGATATAACCCTTTTATTCGACCCCAAAACACTGACAAAAATTTATGCCGGTCGTAAGCATTCTCGATTCCTTAAATGAGGGACGTTATTGAATCGACTTTGGAATTTATATGTATTAATTCAGGTTTTGACCGTAAACGTGTCCCTGTTTCGAAAACTAAGAACCAGGTATCCGGTGATTCTGCATTGCTAAATAATAAAACCGAACAATATTGCGAACAGGATCTCGGCGAGATCCTCAAGATGGATCTAAGACCCTCCCTGTTCATGTTTATTTAAGAAAGCCTATTACTTCCTACCCAAATTATTATTTCATCGCAGAAACATCTTATAAGATCCATGTCTTGCCTTCACTACCCAGTCTTACCACATCTAACGAGAAACTTTCATATCATTCATCTATCTGAAGCTCAAAAATATCTGAGCCTTTGTTTTGACTAATTTTCGAGTACTTCTCTCAACTATGTGCTTTGACCTCGTCTCGTATGTAGAATACTCTGTGTGTAAACATAGAGTTGAAAGTGGAAGACAAAGAGTGAGTACTCGCCTGGCCACCGCTTCGTACATGTATCCTTATGATAATTCCAACAAGATAGATTGTAATAGCCGAAGGTGTGCTATTAGCCAGTTACATGGTCGTCAGGACCATGATTGTGCTAATAGCTGTCAACAAGAGTACGTGTTGCTTACTCTTCACTATGGACAATCAGTAACCCCTTAACAGTCTCCGGCCCTCGAACGGCCTCGTTACCGAGGATAAGCCTGGAACCTGTCCGCAGTGCGCATAAAAGTTTGGAATGATGGATTGCACCCGCTCACAAACAGTATGGCTTGAAATGTCTCCCTTCGAATTATAATTACGTCTGTAGCCCCATTATGCTTTTCTATCAGCTTGATTAAGTCACCTGATATATGTAAATAAATAATAGAACGGTATTTTAGAGAATACAAAGGTATTGATAAACACTTTGAAGACTGTGTGTGAATATTTCTCGGCGTATGGCTTACATGAGGCAAATATGCGATAGAGGACGGACAGCCAAAATGATTAACGCTTATTTACGTGGATCAATCGAGGATGGATGAAGACCGACTAGCTAGTACTATGGTCGTTGAAAGGTTCGCGAGTAGTTCGGCCCGAATAGTAAATGTGAAGATTTGAGACGAAAATGTAAAGTGATACTCAACTCGTATCGCCAAGGACTCTTCCAGCTGGGAGTAAGAGCGGGAGTTAAGACAGTTTCATAGTATGCTATTGGGTAATGGCGCACTAGAACAACATATCGTACCCAGCGTGTAATAAGCGTTGCGTCCGATCTAGTGCTAGGAAAGTAAAAACTCCGCGGGGGAGGACATCTCTTCTCAACAGCAAAGGTTACGAAGTTAGATGCTCCAATATTGTGATGGTGAGCCTGGACACTGAGAAGGGGGGACAAAATGGACTGTCTAGGCATTGTATTTTAGTCAAGTGTGTGAAGACATGAGCTATTAAGTCTTCTAGAATGTTATTCCTTACCTCAGTTTGTATGCCAGAATAGGGGGTTCCTATGGTATAGGACAGGTGAGGTTATGAGTAGTTTGTCGTCTGAGTTCCTGGACTTCTTAACTGAGATAAAAATTAAACTTTCTATACGCGAGAAGTAAACGGTAAACTCCTAAATTTGAATAGGTTAGATCAGGAAGATGATGATGATCACTTCTCAGAGATGGGGTGAAGTCAAGGCTGTGTGAACAAAGGTTCTCTATATGGTTTTCCTCAAGCCACACACACACCTGTGACCTATCACTTAAAGAGGATAGTCACATTGACGAAATAATACTTGAACAGATGCTCCCAGCGTAGAATGGCGAAGATGAATCGCTACGGCCGTAGATGCTAACATGTTGATAAGTTGGTTACACGGGTAGCAACAAAATATATTGATATACCCATAGTTGTATATTATCAAGTACTTTTATTACAAAGACTCATTTTTATCTTAGTTTATATAATTTTAGGTCACGCATAAGTAGCTATATAAGGAAGTATACCGCGGGACTTGCCGTGGCACTTTACATCTGAGCTACTGTAGTGTGTAGGAAGGAGCACTCCTCACGACCGTCGGCTGTGTGCATTGTGCGTGTGTGTGTGAACTTATAATAGCCTCGACGCCGAGGAATGGCAGCCGCGACGATGGTCTCGTCGACAACAGGCCACATGCCTGACGATCATTACACTGCAACGTCTTCCTCTTGGACCTACGTTGACGGGGCTCCAAGCATGTCCCCGACATCTAGTAACGCCTCCCATGCACACCAGCAACGACCATCGATTACTACAACACCATCAGGAAGAGACCAGGGAACCAATGCAGGTACATCAACTTCCGGAACTTCACCTACATCTGCCCCTTCAATTCCTATCTCGCCACCTCCGCGTTCAAGTCTCGATGCATCCTCAAAACCCTTGGCGCCACCATCAAAGTGGAGAGACAGTATATCTTTAGAGAGTAGGGATACTATATCATCTACAGGGCCTGAGCAGCTTCAAGTAGTAGAACCATCATTCGATGAGAACGTCTTGAGAGCATTATGTGACTTGAATGTAAGCTTCATATAAATGTTCCTTGTACTTATTTACTTAAGCTGCTCGTGTCTTTTGACTATTCTAGTGTAGCGTGCCCCTTGTACTTGATCGTATCAAACAGAGTATGATCTCCTGCCGAGTACGATCTTACTTTTTCGGGCCTTGAGAGTGGGGTTTAATAATTAATAACTATTTTCAGGAAGCATCCGTTTTCTTCAAGAAGCGTGCCGTGCTCGAAGAGGAGTACGGAAAGGGGATGCAGAAGCTCGCAAAGACTACTTCGGAAACATACTCTCTGAATGATGGAAAGGCAGGGTATGCGAACAAGTTTATAACACCGGAAAATACTAACTGTTGCCCTCCAGAACCTTTGTCAATGCGTGGCAATCAAGTTTGAAGATACATGAGGCGATGGCAGATAATAGGATTCGATTCGCACAAAGGTTGCATGAAATGAGCGACGACCTCACTACCCTTGCCAAAGAAGTGGATAAGACCCGTAAACAGGTACTTTGTAAATGCCGTGCTCTACAATATACAACCTCATATTTTGCTTTAGACAAAAGATCTTGCTGCCCGGTATGAGCGCAGCTTACAGGAGGCAGAGACTACAATGGAGAAAAGTAAACAGCGATTTGATTTGACTGCAGAGGAGCTAGAGCGGGTGTTGGTCGCCAAGGAAGGAGAATCAATGAAAGACACTGCCATGCGCTCGCCTGGTGCTAGTGGGGGCGGGAAAAGAGCATTAGGAAAGGCCGTTCAGAAGGGGGGCTTGTTGCTGAAAGGAAAAAATCCTCAGAATGTACGTTTCTTACCTCTAACTTTGAGGCAACGGTCTCCTTAAGTGCCGGTTTCTAGATACAACGCCAAGAAGATGACGTTAGGGCTCGAATGTCCACAGCATCAGACGTGTTTCGAAAAGCCGTTCAAGATTTTCAGTCTATGCGTCAAGAATATTTCAATTTCCAGTTACCTCGCCTATTACGAGTTAGTTCGCAGTATTTGTTCATTCTTCTCTGTACTTACTTTTGTAACTAGGCCTTGAAAGAATGTGCAGACGAGATTGATCTTGGAACGCAGTATCACCTTACACGATACGCATATCTATATGAAACAATTGTTTTGAGTGACGGAACTACTTTGGCACCTCCTTCCCCTGAAGAAGGTAAGCCTCTCCTTGGGTGCTTTTGTCCCGGTATTAATTGATTATCTTATCAGGGCAAGGCCTAAAGGCAACGATGGAGTCCATTGATAATAGAGCAGACTTCAAAGTGTATATGCAGAATTATGCATATGCTCATGGAAATCAACCTAACAAGGGACCTCGAAGAGATGGCCCTTGGGACGAAGGATATGTGAGTCTCTAAGGTCACCAATACCTTCAGGTTTTGTAATAATGTTTTCCCTCAGTTACCTGCGTTACCTGCTTACCATAGTGCAGAAAAAACTTATCCTCAGTCTGGAGCAATAAATCCATCTACATCAGGGGCAACTACAGGCTCCAATGTCCCACAACTGCCTTCAAGCAAAAGTCGAGCTACATATGGAGTAGACCTTGCAGAGCAGATGACTCGCGATAATATCGAGGTCCCCGTCATCATGGAAAAATGTTGCGCTGCGGTTGAGAAATTTGGACTTACGTCACAAGGAATTTACAGAATAAGCGGAACAGTAGCGAGGGTCAATAGCTTAAAGAAATCAATAGATACTGGTAATTCAAATAATCTAAGCCCGATGCTTTCTAGCTAAGTTGTATCACAACAGATATCGAAAGTGTTGATTTCGATGCGGAGGCTTCGAATGATGTCAATGTCGTATCCAGTCTTATAAAATCCTGGTTACGGGATCTACCCGACCCTTTGTTAACACAAGCTCTTCGCCAGGGGTTTGTTGAAGCTGCTAGTAAGTAGAAGAGGTGTAATTTTCACTATTAGGTTACTGATCGCTTCTGCTATCAGAAATCGAAAATGACCGTCTAAGACACATCAGGCTTCATGAAAGAGTGAACGACCTTCCTGATCCAAATTACGCCACGTTAAAGTATTTCTTGGGACATCTACATAAGTATGTCTTACCTAGCAAATGAAACATCGTGGTTCTTATACTTCACTCCCAAAGGGTTGTTCAGCATGAAGCAGATAATGCAATGTCTATATCCAATCTTGCTATAGTATTTGGGCCAACCCTGTTTGGCCAAGGAAGTCAGCCTATGGATCAGGCGAACAGTATGGCCGATGCAGCTTATCACAATAAGGTTGGTGACTTTCATTTTATAATTATCAAGAAACGGTTGACTAAATAATTTATTAGGCTATTGAGACGATTCTAGAGCATTATACGGACATCTTCATTGATGAGAACGAAGAGGCCTGAAGCAGCATCTGTATCGTCTTGTTATCTTTTTGGTCGCTTTTTCGACGTAATCACAGGTTATACCGTCACTTCTTCGCCTTCGGCTAGGTTCTTATGTCCAGTTCCCCGTCTTCCGTTTACCCCATCACTATAACGTCATCGTCATTCTGGCAATATTCTCCTTTCATTACTGATACCCATAGTTTGTATTTCCGGATTTTCGCTTCAGAAGTGGATCTCATCAACTTTCTGTATTGGTAATCAAGCAAGTTCTTTTCTCGGACAATTTTCTCTCGGCGACCATTATCCATCGTTTTACCCTTCTTTGAGAATTCTACATGGCCTAATTTTGACACTCTAGTTTCTAGCATTATCGTCTTCTTTCGCCGCATTCAATTGCCTTTCTGTTGTTCTCCTATGTGCACTGATCCCGTTTACCTTGTCTGGGACATAGGGCGGGTGGGCTGTGTAAGACCAGCTCAAGCTTCATCGTGTATTTCTTTCAAAATTAGGTTTTTCTGCCACTCCTTATCATTATCTACTGGCTCTCATAGCTATTTTACCCCCTCCTTACTTTAAACCTTTCACCCCGCGTGTTCTTCATCCCCTTTCCTTCCTATTCATATGTTAATATATTAGTTCGGCTCATCCACACATGTTTCCGTCTTCATTTTTTCTACTATTAATCGGATGATAGTTATCTGGGCACGTCTCATTCTTCTCTTCCTTTTGTTGATTTAACTTTATTACTGCGTGCCACCTCGTCCTATTATCCTTATATATCATGTTCGTAGGTTTTTCTCCTTTCGGGTTTCTTCTGCATTTTATGTTACTTCCTCTCATTACTATCTTCCGTCGTGATGTATCTCTTAGTTACATAAGGGGGTGTAAAAATGGTCAACAATCTTTAAATTCTAAGTCAAGCGTAGCCCGCATATCGTTTTTCATTTCTCTATAATTTTTCTTCAAAAAAACTTTACATTACGGACACTTTCTTAGAAAAAGAACCAAGGAGGTGAAACCCAGTTTATGCGAGACGGAACTACAATAATCAAAACCCTTACTATCATACGAAGCACGTTGCCTATTGGTTGATTGACAGGAACGAGGAAAGAAAGAACTAGCGAACTCTCTAATGTGCTAACCAAATTACTACAATGTGACACATAGTTTCCAGAGACCAAAATGCACTAAGATCCTATGCTTCCTGGATTGTTGTCTTGACGGAGAGGTATGAAAGAACATGCACATGGAGTGAACTGAACTGTATTGTGGCTTAGTGGCTGTGAACTCTGTTGCTAAAATTATGTCACTTCGGATGAAAATCTTCCCTTGGCTCCCAGCTCGTCGACGTGCGACCTTAGCGGGAACGGATCAGAACAGAGTAGTTACAAACAGGCTTCGAATTACGGAAGGGTTGCACTTTATGCTTTTAGCATTGTAATTACACAGTTGTGCGCGTGATGTTATGTTACGTTACCCTAGTTGTACCTACCCAATTAAGTAGAAGCACTCCTTACCTTACATGATAGCAAGGACCTAAGCACAACCAATGGTCTTCTCCTTTCGTGTATATGTAGTTTACCCGAGGGATTTCTGCTAGATTCGTATGATGAAATGGGCTCCAAAACCTGGAATATGGTGGATATATGACACAAACACAGCTGCCGCGCACTGTTTAGCACGCTATCGTATCTAACCTCACTCGATGCCGAAGTTGCATTGATGCTGCGCAGTAAGGAACGTTTTTTTACAATCTCCAAGGTCGTTGCTATGCCCACTTCCAAGCTAGAAGCTTAACGAGAACGATACGAGAAGTTATATACCTGGGTCAACTGGGGTCAGATACCAAAAAGTCTCGGCTATACAATCGCCATAACCAAAGTAACATGACATAGATACGCCAAGTATCCGATTCTGACACCCGTGAAAGAGTTACGAGATATACGTTATGTACGTTGGTGGTAAGTTAGCCCAGTATACTTTAGTATAGGAAAACCGCATGCACATGTAGCAAAACAACAACAACCAAGATTGAGGTTTACACGTAAAAAGAAGTTCGGACTAAGCCGCGAAGACGACGGAGATGATACAGCAAATATAGTATTCATTCAAGTGACTACATGAGTGAGCAAGTGAGCAAAGATGTGCATAAAGATATCTTGGTTAACGATGACTCACGGAGAGGAATAAGAAATGATCTTATGAGAAAGAGAGAAAAAATAGACAGTAATTTCTCAAGGACTTATAATTATTTTTACCCAGGAGTAAAAGTAGGAGCTTGAGAAGGGGTCTCGGCGTAGAGTTAGCCTCCGAACCATGAAGATAAGCGACTAAAATTTCTGGTTGTCTTTTTTTGAGGATCTCATACGGTTCATGCGGCTGAAGCATAAGGAGAGGGTATAAATATTTGCATCTAGTGCATCTGATATTTTGTCCGATACGTAGATGTTTTTGATACCTGTCAAAAAAGTTATATCCGTTACTATGTCGGCAAGCTCAATGCATGACAGACCGAGGGCGAGTTGTAAGCATGGAAGGAAGAGATTTTTAAAAGAACGGGGAGACGGCAAGAGGGTCGTTGATTATTGAAGATCCACCATCGGATAAACCCGAGTACGCCTTCGAAGAAGACACAAACTCAAAAAGGTTATTAATTTAGCTCTCGTTGACCCTTAAGTGCTAGTATACCTTATACAGGTCGCACGGGTCAGTGTACATGTACATATAGGTGATATAGACATATAGACAGAAGAGCTACAAAAATAAGGGGATAATTTGAAAAACAAGAAGAAAGACCACAAGTGCCTGTGAATAGGATATCCTAAATAGATGAGTATACTGCCAGCGCTGAGATTCTCAGAGGTGTTAGAAGTAAAATACGCATTAAAACGGAAAAGAGAAGCAGGCGCTCCGTATAATAGATTCCCGGCATTTTTGCACATTCTGAAACTTTTTGGTATTTTACGTTTAGCACTGAGCATGACTGTAGCCTAAATACATCTGGCAGTGATAACATTGCAAACAAACGGAAGGATGAAACAGCCTCAATAGCAGAATCAAGAAAAGAGTTGAAGTTTCCATTATATCTGCTCTTATGCATATCTTCTCTGGCTTCTCTGAAACGTGTCTAGTATGGAACTCAGTTCCCATTTATTCAGACTTCTCTTTACTCAATACAATGTTCTTCAGTTACCCTTAAGCTTCCACCCGACACGGACCCCCCGGATCTTAGATGAAATGATATCTATCTATGTACACATGCATACTGAACTCTTTATTTCGAGATATCTGTCTCGGATAATACGTGTGGCCTGGTAGCCGTGGAAGCGGACATGCTCTCCACGAGGGATCCAGCATCACCCGAGTGAGTCAATGACCAGCGGGGACGGAATCAAAATTAAAAGATAAAAATCACGACTTTTGGGGGGACTTTGATATCTAATTTATTGATCGTAAACGTTAAAATTTTCTCAGCGCACAATGCACAATTTACGCATTTCATTCATCGCTTGGGCTCGGAAACGGACTTATGTGGAACTCAAAGTGCGAAGAGATCTTAAGGACAAAGAAGCCCGGAGACAAAGGAGAGACCTTTGACGGTATCTCAATAATTATCATTGAATAGATATGATGACCTGGTGAGTTTAGCGGTACTCTCCAGATCTACCTAATCTACCCCCTTGTTAATACTTTGCGGTTCCTCGGACGGATGCTTAACTCTTCCGCCTTTTTTCCCTCCCTTATATGAATGAAGATCTTTCGGACATACGTGTTTTAGCAATTCACTTACTTAGTACGCACTTATCTTCTCGCGGTAGATCGGTAGCCTAACCTTCGGACAAAGGGGAATGAAGGGATAATGTGCGGAAGTAAATACAATTTCTGAGTTGCTTAAACTTTGATACTCTTTTGCTACTTTTAGCAAATGTTTGCGGATAATTTTTCAGACCTCTTCCCCACGGCATCTTCCTCAGAAGAGTATTCAGACTAAACAGCGATTACTTGTAACTAATTACTAACCTCGCAATTCTTCGCATCGAGTGGACTTAGCATTCGTGAACTCTTGACTTATACATATCTTACTCTTCTAATATGTCTTGGAGCCACTGGAACCAAGTAGATCCTAAGTATATAAGAAGTACATATACAATCCTGTATAATCAATAATCCCAAAACAATCAGTAATAGATACATAGCAATACAACAAATTTCTTATGGTGACCAAGACGAAGGCCACTTTCCAACAGCGAAAACACTAGAAGAAGATGGATTGGATACTGTGTGCCAGCCACCTTGACCAATGAAATGAGACCCGGCTCCGGGTCCGGTGTCGAAGCCACTTGTGGAGCCAAGTCCCAGGGAAGTATACCCAGAAGGCACAGCACTAACAACACTAGCATTGGTGCTAGCATTAGCACTAGAACCGGTATCATTGCTATTACTACTATTACTGGTACTCTGAGTAGTTGATTCGCCGTACAACACGCCGCCGCCGACGTCGTCGTCACTGTTGCTGGCACCGAACCTTCTATTGGAAGACGAGGACGGATCAAACTCGGGCCCATCAACGTCCATTTCTCGGCCTCTCCCCCGCTTTTTTCGCGATCTTTGCTGGTGTTGTCAGTATTGGGGTCTATGAGATACCTATTGGTAGCGTCATAATTGGCGTCATCCCACCGAGCTGAAGTTCGAGATTCTACTTCTCGCCCCTTCTCTTTCTCTTTTCCTGATCTTGGTGACATTGACGAAGATGACGAGTTTGCTGGATCTGGATTTGACCTCGGGCTCAGAGTTGGGCTCGTCATCCTGCCACCCCCAAAACTCTCTTCCCACTCTTCTTCTTTCTTCCATATCGTCCCTGAAGGAAAACGGACCCATTTGAGTGAAGGCACCACACTTGCCCAAGTTGAGCAAAGTGTGTATTCTTCGCGAGCGTTCTTGTATATGGGTACGATACCGTCCACACTTGTGGGTGAAAGATCGAGTGCTCGAAGGACTGGGAAAGAACCGAGGAGGTGGGTCAGCGCTGAGAGGAGCATCTATGCATATACAAACATGTTGCAAAGAAAAAGAGTGTATATTGTTTCTATAGTCAGTATAACTATGTTGAACGAAAATTTTAATGAACAAGGGTTGAATAACACTGGTAAAATAGTGATAAGTATCGTTTGTCACTATTATATCCTTTATTTCTCTTATGAAAATGGGACAACATTGGACACAGGTATAGAGAAGTAGAACGTAGTTTTCGAGGGATGACTCACCATCCCAGAAAAAGAGAAATGTAAGGTATGCCTTAACGCTAATCTCATCCTAAGAACCTCGAGACATCTCCCAAAATACTTGGAAAGGACAAGCAACTGGGTAGCTGTGATGCTCATCGCGCTCAAGTCAAGTTTCCTAACAGGGCACGAGCCTAGAGAGAGTAATGAGAGGAGATTATGATCAGCTGGGGAAGAGCTGCCCAGAGTCTCAGGGTCAACGTTTAGAGCCAATCCAAGTCCGTCATATCCTGTACCGATGTCTATACCCATTCCATTAGAAAGGGCGAGCTCTGCCACAGGTCTTCCAGGAATGATACTCGCCGCACATTGGACTGGTCCTCGGAACGATTGTAACACAGGGAGATCATAGGGTGACAACCACTTTAACGGGGATGATGAGCAGGGAGATGAAGGTGAGTAAGGGTAGGCATGGAAAGGAGAATGGGTTCAATTGAGATTGAAGAAGCGATGGAGTAGACATTGGGGCTTGGACTAGTTATAGGGTTTGCGATGGAGTACAAGCTTGAAGAAGAATAAGTCAGAGGTGGAACAGGACAGGTCAGTGAGAGACGTCGTAGGCGGAAAGAGGTATCTCTGAGTAGAACTAGGAAGGAGAATCCAGGGTCACTTTGCGAGGTGACCAACCCAGATAGATGGAGTTCGAGGTGTTCAAGGTATAAGAGAGAGAGAAGGAGACTATGCAACGTGACTGTGAAGGACTGTTCAACTTTAGGCGGTTCTACACGTCCAGTTCCACCTTCATCAGCCACAGAGCGTCGCTGGTTGTGGACATGGTGGGAAAGTATTGAAACAGGACGCGACCAACGTATTGAGAGAGATCGAACGCAGTGTGCAAGGTGCGGGCGGCGAGAGAGCGCCTTACAGAGGCCCTGAGTTTTGCGCGGGACAATGACGCTCTGATTAACGTTCACATCGGTTTCTGCATTTCTACCTGTAAACTCGAGATCGAGCTTAGGGGATAGAGATGGAGACGCGGACGCGTGAGAGTAGGCGGCTTTATACAAATATGGGTAATCAAGGACGTCTTTCACGACGACCGTTGTATACAGTAATCTTTCACTGATAGATTGCAGGCGTTGAGATGTGAGCGACAGAGCAGCAAGTGAAGAACGTGAGAGGTGAATTGCGATAGAGGCGATGATCTCTGTCGGCAAGTTTGAAAGGGTAATCGTATTGTCGTTCGCATCATTTATGTTTATACCGGTCATACCGACACTGGGGTAATCATTATTATAATTTTCATCATCGGTACTGATGAACATGTTCTCGTCATCATCATCGAATGACAGGGACATGAATGAATATAATCACTTTGGAGAGGAGACAAGAGGACTGAAGGGATGATGGGGGGAATAGGAAGGACATGAATTACCCTACAGATGAGAGAATACAAGTAGTTAGTTGATAGCCTCTTCAGCGATGCGGGACCCGCGATGACCCCGAGCATTATCCACGAATTAAATATGAATACTCACAACCCGCCACAGCATCGGTCTCACGCGTCATGGGGACTCACCCGCAGCCGTAAGAGCGCGTGGGCAACTTCCCTTTAAACTCATTCACAGACAGGACACACGCAGGGGGCTCATTAGAGAGTGTGAAAGAGAATAATGCTATTGAGAAAGAGTATACAGATAGAGGAGAAATAGGAATACAGCTAATAATTATACACATACAACCCTAAAACGACAAAGAAAAGGCGTTTATGATCGCTCGCCGCGCAACCGCCTGGCGAGGGCAAGATCCTTAGGTTGAATGGTAACCCGCTTAGCATGAATAGCTGCCAAGTTAGTATCCTCAAAGAGGGAGACAAGATAAGCCTCAGAGGCTTCTTGGAGAGCCATTACGGCGGACGATTGGAAACGCAAGTCAGTCTGAGGTAACGGAAAAATTAGTGTGAAAGATCGTTGCACAAGTGACAGGAATGACAAACCTTGAAGTCTTGAGCGATCTCACGAACAAGACGCTGGAAGGGAAGCTTGCGGATGAGAAGTTCCGTAGACTTTTGATACCGACGGATTTCACGAAGAGCGACAGTTCCTGGCCTGAAACGGTGAGGCTTCTTAACACCACCAGTTGCAGCCTATTAAAGCAATAAGAAACAGTTTCCTCGAGAAACAGAAACAAGTTGACACATACCGCCGCTGTCTTACGAGCTTGCGACTTTGCAGCAAGTTGTTTACGAGGTGCCTTACCACCAGTAGATTTGCGAGCAGTTTGCTTTGTGCGTGCCATTGCTTTTGTTAAAAACTTTGAAGTTTTGTGGGTGTTGTGAGGTTTGCTTAGGTAAAACCTAGTCGACGACGATTCGTTCGTAAGATGAGGGAAGGCATTGGTAAACCATCTAAGGGTATATAAGTCAAAGCCAAAGCTAATCACGTGTTGTGTAGTGGTTGTGTTTTGGTATTGTTGTATTGCTAATTCTAACACAGCCACAGGCCGTTCCACCCTGATGATCGACCGCGCCTGATCTTTATATATATTGCTTGGGCAGAGACACTTGCTTCCCCTCATCAAATCACCTTTGCTTCAAGCTACCACAAGCAGCCAAACAACACACCCAAAGCCTCTTTAAACTTTTTTTCAAACACCTACAACAACAACAATGTCTGGACGTGGCAAAGGTGGAAAAGGCCTCGGAAAGGGTGGTGCAAAGCGTCACCGCAAGATTCTTCGTGACAACATCCAAGGTTAGTTTTACGTGCTTTCAGAATGAAAACCACCAGAGGTCTTATACCTTGTTACAGGTATCACGAAGCCAGCCATCAGACGTCTTGCCCGCAGAGGTGGTGTAAAACGTATCTCCGGTCTCATCTACGAAGAGACTCGTGGCGTGCTCAAGATTTTCCTCGAAAACGTCATCCGTGATTCAGTTACTTACACTGAACACGCAAAGCGAAAGACAGTTACTGCACTGGACGTCGTATACGCCTTAAAGCGCTCAGGGAGGACCTTATATGGTTTTGGTGCATAATCGCGCTCCTACTTTGTCCCATGTCTTCTCTTTATCATACTTCCGTTGGATCTTAAAGCTAGTGTAGTTTGTACTTTTAACCCTTATTTATCTCCATCTCTTATACTCCATGTTCTTTACACACTTATGTGTCTATGTCGTTCGCATGCATATGTCGTAATGAGAAACATTCAAAAACTCTAGTACATGTTATGAACTCTGTGAGATCTTACCCAGGTTGTTGTGAAACGGGTGCAATTGTATACATGTTGGCTATACTGGCTGTAGTTAGGGCAATGATGTTTAAGATAGCTATGCTCCATGTTGAGTTATAGTGTATATTTTACATATTTTTTTCGTGGCTGAAGGGGTTAGGCCATCGTAATGGAGACCAAGACCGAAGCCAGTATACCGAATTCTTCAGACTCACTTATTATAGCTTTCACAAAGGTTCTAATGATAAAGAATCGTAGGTTCAGCTTTGTTTGTTGATCAAATTGTATAAAAAGGAGTTTTTATCCCATTTTGAGGGAATGTTATTACATAGTATGGTATGCCTTTATGTGAATTTCTGTTTCTTACAAATCAAATATATGCTTTCTGTCAACCCTTAGCCATATAGAATAGATAGAATATTAAAAAAAGGTCCATCAGGAGCCTCAAGACTACTGGCACCCTGAGAATTGGAATAGATCTAATTGGGTGATACTTGGCTATTATATTGTAAGTTTTACAGAAACACGTTAAAAATGTCAAGCAAAGTGTAACTTCATAACAAAGTGCGATCTAGCAGGGAATGCGGACACAGGACCGCTTAGATCGTTCCCAATGTTTACTTGACTGGTTGTTACTTCATTTACCTCCATTTTCCCAGCCCCTTTTAGATTCGTAAACATATAGCTATTAAGAAGACATTAGAAGCTCGGGGATCTCATCACGTTATGAGCATTGAACTTAGAGCTAGATATGTCACTTTTACAGCTCCATTTCACTATACTCATTTAACTTCGGGACCGAATTGGGTTCGTGTCTTGTGTATGATAGAATCAACTGAAAAAGGGTGGCAGAATGATCACAGCAGTTTTCACCCACTCTTGAACTAACCCATATAATGGTAGAGAACCTCGAAGTCTTTGGACAGAGTTTCGACATTTTCATAATACGTCTCGACCTCATGTCGGTTCATGAAACCTAAGTTTCATGTTGGGTTGCTAACAATGATGCATTGAAAGGGGTTATTGTTTAGTTCCTGAATATGAAGTAAGGTTATGTTCAAGCAGCACGATTTATTTCATGATTACGGATTCTTTCGTCCTCAAAACTATATTCTATATGACCAGTTCAAGTTATATTGGTTTTAGGCATGTCCGGTTGTTACGTCTTGGTTGCTTCCAAACTGTATTCTCAGGGACAAAAAAGCATATCATCTAGTACTCAATCTAAACTAGTATGAGAAAGCCGCGAAGGTAAGAAGATCAAATCACATATCGGAGTGTGATTCTGCAGCTACTGCAAAGTCAATACTTGAGGGACTACCGCCTTCGACTTGCTCATTAGATTCTTCATTCACCTTCACCTTCCCTGCCTCCTTCAAATTGATGAACATGCGGCTCCCGAGGAGACATAGGAGCACAGGATTTCCAAGGACATCAAGTACGAATACAGTAGTTACCAGTCCATCTACTCCAATTATCCAGTCAACAATATTTATTACGCTGCAAAACAGCGCCCTATATGCGGATTATATAAATAGTATTAGCTCTGAAAAAGATGGGAACGAACACAAAAAAGTAGATGATCTGGTCCTTGATGATGATGTTCATGAGATCCGCTTTTTCCATTCCCACAGACTTCCAATGGTAGAATGCCTTGTACAAAGCTAGTACGAATAGAACAAATCCTGTGATTGATGTTACCGCCCTGTGGAGAGGACTAAGCTCATTTGAATCCGTTCCTGGCGTGATCTTACCAGTCTGCCATGACGAGCTTAGTTATGGATGTTTGGTCATTTGGATTCGTAGCGCAATATGTCACGCCTTTCGCAAGAACGAACGCATAACCTATGGTCAATCAGAAGCGTCCTGAGAAGATAGAAGATGACATACTGGTATCAGCTGTATCACTTTTTACAATTATTACTATCTTTGCAATCGTTTCGCAGGCTATAGTTGTCTTTAGAGTAATCGACAGCTTCAAGTCTTTAAATTTTCAGTAAAAATGTTTTCTTCAGTATAGGAATCGTACCGTTTTCCCATAGTGCAAGGACACGAAGGACGAGAATGTCTATTTGGCCTTCAGAAGATTTATCAATGGAATCAGAGAAGTGCTCACAATCAAGTATAAGAATGATCAATGTGGCTATCACGTTGTTAGCTCTGGAAGAAGTTGCATGATAATAATCCCATACACCCGATATCTTTAGCCCAAAGACCAAATTGGCCTGGATAAAGTGGAGATAAATGACCTTCCCAAAAGAAAGGAGCAGACTATCTTACACCTGGATATTCTATTTAGTGTCTAGTACAATAAGTATAAGAAGTACAAGGAACACTCACAAGCTAGAAGTTGCATCCATAGACGATACTTAAACTCGTTTTTAGATATGTGTCAAGCATTAGGTAGATAATATACTTACAGAATAACTCGGCTAACGCAGCCATGATACCGACGTAACGATTCTGAAGGAGTCAGATAAAAGAAGAGGGGATAGCATATGTCGTACTCACAATGAAGAATATAATATGAGTTAAGTGGTACCAGCTTCCTGTCTGAAATATAGTGATATCAGAGTTCATGTGGGTGGGAACTGGCTGGATACGTACCCAAAAGTATTCTATCTGATGTAATACGTTACACTGATGGACAATTTGTCCTTACTTATTAATCGACTTACTTCTTTATCTACCGTGATCACTGTATACTGTAAGCTGTTGAGCGTAGGTACGTTGGCGAAATTTATGACCTACATGTATCGAATACAAGAAGTGTGCAGATAGAGACCTCGATACACTGCTGTTTGAAGAGCCCCTGAACAACATTACCCACTTCCAAAGGAGTATAGAGGGACATCCTGTAGGTGTGTACTTGATCGAGGATGAGCTCGAGGTAGTGCCCTTTTGTTTCCACTAAGTTTAGCTTTTATACCAAGGAAAGATTCTGTGACGGGCAGGGTACAGAGATTGATGAGACACAGAAGTGTGCGGATATGCACAAATTTGGATGAGGTTTGGTATAGATGACTCGACCGTTGCATGTGTGCTCATATTTTTGCGCCAGAATCAGAGTTCAGAAGCATGATAGATGAAGTGCACCATCAAAGTTTGATGTTAACCGGATAATATACAATAACGTCGCATTATTAGTGGATTTCAAGTATCGACTTATTATAGAGTTCGAATATTGTTCGGATGTATATACATTCTACTGAGGTCAAAGTAAGTGCAAAGCATAGGATAGAGTGAGTGCTGTAGTTCACAGCACTACTCGAGCACAGTAACGCATGATAAGGTTGGAACTCGAGAACCAAAGAATCGTGATTGGAGTCAAATTCAATAGCAGCAAATGATGAAACACATCAGGTTCTCGCTTCTTCAACCCAAAATCACCCATTCTTAGACATAAGATGTGATGGTCATCTCGATCGAGACTCAACTTACAACCCACGCTCTTTTGGAAGGGAGGGAGGCAAGAAAATGATTGCTTCAAGATGTCCGAAGAAGCAACTGAGCTTCAGCAGAGAGCCTTCGATATAATATCTTGTGTTCACAATTAGCCCTTAATCGGGTAATTATCATTCTTAATAAAAGCGAAATAACACACGCAACTTTCTTCCCTCGTACAGATCATCGAACAGATAGTTTCGATGCAATACAGCTCATTACACATTAGAGAATCTGTAGGCACATACTAGTATGAAGTGGTCGATTATAAAGCTGTGGGCAGCCTGTTAGACCGAGCATATTGAGTAATTATCATAATAACATACTCAGAATAAATGATGCTACATTGGATGACCCCTGAGCATCTACTCGCAACCTCGGTGTTACTCAATAACAGGCTGTACTAGAATATCAATAATAACTTGAATCAGCGTCATATCTTACTATCTACTGTATTCTTTAAACCGCCAGTGATATAGCTCTGATACATACTAATTTTTTCCCATGCGTTGCAATCAACGATAGTGATAGGAAAGATATCCTCCTTTCATGAGCAAGATGACAGAAACTGATAGTGAGTCGTTGAGGAGAATGAAGATTAAATCGAGGAGTGGGAGGCTACTGCGTGACAACTATGATTTGACCTGCTTGGCAAGAATATCCAGGGTGTTTTTTGATGTCTTAGTTTATTAAGATAGAGGTGTCTTCCGAAGGTACATGGCTTTAACTTGACTAAGATCTTGTCCTGAAGAATCTATGTGTATTGATCGCTCAATAGCCCTTATTATTTATGATATCAGGCTCTGATGGAGGGAATCGGGATCGGACGATTCGTATTAACGCCCCTAGGTATATTACATTTTCACTCTTTTTAGATGCTATACTGTATAACTAGTCTGTTACATACAAGTACAGTATGAAACTGAATAGTGGAAAACGGCGTCCTCTACTTGCTAATTAGACTGGAAAGTGGATCGGGTACAAACTCGATACGTCTGTAAGTACCTGTCTGGATATTCGTGTTCCTACATCCTGTCTTCTTCTTTTTGTTCCGTGTCCTCTTAGCTTTCCGCCCACCAGCGCCCTTCACAGCCACGCCTTTGACGGATACAGGAGTGTCTACACATTCCTTTATTTGTCCAAGCTGAGAGTGCTCCTTGATCCCAGAACTCTCTGAAGAGAACAATAACATTTGTGCAGGGGTAGGTGTCAGTACCGGGGATACGAGATTATTGGATGATATATATGTATTTTTTTCACAGATTTGGGAGAGGTTTACTTGTTGGGAAGCGGGTGATGAATATGGTGGCGCGAGTAGCCCAAAGTGTCTGGTGTCGTTCGCCCATGTTGGCATTGAAGACTGGATACCAGCGGTATTGGTCCATGTAGAATTGGCCAGTGAAATGGAGAGATTCATCTGCATTTTCACTGTCAGCATCAACAACGTCTCGATATTTGTAGTAGCGTTACATACATCGTATGGTGCAAGTCCATTACCTTCAACATTTCCAGTTCTGCATCTTGAATTTGGATCTTTTCTGACTTTCCCGTTCCTTTTCGATATGGCCACTCTACTGATTGGCTCCTCCACAGGCAATACATACAAACTGAGAGATTCATTCATGTACTGCATGAGTCCGGGAGTGAACTGAGTTGACACTGGGAAGGAGCCATTGCTGAGTGGGAGAGGTACATTGTTGAAGTTCTGAGAGGGATTACTCTGTTGAGAGTCACCGAATAAAATTGGTTCTGAGAACGGAAGGTTTTAGTTAATGTGATGAACCATAGATACAAAAATAACAAAGACAAACAGAAGGACTTACCTGGTCCCGTGACCGTGTGTGTAAATTTATCTTGGTATCGATTAACCAGGCTGGCCCAGCTGTCGCCCTGCACCCAGGACGGAATGTCAGATGCCTGACCAACGCCCAATGGTGACAGATTATGTATGCCACTTTAAACGAAAACATCTTGCATAAACCCCTGCTCTAGGAGATCTGAACCTAGACTGAGCTCGGCATAGTGACCTCCATGAGTCAAGTCGTAGTAGCTCGAGCTAGATGGAGTTGGGGCAGGTGGGGCAGGGTAGATTCCATGAGTCGATACTGGGACGTTGCCCAATGGAAGTGTATTTAATTCATTTTTTTCGCAGTTGTCTGCAAAATCTTGGATTCTACATCTCTTTAGTGGCGCGTTAAGATGCACCTCTGTCTGCGTCCTCTTTCGCTTTCTAGGGAATAACTCCCCTTCATGTACCCCGGGAGGACCATCCTCAACAGTGAAGGGGCTACTAAGCTGGTTCTCTTGACCAAATATGAATGGGGGAGGAAAGGAGAAGGACATTGGGGAGAATGAGGATGTAGTCGAGGACTGAGGGATCTGCTCTGAGACAGTTGTCCTATTTATCCTGCTCGGCAAGAATGCCTAGATTTAGGGTGTTTTTTTTGATGGAATATTATGTCAGGTACAAATATCCTCCGGATGCTCATGGCTTATACTCGACCAAGATCTCGTTCCGAGAATTCTATGTTGGCGGGGATCACTCATTAGCTTTTATGAAATATGGAATAGGGGTCTTGATATAATATACCGAGATCCCTGGAGCTTAGGCTACTTAACCGCTACTGTGGTGTTCTTCTGATGGATTGGTAGAGTGACTAGGCCATCTTCTATTGTACTTTTTGTTCGATATCGAATACAGAACGAGATCATGTGAATGCGGTAGTTGTAAGGATAGCTACGTCTGTCTACTATTCTGTCATCCAGTTATCTCTATTCTAAAAATTCACAAATATTCATCAAGTAATAGGACTAGGGTTCTTCATAAACCGTCACGGCATCGACATACACTATAGTTTTGATGAATTGTATACAATAGGAGGACGATTACGAAAAGTGATTGGACGTAGATTAGCTCCGGCATGCTGTGTCCAGAGTTAGGTGGTCAATATTACTAGAATATGCGATTTAAATTTTTTGTGATCCTATTCACGCCGTGAGTGGGATCGGGATGTAAGGAAGATTGAAGTTGAGAAGGACGAAGCTGTTGCAGGGGTGTAAGTGGAATGGAAGGATGCTAGACTGTACTTCGATAGGGATCTTGATATGATACAAACCCTATTATTCTGTGGTGTTAAGCAGTAAGCGAGGATATGTTATCCATAACCATGCTTCTTTTCTATTGTCTAGATTATCCAGCTTGCACCCCATACTCGATAACCACTCGGAATCCTTCTTTCAAGTGTACAAACAATTCGCGATAGTTTATTCCATGGTTCTTCTTACGTTCTACCCGTCATACATAGTCTAGACTCCGTGATAAATCACCTGTATTGAAATAATACACGGATTGGCCATGCCGCGAGTGCCTAGTCATAGGTATTAATCGAATAAGAAGCAAGGCTATGCTAGGAAGAACAAGGGACATCAGGCAATGCAGTGACTCAAGGGCCATGCTTAAGCATCTGCCGAATGAAATCTCTAGGCTTCGAATTGCGGTATGTGTATACTAAGAACTTCTTCAACGAACACTAATAAGCCATCACGATTCAACCCGATCAACCTTAGTGTTATATTGGCTTTAACGATATCTTAGTTTGCGTATCTCCACTTCCACTGGTGTGGTAAAACAATATGTAATCGTGGTACTGTCCTTGGAATAATATAGACTAGAATGATGGTTGATGTAGTGCGGAGCACGTGTGGTACCACTTGAATTGTAGCACCTCCCAGGCATACTATGCTTCAAGTCGTTTACAATGTACGATACGCATTAATACTAGGAGACCTGCACGTAATATACATATAAAAAGCGAGGACCTACTTTCTTTCATGGGACTCATCGGGTGTTACTGTAAACGGCTTTTCTTTTCGTGATCAGTAGCTTTCAACCCCCCAGTGAGAACAATAGAGCGAAATAGCGTGTGAATTATCATATCGTGCATTAAATCAACAGTGACCACTCTACCTTGCGTAATCTCCGTTCTCTTACCTGCTTAACTCGATACACAAATCAACTTCGTCAGTTATATTATTAAATAATCTGCGAGATACATTCACTGATCCATCCTGCATTTTTCTACACTGAAACCTTGCAAAGACACTCCGTAACAGTGATTACAGATGCAGGGAACATTGTGAATGCAAAAACGAAACATCAGGCCAATACTGGAAAGTGTGAGTATGCACAACAATTCTACTCTCAACGGTGATACTATTAGTAAAAATAGTTACTTATCATGACAGTTGTTAGATACAAAACTAAAAACAGATGAACTCCGGAAGAAAGTAGAGCTCTGGCCTAGTTTCGATTTACCGGAAATCAGAAATGACAGCATTTTTGTATATCAACGTCACGACATCAAGGGTATTGGAACGCTGAAGCTAAGAGCTACGAAATTCAGCGGGAGTTACAGTTACTTCCCAATAGTGATTAGTTGAAGAAGTCATTAATTACGGAAGAAAGTTTTTTTTTTCTTAGAATAAGTAGACAATTGAATCTAAGGGGGTTCGATACACGATTCCAGAGTTAGATTCTATGGCTGAAAGATATTAGATATTGGTAGTAGACACATGCTGTACTTGATGGCAACGCAGATAGTACCATCACATCTTGCGTTACTTAAAGCCTAGACACGTTTATACCTGATCTCGAGACACCCTTTCTCCTATTAAAGCTGTTGTATGGACAATGATGTGGATATGCGAATGTACGTTCGGATTTATGTATCGGGTCGTAGATGACGGGTTTACATGAATTCTTGTTGTTTCTATAACCGTAGTTGATATACATATCCAGCTTGATCCAGTTAAAGCACCCAAGAAGTCGGTATTCTTCAGTGAGGCATACCTAGGAATTCCAGGCTCTAGTAAGTATACGTAAGTGAATTCTCGGGTCCTTAGCGTTCCTACGTATACCTAGGTCGAGAACCGAAGAAACATTAATGACGGTCATGAAAACAAATGATGCCTTGTAATGATTTTCCATACGATCATTGACTCGAAATTTGCTCGGTAATGCTATATAAATGGGATAATTAAGCTAGTTCCAGATACGTATGCATAGGAGGTGGCCATTGTAGGACCAACTAAGTAGATGGCCGGTCGTAGTGCAGAACTGACACCTGGAGAGTAGTCAAGGAAAATATAGAGTAAAGAGAGCGATAAAAGAGTAGGAGACAGACATAGCTATCCTTACAACTATCACGTTCACGTCTACATGGTCTTGTTCTATCTTCGATATCGAACAAAACATACAATAGAAGATGGCCTAGCCACTCTACAAGTCCATCAGAAGAACACCACAGTAGCGGTTAAGAAGCCTAAAATCCAGGGATCTCGGTATATTACAACAAGACCCCTATTCCATAACTCATAAAAGCTAATGAGTGATCCCCGCCAACATAGAATTCTCGGAACGAGATCTTGGTCGAGTATAAGCCATGAGCATCCGGAGGATATTTGTACCTGACATAATATCTCATCAGTAAAAAAAGTACCCTGCATCTAGGCATTCTTGCCGAGCAAGATAAATAGGACAGTTGTCTCAGAGCAGATTCCTCAGTCCTCGACTACATCCTCATTCTCTACAATGTCCTTCTCCTTTCCTCCCCCATTCATACCTGGTCAAGAGAACCAGCTCAACCACACCCTCACTGTCCATGATGGTCCTCCTGGGCTACATGAGGGGGAGTTATACTTCAGAAAGCGGAAGAGGACGCAGCCAGACGCGCCCCTTGACGCACAAGCGAAGAAATGTAAAATCCAAGATTCTGCAAGCAACTGCACAATCGATGAAATTTGTACACTTCCGCTGGGTAACGTCCCAGTTTCGGATCTGAGTCCCCACTCTGCCCCACCTGCTCCAGCTACGTCAAGCTCGACTTGCTTCAATCTGCCCTATGGAGATTATCTACAATACCCTGACCTCATACTCGGAGGACATCACATGCGTGATCCTGATTTTTTCAGACAAGGGTCAGAGCAGGCAGTCAAAGGTCAGAGTAGCCTACGTCTGAATTCTCTGGACGTTGGCCAGACATTTGACTTTCCACCCTGGGTGCAGGGTACAGACCAGGCAGAGGTAGCCTCTTGGTCTGATCGATATGAAGATAAACACACGGTCACGGGACCAAGTAAGTCCTTCTATCTAACTTTGTATCTATTTGTGATGTTTATCTATGGATTATCGCACTAATTAAGACCTTCCGTTCTCAGATTCAATTTTATTCAGTCCCTCCCAGCAGGGGAATCCTACTCAGAATTTTAACCATGTACCTCTCCAACTCAGCAACAGCTCCTCCTTACCACTGCCAACACAGTTCACTCCTGGACTCGGGCATCACATGTATGGTATATTGCCATTGGAGCAGCCAGTGAGTAAATTGGCTATCTCGAAGAGACATGGGACAACAAGGGACGACTCGCGTGCGAAACGTAGGATTGGAGATATTGAAAAGAACGGACTAACACTACATGACTATCCGGCTGGTGGGGTTGCGTCGATGATGGCATCTACTGGTTCTCGATTCCAGTCAACCAAGGCACCGATGCAAGTAATGAGCTCACAGACGGATCCTTCCACTCCGTCGGTCGACTCCACATGGAAGAACCCTACCGGCGTCCAGCCTTTCTCATCATATGAGCCCACATTGCCTAAGAAGAAATCAAGAACCGGAAAGAAGGGAAAGCGGACAAGTACTTACAAACGTATCAAATTCATACCATTTGAACCACTATCCAAATAAAAGCTAGAGGACATCGTTCTTCTACTGTATAGGCTCTTACTGTACTAAAGAGAGGAGCTGGTTAAGGGAGACGAAGAAGATACAAGCATTAAACGGCAATGAAAATACTCCAAGTAAACACAAATCTCTCAAGTTTATACATTCTGATATTAACAGTATAAAATATTGTAGTCGTTTGTAGATAACGCAGTGTAGTTTCAGGTTGTATATTCTTGTAATGCGGAATGATCTGGTCGCTCTGTAAATTGAATAAGCTAATATTTGTAGGAGTGTTCTTAAGTACAATATATACGTGTATACACATATACCCTTCTCAAAATACTCGGAGTAAACATACATGAACTAACCGCTGGCGGTACTCACTCGAAGTGGAGATATCATATATGGACAGAGGTTTCGAATGTGTAGGCTCCAGTCCATCTGCCAATCAATGTCAGTATAGAAAGATACAGAATATATTGATGTATATAACTCTCACAAATTATTGAATAATAATACTATCGACAATGTTACTTCCTGTATGAGGATAGATAGACGAAAAGCCGGGCATGGCGCAGGGGGTCACTATCGATAGAGGCGTTTTCAATGATATCAAGTCGAGTAACATATCACTATAATCTATTGTTCTTACTGAGGGGTGACGGTTACTAATCACTCGTGTGCTTAGTACCACATCAAATGTCAAATTAGTCTGAACCATAACAAGGACAGTATCACAATTTCATATTGTTCCACCACACCAGTGGATTAACACAAACTACTATATCGTTATATAACACTTGAGATGATCGGATTAAATGGTGACGGCTATCTAGCGAGGTTCTTAGTATACATATACGACAGTTCGAAGCCTGGACATCACACTCGGCATTGCTTAAGCGTGGCCTCTGCGTCATTATATTGCCTGAGCCCCTTGTTCTTCCTAGCATAGCCTTGCTTCTTAGATAAAGACTTATGACTAGGTCCCCACGACATGGCCAATCCGTGTATTATTTCAACACGGATAATCTATCATGGATCATAAAATATGTATGATGGGTAGAACGTAACAAGAATCACAAAATAAATCACAGGGTCATTTTATCGCGAATTGTTTATTCGAAGGACGGACTCCGAGTGGTTATCGTGTATGGGGTGCAAGCTGGTAAACCTAGACAATAGAAAAGAAGCATGGTTATGGATAACACGTTCTCGCTTACTGCATAACACCACAGAGTGATAGGGTTTGTGTCCCATCAAGATCCCCTCCGAAGTACAGTCTAGCTTCCTTCCATTCCACATACACCCCCGCAATAGCTTCGTCCCTCTCAGCTTCAACCTTCCTTGCATCTCGATCCCTCCCATGGCGTGAATGAGATCACAAAAAGTTTAGGTCACATATCCTAGTAATATTGGCCACTTACCTCTGGACCCGGCATGCCGTAGCCGACCTATGTCCAATCACTTTTCGTAATCGTCCTCCTATTGTATACAATTCATCAAAACTATAGTGTATGTCGATGCCGTGACGGTTTATGAAGAACCCTAGTCCTATTACTTGATGAATATTTGTGAATTTTTAGAATAGAGATAACTGGATGACAGAATAGTAGACAGACGTAGCTATCCTTACAACTACCGCATTCACATGATCTCGTTCTGTATTCGATATCGAACAAAAAGTACAATAGAAGATGGCCTAGTCACTCTACCAATCCATCAGAAGAACACCACAGTAGCGGTTAAGTAGCCTAAGCTCCAGGGATCTCGGTATATTATATCAAGACCCCTATTCCATATTTCATAAAAGCTAATGAGTGATCCCCGCCAACATAGAATTCTCGGAACGAGATCTTGGTCGAGTATAAGCCATGAGCATCCGGAGGATATTTGTACCTGACATAATATTCCATCAAAAAAAACACCCTAAATCTAGGCATTCTTGCCGAGCAGGATAAATAGGACAACTGTCTCAGAGCAGATCCCTCAGTCCTCGACTACATCCTCATTCTCCCCAATGTCCTTCTCCTTTCCTCCCCCATTCATATTTGGTCAAGAGAACCAGCTTAGTAGCCCCTTCACTGTTGAGGATGGTCCTCCCGGGGTACATGAAGGGGAGTTATTCCCTAGAAAGCGAAAGAGGACGCAGACAGAGGTGCATCTTAACGCGCCACTAAAGAGATGTAGAATCCAAGATTTTGCAGACAACTGCGAAAAAAATGAATTAAATACACTTCCATTGGGCAACGTCCCAGTATCGACTCATGGAATCTACCCTGCCCCACCTGCCCCAACTCCATCTAGCTCGAGCTACTACGACTTGACTCATGGAGGTCACTATGCCGAGCTCAGTCTAGGTTCAGATCTCCTAGAGCAGGGGTTTATGCAAGATGTTTTCGTTTAAAGTGGCATACATAATCTGTCACCATTGGGCGTTGGTCAGGCATCTGACATTCCGTCCTGGGTGCAGGGCGACAGCTGGGCCAGCCTGGTTAATCGATACCAAGATAAATTTACACACACGGTCACGGGACCAGGTAAGTCCTTCTGTTTGTCTTTGTTATTTTTGTATCTATGGTTCATCACATTAACTAAAACCTTCCGTTCTCAGAACCAATTTTATTCGGTGACTCTCAACAGAGTAATCCCTCTCAGAACTTCAACAATGTACCTCTCCCACTCAGCAATGGCTCCTTTCCAGTGTCAACTCAGTTCACTCCCGGACTCATGCGATACATGGGTAGTTCTCTCGGGGTGTATGGCATAATGCCATTGGAACAGCCAATCAGTAAATTGGCCAGTTCAAAAAGAAACGGGAAAGTCAGAGACGACTCGCATGTGAAATGTAGGACTGGAAAAATTGACGATAACGATCTTGTGCTACACGGAGTAGATGGCTGTCGAACTGATAATGTTGCGTCGTTGATGCCACCTACTGGTCCTCGATCTCATCTAGCAGTCCCACCGATGCAAGCTCTAAGCTCGCAGATGAATCCTACAGCTTCACTGACCGACTCTTTGTGGTTGCTCCCGGCCTGCACACAAACCTTATCATCATGTAGTCCCTCAATGCCTACGTGGATGAACGACACTAATCATCCCGAATCAATCACGTTGCCGGATCTATATCCTGAAAACCACCTTATCCCATATTCACAATGTGTTGGAGATAACTCTCTCACTCACGATACTACACTCAAGGTATCAACACAGATAGCTCCCCTTGCACAACCATCATTGCCCTCCCCAGAGAGTTTTGGCCTGATGGAGCACTCTCAGGTTTCCCGGATAAAGGAGAGTGTGGCTACACCCGTACCTACTAAGGATACTCAAATGAAAGATGCGGGTGGAGGAAAGACTATAGGAAAACGAAAACTAAAGAAGAGATCAGGAACTAGGAAGAAGGATATCCAGACAGGTACTTACAAGGAAATCAAGTTTGCACCCCCTTATACCACTCCGTCCAGTTAACAGTTAGAGCACGTCATTTTCTACTGTTTAGGCTCGTACTGTACTTGTATGTAATTAGTTATGTATCAACTAGCTCATGAGAATAATCTCATCAATATCTCAAAGCGACATATATATATGATTGGGACCCAGACTGGAGGAATACGCTACCAGCTCGATCAGTATAAGCTGAAATGCATAAGGTGTTTGATATTGTACTCAATCAGATTATTGCACGGGAGTGTCAGAACTAGAGCTGAATGACCACTGTGTAACGAGGGACCAGATGCAATAAGCAAGAGAACTTTACCTGTGAATCAAATCAGGCATAACTATTCTAAAATAACAGGAAAGGTGATATTATGCATATTGTAATAAGGAACACTCTTGTATGTTGTAACGTACCAATTTCTAATCTTTTCAGATGCTAAGCTGCGTAATCACTCCTTTCTAAGCAGACAGAGTAAGTCAAAATCTACACAATCATCATTAGCTGTTTGTTATTTGAATATGATAGTCTGAGATGTATAAATTCAGTATGCTCGTAAGTATTTGCCTGGCATCCCTTGTTCCCAGATTCCAACTTGTTCTCAGGAATTCGTGCTCCTTTCGACTTCCAGCTACGTGTATATTGCATTTTAGTACCCTTTGTGGCTACTCTCGTATCCACATCCCCCTTTATCTAACCAATCTCAGAGACCTCCGTTATTCCGCAGCTCTCAGAATATGCCGATGCCGATGAGGAGAGGATGAAGAGGAGGATGACGATGAAGAAGACGAGGAAGATTTCACAGATGTATTTTTCTGTATTGTGGACCCACTGTCGTGTGTTGAGATATCGTCTTCAGGACTTTGGAAGTCTTAAGTTGCCGGAGAGTGGGTGGTGGATATGGTAGCATGTTTAGCCCTTGATAGCTAGTATCCTCTATCAGCGTAGGAAATGAGTGCTCATAAAAGTATGAAGACTGGGTAACCGTGGGGTTGGTCCTTGTAGGGTCGAGCGGTATAATGGGTGGATATATCTGCGCTTCCACGATGTAATCATATTGAGAATCAATAGAAGGCATCGATGATATCACGATTTCGTTGGAGGATTATATGCACCATATATTGCAAGTCAATTCATTACAATTTTATTATATCTATCCCTTACATTTGAATCGTCTCTATACCGCCCGCTCCTCTTCAAGATACCTACTCTACTTATTGGTTGTACTGCTTGCTCTGATGGTGGCACATCATACAATTCGAGAGAACCTTGCATATGATACATGAATCCGGGATTGTGTTGTGTCAATCCCGGTAAGGATAGGGTATTTTCGAATGACACAGACTCATAACCCAGATATTGATCAGAGGGCCGCTCTTGAGAGTGTGTTGATGTGTTGGAGTCTAGGAACGGGAGGTTATTATGCTACTTGAATAGAGTTATAGGTATAAGATGACTATGACTTACCTGACGTGTAGGTATCTTGGGATTGATCAGCTTCGGCTTCGGCCTCGGCCTCAATTGCTTGGTTGACACCCTCAATCCAGGAAGAGATATCTAATCTCTGTCCAGTGTACAAGGAAGACAAACCATCATTTTGTCTCAAACCTTGATTCTGGAAACCGATGTCAGATGTATGTTGTAGTCGATGGTCTCCGTCAGACAAGTATGAGTGATTCAAATTTGGTTGGATTGGAGTGATGAGGGTAGGGTGACGGTCGAGAGACGATTCTGAGGCAGCGCCCAACGGGAGTGTAAGAGCTTCATGACTTTTGCGCTGAGGTGCAAAATCTTGATTCCTACATTTCTTCAGCGGGCCGCTGAGATGCGCCTCTGGCTGAGCCCTTTTGCGCATGCTATATGAATTATCCCTTTCGCGTGGTCCAGATGTGTCATTATCAGCTGTGAAGGAGTTGCTAATGTGGTCTTCTTGACTGAGCGAGAGTGTATGAGGAGAGGAAAGGGACATTAGGGAGAATGAGGAGAGGGTGAAGTTTAGGACGGGAGAGAAACCACTCCAAGACAACTCTGCTTTTTATCCTTCTCGGCAAGAATGGATAGGGTATTTTTTATGGAGTAAATTATCAGGTACCGGAGGCTCATGGCTGCTACTCGACCAATATCCCATTATGAAAATTTCTTGTTGGTAGGAACCACTCACTAGCATATATGGATTATGAAACTGGGCATTGTTGGAACTCAATCAAGATCTCGCAATTTGATACTACTTAGCCGCTGCAGTATTATTATTATAATTGATTACCTGGGATGGCAGGACCATTGCCTATTGTATATTTTGTTGTTATAGAAAATTGAACAAAAACATGCGAATGTGACGGTTGTTAAGATAGCTACGTCCGTTTGTTATGCTTTCACTGTTCTCTACAGCTGGTTTATCTCGGTATTTTTTCAAATCGAAGGTTCAGTAGCTATTTCTCTCCCATATACAGGCTATCATTGTAAGATAGACAAGCTGATAAGGCTGATTGGATATAAGTCAGTACCAGACCCTGACGCCGAGACTGTCATCTGATAAAAGCTTAATGGTCGGTGTCACCAAGTTTGAGATACTAATTGGACCATATGCACTGCTCCTGCTCGTGTTCTTCTGTGAGTTAAATAGAGATGTAAAGAAAATAGAAGCTGAGGGAGCTTGAGATATTGCAGGGTTGTATAAGGAGTGAAAGGTTATAAACGTGCTCATTTACTCTGTGCCGATACCCAGTAAGCGAGGATATGTTATCCAGATCCTCCTTCTCTTCTATTGTCTCGACTCACCATATATGATACTCAACCAGGATGTGTCCTACAACCCAATAAATAGTGGCAATATGACCTCACGTTTTCTTCCTTTGTCTGGGCCATTTTGCCGATGTAGGAATAAGGAAAAGCTTAGAAGGCAAGGTTATGTCAGGATGAACAAAGGGAAAATAGGTAATATAATAGCGCAAGGGCCATGCTCAAGCAATGCCGAATGTAAGACCCTGGCTTTGAATTATATACACATTGTAATTGATTGTTAGCATCCTCTTCAACAAACAATAGTCATTAACATTCAATCTGGTTACTCCTAGCATTATATGAGTTAGTAGTACTTGTAACAGTCCGCATAGATCTACCAGTGCAGTACAACAACAAACAAATTTGGGGTAATGTTGTAATGATGATCGATGTTATATTGAACCTGCTAATACAATCCTCATCTTCGACGATACCATACAATGAGAGCTGAGAAATATACCACCAATCCACTTTGTAGCACCCTATTCTGGCTACCAACTATACCGTGACATACATGCACGTCCCGCACATACTTGATACCCCCACTTCGGTTCAATAGTCTACTGTGGGTGATACCGAGCTATGCTATAACCTCAATGTTGGTGTGCATCAGTATCACGAATGTGTATTTGTAACATCATGCAATTCCAATGCGTGCTCTTCTTTTCCTTCATTATCTTCGCCTTCTCTTTCTGTATACTTTGCTCATATATCTTACCTGAGAGCCTAGCCCTACCGCTACCTACTAAGTGTATACACAAATACTAGTTAAAAGATATTATAAAGTGCCTACAGCGTAACTGGGGCCCGAGCTTTTATACAATCAACAAGTGCGATTTTATCGTCGCCAACTCATACTAAGGTATCGTTGGAAGTATAGAAAAAGAAAATGGGAGATGTGTATACAAAACACTTTCTGGTCCTTTCTCAGATTTTATTGGGCAATCAGTCTTTTCCTCATTGCGAACGAATATACTATGAAACTGCATATATGTCACTTACATCGGATTATTATCTATTATACTGCTTATTCCAGATTTTATAAGCTTGAGACAGTTGTAACTACTTGAGGGAGTTTCATTTTCATCTGCCATCGATGTCTTCTTCGTCCTCCTTGACCATTCGGTCCTCCTCCACCCTTTACATTTCGGGCCATGTGAGTTAGTGCTTTCATTAAGTACAGGCATAGCCACTCGAGTACAGTCGTTGTAGACTCTGATGGAGAGAAGTAAGGCATGACATACCTATATGAAGGTAGCTACGATATATCTGTGAAGTGTTTCGAGTATGCAGTCTGAAAATTGACTAGCTGGGCAGTTGCAGATGTGTCATATTCCTATCGTCTACGTTTTGGGGCTAGATATCGGAGGATAAGGGGAAAGAAAGAGCTCAGATTCTGAAAGAATAGAAATTACTCTGTAATTATTTCACCCATTTTTGGATTCAATTCCAATCCACTAGTTAATTGCACAGGAAGGGTGTTCTAATTCCGTGGGCTCGGAGGTATCCTTGCATAAGATTCGCGAGTTTTGGGGTGAGCGGTATTGTCATCGAGAGTATGACATCGGAAGCGAGTGAGGCAGGTAAGCTGCATTGAGTTGATATCTCCTGATGAGGAAGGGGTATATAGGTCTGAGATTGAAGAAGGATTGCGTCAAAGTTCTGCAAATGAATACAAACAATTCACCTGATCCCGTGACTGTGCTTGAGTATCGATCAGGAAAATGATATTGTTGACATCCTATACCAGTTCCGAATATCCTCCACAGACCTCCACCTCGCATGTACCTAATAGTACATCGCCTTGTAACGCTTGGAGACTCGTTTCTCGTGTAGATTATGACGAGAGGAATGGTGCGTAAAACGTAGGTTGGGTACTTGTGACAGTACCGGGTCAACTTCCAACGGAAGTGTATGTTTTCTATGTTTTCTTTTCCCCTTCAGACGCAGATTCATCAAATCTACATCTCTGGGAGGCTGTGTCGGGCCACATGCTCTGTTGCCCCAAACAATTGTGGTGTAACGAGTACAAACTCGATATGTTCGCATATATCCGTCTGGACATCCTTGTTCCCAGATCTTGTCTTCTTCTTTGTGTTTCGTGTTTTTTTAGCCTTCCAGCTGAGAGTGCTATTTAATTCCAGATCTCTCTGAAGAGAACAATGTCAAATGTCCGGGGGAAGGTGTCAGTATTGGGGACACGAGTTTATTGGATGATGTCGGAGTATTTTTTCCATGAATTTGGGTGTGACGTCTCGATGTCTGTAGTAGCATTACATACAACCTGTGGTGCAAGTCTGTTTCCTTCAATACTTCCATCGAAGCTCCAAATCCGCATCTTTCATATACATCTTTACTGAGTTCCCCGTTCCTTTTTGAGATGGCCAATTTACTGATTGGCTGCTCTAATGGTAGCACAACACATTGTAGAACCAACTAAGTAGATAGCCGGTCGTAGTGCATTTGTGCTACACTTTGTAACTCGCCTGGAGAGTCCATTATCACTATATTTCCTTACTCTCGCCCGCGTTTCCGGCCCATTTCTCTTACTATTTAGTTTCATTCTTTACTCTTACTTGAGGATGGGGCTCGTTTATATGGCCTCTGGTTTCTGATAGCTTAATACTTCCGTCCAGTGGCATATAGCCGTCTTGAAACCATACTTCATCTTAATATCTACCCTTTATCTCGCGTTTTTCTGTATTATCCTACAGACTTGTGGCCGTAGCGGAGGAAAACCTGATAGTCTCCTGTACTCTTTATCACTGCTCTGCTGCTTATTAGGTTGCCCAGATGCCTGATGAGTTTGCAACACTCTGACTGTACTGCAAGTCAACCGGACGGACAGAAATACATACACTTTTATCTCAAACTAAAACTTTGGTCGAGGCTCTATTTTATACGTTTCTATTGCTTTTACTGGTCTGTGAAGTCTCAGCTCGCCCCAATCGCCCCAAGGTCTCTATCTTTCTCTGCGCACCGGCCGAAGTCCAATTTCTTGCTTTTTAGTCCCCAAGACTGAGCCATAGCACCGTGTCTGGTGTAGGCAGATTCTAAACCCCAAGTCCTCGCCACTAAACATGACTGAAAAGTCCAGTCCTGACCTAAAGTTCAGTTTTCATCATGCATTCCAAGAGATTCATTCATTTCATGAGTACGGAAGTGAGCTGCGTTGATATTAGTGAGGTGCTATTTCTGAGTGAGAGAAGTACATGGTTGAGATTCTGAGAAGGAATACTCTGTTGAAAACGTGAATCTGGAAGGTTTTAGTGACCTAAGTAAAGTCAACAAAGACAAACAGAAGGACCTACCTGGTCCCGTGACCGTGTGATATCTTGATATCGATTAAACAGGCTGGCCCAGCTGTCGCCCTGCACCCAGGACGGAATGTCAGATTCCTGACCCTCGCCCATAGGAGACAGATTATGTATGCCACTTTGGACGAAGACATCTTGCATAAACCCCTGCTCTAGGAGATCTGAACCTAGACTGAGCTCGGCATAGTGACCTCCATGAGTCAAGTCGTAGTAGCTCGAGCTAGATGGAGTTGGGGCAGGTGGGGCAGGGTAGATTCCATGAGTCGATACTGGGACGTTGCCCAATGGAAGTATATATTTCATTGTGTTTGCAGTTGTCTGCAGAATCTTAAGTTCTACATTTCTTTGTTGGTGCGTCGAGGAGCACCTCTGGTTGCGTCCTCTTCCGCTTTCTGAGGTAGAACTCCCTTTCATGTATCCCGGGAGGACCTGTCTTCTTCTTTTTTTTTCGTGTCCTTTTTGCTTTCCGCCCACCAGCACCTTTCACATTCACGCCTTTGACGGATACAGGAATGTCCACACACTCCTTTATTTGTCCAAGCTGAGTATGCTCCGTGATCCCAGAACTCTCTGAAGAGAACAATGAAATTTGTGCAGGGGGAGGTATCAGTATCGGGGACACGAGATTATTGGATGATATATATGTATTTTGTCCAAGAATTTGGGAGAGGTTGGCTTGTTGGGAAGCGGGTGATGAATATGGTGGCGCGAGTAGCCCAAAGTGACTGGTGTCGTTCACCCATGTTGGCATTGAAGATTGGATACCAGTGGTATCGGTCCATGTAGAATTGGCCAGCGAGGTGAAAGGATCAATCTACATTTTCACTGTCAGCTTCAACAACGTCTCGATATTTGTAGTAGCGTTACATACATCGTATGGTGCAAGTCCATTACCTTCAACATTTCCAAAGCTGCATCTTGCAAATGGATCTTTTCTGACTTTCCCGTTCCTTTTCGATCTGGCCAATCTACTGATTGGCTCCTCCACAGGCAATACATCATACAAACTGAGAGATTGATTCATGTACTGCATGAGTCCGGGAGTGAACTGCGTTGACATTGGCAAGGAGCCGCTGCTGGGTGGGAGAGGTACATTTTTTTGATTCTGAATAGTTTCACTCTGTTGGGAGTGTCCGAATAATACTGAATCTGAGAACGGAAGGATTCAGTTAATGCGATGAACCATAGATGAGTTTGATATTATCAGATATTGAAGAACTTACCTGGTCCCGTGACCGTGTGTGTAAATTTATCTTGGTATCGATTAACCATAATAGGAGACATACACGCAAGATACAAAGGCCATGTCCGTTCACTGCTTTCATTCTCGTAATTAATAACTTTAACTCCCCAGTAAGAGTTGAAATGATATCATTTTATACTGTTACGTACTGTCAGACACACCCAGCGCACACATGATATCTCCACTTCGAGAGGATACCACTAACGGTAAACTATAAAGCATGCTTACTCCAAGAATAACGAGAAGAGTATATGTGTATATACTCTACTTGATCACACTCCTATTCATAGTACTTTCCTGGTCGTAATAAATGTTATATCGAGCAATCAAATCTTTCCTCATGACAAATGAATATAAATAGAACTACACATTTGTCAACTACACACGATTACAAAATTTCATACTGTTTATATCAGGTTTATAAAGTTGTATAAACTTACGATACTTGTAACCTTTGGAGGGCTATCATTGCCACTTGATACTGGTGTCCTCCTTTCTTGATAGCTCGTAGTGATGGGCCCAGAGCCTACTGTATAGCTTCTTCGATATAGAATACAGAACAATATCTACACCTCTGGTCCAGATTGTGTTCATACTCAAGATTCATATTCTACCATACCTCTCTGATGTCTGCATTGCTCATTTCAACTTCTTTTAGAAAGTATCGTTTCTGGCCTTCAAACTCACGAGTGAAGGCGAAAGCCAATTTCGGCATTTGTACGGTCCTTGTTATGTCCAGAGATGTACGGCTGTATCACAGTGGCGTGTGTACTAACTCTAGGCTCAGTTATGCTTCGTCTCTTCTCATTCTAGAGAAAAATTGAGATGTGAAGAAGAAAGAGGTTCGAGAGAGACGAGATTATGCAGGGACAGAAGGAGAAAGAATGGAAGAGCTGTTCTGCACCAGTGCGAGCAGCAGGTTATTCGTAATCATACTTCCTTTTTTGTATTGTCTCTAATTTCTTAATGTGTTGCGTCGCGAATCTCTGATGCACAAAAAAAAATCCTTGGATATCCTCTTGACAGATTAGTGGTAACAATTTTAGAGTCTGGCATGTTTGCCCCCCTTTCAGTTCTTGTCTACATCACGTATTCGGGTGTTTACAATCCAACACTTCAGTCTAGAGTGGTGTTTTGTATATGCCATGACCTCGGTTGAATCATAAAAGTTGTGATGATCGTTGAAGGAAGTAACGAAGATACTTGATCCCTCAATGTCTTCCAATGACATCGTATCTCTTGGCAATCTCCGAGGTAAAAGCTTTGGATAGGATACTAAGCTTGTCACTACCCCAGAGTTGGGCTCGCGAGGATCTCGAGAAGAATCAAATATATACCTTTCTTATTGGCGCAGAAGCTCCCTATAACTGAAGAAGGATATAGAGGTTTTCCCTAGTACCTTGGTCTGGGAGGATATAAACCATCTATTTCTCTTGTAGTTCAAGTGTTAGATCTACTTATCCATACACCTATGAAACTTCTATGGATAAGATCATCGAATGTAAAGTATACATGTACAACTCTATCTGTTTGAATTGCTTATACGGAAAAGACTAGATTGAAGATAGTCCAAGAGAGTTACATTCAGTACATAGTACGTGACTGACGAAATCAACGGACGTGCACTCCTCCTTCAGGGTGAGTTTCTGAGCTCATACGCCTGTATCTCAGGAAGCTCCTTGGACGGATAGTCTATCAAAGCATAGCGCCTATATTGTGATCATACATGTACGTATTCTATATAGCAAACAACAAGTTCCTGTATAAAGATGAGGAATTTTTGTGTCACATCAGAGCTACAGTCTAGTACTACATGTAGTTAAGGAAGCAGGTATAATATTAATCTAAGAGCACGATTTCGTGGAATTTATATCTCTAGTAAGTTTATAAGAACCAGAGGACGAGAACAGCAGAAGTAGGAATGAGAGTACAGCGAAAATTAGTATCAGTGGAAGAATTAGAGGAGAAGAGTAATTTTCTACATGGTCCCGAGATCAGTTTTCTAGGAGAAGAGGACTTGGATGAGACAGCTGAAGCATTAGTAAAAGGTGAGAAGAGCAACGATGTCATGGAAAAGGAAGTTGAGAGATACTAGGAGAATACATTGAAATCACCTATGCGTGTCGACAGTATAAGAGTCTGAGTGAGTAGATTGAACATATGATAATGTGATGATTGTCCAGTAGAAGTCATTGGAGATGCAGAAGGAGATAACTCGGAGAAAGAGAGTAAGCACGAGAACATAGATTCATCAGCAGAGCAGAGCATAGAAGGCCATAGACCAGTGAGAATTGAAGTTCGTGTCATAGTAGTATCGTCAAAGGAAAAGAGTCTCATCTACCCACCTACCCACATAATCCACATAAACCCCATAAACCCTCACTTCTTCTCCTCCCAACACCTCCGGCGCACCTTAATCTTACTCCCAGCTCTAGAAACCCAAACCTTCGTCTTCCTCCCCTCCATCTCCTGTCTCTGCCTCCCAAACCAAGAAGCCCACACCACACTCCTCAGTCCACGCAACGTCTGCGCCAAAGCTAACGTGGCTTGCAACTCTGCGAGACGGACGGCCCTGGCGTGTAGCTCAAAGCATTGTATACACCACTCTGGTCCTGATGGTTTTGAAGATGAAGGGACTTGATATGTCAGCAGAAGTTGGGACTGATACGTTGATAGTTGGGTAGGCGAAGGTGGTGTTGAGTATTGGAGAGGAGAAGAAAGAGAAGGAGAAGAGGAGGGATTCATAGAATCTGATGCTGGTTCTGAGGCTTGATTTAAATTAGGAACAGAATTTGCGATAGGTACCGGCGATCCAGAGATCGTATGATCGAGATGATCATAAAACAAATCTTCAGATGAGAGGAATATCCCAAGGTGCAAATCCTCCAGCTTCATCAAACGTCCCAAAGCAGACCTAAGTGTGTTCTATAAATAACAAAAGCAACATGAACAACAATATAGATTTATCAATGCGTATTTCTTCTTTAAGCAAACAGAGGAGTCTAAATCTCAATATCGACCCGTAGTAGCTTTACTCACCGTCAAACACCTAACATCCTTAAACTTCTCCGGTATAGGCGAATGGCTACAAGTACTCGCGCTATCCGCGAAACAGGTCCAACAACACCCGCTATCCAGCCTCTCCGAACAACTCACTTCCAAACTTCTAAGCTCCAAAAACCTGCTTCCAATCATACGGAGTAATTCCTCCCCGACCTCCGGTAGGTCAGTCAGGCTGAGATCGGTAATGGTGGGCGGTAGGTGGCTAAGGAGAGGGTGGATGACTCGTCCGATAGTCCCAAGCGTTTCGGTGATGAACGTAACATGAACGGAGCTTTGAAGACCGGATATAGAATCGCAGATATGCATGATGTATGGGTTGTAGGTTTTAGGAAGAGAAGCGGATAACGGAGCGGGAAAAAAGGGTCAACAGGGTCGGAATAAGTGAGGAGAAGAGAGAATAAGAGCAGGAAGGTGGCTTATAGAGGTAAAGGTACCTTATGATGATGAACAAAACGGTACGTACCGGAGTAGATGAAAAGTTTCCAACCCTTTCGCCTCAGGCACATAAAGAGCTTGCGCAGACCCACTAAGAAACCTCACCCACTCCCTCAGTCTCCCAAACTCGGGCATCCCACCCCGACCTTCACTACTCCCTTCCCACTTCCTCGGAGAACACACATGCAAGTGCTCACAAACTTTTCTCAATGCAATCTGTCTGAAAGCATACGAGGCAGTGGCGAATCCATTAATAGACCTGAACGAAAGAGTGGGTAGGTAGGCGTAATTGAATATCATCTCTAGTATTTCGATCGGGAAAACGCATTTCTGAGTGTTGCGCTATTTTGTGTTTTCTTGGTAATTAGTAATAGTAATAATAATAGTGATAAATGATAATAATTATAATAATAAGGGAGAGAGAGGTGAATGTCTTCTCCACCTCGAAAGAGTGGAGGAGATGACTAGGGTTATGGCAGTGACATACAGAATAAGCTGTACATCTAACATCAAAAGACCTAGAACGTATCGGCAGAGGAAACTTCTTGCTCATAACATTATTTGCTTGAGAATTATGATTATTATGATTAGTATTGCCATTGTTATTTCCATAATTGATAACCCCAGGAGCAGCAACTACTGAAAGACAGATGGAAGAAGGAGCAGACGAACGACGAGACACAGCAGAACGAGAACGAGAAAGCGTGAAGCAGGTAGATACTGTTGTCATTGTTGTTGTTGTTGTTGTTGTTGTTGAAGCCGACACAGACCTATTACGACGGCGACGATAGTAATTTATACATTAACATTTGAAATTTGACATATACATACACCCACACGAGATGGGTAGTGGGAAGTAGAACTCCAGTGACCCTGCTGATTATCGTTCTATTTTGCTTTGTTTGGTGTCCCATCCGTGATACCAACACAAATCACTTTTACGTAATGTCAATTTGTAATATCCAGAATATTTCTAATGTCAAGAAAACTGTGTTGGGCTGGATATCTAACTAAACTATTATACAAAATCGAATACATGTGAGACCTGAAGAAACGTGAGCTAGTGACTAGAAAATGCAATAGATATGAGGTGGGGATAGAGACAGAGAGAAGGAGGTAAAAAGAGTATACCCATCTGAAAACCAAGAACAAAGAGAAAACGTGAGTTGAATCATCAAAGAACTTTTCATGAACCATCAATTATGTACGTGCGTGGGGCGAGAGGAAAAGGTATACAGGGGGTGAATGTGTTGGGGAACGTGTAGGAGAGGTGTAATGAAAACAGCTTGTAAACACAAAAAAGAAAGGAAAGAAAACAACAAGCTCAAGTGATGTACAAATGATTTTGGTCAAGTGTTTTCCTCCGTTATTCTCAATCTTCTCTATAACCAGAAACATCAAGCAGCTTTGCAACCCGTCCCAGTAAAGAAGATACAGCTTGCATCCCAGTCTCTGAGGATGATATCCTCCCATCTCTATGCATGTTTAACAAAAGCATGATCGCAATAAACACCGCCATGAACCTCAACAACCCACTCGATTCAGCCCATGAATCACCCCTCTCTTGTATCTTCGGCGCATTAACAACGACAGTCTCACGACAACTATCACTTTCGGCATCACTAGCCGGGAACATATCATCAGGTGGCACGAGCGTCTCCGTAGGTGACAACTGTATCCCAGGAGTAGGCATGACAGAAAAGTTCCCCGGTTGCGGAATAGTCACTGACAGCGAAGGAACAGTAAGGAACTGAGGCTCAGCAAGCCACTCTTCTCCACGGACGAACATATCCCGATCAGGAAATACCTCCACAATATCGGCAACGAACCCATCGATACTAAGCGTATAACGTCTCCACATCTTCCTCTTTAACCTCCTCTTTCTTAACAAACTCGCCTTTTCCTCAGATATCTCATCTCTATTCACATTCACCTCGGTTCCTTGGAAACCGCAGTTCCCAGTATCTTGGTCATCCACTAGTCCAGCATCTAACAATTCAAATCTCGGATACCTTCCTAGCTTCCGAAACAGCTGTCCGATCGCATACCCTTCTTCTAAGAATAGCCGCGCACACTCGGAAGAAGTGATACACACGTTACTCGTAGCGACGCAGACCGTGCGGCCTGAACATACTAAATGCACTTGGCGCTTTTGTGTTATTGGCGCAGACGAAGAAGGGGAGAAAGTAGCCGCTGTGATAGTAGTCGTTGTTGTTGTAGCACTTGACGGCGAGTAGGAAATCGGGGAAGAAGAAGGTGATTTGCTGATAGAAGAACGACGATGAGCCTTCTCTGGAGAATGACACGTCGTGTTCGCGTATATGGGGTGATCGTTATTGGTCGATTGAAGAAAGCACTGTGTTATTATTTTTGAATCAGGTTATACGAGATCCATAATGAATGATGAGTTAATCAAGAGGAAGTAGAGTCAGCATTTGACGAGTTTCACAGAAAGAATATGATAGAAAACCCATCAATGACAGTCCCGTAAGCAGAGGAAATTTCTATTCGGTGAATGCAAAAGGGAAGTGGGGTATGAGAGCCTTGTCTAGTCTTCTTTCCACGTATATGGATCAAAGAAGCATCAAGGAAGGCGCTCGCGGAAGGCCCATATGGAAAGAAAATGAAAAGAAGACAAATGCAGGCTAAGGACAAACGCACACGTATACAAGAAAGGGGTGGGACATGACAATGACGAAGAAGATGAATGAGGGCTCCTTACCTGAGTAAACGTTGCAAGTCCCCAGAAGCAGCGAGCATGATGCGCTCTATAGGTGTGATGCCTTTCGGCCAGTCAAACTACACAAGAGCCACCTGAACGATGAGCATTAGTCTAACACAAGAGGAAGTAAACGAACCTCAATACTCGTGACATTAGCATCGTAACTGTCTACAGACGGCATAACTTGTTTGTCACTTTCGCTTTTGCTTTTGCTTGGTTTGTCAATGTCAAGACGTTATTTCTTTTTTTGACAGAGAAGTGATACGGTGCGACTCTGAGTCTCTCTGAGTCTCTCCTTATATATGTGCGTATAGTGGCTGGGATAGAAAATATGCAGAACAAGACGTGAATAGCGTTAACGGATGAAGGCAGGGGTAGAAGGTGGCAGGAGAGAGAGAGAGAGGAGATATAACGGAAGGGAAGGATCCGAAGAAGGACCCGTTTTTATTGCTTTGAGAGTAGTAAAAAAAGGAAGACCGAGGGTTCGTAGTGAAAATGTCGTACTACATGCGCCCACTTCGCTTACTTCAATTTTTCCCTTTATTATCATATGATTCCAACAAGATCATTTCCTTTTTTTAACATCTCATTTCTATTTCCGACCTATCCTCCCTCACAAATACATTACAAATGGCTTGCTAACTAGTCGTGCATTAGAAATCACCCTTTTTCTAAAATATACATAGATCTAATAATAATACTATATTATTTTCTTATTCTTAATAAAATATTGAAAGAAATACCTCTCAAACCCTTACCCGCGTGACTTTCAGCCTGAGCCCTGACCTGAGAATCCACACACACACACACCTCAGGGTCAACGCTACACACAAACACCACCCCCTCCACCCCGGGTCCGTGGGTCCGAGTTTTGTGTGGCTGGCGTTGACCCCGTTGACACATGATTGACCCTCTCCGGATTCACATATGCACCTTCCAATTAACCAAAGGGAGGTTGCGGAATTGTGGCATCTCGTTAACAGGAGTTAAGATAGAAGAAAAAAAGTTTTCTTCGGGTTGCGCGGAACGTACGAGACACGTACGCGGGGTGCTATGTATGTATTAATGTATGTGTAACATCCGTAGTTTGAAATATGAAGTATGGTATGGTACAGGCAGGCGCTTTCCGAGTTCAACACAGACGCCCCTTCTACCCCCTTTTTACCCTCCTTACTTTCTTCTTCTTCCTTCTTTGCAGCCCTCTTCGGGTTAAGTGAAACTAGGACTCGGGATAAGCCTTCTTTTTTTTTAATCCAAAAAGTCTAAAACTTTGAAGCTTACTTTACCTTACCTCTTATCCCTTTACCTTCGGTAAATTAGATCATAAGAAAAACGTTATCATAATCACGAATCACTAAATGAAAAAAGTGCGAAGTCGGCATTTGATTCTCTATTTCTTATATTCATGTTTGATACTCAAGTAAGTAAAGATTCCAAAGAAGATTTACAACTTCACTTTATACATAGTAGATGAAAAACATAAAAAGGGTATCAAATAAAGTTTATATAATTATCTATATATTATATATTTACAGATTACAAGAAAACAAAAAATATCAAAAGACAAAATTAGGATACTCTCTGAATGATTACAATGTACTAGTATATATAGAAAAGAAAAGAAAAGATGGGAAAAAGGAGATGATGGCCAAGTGAATCTTACTCCAAACTACGTCCGTTGGATGTCTTCTAAGCTTTTCTCATACCGTCTCTTCGTCGTCACTCTGAACACTTGAACACTTCAAATACTCCCTCACCACATAATAATGGTCATCCCCACTATCACTATCCTCATCATCTGTGTACTCGTCAAACACACTATCCGCGTAGTACCCATCAAACTTCCATTTATCAGTATCATAGTTATAATCCCCCATCTCGGCGCCTTCAAATGCGACTATCCCACTATTTGTTTGTTTCGTTTTTTGGATGAAAGATAGAAACAAAAAGAAATCATCAGAGATGAATTATTTTAGACCAATCCCAAATTATTATCAATCAGATGAATTCACGCATCAAGTATTGAATCGATTGAAAGAATAACTTACTCCTATCATATACCCGCCGCTTAACCTCTTTCCCTTCCGTTTTCTTGGAGTATTAGTCACAGGTTGTTTAGATGATAAACAGCGTCCCGGATCCTCTTTATTGGTCAGGTCATAGCCCAAGTGTTCAGCGAGATATTCCACAATCTTATCCGCATCGCCTAATATCTGATACTATGTATTCCCAGGAGAGATAAGAACGAATGAATGAATGAGTATATTAGGTCGTCTCTCCATAGAAACCGGAAGGATATAGATAAGATATAAGACATACATCGGCTTTAATGTGTTCAATAGGCTGCTTATTGATAACGATGATCTTCGTAGCTGAGGTCACATGAGCTAGTCATCATACACATACAACAGTATTTAAAGATCGTTGATAAATCAGTTAAGAAAAGAACGATTCAAATCCGATCGCAAAAACTCACATATAATCTCCGACACAGGCCTCACTTTCAACGAAGTGCCGATGACCAACAACACCGATATCTCGCCAACGTGCTTGAAAAACTGCTTATCAAACTCTGAGGACAGCTTCTCTCCGAAGAATGTGATATCTGGCTATATAACAAGAAAAAAGAAGTTGTATTAGGATTTGCTTTGATGATTATGATAATAATAATAAAAGGATTACATAAACGCACCTTCATGATACCCTTTGGTAACGGACCACTCTCTTTCTCTTCATCGCTGTTACTTTCCCATCCATCATTCCTCGGCTTCTTCTTCTTCTTCCTTCGCGCTTTCTTCTTCGGCCTTAACTGTGCTTCCGTATTACAAAATTTACACAAAGGAACCTTCCTTGCCATCAATTCATCTTTAATCACCTCCCGGGAACCTGTGTCCGGCAATTAATACACGAAGCAGTCGCAAATGAACCATGGCATTGGAAAACTTTCTTGATCCCAGCCTTGTTCTCAAGTGTATCAATGTTTTGGGTAAAGTTCTTTTTTTAGGGAAAAGTCCAGTTGAGTAAGATGTTATAGTAATGCGCTCGACCGGAAGTTGATTACTCACTATGCATAGCTAAAAATGGACATGAAACGGCATACCAGATTTCACTTAGGCATTATATTAGGACTATGAAGAAATCAAGCTTACTTTACCCCGGTCCTCTAAGGCCTTGATGAAACGATGACAAGGCGAAGGTTCAAAGTTCGACGGTATATTTTACTATTCCGGGAAGGATGGAATTGAATGTTAATAAGAGTGTCCCACTTAAGATCGGTATGGAACGTACTGTGCAAATGAACTTGGATGCAATCCATTAAAATGCCACTGAATTGAGACACGATACAAGAACTTACTAAAATACTTTAATGATAGTAAGTTAGCAATGTCATTGCCCAAAAAGTAACTTTCGAGCGATATAGCGTTACTTACCATTGGGATCTTCTCGGAAGTAATTCATATCGAACCTAATGCATGCACAGCGTCAAAAAAGTATCCTTTGTAATAGACATAAACAAAACAAAATTTGCAAAACTCACATTTGCTGAGGATCATCTAAAGCATACAAACCGGTCCTAGATAATTGAGAATACAATCCATTTCGGGATCGGAAGTCTGGAATGCCACATGAAGTACCTATCATCGCGTTAATCACACAAATTTAGTAACTTTGTATATCAATCGAGATTCATTAGGATGACGTACTTATTCCAGCACCCGTGAGCACCATTATTGACTTTGCTTTCCGAATAGCCCTGATGACTTTGTGCATCCCCATCTTGGTTTTACGGCGATAAACACAACATGCATGTCGGTGCCGTGTACTAGATCAAGTGGTAACAAAAGTTAGCATCCCCTTGAAGACTCACAAAGCAAGAATCGAGGCAAAAAAAAATAATGAATAAAAAAAAGACATACTGCCGAACAATCGCCGCTTTGAGCAGAGGCAAGTTAGCATGGTCATCAAGTTTCTGCCGGTCTTTGGGCTACAAAATCCCATTCGTTAGTTTTTTTTCTTACTCTATACCGATATGAGTCTGTAGTTGTAAGTTAGACTGACAGTTGGAACCCCGAAGCAATGTAGGAGATCCTGTGTTGGAATATCCAAATCGATGAGATGCCGTTTCATGAACTTCGCAATTCCGTGTCTATGTAGATAGCCTAGGTAATGTTTTACTGCTTCTTCTGGCCAGCAAGATTTCACTAGAATGAAGAAGATCAACAGTCAATAAAGTTCCAAGACATGACATATTATAGGTATGTTCTAGGACAGAAGTAGAAAAAAAAACGTGCATTTTCCAGCATACTCTTCAGAATCGCATGAATCATATCCCAGTTTCTCCCCCACCAACCCATCTTATACTCATAGTTATCCCAATCCACATCCACGCCCCAATATTCACCATCCCATTCATCCTCCCCTAATGCATCTTCAGCATCACTATCCATATCAACCGTCAAATCAAAGTCCTCCTCTTCAAGGGGCTTTTCGGATCGTACGTAGTCGATCAAGTATCTATCGCGTTGCGCTTCAGTACAATCAGAGTCGATTTCAGATGTATCACCATGATACGGGCCAGAACGAAAATCATAATCCTCTCCTTCAGAAGCAGTCGCGGATGCAGGTTCGGGTGTAGATGCTGAAGACTTTCCAATAGAGGTGCTAGTGAAAGGGGAAGAATGTTTGAGTGATCCACCCTTTACAGGACGTCTCCTGTTTCTATTTCCAGATTTGAAGATATTAACTCTGTGACGCTCTGTTTTAATAATTTTGTTGTTATTGTTGAGATCATTCTGCTGAGTAGGAGGCGTAATCTCGGATTGATTGCCATTTGAAGATCTTAGATGCCTCCTCGTCTTTATTTCACTTTTTCCAACGCTAGAAGCGCTCTCCGTAAAACTGGGTTCAGGTACGCCTTGGTCTAAACTTGAGTGAGGACGTTTACGACTCAAGGGCTCAGTACTCGGCTTAATAGTGAGTTGTCGGGTGACGTGGGTGAAGAATCCCTTTTTAGAATGGGTTTAACATGATTTGCTCCTGTACCCGTAACCAGCATCGACTGAGTAGTGAAAGGACTAGTATTATGCGAGGAAGGAGTAGTCGTCACGTTAGACGTCAACTTCGATGCAGAAGCTGCGTCACGACTCTGTATCACCGCGGATTCATCTTCTGTGCATTCAAAATAGGACGATGGACGACTTACTAGTTTGGATTTATCCTTGTGTTCCTGTACTCGAGTAGTTGGTAGATCCTCGTTAAGCAGACTTTGCATTGATCCCTTCCTCTCAAGCTCTTCCTTGAGAAACTCTCTGAAACCTGGATTGGTAAACTTATTCAACATCATTATCCTCATAGTCCGGCTGTGTTGCAACCTGGGTTTTCTCTCAAATTCGTAAATCGATTTCATCATCTCGCTAATATCATTAAGATGTCGAAAATGCTCGTAGAATAGTTCGGGGTGCAAATGCATGTTCTTCGGAGGTAATATACCTCGATCCCCGCTGTCTGAATCCGTTTCACAAAGGTCTATGATCTCGGGCACCCTGGCAACTGACTTTCCTTTTTCCATTCCCAGGCTCTTTCCCTTCCCTTCATCTTTCGACTTGACATCCGATGTGTTCAAAGTGTCAGGACTAGGAGAATGCGAAGTCGGGGGTGTGGCGGGAGAAGCCGATTGGATGAATGAAGCTGGTGTAGCTGCCGCGCTTGTACTAGCACTTGCACTCGAGCTCGCGCTTGAGCCAAGACTGGAACCGAAAAACTGGGGGAAATTACCATTTTTTGACATAGACGATGACGGATTTGGTCCAGACAGTAGTAATTCAATAGTTGGCTTGTTGGACCTTGGCCTTCCCTCAGAAACAGTAGAAACAATGGAAGAGGTAGCCCCCGGGATGTTGAATTGTGCTCTGGGCGTAACTAATGATGTTTTATCTCCGTCAGAAGCACCGGAAGCGTTTATTTCGGTTGAGTATTGAGAACGCATATAGGAGTCATGGTTATGCCATATGCGTTTATCATCTTGAGATTCTGAGTAAGGTTTTTCTGAAGAGCAGGTTAGTGGAACGAATATAGGTTGTCATAACTATGTGTAGGTTATAATTTTATATAGGTGTGTAGTAGTTGGATGAATATAGAAGGAAAATGAACAGCCGAGTAATTCACACCCCAATAATATTTCTGAAGTACAAGCAAGAGAAAGCGTGTCCTTGTATTTTTTTCTAGGAAAAATGATAACTATAACTCACTGTCTCTTGAGAGCGAAGTTCTCTCTCTGTTGTTGAGCGAAGCCATCTCTCAGTATCTGGCTGGCTGGCAACGAGATCGCGGCGTTGCAGGTTGGAAGAGTTGAAGAGTTGGAATTGAATTAAGTAAAATGATTGAGAAGTAGAAATAAGTAGTTATATATTATGAGTTCTGCTCAAAATGAAGAGCGTCTGTGGTCTAAGGAATCTGATTTGTCAGAGAAGCCGTTATGGACATTGAACTCAGCGTCAGTAAGATGTGATCTCTAATGCGTGTTGGAGGAAGAGTTTGGATGGAAGAAGGGAGCAAAGATCGCGTTTGCCTTCACCCGGTTATCTCAAAACTACCTCGTCCGATATGGTAAGCAACAAGTGCTTGCTTGTGCTTGCATCCTTATACGTTGTACCAACTTTCTTTGGATCTTTGATCACCCGGTTTCTCAGATAAATGCGCGCTTGTAAGATTATTTCTGAGGAAAGGTCATATCATTCCAGAAGTTACATGACAAATAAGAGAGCAGTACAGAAACCGGTATACACTCTGGATGATTGAATCATCCGGGCTATCCTCCTACTAGCGATATACCCACCAGTTCCAAGTAAAGATAATTAAAAAAGGTACAAGGATATACAGTCAAGAAGTCCATCCGTACATGTACATGAGCTGCTAGATTGTAGATGAAAAATAAGGTAGAAAAAAAAAGGAGATTATGAGAATGAATTAAAAGTGATGAGGACAACAATGCATAACAGAGAAGCGAGTGTGGAAAGAATCGGAAACAGGAAAACAAGTACAACGAGTAGCGCAGAGAAAATTCAATATATTCCAGTAGATGGTTGCCCATAAAAAGTTGTTGAAAGTGAAAAACATCATTTGTATTCTTGTTCAGCTTGTTTAAAGACGGGTCACAGCCTTGGAGTCCAAGGGAAGGCCTATTATCAAGGATACGTGTTAAGTACTTTCATCATTGCGGGTATATGATAGTATAGGCTTACCTGACGGATCAATGCCATTTTCTGCAAGAATTCTGTTTTGTCTTATTAATCTTGCCTGATCAAACCTGTGTCGTAAAAATGTATAATGATATGCATTTCAATCCATTAATTACGATGATGTTAATACGCAGTAAGGCAAGTTGAGTAACTCACGTAACCCTCTCAGTCCTCATGATATCGAGCACTTCTCTAGCGCCACGTTCATCAAGTCCTGTACGTTCATCTCCGTCACGAATGTTAGCCTCGATATCGAACGAAGAGCTATTCATCCCGTGTGCAGCCTGATCCGAGAATGTATTTAATGGAGCATAATGCAAGTGAGCGTACGAAGACGGTGGGAGCATTGCACGAATACGAGTAGGAAGGTGAGGGATGATATTCTGTCTGTAATATACAGATACTGTAGAACCAAGTTGCTTCAGTTTTTCTTTTCTTTTAGAAGAGACATCGGAAGGGGTTGTGCCTTGCATCCAAGATGCTTGGGTCCATGACAACTGATTACAAGGGCACTAATACATATGTATTATGAAGAACAAAGTAAGCTACTTACGAAGGATTATGAGTGATAAGAACGCAATGAAAGAGAGTAAGTAGAGCATTGTGCTATTTGCGCAACGAGCAAAGTAGTTGATGATGAAAGCGAAGGTGTTAGTAGTGGCGTGTCGGATAAGTAGGCACAGCACCGACTCACCCCCGGGCTATCCGAGAGTCATGCCGCGACTGCGCGTGTAAGCAGCGACGACAAATAATATCCATGTTCTCAAACCTTAAACTCATTCTCACCGACGTTTTCCCCACAACATAATGAAAGACTATATATCCTCAATACAAGATGATCTAGAGGTGATTCATCTATATGTGAATGATGCCAATCATTAAATCTCGATTCACGATTACATAGAAAGAATTCTGTCCACCACTAGACACATCTCTCATCGCTGCATTTCTTGCAGATCGATCTGACGACGAGACACTCACATTCAAGGAATTAAATCGAATAAAAGAACTCCTTACCGTACTAGCTGCAGAAGCCGTCGTAGAAGAGGACAAAGACGCCCATTTTTCTGCTAATAATAACCATGTAGACTCTCCCAACAATAATGTAGAGGTTACTTCTGTCTCGGCTTTCACTGAGGAATCTGACAGCGTTTTCGATGGCGCACAAGCAAGCACTTCTGGGTCATCTATCTCATCTGGTTCTAGTTCATCGTCCCAAAACACTCAAATCGCAAGCGCCATCAATTTTCTACGCGCATCGTTCCCGCATTTGTCGTACGACTACCTCAAAACGCAAGTCTCTTCTAAGTCTAACATCAGACCTAATGGCGAGTTGGATATGGAACGTATTGTTGAGGGAGTACTCGCTGAAGATTATATTCGTGAATTGAAGGAACGTGATATCGAATTAGATGTTGGTATTGATGAAGAAGAATGGTCCAATGTTGTGGCACGCAAACCAAATGTGAAGAACCCCACCGACCCAGAAACCGACAGACAAGCAAGGGCCAGTAGCATCAACCAACGGAATCTTAGTCATACAACTCGACCTTCCGTTTCTCCAAATAAGAAGAAGGCTAAATTTAAAGGAAAGACTTTGGCTTTGAGCGATGTCCGACAGCAGCACCATAAACAACGTACTAGGCCAGCCTCAAGTCACGTTGCCGGTGATCCATGGAACCAAATATTCTCAGTTTCCACATATCTATCTGATCTTTTGTTCCCACCTGGAGTACACGATACTTCATCAAAGTCGGATGCAATAGCATTATTTCAAAGCAACTTCCATAATCCGGAATACGATACACCTGCTAGTGCTCTTCGCTCCGCGTTGTATACCATTTCCACTCAATCTCAACATTCTCGTTCGAAGCAAGCTGAATTGGATCCAATTGAATTAGATGACGCAAATCCTGAGCTTTTCATTAATCTTCTTGAGATTGTACAAGCCGGTCCGGACTTTGAATATGATACCTTATCTGATAATCAACGCTACCAACTTTGTAAAGATGTGCATTTAGGATTGGCGACAATATCCGCGCTTCATTCCCATTCAGGTGAGACTGTCTCTCCTGAAACGGTACTAGAAATTGTGCGACTACTCTTTGAGATGGATCGTGACGGGATGCAAGGAAAAGAAATGGGACTGTACCATACTAATTCTCCTGGTTCTCCCCTGCTTAGTCCTTCCTCTCGAAACTCGAGTGTACCAGCTTCATCTTCGACGTCTCCAGTCAACCCTCCATCCACCGTCCCACGTACTCGTCCTCCACCATCTCCGAGCGAGAAAAAGCAGACTCAGATGTATCTTGGACCTCTAAGTAATGGAGGAACGGAAAATGTTTGGCAAGAAGTTCGAGCTGCTCGACCTAAGGCCCCTGCCATAAACCCTCTAGCTGCTCATATCCCAGCCTATGACCCACTAAACGTCCCGAGGAAAGTAAAAGCCAAGATAAAGAGGCAAGAGGCACTTTCTTCACCTACATCGCCCAACTATACGTCTCTATCTCCTTTACCCACCGCTCAGTCATCGTCGTCGATTATACCCGCGGTCAACTCGTTTCGAACGATGTCTGTCACAAATCGAAGTGCAGCAGTGTTGGGAAGGGACTACAAAGCACGTATTGATGCTTGTAGGGAACGGCAGGCTGATGCTTTACGCACTGCATCTCGACACTGGAGAGGCGGGAATGGGTTGAGTGGGAGAGGTGGGGCAAGGGGACGTGGTGGGGAGGTGGCGATGTATTATGCTATGGAAGCTCAGAAGCATGCTACTCAAGCTCGAGCACTGCAGATGGATGCTGTCAGGGAACTAGTTGAAGAAAAGAGGTTTGTGTTATTTTTATTGAGCTACATATTATATCACTTTTATTGATAAATCCATCCTTTACGACACCCTTAAACAGATATTCTACGCCGGATCATAACACGGACGTAATTGATGTTCATCATTGTACTTCTGCTGAAGCAATCACTATCATTCGTGAGGTCCTTGACGAAGGATGGGTCTCAGTAAAGCGACCATTACGCATTGTGACGGGTAGAGGACTACACTCTGCCGGAGGAGTTCCTATTTTAGGTCCTGTCGTAGTCAAAACACTTAGAAACGAAGGTTGGGATGTCAGTACTTGGAATGCTGGAGTAGAAGTCAAAGGACGGGCTAGGTGAAACACATGATATCAACAGTATATGATTAAAAACGTTAGATGGATTGATAAATGAATAATAGAGCTGCGTTTTGTATCACTATTGTCGCTTTCTGTACTTGCTTTGCACATTTATTTACTAGATTATTCCTTTCGTCATGCAAGAACCACTTCCTATCAGTCCCCTCTTCTCTTTCTCTGTGTTGTATCGTACTCTCGATATACAATAAGTATATGTACGTCTACTACTTCTATATATCTTAGCAGACAAAAGTCATTCTTTCTCCTCTTTGTATTAAATACGACCACCTTCCTCTTTACTTTTCCTAACCAGTGTTCTGTATGGCTCAAGTGCCGTAGCAGTGGCGCCTTGTATGCCCTTTTGCAATGGATTCTTAATCAGTTTAGTACTTGACTGTTTTTTCTCGGATTTCGGATTTGAGTCGCTAACATCGAGCACCGCTGCTTTAGTAGAATGGCGGACAAGGCTGGAAACCGTTGGAGTAGGTGTTTTCGTATCTGTTGAACTCGAAGTCGACATTCGTAATTTTCTTTACTCCTCAAGGGGGATAACAAAGTTTTGTGATAGTCGCAGGGCTTTTATATGTACATGTACGTATGCTTCGTACGTCATGAAAGGAGGAAGCATATTTCTGCAAACCAAATGTCAAGAAATTATATTATAATCCCTTGTTAACAAGAAATAAAGTTTGCCATATTGGGACTGTGTGAAAGTAATGAAAGTGCATGTAATCGAATATTGCAAAAGCCTCTTTGCTGTTTCTTGAAAGGATTATAAATTTGACTTGATCACGTATGTTTGTTTTGATTCCGAGTTCAAAATTAGTGACCCTTATTTGCATTCTTATTCTAGACTTGAGTTATCAATTTAAGATTAGCTTCCTGCGAGTTAGATTTACTACAAGTTTTGACTTATGATTTCTCCTCGTTTTTATATATTTGCTGCGCGAATTTCGAATAAATGATTGTAAGGAAAATCATTACAAGGCATCATATGCTTTCATGACCGTCATTAATGTTTCTTCAGTTCTCGACCTAGGTATACGTAGGAACGCTAAGGACCCGAGAATTCACTTACGTATACTTACTAGAGCCTGGAATTCCTAGGTATGCCTCACTGAAGAATACCGACTTCTTGGGTGCTACAGCTGGATCAAGCTCGATATGTATATCAACTACGGTTATAGAAACAACAAGAATTCATGTAAACCCGTCATCTACGACCCGATACATAAATCCGAACGTACATTCGCATATCTATATCACTGCCCATACAATAGCTTTAATAGGAGAAAGGGTGTCTCGAGATCAGGTATAAACGTGTCTAGGCTTTAAGTAACGCAAGATGTGATGGTACTATCTGCGTTGCCATCAAGTACAGCATGTGTCTACTACCAATATCTAATATCTATTAGCCATAGAATCTAACCCCTGGAATCGTGTAACGAGTTCCCTTAGATCGGACAGTCCACTTATTCTAAGAAAAAAGAAAACTTCTTTCTATAGTTTTTAACTTCTTCAACTACTCACTATTGTGAAGTAACTGTACCTCCTGCTGAAGCTCATAGCTCTTAGCTTCAGCGTTCCAATTATCTTGATGTCGTGACGTTGATATACAAAAATGCTGTCATTTCTGATTTCCGGTAAATTCGAAACTAGGCTAGAGCTCTGCTTTCTTCCGGAGTTCAACTGTTTTTAGTTTTTTATCTAACAACTTTCATGAAAAGTAACTATTATTACTAATAGTATCACCGTTGAGAGTAGAATTGTTGTGCATACTAACACTTTCCAGTATTGGCCTGATGTTTCGTTTTTGCATTCACTATGTTCCCTGCATCTGTAATTACTGTTACGGAGTGTCTTTACAAGGTTTCAGTGTAGAAAAATGCAGGATGGAATAGTGAATGTATCTCGCAGATTATTGAATAATATAACTGACGAAGTTGATTTGTGTATCGAGTTAAGCAGATAAGAGAACGGAGATTACGCAAGGCAGAGTGGTCACTGTTGATTTAATACACGATATGACAATTCACACGCTATTTCGCTCTATTGTTCTCACTGGGGTTGAAAGCTACTGATCACGAAAAGAAAAGCCGTTTACAGTAACACCCGATGAGTCCCATGAAAGAAAGTAGGTCCATTTATTATGTGTTTCTTACGTGCATGTCTCCTAGTATTAATGCATATCGTACATCGGAAAAGACTAATAGTATATATAGTATGCCTGAGAGGTGCTACAATTCAAGTGGTACCACACGTGCTCCGCACTACATCAACCATCATTCTAGTCTATATTATTCCAAGGACAGTACCACAATTACATATTGTCGTGCCACACCAGTGGAGATACGCAAACTACTATATCGTCAAAGCCAATATAACACTAAGGTTGATCGGGTTGAATCGTGATGGCTTATTAGTGTTCGCTGAAGAGGTCCTTAGTATACACATACCACAATTCGAAGCCTAGAGATTTCACTCGGCATTGCTTAAACATGGCCCTTGCGTCACCACATTGACTGATGTCCCTTGTTCTTCCTAGCACAGCCTTGCTTCTTATTCGATTAATACCTATGACTAGGCCCTCGCGGCATGGCCAATCTGTGTATTATTTCAATACAGGTGATTTATCACGGAGTCTAGAATATGTATGACGGGTAGAACGTAAGAAGAACCATGGAATAAATTATCACGAATTGTTTGTACATTTGAAGGACGGACTCCGAGTAGATATCGTGTGAGGGGTGCAAGTTGGTAAAAGTAGACAATAGAAAAGAAGTATGGTTATGGATAACATATCCTCGCTTACTGTGTAACACCACAGAATAATAGGGTTTGTATCACATCAAGATCCCCTCCGAAGTACAGTCTAGTATCCTTCCATTCCACTTACACCCCTGCAACAGCTTCGTCCCTCTCAACTTCAATCTTCCTTACATCCCGATCCCACTCACGGCGTGAATAGGATCACAAAAAATATAAATCGCATATTCTAGTAATGTTGACCACTTAACTCTAGACACAGCATGCCGGAGCTAATCTACGTCCAATCACTTTTCGTAATCGTCCTCCTATTGTATACAATTCATCAAAACTATAGTGTATGTCGATGCCGTGACGGTTTATGAAGAACCCTAGTCCTATTACTTGATGAATATTTGTGAATTTTTAGAATAGAGATAACTGGATGACAGTATAGTAGACAGACGTAGCTATCCTTACAACTACCGCATTCACATGATCTCGTTCTGTATTCGATATCGAACAAAAAGTACAATAGAAGATGGCCTAGTCACTCTACCAATCCATCAGAAGAACACCACAGTAGCAGTTAAGAAGCCTGAGCACATGAGATCCCGATGGATTACAACAAGACCCCTATTCTATATTTCATAAAAGCTAATGAGTGATCCCCGCCAACATAGAATTCTCGGAACGAGATCTTGGTCGAGTATAAGCCATAAGCATCCGGAGGATATTTGTACCTGACATAATATCTCATCAGTAAAAAAATACCCTGCATCTAGGCATTCTTGCCGAGTAGGATAAATAGGACAGTTGTCCCAGAGCAGATCCCTCAGTCCTCGACTACATCCCCATCCCTTACAATGTCCTTCTCCTTTGCTCCCCCATTCATGCTCGGCCAAGAAAACCAGCTCAACAACACCCCCCAGATCCATGGTGGTCCTTCGGGACTACAAGAAGGGGAGCTATTCCCCAGAAAGCGAAAGAGGACGCAGACAGAGGTGCTTCTTAACGCGCCTCAAAAGAAATGTAAAACCCAATATATTGCGGACAACCGCAATCATAATGAAATATATACACTTCCGTTGGGCAACGCCCACGTATCGACTCTTAACCTACACCCTGCCCCACCTGCTCCGTCGAGCTCGAACTGCTTCCTCGATTTGTCGCATGGAGATCACTATACAGAGCTCAGTCTAGGTACAGATCTCCTAGGACAGGGGTTAGATCAAGGGGCCATCGCTGAGAATGGCCTGCAAGATCTGTCTCCTCTGAACGTTGGCCAGGCGGTTGAATTTCCGTCCTGGGTGCAGGGCGACAGCTGCGATATCCTGGACAATCGATACCAAGATAAATTTACACACACGGTCACGGGACCAAGTAAGTCCCTCTGTTTGTCTTTGTTGTCTTTGTATCTATGGTTCATCGCATTAACTAAAACTTTCCGTTCTCAGATTCGATATTATTCGGGAACTCTCAACAGAGTGAAACTATTCAGTATCTCAAAAATGTACCTCTCCCACCCAGCAGCGGCTCCGTACCAATGTCAACGCAATTCACTCCCGGACTCGTGCAGTACATGAATGAATCTCTCAGTTTGTATGTATTGCCTGTGGAGGAGCCAATCAGTAGATTGGCCATATCGAAAAGGAATGGGAAAGTCAGAAAAGATCCAATTCCAAGATGCAGCTTTGGAAATGTTGAAGGAAAGGGACTTGCACCATACGATGTATGTAACGCTACTACAGATATCGAGACGTTGTTGATGCTGACAGTGAAAATGTAGATTAATCCTTTCACCTCACTCGCCAATTCTACATGGACCGATACCACTGGTATCCAATCTTCAATGCCAACATCGGTGAACGACACCAGTCATTTTGGGCTACTCGCGCCACCATATTCATCACCCGCTTCCCAACATGTCAACCTCTCCCAAATTCTTGGACAAAATACATATATATCATTCAATAATCTCGTGTCGCCGATACTGATACCTCCCCCTGCACAAATGTCATTGTCCTCTTCAGAGAGTTCTGGGATCACGGAGCCCTCTCAGCTTGGACAAATAAAGGAATGTGTAGACACTCCTGTATCCGCCAAAGGCGTGGCTGTGAAAGGTGCTGGTGGGCGGAAAGCTAAGAGGACACGGAACAAAAGGAAGAAGACAGTATGTAGGAACACGAATACCCAGACAGGTACTTACCGACGTATCGAGTTTGTACCCGATCCACTTTCCAGTCTAGTTAGCAAGTAGAGGACGTCGCTTTCCACTATTTAGTTTCTTACTGTACTTGTATGTGACAGACTAATTATACAGTATAGCATCTAAAAAGAGTGAAAGTGTAATACATCCAGGAGTGGTCATACGAATCGTTGGATCCCGACTCCCTCCATCAGAGACAAATATCATATTTTATAAGGGCTATTGGGCGATCAATACACATAGATTCTTCAGGACAAGATCTTAGTCAAGTTAAAGCCATGAACCTCCGGAAGATACCTATATCTTGATAAATTAAGACACCAGAAAACACTATGGATACTCTTGCCAAGCGGGGTCAAAGCATAGTTGTCGCGCAGTAGCCTCCCACTCCTCAACTTAATCTTCATTCTCCTCAACGACTCACTATCAGTTACGCTTGTCTTGCTCATGAGAGGAGGATATCTTTCATATCACTACCGTTGACTGCAAAGCATGGGAAAAGATTACTATGTATCATCCTATATCACAGGCGACTTAGAAGATATGACGTTGATTCAAGTTAATATATATTCTAGTACAGCCTGTTATTGAGCAACGCTGAGGTTGCGAGTAGATGCTCAGGGGTCATCCAATAGTAGCATCATTAATTCTGAATATGTCAATATGGTAGTTATTCAATAAGTTCGGTCTAGCAGGTCTCCCAGAGGGAAGAAAGTCGCGCGGGTTATTTTGCTTTTAGGAGCTATTGTGAACACAAGATAATATACTAAAGACTCTCTGCTGTAACTCATTTGCTTCTTCGGAAATCTTGAAACAATCATCATCTTTCCCCCCTCCCTTCCAAAAGAGCGCAGGTTGTAAGTTGAAGCTCGGTCGAGATGACCATCACATGTGTTACTTGAGTTTAAGAATGGGTTATTTTGGGTTGAAGAAGCGAGCACCTGATATGTTTCATCATTTGCTGTCATTGAATATTCGACTCCAATCACGATCCTTTGGTTCTCGAGCTCTAACCTTATCATGCGTTACTGTGCTCGAGTAGTGCTACGAGCTACAACACTCACTTTATCCTATGCTTTGCACTTACTTAGTCCGCTGTAGATTGTATATACATCCGAACAATATTCGCGCTCTCTACTAAGTCGATACTTGAAATCCACTATCAATGCGATGTTGTATAATATACGGTTAACACCAAGCTTTGCTGGTGTACCCTATCTATCATGCTTCTGAGCTACGATTCTGGTGCAATGCTATGAGTACACATGCAACGGTCGAGTCATTTGAGCCAAAACCCATCCAAATTTGGTTATATCCGCACACTTCTGTGTCTCATCAATCCCTTGACCCTGCCCGTCACAGACTCTTTCCTTAGTATAAAAGCTAAGCTCTATAGAAACAACAGGGTACTACCTCGAGCTCATCATCGATCAAGTACACACCTACAGGGTGAAAGTAATGAAAGTGCATGTAATCGAATATTGCAAAAGCCTCTTTGCTGTTTCTTAAAAGGATTATAAATTTGACTTGATCACGTATGTTTGTTATGATCTCGAGTTCAAAATTAGTGACCCTTATTTGCATTCTTATTCTAGACTTGAGTTATCAATTTAAGATTAGCTTCCTGCGAGTTAGATTTACTACAAGCTTTGACTTATGATGGCTACTTTAAATGTATACGTATCTGGAATTAGCTTGATTTCTCCTCATTTATATATATTTGCTGCGCAAATTTCGAATAAATGATTGTAAGGAAAATCATTACAAAGCATCATATGTTTTTATGACCGCCATTAATGTTTCTCCAGTTATCGACCTAGGTATACGAAGGAACGCTAAGGACCCGAGAATTCAATTACGTATACTTACTAGATCCTGGAACTCATAGGTATGCCTCACTGTAAAATATCGGCTTCTTGGGTACTTTAGCTGGATCAAGCTCGATGTGTATATCAACTACGGTTATAGAAACAACAAGAATTCATGTAATCCCGTCATCTACAAACCGATACTAAATCCTGAACGTACATCCGTATATCCACATCACTGCCCATGCAACAGCTTAAATCGGGGAAAGGGTGTCTCTGATTAGGTATAAACGTGTCTAGGCTTTAAGTAACGCAAGATGTGATAGTGCTATCTGTGTTGCCATCAATTACAGCTCGTGTCTACTACCAATATCCGATATCTTTTGCTATAGCTATAGAATTTGACCTTGGAGTGTATCGAACCCCCTTAGATTCAATTCTCTACTTATTCTAAGAAAAAAACTCCCTTCTATAATTGATGACCTCTTCAACTACTCACTATTGTGAAGTAACTGTACCTCCTGCTGAAGTCCGTATCTCTTAGCTTCAGCGTTCCAATTATCTTGATGTCGTGACGTTGATATACAAAAATGCTGTCATTTCTGATTTCCGGTAAATTCGAAACTAGGCTAGAGCTCTGCTTTCTTCCGGAGTTCAACTGTTTTTAGTTTTTTATCTAACAACTTTCATGAAAAGTAACTATTATTACTAATAGTATCACCGTTGAGAGTAGAATTGTTGTGCATACTAACACTTTCCAGTATTGGCCTGATGTTTCGTTTTTGCATTCACTATGTTCCCTGCATCTGTAATTACTGTTACGGAGTGTCTTTACAAGGTTTCAGTGTAGAAAAATGCAGGATGGAATAGTGAATGTATCTCGCAGATTATTGAATAATATAACTGACGAAGTTGATTTGTGTATCGAGTTAAGCAGATAAGAGAACGGAGAAGGCAGAGGTCACTGTTGATTTAATGCATAATATGATAATTCACACGCTATTTCGTTCTATTGTTCTCACTGGGGTTGAAAGCTACTGATCACGAAAAGAAAAGCCGTTTGCAGTATACACTCGATAAGTCCCATGAAAGAAAGTAGGTCCTCGCTTTTTATATGTATATTACGTGCATGTCTCCTAGTATGGGTACTTATGGTACATTGTAAACGACTTGAAGCATAGTATGCCTAAGAGGTGCTACGACTTGAGTGGTACCACACGTACTCAGTCCAACATTAACCATCATTCTGGTCTATATTATTCCAAGGACAATACCACAGCTTCATATTGCCGTGTCACACCAGTGGAGATACGCAAACTACTATATCGTTAAAGCCAGTATACCACAAAGGTTTACTAGATTGAAGGGTGATTGCTTACTAGTGTTCATTGAAGGAGTTCTTAGTATACACTTACCATAATTCGAAGCCTGGAGATTTCACTCGGCAGATGCTTAAGCATGGCCCTTGCGTCACCACATTGCCTGATGTCCCTTGTTCTTCCTAGAATAGCCTAGCTTCTTATTCGATTTATACTTATGACTAGGCCCTCGCGACATGGCCAATCCGTGTATTATTTCAGTACAGGTGATTTATCACGGAGTTCAGAATATGTATGACGGGTAGAACGTAAAAAGAATCATGGAATAAATCACAGGGTCATTTTATCGCGAATTGTTTGTACACTTGAAAGAAGGATTCCGAGTGGTTATCGAGTATGGGGTGCAAACTGGATAATCTAGACAATAGAAACGAAGTATGATTACGGATAACATATCCTCGCTTACTGCTTAACACCACAGAATAATAGGGTTTGTGTCCCATCAAGATCCCTATCGAAGTACAGTCTAGTATCTTTCCATTCCACTTACACCCCGCAATAGCTTCGTCCCTCTCAACTTCAATCTTCCTTACATCCCGATCCCACTCACGGCGAGAATAGGATCACAAAAAAATTAAATCGCATATCCTAGTAATATTGGCCACTTAACTCTGGACACGGCATGCCGTAGCCGACCTATGTCCAATCACCTTTTGTACTCGTCCTCCTATCGTATACAAATCATCAAAACTATAGTATATGTCGATGACGTGACGGTTTGTGAAGAACCCTGGACCTATTACTTGATGGATATTTATGAATATTTAGAATAAAATTAACTGGATGACAGAATAGTAGACAGACGTAGCTATCCTTACAACTACCGTATTCACATTCACATGATCTTGTTCTGTATGCGATATCGAACAAAAAGTACAATAGGGAAGGGCCTAGTCACTCTACCAATCCATCAGATGAACACCACAGTAGCGGTTAAGTAGCCTAAACTCGTGAGATCTCGGTGTATTACAACAAGAACCCTATTCCATATTTCATAAAAGCTAATGAGTGATCCCCGCCAACATAGAATTCTCGGAACGAGATCTTGGTCGAGTATAAGCCATGAGCGTCCGGAGGATATTTGTACCTGACATAATATCTCATCAGTAAAAAATACCCTGCACCTAGGCATTCTTGCCGAGTAGGATAAATAGGACAGTTGTCTCAGAGCAGATCCCTCAGTCCTCGACTACATCCTCATTCTCTACAATGTCCTTCTCCTTTCCTCACCCATTCATGCTCGGACAAGAAAGCCAGCTCAACAGTACCTTCCAGATTCATGGTGGCGCTCCCGGGCTACAAGAAGGGGGTGTTACTCCCCAAGAAGCGGAAGAGGACAAAGCCAGAGGTGCCCCTTGACGCACCCAAAAAGAAATGTAGTATCCTGTATTCTGCAGACAACTGCAAACATAATGAATATTATACACTTCCATTGGGCATCGTCCCAGTATCGACTCTTGGTACCAACCCTGCCCCACCTGCTCCATCAAGCTCGAACTGCTTCTTCGATCTGACCCATGGAGATCACGATGTCGACCTCAGTCTGAGAGGACATCACGCTGATGTTCCAGATCTCCTCCTTGGACAGGAGTTAGATCAAGGGTCATCGCTGAGAATGGCCTGCAAGATCTGTCTCCTGTGGGCGTTGGTCAGGAATCTGTCATATCGTCCTGGATGCAGGGCGACAGCTGGGCCAGCCTGTTTAATCGATACCAAGATAAATTTGCACACACGGTCACGGGACCAGGTAAGTTCTTCAATATTTGATAATATCAAACTCATCTATGGTTCATCGCATTAACTGAATCCTTCCGTTCTCAGATTCAGTATTACACGGACACTCCCAACAGAGTGAAACTATTCAGAATCAAAAAAATGTACCTCTCCCACCCAGCAGCGGCTCCGTACCAATGTCAACGCAATTCACTCCCGGACTCATGCAGTACATGAATCAATCTCTCAGTTTGTATGATGTATTGCCTTTGGAGGAGCCAATCAGTAGATTGGCCAGATCGAAAAGGAACGGGAAAGTCAGAAAAGATGCAAATCCAAGATGCAGAATTGGAAATGTTGAAGGTAATGGACTTGCACCATACGATGTATGTAACGCTACTACAAATATCGAGACGTTGTTGATGCTGACAGTGAAGATGTAGATTGATCCTTTCACCTCACTCGCCAATTCTACATGGACCAATACCACTGGTATCCAATCTTCAATGCCAACATCGGTGAACGACACCAGTCACTTTGTGCTACTCGCGCCACCATATTCATCACCCGCTTCCCAACAAGCAAACCTCTCCCAAATTATTGGAAAAAATACATATATATCATCCAATAATCTTGTGTCGCCGATACTGATACCTCCCCCTGCACAAATTTCATTGTTCTCTTCAGAGAGTTCTGGGATCACGGAGCATACTCAGCTTGGACAAATAAAGGAGTGTGTGGACATTCCTGTATCCGTCAAAGGTGTGAATGTGAAAGGTGCTGGTGGGCGGAAAGCAAAAAGGTCACGAAAGAAAAAGAAGAAGACAGGTCCTCCCGGGATACATGAAAGGGAGTTCTACCTCAGAGAGCGGAAGAGGACGCAACCAGAGGCGCTCCTCGACGCACCTCTAAAGAAATGTAGAACTTAAGATTCTGCAGACAACTGCAAACACAATGAAATATATACTTCCATTGGGCAACGTCCCAGTATCGACTCATGGAATCTACCCTGCCCCACCTGCCCCAACTCCATCTAGCTCGAGCTACTACCACTTGACTCATGGAGGTCACTATGTCGAGCTCAGTCTAGGTTCAGATCTCCTAGAGCAGGGGTTCATGCGAGATGTCTTCGTCCAAAGTGGCATACATAATCTGTCACCTGTGGGCGAGGGTCAGGCATCTGACATTCCGTCCTGGGTGCAGGGCGACAGCTGGGCCAGCCTGTTTAATCGATATCAAGATATACACACGGTCACGGGACTAGGTAGGTCCTTCTGTTTGTCTTTGTTGACTTTACTTACGTTACTAAAACCTTCCAGATTCACGTTTTCAACAGAGTATTCCTTCTCAGAATTTCAACCATGTACTTCTCTCACTCAGCAATAGCACCTCGCTAATATCAATGCAGCTCACTTCCGTACTCATGAAATGAATGAATCTCTTGGAATGCATGATGAAAACTAAACTTTAGGTCAGGACTGGACTTTTCAGTCGTGTTTAGTGGCGAGGACTTGGGGTTTAGAATCTGCCTACACCAGACACGGTGCTATGGCTCAGTTCTGGGGGCTAAAAAGCAAGAAATTGGACTTCGGCCGGTGCGCAGAGAAAGATAGAGACCTTGGGGCGATTGGGGCGAGCTGAGACTTCACAGACCAGTAAAAGCAATAGAAACGTATAAAATAGAGCCTCGACCAAAGTTTTAGTTTGAGATAAAAGTGTATGTATTTCTGTCCGTCCGGTCGACTTGCAGTACAGTCAGAGTGTTACAAACTCATCAGGCATCTGAGCAACCTAATAAGCAGCAGGGCAGTGATAAAGAGTACAGGAGACTATCAGACAGCTACTTTGGGGGGGGGGAGGAGGAATTGATAGAAAGGGTTTTCCTCCACTACGGCCACAAGTCTGTAGGATAATACAGAAAAACGTGGGATAAAGGGTAGATATTAAGATGAAGTATGATTTCAAGACGGCACTATGCCACTGGACGAAAGGTTTAAGCTATCAGAAACGAGAGGCCATATAAACGAACCCTGTCCTCTAGTAAGAGTAAGCAATGAAGCCAAACAGTAAGAGAAATGGGTTGGAAACGCGGGCGAGTTTAAGGAAATATAGTGATAATGGACTCTCCAGGCGAGTCACAAAGTGTAGCACAAATACACTACGACCGGCTATCTGCTTAGCTGGTTCTACAATGTGTTGTACTACCATTAGAGCAGCCAATCAGTAAATTGGCCATCTCAAAAAGGAACGGGGAACTCAGTAAAGATGTATATGAAAGATGCAGATTTCAATTGGAGCTTCGATGGAAGTATTGAAGGAAACAGACTTGCACCACAGGTTGTATGTAATGCTACTACAAACATCGAGACGTCACTCCCAAATTCCTGGAAAAAAATACTTCGACATCATCCAATAAACTCGTGTCCCCGATACTGACACCTTTCCCGCACATTTGGAACTGTTCTCTTCAGAGAGTTCTGGAATTAAATAGCACTCTCAGCTGGAAGGCTAAAAAAACACGAAACACAAAGAAGAAGACAGGATCTGTGAACAAGGATGTCCAGGATATATGCAAACATATCGAGTTTGTACTCGTTACACCCCAATTGTTTGGGACAACAGAGCATGTGGCACGACACAGCCTCCCAGAGATGTAGATTTGATGAATCTGCGTCTGAAGGGGAAAAGAAAACATAGAAAACATACACTTCCGTTGGAAGTTGACCCGGTACTGTCACAAGTACCCAACCTACGTTTTACGCACCATCCCTCTTGTCATAATATACACGAGAAACAAGTCTCCAAGCGTTACAAGGCGATGTACTGTTAGGTACATGCGAGGTGGAGGTCTGTGGAGGATATTCTGAACTGGTATAGGATGTCAACAATATCATTTTCCTGATCGATACTCAAGCACAGTCACGGGACTAGGTGAATTATTTGTACCTATTTGCAGAACTTTGACGCATTCCTTCTTCAATCTCAGACCTATATACCCTCATCATGAGATATCAACGCAATGCAGCTTACCTGCCTCACTCGCTTCCGTTGATACCATATTTTTGGTGACGATACCGCTCACCCCAAAACTCGCGAATCCTATGCAAGGATACCTCGGAACCCACGAAATTAGAACACCAATTAACTAGTGGATTGGATTTGAATCCAAAAATAAGTGAATTAATTACAGAAGAACTTTTATTCTTTCAGAGTCTGAACTCTTTCTTTCCCTTAACCTCCTCCGATATCTAGCCCCAAAACGTAGACGATAGGAATATGACACATCTGCAACTGCCCAGCCAGTCAATTTTCAGACTGCATACTCAAAACACTTCACAGATATGTCGTGGATATCTTCATATAGGTATGTCATGCCTTACTTCTCTCAAGCAGAGTCTACAACGACTGTACTCGAGTGGCTATTCTTGTACTTAATGAAAGTACTAACTCACATGGCCCGAAATGTAAAGGGCGGAGGAGGACCGAATGGTCAAGGAGGACGAAGAAGACATCGATGGCAGATGAAAATGAAACTCCCTCAAGTAGTTACAATCGTCTCAAGCTTATAAAATCTGGAATAAGCAGTATAATAGATAATAATCCGATGTAAGTGACATATATGCAGTTTCATAGTATATTCGTTCGCAATGAGGAAAAGACTGATTGCCCAATAAAATCTGAGAAAGGACCAGAAAGTGTTTTGTATACACATCTCCCATTCTCTTTTTCTATACTTCCAACGATACCTTAGTATGAGTTGGCGACGATAAAATCGCACTTGTTGATTGTATAAAAGCTCGGGCCCTAGTTACGCTGTAGGCACTTTATAATATCTTTTAACTAGTATTTGTGTATACACTAAGTAGGTAGCGGTAGGGCTAGGCTCTCAGGTAAGATATATGAGCAAAGTATACAGAAAGAGAAGGCGAAGATAATGAAGGAAAAGAAGAGCACGCATTGGAATTGCATGATGTTACAAATACACATTCGTGATACTGATGCACACCAACAATGAGGTTATGGCATAGCTCGGTATCACCCACAGTAGACTATTGATCCGAAGTGGGGGTATCAAGTATGTGCTGGACGTGCATGTATGTCACGGTATAGTTGGTAGCCAGAATAGGGTGCTACAAAGTGGATTGGTGGTATATTTCTCAGCTCTCATTGTATGGTATCGTCGAAGATGAGGATTGTATTAGCAGGTTCAATATAACATCGATCATCATTGCAACATTACCCCAAATTTGTTTGTTGTTGTACTGCACTGGTAGATCTATGCGGACTGTTGTAAGTACTACCAACTCATATAATGCTAGGAGTAACCAGATTGAATGTTAATGACTATTGTTTGTTGAAGAGGATGCTAACAATCAATTACAATGTGTATATAATTCAAAGCCAGGGTCTTACATTCGGCATTGCTTGAGCATGGCCCTTGCGCTATTATATTACCTATTTTCCCTTTGTTCATCCCGACATAACCTTGCCTTCTAAGCTTTTCCTTATTCCTACATCGGCAAAATGGCCCAGACAAAGGAAGAAAACGTGAGGTCATGTTGCCACTATTTATTGGGCTGTAGGACACATCCTGATTGAGTATCATATATGGTGAGTCGAGACAATAGAAGAGAAGGAGGATCATGGATAACATGTCCTCGCTTACTGGGCATCGGCACAGAGTAGATGAACACGTTTATAACCTTCCACTCCTTATACAACCCTGCAATATCTCAAGCTCCCTCAGCTTCTATTATCTTTACATCTCTATTTAACTCACAGAAGAACACGAGCAGGAGCAGTACATATGGTCCAATTGATATCACAATCTTGGTGACACCGACCATCATGCTTTTGTCCAATGACAGTCTTGGCATCAGGATTTGGTACTGACTTATATCCTTCTAGTCTTATCATGTTACCTATCGTACAATGATAGCCTGTATCTGGGAGCGAAATAGCTACTGAACCTTCGATTTGAAAAAGAACCGAGATAAACCAGCTGTATGGAACAGTGAAAGCATAACAAACGGACGTAGCTATCTTCACAACCGTCACATTCGCATGATCTTGTTCAATTTTCTATAACAACAAAATATACAATAGGCAATGGTCCTGCCATTCTAGGTAATCAATTATAATAATAATACTGCAAGTAGTATCAAATTGCGAGATCTTTATTGAGTTCCAACAATGCCTAATTTCATAATCCATATATGCTAGTGAGTGGTTCCTACCAACAAGAAATTCTCATAATGGGATATTGGTTGAGTAGCAGCCATGAGCCTCCGGCGGATATCTGTACCTGATAATCTACTCCATAAAAAATACCCTATCCGTTCTTGCCGAGAAGGATAAAAAGCAGAGCTGTCTTGGAGTGGTTTCTCTCCCGTCCTAAACTTCACCCTCTCCTCATTCTCCCTAATGTCCCTTTCCTCTCCTCATACACTCTCGCTCAGTCAAGAAGACCACATTAGCAGCTCCTTCACAGCTGATAATGACATTCCTGGACCACGCGAAAGGGATAATTCATATAGCATGCGAAAAAGGGCTCAGCCAGAAGCGCATCTCAGCGGCCCGCTGAAGATATGTAGGAATCAAGATTTTGCACCTCGGCACAAAAGTCATGAAGCTCTTACACTCCCGTTGGGCGCTGCCTCAGAATCGTCTCTCGACCGTCACCCTACCCTCATCACTCCAATCCAACTAAGTTTGAATCACTCATACTTGTCTGACGGAGACCATCGACTACAACATACATCTGACATCGATATCCAGAATCAAGGTTTGAGACAAAATGATGGTTTGTCTTCCTTGTACACTGGACAGAGATTAGATATCTCTTCCTGGATTGAGGGTGTCAACCAAGCAATTGAGGCCGAGGCCGAAGCCGAAGCTGATCAACCCCAAGATACCTACACGCCAGGTAAGTCATAGTCATCTTATACCTATAACTCTATTCAAGTAGCATATTAACCTTCCGTTCCTAGACTCCAACCTATCCACACACTCTCAAGAGCGGCCCTCTGATAAATATCTGGAATATGTGTCTGTGCCATTCGAAAATACCCTATCCTTACCGTTTTCAACACAACACAATCCCGGATTCACACATCATATGCAAGGTTCTCTCGGAGTGTATGATGTGCCACCATCAGAGCAAGCAGTACAACCAATAAGTAGAGTAGGTATCTTGAAGAGGAGCGGGCGGTATAGAGACGATTCAAATGTAAGGGATAGATATAATAAAATTGTAATGAATTGACTTGCAATATATGGTGCATATAATCCTCCAACGAATATCGTGATATTATCGATGCCTTCTGTTGATTCTCAATATGATTACATCGTGGAAGCGCAGATATATCCACCCATTATACCGCTCGACCCTACAAGGACCAACCCCATGGCTACCCAGTCTTCGTACTTTTATGAGACCTCATTTCCTACGCTGATAGAGGATACTAGCCATCAAGGGCTTGGCATGCTACCATATCCACCACCCACTCTCCGGCAACTTAAGACTTCCAAAGTCCTGAAGACGATATCTCAACACACGACAGTGGGTCCACAATACAGAAAAATACATCTGTGAAATCTTCCTCGTCTTCTTCATCGTCATCCTCCTCTTCATCCTCTCCTCATCGGCATCGGCATATTCTGAGAGCTGCGGAATAACGGAGGTCTCTGAGATTGGTTAGATAAAGGGGAATGTGGATACGAGAGTAGCCACAAAGGGTACTAAAATGCAATATACACGTAGCTGGAAGTCGAAAGGAGCACGAATTCCTGAGAACAAGTTGGAATCTGGGAACAAGGGATAACAAGACAAATACTTACGAGCACTCTAAATTTATACACCTTAGACTATCCCATTCAAATAACAAACAGCTAATGATGATTCTGACTTGATCTTTCTGCTTAGAAAGGAGTGATTGCGCAGCTTAGCATTGAAAAGAGTTAGAAATTGGTACGCTACAACGTACAAGAGTGTTCCTTATTACAATATGCATAATATCACCTTTCCTGTTATTTTAGAATAGTTATGCCTGATTTGATTCACAGGTAAAGTTCTCCTGCTTATTGCATCTGGTCCCTCGTTACACAGTGGTCATTCAGCTCTAGTTCTGACACTCCCGTGCAATATTCTGATTGAGTACAATATCAAACACCTTATCATAAGGCTTATGCATTTCAGCTTATACTGATCGAGCTGGTAGCGTATTCCTCCAGTCTGGGTCCCAATCATATATATATGTCGCTTTGAGATATTGATGAGATTATTCTCATAACTAATTACATACAAGTACAGTACGAGCCTAAACAGTAGAAAATGACGTGCTCTAACTGTTAACTGGACGGAGTGGTATAAGGGGGTGCAAACTTGATTTCTTTGTATGTACCTGTGTGGATATCCTTCTTCCTGGTTCCTGATCTCTTCTTTGGTTTTCGTTTTCCTATAGTCTTCCCTCCACACGCATCTTTCATTTGAGTATCCTTAGTAGGTACGGGTGTAGCCACACTCTCCTTTATCCGGAAAACCTGAGAGTGCTTCAATATGCCAGAACTCTCTGGGGAGGTCAATGATGGTTGTGCAGGGGGAGGTAACTGTGTTGATACCATGAGTGTAGTATCGTGTATGAGAGAGTCATCTCCAACACATTGTGGATATGGGATTTGCTGGTTATCAGGTAGTAAACCCGGCAACGTGATTGACTCAGGACGACTAGTGTCGTTCATCCACGTAGGCATTGAGGGCTCACATGATGATAAGGTTTGTGTGCAGGCCGGGAGTGACCACAAAGAGTCCGTCAATGAAGTGAAAGGATTCATCTGCGAGCTTAGAGTTTGCATCGGTGGACCTGTTAGATGCCATCGAGAACCAGCAGGTGGCATCAACGACGCAACATTATCAGTTAGGCAGCCATCTACTCCGTGTAGCACAAGTCCGTTATCGTCAATATTTCCAATCCTACATTTCACATGCGAGTCGTCTCTGACTTTCCCGTTTCTTTTTGAACTGGCCAATTTACTGATTGGCTGTTCCAATGGCATTACGCCATACACCCCGAGAGAACTATCCAAGTATTGCATGAGTCCAGGAGTGAACTGAGTTGACACTGGGAAGGAGCCATTGCTGAGTGGGAGAGGTACATTGTTGAAGCTCTGAGAGGGATTACTCTGTTGAGAGTCACCGAATAAAATTGGTTCTGAGAACGGAAGGTTTTAGTTAATGTGATGAACCATAGATACAAAAATAACAAAGACAAACAGAAGGACTCACCTGGTCCCGTGACCGTGTGTGTAAATTTATCTTGGTATCGATTAATCAGGCTGGCACAGCTGTCGCCCTGCACCCAGGACGGAATGTCAAATGCCTGACCAACGCCCATAGGTGACAGACTATGTCCGCCACTTTGAACGAAGACATCTTGTTCATTTCCCTGTCCCAGGAGATCTGAACCCAGACTGAGCTCGGCATAGTGATCTCCACGAGTCAGATCGAAGTAGCTCGAGTTCGATGGAGTTGGAACAGGTGGGGCAGGGTTGGTATTAAGAGCCGATACTGGGACGTTGCCCAATGGAAGTGTATTTAATTCATGTTTTTCGCAGTTGTCTGCAAAATCTTGGATTCTACATCTCTTTAGTGGCGCGTTAAGATGCACCTCTGTCTTCGTCCTCTTTCGCTTTCTAGGGAATAACTCCCCTTCATGTACCCCGGTAGGACCATCATCAACAGTGAAGGAGCTACTAAGCCGGTTCTCTTGACCAAATATGAATGGGGGAGGAAAGGAGAAGGACATCGTAGAGAATGAGGATGTAGTCGAGGACTGAGGAATCTGCTCTGAGACAGTTGTCCTATTTATCCTGCTCGGCAAGAATGCCTAGGTTTAGGGTGTTTTTTTTGATGGAATATTATGTCAGGTACAAATATCCTCCGGATGCTCATGGCTTATACTCGACCAAGATCTCGTTCCGAGAATTCTATGTTGGCGGGGATCACTCATTAGCTTTTATGAAATATAGAATAGGGGTCTTGATATAATATACCGAGGTCTCTGGAGCTTAGGCTACTTAGCCGCTACTGTGGTGTTCTTCTGATGGACTTGTAGAGTGGCTAGGCCCTTCCCTATTGTACTTTTTGTTCGATAACGCATACAGAACAAGATCATGTGAATGTGAATACGGTAGTTGTAAGGATAGCTACGTTTGTCTACTGTACTGTCATTGCTCTCTACAATCCAGTTGATTCTATCCTAAAAACTCACAAATACTCATCGAGTAATAGGGCCAGGATTGTTCATAAACCGTCATGGCATCGACATATACTATAGTTTTGATGAATTGTATACGATAGGGGGACGATTACAAAAAGTGATTGGATATAGGTCGGCTACGGCATGCCGGGTCCAGAGTTAAGTGGCCAATATTACTAGGATATGCGACCTAAACTTTTTGTGATCTCATTCACGCCGTGAGAGGGATCGAGATGTAAGGAAGATTGAAGCTGAGAGGGACGAAGCTATTGCAGGGGTGTATGTGGAATGGAAGGAAGCTAGACTGTACTTCGGAGGGGATCTTCATGGGACACAAACCCTATTACTCTGTGGTGTTAAGCAGTAAGCGAGAACGTGTTATCCATAACCATGCTTCTTTTCTATCGTCTAGATTTACCAGCTTGCACCCCATACACGATAACCACTCGGAGCCCGTCCTTCGAATAAACAATTCGCGATAAAATGACCCTGTGATTTATTTTGTGATTCTTTTTACGTTCTACCCATCATACATATTTTATGATCCATGATAGATTATCCGTGTTGAAATAATACACGGATTGGCCATGTCGTGGGGACCTAGTCATAAGTCTTTATCTAAGAAGCAAGGCTATGCTAGGAAGAACAAGGGGCTCAGGCAATATAATGACGCAGAGGCCACGCTTAAGCAATGCCGAGTGTGATGTCCAGGCTTCGAACTGTCGTATATGTATACTAAGAACCTCGCTAGATAGCCGTCACCATTTAATCCGATCATCTCAAGTGTTATATGGGCTAATAACGATATAGTAGTCTGTGTTAATCCACTGGTGTGGTGGAACAATATGAAATTGTGATATTGTCCTTGTTATAGCCCAGACTAATTTGACAATTGATGTGGTACTAAGCACACGAGTGATTAGTAACCGTCACCCCTCAGTAAGAACAATAGTTTATAGTGATATGTTACTCGACTTGATATCATTGAAAATGCCTCTATCAATAGTGACCTCCTACGCCATGCCCGGCTTTTCGTCTATCTATCCTCATACAGGAAGTAACATTGTCGATAGTATTATTATTCAATAATTTGCGAGAGTTATATACATCAATATATTCTGTATCTTTCTATACTGACATTGATTGGCAGATGCACTGGAGCCTACACATTCGAAACCTCTGTCCATATATGATATCTCCACTTCGAGTGAGTACCGCCAGCGGTTAGTTCAAGTATGTTTACTCCGAGTATTTTGAGAAGGGTATATACACGTATATATTGTACTTAAGAACACTCCTACAAATATTAGCTTATTCAATTTACAGAGCGACCAGATCATTCCGCATTACAAGAATATACAACCTGAAACTACACTGCGTTATCTACAAACGACTACAATATTTTATACTGTTAATATCAGAATGTATAAACTTGAGAGATTTGTGTTTACTTGGAGTATTTTCATTGCCGTTTAATGCTTGTATCTTCTTCGTCTCCCTTGACCAGCTCCTCTCTTTAGTACAGTAAGAGCCTATACAGTAGAAGAACGATGTCCTCTAGCTTTTATTTGGATAGTGGTTCAAATGGTATGAATTTGATACGTTTGTAAGTACTTGTCCGCTTTCCCTTCTTTCCGGTTCTTGATTTCTTCTTAGGCAATGTGGGCTCATATGATGAGAAAGGCTGGACGCCGGTAGGGTTTGTCCATGTGGAGTCGACCGGCGGAGTGGAAGGATCCGTCTGTGAGCTCATTACTTGTATCGGTGCCTTGGTTGACTGGAATCGAGAACCAGTAGATGCCATCATCGACGCAACCCCACCAGCCGGATAGTCATGTAGTGTTAGTCCGTTCTTTTCAATATCTCCAATCCTACGTTTCGCACGCGAGTCGTCCCTTGTTGTCCCATGTCTCTTCGAGATAGCCAATTTACTCACTGGCTGCTCCAATGGCAATATACCGTACATGTGATGCCCGAGTCCAGGAGTGAACTGTGTTGGCAGTGGTAAGGAGGAGCTGTTGCTGAGTTGGGAAGGTACATCGTTATGATTCTGAGTAGGATTCCCCTGTTGGGAGGGTCTGAATAAAATTGAATCTGAGAATGGAAGGTCTTAATAGTGCGATGATCCATAGATAAGCATCACAAATAGATACAAAGTTAGATAGAAGGACTTACTTGGTCCCGTGACCGTGTGTTTATCTTCATATCGATCAGACCAAGAGGCTACCTCTGCCTGGTCTGTGCCCTGCACCCAGGGTGGAAAGTCAAGCGTCTGGCCAACGTCCAGAGAAGGTAGACGTTGTAGACTACTCTGACCGATGGCTCCTTGGTCTGACCCTTGTCTGAGAAAATCAGGATCACACATGTGATGTCCTCCGAGTATGAGGTCAGGGTATTGTAGATAATCTCCATAGGGCAGATTGAAGCAAGTCGGGCTTGACGTAGCTGGAGCAGGTGGGGCAGAGTGGGGACTCAGATCCGAAACTGGGACGATGCCCAGCGGAAGTGTACAGTATTCATTGATTGTGCAGTTGCTTGCAGAATCTTGGATTTTACATTTCTTCGCTTGTGCGTCAAGGGGCGCGTCTGGCTGCGTCCTCTTCCGCTTTCTGAAGTATAACTCCCCTTCATGTAGCCCAGGAGGACCATCATGATCAGTGAGGGTGTGGTTGAGCTGGTTCTCTTGACCAAGTATGAATGGGGGAGGAAAGGAGAAGGACATTGGGAGAATGAGGATGTAGTCGAGGACTGAGGGACCTGCTCTGAGACAATTGTCCTATTTATCCTACTCGGAAAGAATGCCTAGATGCAGAGTACCTTTTTGATGGAATATTATGTCAGGTACAAATATCCTCCGGAAGCTCATGGCTTATACTCGACCAAGATCTCGTTCCGAGAATTCTATGTTGGCGGGGATCACTCATTAGCTTTTATGAAATATGGAATAAGGGTCTTGTTGTAATATACCGAGATCCCTGGAGTTTAGGCTACTTAACCGCCACTGTGGTGTTCTTCTGATGGACTAGTAGAGTGGCTAGGCCATCTTCTATTGTATATTTTTTTCGATATCGAAGATAGAACAAGACCATGTGGACGTGAACGTGATAGTTGTAAGGATAGCTACGTCTGTCTCCTACTCTTTTATCGCTCTCTTTACTCTATATTTTCCTTGACTACTCTCCAGGTGTCAGTTATGCACTACAACCAGCCATCTACTTAGTTGGTCCTACAATGGCCACCTCCTATGCATACGTATCTGGAACTAGCTTAATCATTCCATTTATATAGCATTACCGAGCAAATTTCGAGTTAATGATCGTATGGAAAATAATTACAAGGCATCAACTGTTTTCATGATCGTCATTCATGTTTTTTCGGTTATTGACTCAGGTATGCGAAGGAACGCTAGGAGTAATCTGTGGAAGAATCCACTTATGTATACTTACTAGAGCCTGGCATTTCTAGGTATGCCTCACTGTAGAATACTGACTTCTTGGGTGCTTTATCTGGATCAAGCTCGATATGTATATCAACTACGGTTATAGAGACAACAAGAATCTATGTAAGCTCGTCATCTACAAACCGATACTAAATCCCGAACGTACATTCGCATATCTACATCACTGCCCATACAGTAGCTTAATTAGGAGAAACTCAGAAAGGGTGTCTCGAGATTAGGTGTAAACATGTCTAGGCTTCAAGTAACGCAAGATGTGATGGTACTATCTGCGTTGCCATCAATTACAGCTTGTGTCTACTACCAATATCCGATATCTTTTGCTATAGCTATAGAATCTGACCTTGGAATCGTGTATCGAACCCCCTTAGATTGAATTGTCTACTTATTCTAAGAAAAAAAAAAACTTTCTTCTATAATTGATGACTTCTCCAACTACTCACTATTGTGAAGTAACTGTAACTCCCGCTGAAGTTCGTATCTCTTAGCTTCAGCGTCCCAATAATCTTGATGTCCTGACGTTGATATACAAAAATGCTGTTATTGCTGATTTCCGGTAGATTCGAAACTAGGCCAGAGCTCTACTTTCTTCCGGAGTTCAACCGTTCTTAGTTTTGAACTAACTAATTGTCTTCATGATAAGTAACTATTTTTATTAATAGTATCACCGTTGAGAGTAGAATTGTTGTGCATACTCACACTTTCCAGTATTGGCCTGATGTTTCGTTTTTGCATTCACTATGTTCCCTGCATCTGTAATTACTGTTACGGAGTGTCTTTACAAGGTTTCAGTGTAGAAAAATGCAGGATGGATTAGTGAATGTATCTCGCAGATTATTGAAATAATATAACTGACGAAGTTGATTTGTGTATCGAGTTAAGCAGGTAAGAGAACGGAGATTACGCAAGGTAGAGTGGTCACTGTTGATTTAATGCATGATATGACAATTCCACACGCTATTTCGCTCTATTGTTCTCACTGGTGGGTTGAAAGCTACTGATCACGAAAAGAAAAGCCGTTTACAGTAACACCCGATGAGTCCCATGAAAGAAAGTAGGTCCATTTATTATGTGTTTCTTACGTGCATGTCTCCTAGTATGAATACTTATAGTACATTGTAAACGACTTGAAGCATAGTATGCCTGAGAGGTGCTACGACTTGAGTGGTACCACACGTACTCCGCACTACATCAACCATCATTCTAGTCTATATTATTCCAAGGACAGTACTACAATTTCATATTGTCGTGCCATACCAGTGGAGATACGCAAACTAATATATCGTTAAAGCCGTTGTAACACTAAGATTGATCGGATTGAATGGTGATGGCTTATTAGTGTTCGCTGAAGAGGTTCTTAGTATGCACATACTGTAATTCGAAGCCTAGAGATTTCACTCGACATTGCTTAAGCGTGGCCCTTGCGTCACCACATTGCCTGATGTCCCTTGTTCTTCCTGGCATAAGCCTTGCTTCTTCTTAGATAAAGACTTGTGACTAGGTTCTCGCGGTATGGCCAATCCGTGTATTATTTCAATACAGGGATTATCATGGAGTCTAGAATATGTATGACGGAGGTAGCACGTAAAAAGAATCATGGAATAAAGTCACAGGGTCATTTTATCGCGAAATTGTTTATCCGAAGGAAGGACTCCGAGTGAATATTGTGTATGGGGTGCAAGCTGGTAAACCTAGACAATAGAAAAGAAGCATGGTTATGGATAACATGTCCTCGCTTACTGCTTAACACCACAGAATAATAGGGTTTGTGTCCCATCAAGATCCCTATCGAAGTACAGTCTAGTATCTTTCCATTCCACTTACACCCCCGCAATAGCTTCGTCCCTCTCAACTTCAATCTTCCTTACATCCCGATCCCACTCACGGCGAGAATAGGATCACAAAAAAATTAAATCGCATATCCTAGTAATATTGGCCACTTAACTCTGGACACGGCATGCCGTAGCCGACCTATGTCCAATCACCTTTTGTACTCGTCCTCCTATCGTATACAAATCATCAAAACTATAGTATATGTCGATGACGTGACGGTTTGTGAAGAACCCTGGACCTATTACTTGATGGATATTTATGAATATTTAGAATAAAATTAACTGGATGACAGAATAGTAGACAGACGTAGCTATCCTTGTAAAAACCGCATTTCTTATTCACATGCTCTTGGTCTGTATTCGATATCAAACAAAATATACAATAGAAGATGGCCTAGCCACTCTATTGATCCATCAGAAGAACATCACAATAGCGGCTAAGTAGCCTAAGCTCCAGAGATCTCGGTATATTATATCAAAACCCCTATTCCATATTTCATAAAAGCTAATGAGTGATCCCCGCCAACATAGAATTCTCGAACGAGAATCTTGGTCGAGTATAAGCCATGAGCGTCCGGAGGAATTTGTACCTGACATAATATCTCATCAGTAAAAAAACCCTGCACCTAGGCATTCTTGCCGAGTAGGATAAATAGGACAGTTGTCTCAGAGCAGATCCCTCAGTCCTCGACTACATCCTCATTCTCTACAATGTCCTTCTCCTTTCCTCACCCATTCATGCTCGGACAAGAAAGCCAGCTCAACAGTACCTTCCAGATTCATGGTGCGCTCCCGGGCTACAAGAAGGGGGTGTTACTCCCAAGAAGCGGAAGAGGACAAAGCCAGAGGTGCCCCTTGACGCACCCAAAAAGAAATGTAGTATCCTGTATTCTGCAGACAACTGCAAACATAATGAATATTATACACTTCCATTGGGCATCGTCCCAGTATCGACTCTTGGTACCAACCCTGCCCCACCTGCTCCATCAAGCTCGAACTGCTTCTTCGATCTGACCCATGAGATCACGATGTCGACCTCAGTCTGAGAGGACATCACGCTGATGTTCCAGATCTCCTCCTTGGACAGGAGTTAGATCAAGGGTCATCGCTGAGAATGGCCTGCAAGATCTGTCTCCTGTGGGCGTTGGTCAGGAATCTGTCATATCGTCCTGGATGCAGGGCGACAGCTGGGCCAGCCTGTTTAATCGATACCAAGATAAATTTGCACACACGGTCGACGGTGACGTCACCAGGTAAGTTCTTCAATATTTGATAATATCAAACTCATCTATGGTTCATCGCATTAACTGAATCCTTCCGTTCTCAGATTCAGTATTACACGGACACTCCCAACAGAGTGAAACTATTCAGAATCAAAAAAATGTACCTCTCCCACCCAGCAGCGGCTCCGTACCAATGTCAACGCAATTCACTCCCGGACTCATGCAGTACATGAATCAATCTCTCAGTTTGTATGATGTATTGCCTTTGGAGGAGCCAATCAGTAGATTGGCCAGATCGAAAAGGAACGGGAAAGTCAGAAAAGATGCAAATCCAAGATGCAGAATTGGAAATGTTGAAGGTAATGGACTTGCACCATACGATGTATGTAACGCTACTACAAATATCGAGACGTTGTTGATGCTGACAGTGAAGATGTAGATTGATCCTTTCACCTCACTCGCCAATTCTACATGGACCAATACCACTGGTATCCAATCTTCAATGCCAACATCGGTGAACGACACCAGTCACTTTGTGCTACTCGCGCCACCATATTCATCACCCGCTTCCCAACAAGCAAACCTCTCCCAAATTATTGGAAAAAATACATATATATCATCCAATAATCTTGTGTCGCCGATACTGATACCTCCCCCTGCACAAATTTCATTGTTCTCTTCAGAGAGTTCTGGGATCACGGAGCATACTCAGCTTGGACAAATAAAGGAGTGTGTGGACATTCCTGTATCCGTCAAAGGTGTGAATGTGAAAGGTGCTGGTGGGCGGAAAGCAAAAAGGTCACGAAAGAAAAAGAAGAAGACAGGTCCTCCCGGGATACATGAAAGGGAGTTCTACCTCAGAGAGCGGAAGAGGACGCAACCAGAGGCGCTCCTCGACGCACCTCTAAAGAAATGTAGAACTTAAGATTCTGCAGACAACTGCAAACACAATGAAATATATACTTCCATTGGGCAACGTCCCAGTATCGACTCATGGAATCTACCCTGCCCCACCTGCCCCAACTCCATCTAGCTCGAGCTACTACCACTTGACTCATGGAGGTCACTATGTCGAGCTCAGTCTAGGTTCAGATCTCCTAGAGCAGGGGTTCATGCGAGATGTCTTCGTCCAAAGTGGCATACATAATCTGTCACCTGTGGGCGAGGGTCAGGCATCTGACATTCCGTCCTGGTGCAGGCGACAGCTGGGCCAGCCTGTTTAATCGATATCAAGATATACACACGGTCACGGGACTAGGTAGGTCCTTCTGTTTGTCTTTGTTGACTTTACTTACGTTACTAAAACCTTCCAGATTCACGTTTTCAACAGAGTATTCCTTCTCAGAATTTCAACCATGTACTTCTCTCACTCAGCAATAGCACCTCGCTAATATCAATGCAGCTCACTTCCGTACTCATGAAATGAATGAATCTCTTGGAATGCATGATGAAAACTAAACTTTAGGTCAGGACTGGACTTTTCAGTCGTGTTTAGTGGCGAGGACTTGGGGTTTAGAATCTGCCTACACCAGACACGGTGCTATGGCTCAGTTCTGGGGGCTAAAAAGCAAGAAATTGGACTTCGGCCGGTGCGCAGAGAAAGATAGAGACCTTGGGGCGATTGGGGCGAGCTGAGACTTCACAGACCAGTAAAAGCAATAGAAACGTATAAAATAGAGCCTCGACCAAAGTTTTAGTTTGAGATAAAAGTGTATGTATTTCTGTCCGTCCGGTCGACTTGCAGTACAGTCAGAGTGTTACAAACTCATCAGGCATCTGAGCAACCTAATAAGCAGCAGGGCAGTGATAAAGAGTACAGGAGACTATCAGACAGCTACTTTGGGGGGGGGGGAGGAGGAATTGATAGAAAGGGTTTTCCTCCACTACGGCCACAAGTCTGTAGGATAATACAGAAAAACGTGGGATAAAGGGTAGATATTAAGATGAAGTATGATTTCAAGACGGCACTATGCCACTGGACGAAAGGTTTAAGCTATCAGAAACGAGAGGCCATATAAACGAACCCTGTCCTCTAGTAAGAGTAAGCAATGAAGCCAAACAGTAAGAGAAATGGGTTGGAAACGCGGGCGAGTTTAAGGAAATATAGTGATAATGGACTCTCCAGGCGAGTCACAAAGTGTAGCACAAATACACTACGACCGGCTATCTGCTTAGCTGGTTCTACAATGTGTTGTACTACCATTAGAGCAGCCAATCAGTAAATTGGCCATCTCAAAAAGGAACGGGGAACTCAGTAAAGATGTATATGAAAGATGCAGATTTGGAGCTTCGATGGAAGTATTGAAGGAAACAGACTTGCACCACAGGTTGTATGTAATGCTACTACAAACATCGAGACGTCACTCCCAAATTCCTGGAAAAAAATACTCCGACATCATCCAATAAACTCGTGTCCCCGATACTGACACCTTTCCCGCACATTTGGAACTGTTCTCTTCAGAGAGTTCTGGAATTAAATAGCACTCTCAGCTGGAAGGCTAAAAAAACACGAAACACAAAGAAGAAGACAGATCTGTGAACAAGGATGTCCAGGATATATGCAAACATATCGAGTTTGTACTCGTTACACCCCAATTGTTTGGGAACAGAGCATGTGGCCGACACAGCCTCCCAGAGATGTAGATTTGATGAATCTGCGTCTGAAGGGGAAAAGAAAACATAGAAAACATACACTTCCGTTGGAAGTTGACCCGGTACTGTCACAAGTACCCAACCTACGTTTTACGCACCATCCCTCTTGTCATAATATACACGAGAAACGAGTCTCCAAGCGTTACAAGGCGATGTACTGTTAGGTACATGCGAGGTGGAGGTCTGTGGAGGATATTCTGAACTGGTATAGGATGTCAACAATATCATTTTCCTGATCGATACTCAAGCACAGTCACGGGACAGGTGAATTGTTTGTACATTTGCAGAACTTTGACGCAATCCTTCTTCAATCTCAGACCTATATACCCTTCATCATGAGATATCAACTCAATGCAGCTTACCTGCCTCACTCGCTTCCGTTGATACCATATTCGATGACGATACCGCTCCCCCCAAAACTCGCGAATCTATGCAAGGATACCTCCGAGCCCACGAATTAGAACACAATTAACTAGTGGATTGGATTGAATCCAAAAATGTGAAATAATTACAGAAGAATTTTATTCTTTCAGAATCTGAACTCTTTCTTTCCCTTAATCCTCCGATATCTAGCCCCAAAACGTAGACGATAGGAATATGACACATCTGCAACTGCCCAGCCAGTCAATTTTCAGACTGCATACTCGAAAACACTTCACAGATATATCGTCGTGGATATCTTCATATAGGTATGTCATGCCTTACTTCTCTCCATCAGAGTCTACAACGACTGTACTCGAGTGGCTATTCTGTACTTAATGAAAGCACTAACTCACATGGCCCGAAATGTAAAGGGCGGAGGAGGACCGAATGGTCAAGGAGGACGAAGAAGACATCGATGGCAGATGAAAATGAAACTCCCTCAAGTAGTTACAACTGTCTCAAGCTTATAAAATCTGGAATAAGCAGTATAATAGATAATAATCCGATGTAAGTGACATATATGCAGTTTCATAGTATATTCGTTCGCAATGAGGAAAAGACTGATTGCCCAATAAAATCTGAGAAAGGACCAGAAAGTGTTTTGTATACACATCTCCCATTCTTTTTCTATACTTCCAACGATACCTTAGTATGAGTTGGCGACGATAAAATCGCACTTGTTGATTGTATAAAAGCTCGGGCCCCAGTTACGCTGTAGGCACTTTATAATATCTTTTAACTAGTATTTGTGTATACACTTAGTAGGTAGCGGTAGGGCTAGGCTCTCAGGTAAGATATATGAGCAAAGTATACAGAAAGAGAAGGCGAAGATAATGAAGGAAAAGAAGAGCACGCATTGGAATTGCATGATGTTACAAATACACATTCGTGATACTGATGCACACCAACATTGAGGTTATAGCATAGCTCGGTATCACCCACAGTAGACTATTGAACCGAAGTGGGGGTATCAAGTATGTGCGGACGTGCATGTATGTCACGGTATAGTTGGTAGCCAGAATAGGGTGCTACAAAGTGGATTGGTGGTATATTTCTCAGCTCTCATTGTATGGTATCGTCGAAGATGAGGATTGTATTAGCAGGTTCAATATAACATCGATCATCATTACAACATTACCCCAAATTTGTTTGTTGTTGTACTGCACTGGTAGATCTATGCGGACTGTTACAAGTACTACTAACTCATATAATGCTAGGAGTAACCAGATTGAATGTTAATGACTATTGTTTGTTGAAGAGGATGCTAACAATCAATTACAATGTGTATATAATTCAAAGCCAGGGTCTTACATTCGGCATTGCTTGAGCATGGCCCTTGCGCTATTATATTACCTATTTTCCCTTTGTTCATCCTGACATAACCTTGCCTTCTAAGCTTTTCCTTATTCCTACATCGGCAAAATGGCCCAGACAAAGGAAGAAAACGTGAGGTCATATTTGCCACTATTTATTGGGTTGTAGGACACATCCTGGTTGAGTATCATATATGGTGAGTCGAGACAATAGAAGAGAAGGAGGATCTGGATAACATATCCTCGCTTACTGGGTATCGGCACAGAGTAAATGAACACGTTTATAACCTTCACTCACTCCTTATACAACCCTGCAATATCTCAAGCTCCCTCAGCTTCTATTCTTTACATCTCTATTTAACTCACAGAAGAACACGAGCAGGAGCAGTGCATATGGTCCAATTAGTATCTCAAACTTGGTGACACCGACCATTAAGCTTTTCAGATGACAGTCTCGGCGTCAGGGTCTGGTACTGACTTATATCCTCAGCCTTATCATGTCTATCTTACAATGATAGCCTGTATATGGGAGAAATAGCTACTGAACCTTCGATTTGAAAAAAACCGAGATAAACCAGCTGTAGAGAACAGTGAAAGCATAACAAACGGACGTAGCTATCTTAACAACCGTCACATTCGCATGTTTTTGTTCAATTTTCTATAACAACAAAATATACAATAGGCAATGGTCCTGCCATCCCAGGTAATCAATTATAATAATAATACTGCAAGTAGTATCAAATTGCGAGATCTTTATTGAGTTCCAACAATGCCTAATTTCATAATCCATATATGCTAGTGAGTGGTTCCTACCAACAAGAAATTCTCATAATGGGATATTGGTTGAGTAGCAGCCATGAGCCTCCGGCGGATATCTGTACCTGATAATCTACTCCATAAAAAATACCCTATCCGTTCTTGCCGAGAAGGATAAAAAGCAGAGCTGTCTTGGAGTGGTTTCTCTCCCGTCCTAAACTTCACCCTCTCCTCATTCTCCCTAATGTCCCTTTCCTCTCCTCATACACTCTCGCTCAGTCAAGAAGACCACATTAGCAGCTCCTTCACAGCTGATAATGACATTCCTGGACCACGCGAAAGGGATAATTTCATATAGCATGCGAAAAAGGGCTCAGCCAGAAGCGCATCTCAGCGGCCCGCTGAAGATATGTAGGAATCAAGATTTTGCACCTCGGCACAAAAGTCATGAAGCTCTTACACTCCCGTTGGGCGCTGCCTCAGAATCGTCTCTCGACCGTCACCCTACCCTCATCACTCCAATCCAACTAAGTTTGAATCACTCATACTTGTCTGACGGAGACCATCGACTACAACATACATCTGACATCGATATCCAGAATCAAGGTTTGAGACAAAATGATGGTTTGTCTTCCTTGTACACTGGACAGAGATTAGATATCTCTTCCTGGATTGAGGGTGTCAACCAAGCAATTGAGGCCGAGGCCGAAGCCGAAGCTGATCAACCCCAAGATACCTACACGCCAGGTAAGTCATAGTCATCTTATACCTATAACTCTATTCAAGTAGCATATTAACCTTCCGTTCCTAGACTCCAACCTATCCACACACTCTCAAGAGCGGCCCTCTGATAAATATCTGGAATATGTGTCTGTGCCATTCGAAAATACCCTATCCTTACCGTTTTCAACACAACACAATCCCGGATTCACACATCATATGCAGGTTCTCTCGAGTGTATGATGTGCACCATCAGAGCAAGCAGTACAACCAATAAGTAGAGTAGGTATCTTGAAGAGGAGCGGGCGGTATAGAGACGATTCAAATGTAAGGGATAGATATAATAAAATTGTAATGAATTGACTTGCAATATATGGTGCATATAATCCTCCAACGAATATCGTGATATTATCGATGCCTTCTGTTGATTCTCAATATGATTACATCGTGGAAGCGCAGATATATCCACCCATTATACCGCTCGACCCTACAAGGACCAACCCCATGGCTACCCAGTCTTCGTACTTTTATGAGACCTCATTTCCTACGCTGATAGAGGATACTAGCCATCAAGGGCTTGGCATGCTACCATATCCACCACCCACTCTCCGGCAACTTAAGACTTCCAAAGTCCTGAAGACGATATCTCAACACACGACAGTGGGTCCACAATACAGAAAAATACATCTGTGAAATCTTCCTCGTCTTCTTCATCGTCATCCTCCTCTTCATCCTCTCCTCATCGGCATCGGCATATTCTGAGAGCTGCGGAATAACGGAGGTCTCTGAGATTGGTTAGATAAAGGGGAATGTGGATACGAGAGTAGCCACAAAGGGTACTAAAATGCAATATACACGTAGCTGGAAGTCGAAAGGAGCACGAATTCCTGAGAACAAGTTGGAATCTGGGAACAAGGGATAACAAGACAAATACTTACGAGCACTCTAAATTTATACACCTTAGACTATCCCATTCAAATAACAAACAGCTAATGATGATTCTGACTTGATCTTTCTGCTTAGAAAGGAGTGATTGCGCAGCTTAGCATTGAAAAGAGTTAGAAATTGGTACGCTACAACGTACAAGAGTGTTCCTTATTACAATATGCATAATATCACCTTTCCTGTTATTTTAGAATAGTTATGCCTGATTTGATTCACAGGTAAAGTTCTCCTGCTTATTGCATCTGGTCCCTCGTTACACAGTGGTCATTCAGCTCTAGTTCTGACACTCCGTGCAATATTCTGATTGAGTACAATATCAAACACCTTATCATAAGGCTTATGCATTTCAGCTTATACTGATCGAGCTGGTAGCGTATTCCTCCAGTCTGGGTCCCAATCATATATATATGTCGCTTTGAGATATTGATGAGATTATTCTCATAACTAATTACATACAAGTACAGTACGAGCCTAAACAGTAGAAAATGACGTGCTCTAACTGTTAACTGGACGGAGTGGTATAAGGGGGTGCAAACTTGATTTCTTTGTATGTACCTGTGTGGATATCCTTCTTCCTGGTTCCTGATCTCTTCTTTGGTTTTCGTTTTCCTATAGTCTTCCCTCCACACGCATCTTTCATTTGAGTATCCTTAGTAGGTACGGGTGTAGCCACACTCTCCTTTATCCGGAAAACCTGAGAGTGCTTCAATATGCCAGAACTCTCTGGGAGGTCAATGATGGTTGTGCAGGGGGAGGTAACTGTGTTGATACCATGAGTGTAGTATCGTGTATGAGAGAGTCATCTCCAACACATTGTGGATATGGGATTTGCTGGTTATCAGGTAGTAAACCCGGCAACGTGATTGACTCAGGACGACTAGTGTCGTTCATCCACGTAGGCATTGAGGGCTCACATGATGATAAGGTTTGTGTGCAGGCCGGGAGTGACCACAAAGAGTCCGTCAATGAAGTGAAAGGATTCATCTGCGAGCTTAGAGTTTGCATCGGTGGACCTGTTAGATGCCATCGAGAACCAGCAGGTGGCATCAACGACGCAACATTATCAGTTAGGCAGCCATCTACTCCGTGTAGCACAAGTCCGTTATCGTCAATATTTCCAATCCTACATTTCACATGCGAGTCGTCTCTGACTTTCCCGTTTCTTTTTGAACTGGCCAATTTACTGATTGGCTGTTCCAATGGCATTACGCCATACACCCCGAGAGAACTATCCAAGTATTGCATGAGTCCAGGAGTGAACTGAGTTGACACTGGAAGGAGCCATTGCTGAGTGGGAGAGGTACATTGTTGAAGCTCTGAGAGGATTACTCTGTTGAGAGTCACCGAATAAAATTGGTTCTGAGAACGGAAGGTTTTAGTTAATGTGATGAACCATAGATACAAAATAACAAAGACAAACAGAAGGACTCACCTGGTCCCGTGACCGTGTGTGTAAATTTATCTTGGTATCGATTAATCAGGCTGGCACAGCTGTCGCCCTGCACCCAGGACGGAATGTCAAATGCCTGACCAACGCCCATAGGTGACAGACTATGTCCGCCACTTTGAACGAAGACATCTTGTTCATTTCCCTGTCCCAGGAGATCTGAACCAGACTGAGCTCGCATAGTGATCTCCACGAGTCAGATCGAAGTAGCTCGAGTTCGATGGAGTTGGAACAGGTGGGGCAGGGTTGGTATTAAGAGCCGATACTGGGACGTTGCCCAATGGAAGTGTATTTAATTCATGTTTTTCGCAGTTGTCTGCAAAATCTTGGATTCTACATCTCTTTAGTGGCGCGTTAAGATGCACCTCTGTCTTCGTCCTCTTTCGCTTTCTAGGGAATAACTCCCTTCATGTACCCCGGTAGGACCATCATCAACAGTGAAGGAGCTACTAAGCCGGTTCTCTTGACCAAATATGAATGGGGAGGAAAGGAGAAGGACATCGTAGAGAATGAGGATGTAGTCGAGGACTGAGGAATCTGCTCTGAGACAGTTGTCCTATTTATCCTGCTCGGCAAGAATGCCTAGGTTTAGGGTGTTTTTTTTGATGGAATATTATGTCAGGTACAAATATCCTCCGGATGCTCATGGCTTATACTCGACCAAGATCTCGTTCCGAGAATTCTATGTTGGCGGGGATCACTCATTAGCTTTTATGAAATATAGAATAGGGTCTTGATATAATATACCGAGGTCTCTGGAGCTTAGGCTACTTAGCCGCTACTGTGGTGTTCTTCTGATGGACTTGTAGAGTGGCTAGGCCCTTCCCTATTGTACTTTTTGTTCGATAACGCATACAGAACAAGATCATGTGAATGTGAATACGGTAGTTGTAAGGATAGCTACGTTTGTCTACTGTACTGTCATTGCTCTCTACAATCCAGTTGATTCTATCCTAAAAACTCACAAATACTCATCGAGTAATAGGGCCAGGATTGTTCATAAACCGTCATGGCATCGACATATACTATAGTTTTGATGAATTGTATACGATAGGGGGACGATTACAAAAAGTGATTGGATATAGGTCGGCTACGGCATGCCGGGTCCAGAGTTAAGTGGCCAATATTACTAGGATATGCGACCTAAACTTTTTGTGATCTCATTCACGCCGTGAGAGGATCGAGATGTAAGGAAGATTGAAGCTGAGAGGGACGAAGCTATTGCAGGGGTGTATGTGGAATGGAAGGAAGCTAGACTGTACTTCGGAGGGATCTTCATGGGACACAAACCCTATTACTCTGTGGTGTTAAGCAGTAAGCGAGAACGTGTTATCCATAACCATGCTTCTTTTCTATCGTCTAGATTTACCAGCTTGCACCCCATACACGATAACCACTCGGAGCCCGTCCTTCGAATAAACAATTCGCGATAAAATGACCCTGTGATTTATTTTGTGATTCTTTTTACGTTCTACCCATCATACATATTTTATGATCCATGATAGATTATCCGTGTTGAAATAATACACGGATTGGCCATGTCGTGGGGACCTAGTCATAAGTCTTTATCTAAGAAGCAAGGCTATGCTAGGAAGAACAAGGGCTCAGGCAATATAATGACGCAGAGGCCACGCTTAAGCAATGCCGAGTGTGATGTCCAGGCTTCGAACTGTCGTATATGTATACTAAGAACCTCGCTAGATAGCCGTCACCATTTAATCCGATCATCTCAAGTGTTATATGGGCTAATAACGATATAGTAGTCTGTGTTAATCCACTGGTGTGGTGGAACAATATGAAATTGTGATATTGTCCTTGTTATAGCCCAGACTAATTTGACAATTGATGTGGTACTAAGCACACGAGTGATTAGTAACCGTCACCCCTCAGTAAGAACAATAGTTTATAGTGATATGTTACTCGACTTGATATCATTGAAAATGCCTCTATCAATAGTGACCTCCTACGCCATGCCCGGCTTTTCGTCTATCTATCCTCATACAGGAAGTAACATTGTCGATAGTATTATTATTCAATAATTTGCGAGAGTTATATACATCAATATATTCTGTATCTTTCTATACTGACATTGATTGGCAGATGCACTGGAGCCTACACATTCGAAACCTCTGTCCATATATGATATCTCCACTTCGAGTGAGTACCGCCAGCGGTTAGTTCAAGTATGTTTACTCCGAGTATTTTGAGAAGGGTATATACACGTATATATTGTACTTAAGAACACTCCTACAAATATTAGCTTATTCAATTTACAGAGCGACCAGATCATTCCGCATTACAAGAATATACAACCTGAAACTACACTGCGTTATCTACAAACGACTACAATATTTTATACTGTTAATATCAGAATGTATAAACTTGAGAGATTTGTGTTTACTTGGAGTATTTTCATTGCCGTTTAATGCTTGTATCTTCTTCGTCTCCCTTGACCAGCTCCTCTCTTTAGTACAGTAAGAGCCTATACAGTAGAAGAACGATGTCCTCTAGCTTTTATTTGGATAGTGGTTCAAATGGTATGAATTTGATACGTTTGTAAGTACTTGTCCGCTTTCCCTTCTTTCCGGTTCTTGATTTCTTCTTAGGCAATGTGGGCTCATATGATGAGAAAGGCTGGACGCCGGTAGGGTTTGTCCATGTGGAGTCGACCGGCGGAGTGGAAGGATCCGTCTGTGAGCTCATTACTTGTATCGGTGCCTTGGTTGACTGGAATCGAGAACCAGTAGATGCCATCATCGACGCAACCCCACCAGCCGGATAGTCATGTAGTGTTAGTCCGTTCTTTTCAATATCTCCAATCCTACGTTTCGCACGCGAGTCGTCCCTTGTTGTCCCATGTCTCTTCGAGATAGCCAATTTACTCACTGGCTGCTCCAATGGCAATATACCGTACATGTGATGCCCGAGTCCAGGAGTGAACTGTGTTGGCAGTGGTAAGGAGGAGCTGTTGCTGAGTTGGGAAGGTACATCGTTATGATTCTGAGTAGGATTCCCCTGTTGGGAGGGTCTGAATAAAATTGAATCTGAGAATGGAAGGTCTTAATAGTGCGATGATCCATAGATAAGCATCACAAATAGATACAAAGTTAGATAGAAGGACTTACTTGGTCCCGTGACCGTGTGTTTATCTTCATATCGATCAGACCAAGAGGCTACCTCTGCCTGGTCTGTGCCCTGCACCCAGGGTGGAAAGTCAAGCGTCTGGCCAACGTCCAGAGAAGGTAGACGTTGTAGACTACTCTGACCGATGGCTCCTTGGTCTGACCCTTGTCTGAGAAAATCAGGATCACACATGTGATGTCCTCCGAGTATGAGGTCAGGGTATTGTAGATAATCTCCATAGGGCAGATTGAAGCAAGTCGGGCTTGACGTAGCTGGAGCAGGTGGGGCAGAGTGGGGACTCAGATCCGAAACTGGGACGATGCCCAGCGGAAGTGTACAGTATTCATTGATTGTGCAGTTGCTTGCAGAATCTTGGATTTTACATTTCTTCGCTTGTGCGTCAAGGGGCGCGTCTGGCTGCGTCCTCTTCCGCTTTCTGAAGTATAACTCCCCTTCATGTAGCCCAGGAGGACCATCATGATCAGTGAGGGTGTGGTTGAGCTGGTTCTCTTGACCAAGTATGAATGGGGGAGGAAAGGAGAAGGACATTGGGGAGAATGAGGATGTAGTCGAGGACTGAGGGACCTGCTCTGAGACAATTGTCCTATTTATCCTACTCGGAAAGAATGCCTAGATGCAGAGTACCTTTTTGATGGAATATTATGTCAGGTACAAATATCCTCCGGAAGCTCATGGCTTATACTCGACCAAGATCTCGTTCCGAGAATTCTATGTTGGCGGGGATCACTCATTAGCTTTTATGAAATATGGAATAAGGGTCTTGTTGTAATATACCGAGATCCCTGGAGTTTAGGCTACTTAACCGCCACTGTGGTGTTCTTCTGATGGACTAGTAGAGTGGCTAGGCCATCTTCTATTGTATATTTTTTTCGATATCGAAGATAGAACAAGACCATGTGGACGTGAACGTGATAGTTGTAAGGATAGCTACGTCTGTCTCCTACTCTTTTATCGCTCTCTTTACTCTATATTTTCCTTGACTACTCTCCAGGTGTCAGTTATGCACTACAACCAGCCATCTACTTAGTTGGTCCTACAATGGCCACCTCCTATGCATACGTATCTGGAACTAGCTTAATCATTCCATTTATATAGCATTACCGAGCAAATTTCGAGTTAATGATCGTATGGAAAATAATTACAAGGCATCAACTGTTTTCATGATCGTCATTCATGTTTTTTCGGTTATTGACTCAGGTATGCGAAGGAACGCTAGGAGTAATCTGTGGAAGAATCCACTTATGTATACTTACTAGAGCCTGGCATTTCTAGGTATGCCTCACTGTAGAATACTGACTTCTTGGGTGCTTTATCTGGATCAAGCTCGATATGTATATCAACTACGGTTATAGAGACAACAAGAATCTATGTAAGCTCGTCATCTACAAACCGATACTAAATCCCGAACGTACATTCGCATATCTACATCACTGCCCATACAGTAGCTTAATTAGGAGAAACTCAGAAAGGGTGTCTCGAGATTAGGTGTAAACATGTCTAGGCTTCAAGTAACGCAAGATGTGATGGTACTATCTGCGTTGCCATCAATTACAGCTTGTGTCTACTACCAATATCCGATATCTTTTGCTATAGCTATAGAATCTGACCTTGGAATCGTGTATCGAACCCCCTTAGATTGAATTGTCTACTTATTCTAAGAAAAAAAAAACTTTCTTCTATAATTGATGACTTCTCCAACTACTCACTATTGTGAAGTAACTGTAACTCCCGCTGAAGTTCGTATCTCTTAGCTTCAGCGTCCCAATAATCTTGATGTCCTGACGTTGATATACAAAAATGCTGTTATTGCTGATTTCCGGTAGATTCGAAACTAGGCCAGAGCTCTACTTTCTTCCGGAGTTCAACCGTTCTTAGTTTTGAACTAACTAATTGTCTTCATGATAAGTAACTATTTTTATTAATAGTATCACCGTTGAGAGTAGAATTGTTGTGCATACTCACACTTTCCAGTATTGGCCTGATGTTTCGTTTTTGCATTCACTATGTTCCCTGCATCTGTAATTACTGTTACGGAGTGTCTTTACAAGGTTTCAGTGTAGAAAAATGCAGGATGGATTAGTGAATGTATCTCGCAGATTATTGAATAATATAACTGACGAAGTTGATTTGTGTATCGAGTTAAGCAGGTAAGAGAACGGAGATTACGCAAGGTAGAGTGGTCACTGTTGATTTAATGCATGATATGACAATTCACACGCTATTTCGCTCTATTGTTCTCACTGGTGGGTTGAAAGCTACTGATCACGAAAAGAAAAGCCGTTTACAGTAACACCCGATGAGTCCCATGAAAGAAAGTAGGTCCATTTATTATGTGTTTCTTACGTGCATGTCTCCTAGTATGAATACTTATAGTACATTGTAAACGACTTGAAGCATAGTATGCCTGAGAGGTGCTACGACTTGAGTGGTACCACACGTACTCCGCACTACATCAACCATCATTCTAGTCTATATTATTCCAAGGACAGTACTACAATTTCATATTGTCGTGCCATACCAGTGGAGATACGCAAACTAATATATCGTTAAAGCCGTTGTAACACTAAGATTGATCGGATTGAATGGTGATGGCTTATTAGTGTTCGCTGAAGAGGTTCTTAGTATGCACATACTGTAATTCGAAGCCTAGAGATTTCACTCGACATTGCTTAAGCGTGGCCCTTGCGTCACCACATTGCCTGATGTCCCTTGTTCTTCCTGGCATAGCCTTGCTTCTTCTTAGATAAAGACTTGTGACTAGGTTCTCGCGGTATGGCCAATCCGTGTATTATTTCAATACAGGGGATTTATCATGGAGTCTAGAATATGTATGACGGGTAGCACGTAAAAAGAATCATGGAATAAGTCACAGGGTCATTTTATCGCGAATTGTTTATCCGAAGGAAGGACTCCGAGTGAATATTGTGTATGGGGTGCAAGCTGGTAAACCTAGACAATAGAAAAGAAGCATGGTTATGGATAACATGTCCTCGCTTACTGCTTAACACCACAGAATAATAGGGTTTGTGTCCCATCAAGATCCCTATCGAAGTACAGTCTAGTATCTTTCCATTCCACTTACACCCCCGCAATAGCTTCGTCCCTCTCAACTTCAATCTTCCTTACATCCCGATCCCACTCACGGCGAGAATAGGATCACAAAAAAATTAAATCGCATATCCTAGTAATATTGGCCACTTAACTCTGGACACGGCATGCCGTAGCCGACCTATGTCCAATCACCTTTTGTACTCGTCCTCCTATCGTATACAAATCATCAAAACTATAGTATATGTCGATGACGTGACGGTTTGTGAAGAACCCTGGACCTATTACTTGATGGATATTTATGAATATTTAGAATAAAATTAACTGGATGACAGAATAGTAGACAGACGTAGCTATCCTTGTAAAAACCGCATTCTTATTCACATGCTCTTGGTCTGTATTCGATATCAAACAAAATATACAATAGAAGATGGCCTAGCCACTCTATTGATCCATCAGAAGAACATCACAATAGCGGCTAAGTAGCCTAAGCTCCAGAGATCTCGGTATATTATATCAAAACCCCTATTCCATATTTCATAAAAGCTAATGAGTGATCCCCGCCAACATAGAATTCTCGGAACGAGATCTTGGTCGAGTATAAGCCATGAGCGTCCGGAGGATATTTGTACCTGACATAATATCTCATCAGTAAAAAATACCCTGCACCTAGGCATTCTTGCCGAGTAGGATAAATAGGACAGTTGTCTCAGAGCAGATCCCTCAGTCCTCGACTACATCCTCATTCTCTACAATGTCCTTCTCCTTTCCTCACCCATTCATGCTCGGACAAGAAAGCCAGCTCAACAGTACCTTCCAGATTCATGGTGGCGCTCCCGGGCTACAAGAAGGGGGTGTTACTCCCCAAGAAGCGGAAGAGGACAAAGCCAGAGGTGCCCCTTGACGCACCCAAAAAGAAATGTAGTATCCTGTATTCTGCAGACAACTGCAAACATAATGAATATTATACACTTCCATTGGGCATCGTCCCAGTATCGACTCTTGGTACCAACCCTGCCCCACCTGCTCCATCAAGCTCGAACTGCTTCTTCGATCTGACCCATGGAGATCACGATGTCGACCTCAGTCTGAGAGGACATCACGCTGATGTTCCAGATCTCCTCCTTGGACAGGAGTTAGATCAAGGGGTCATCGCTGAGAATGGCCTGCAAGATCTGTCTCCTGTGGGCGTTGGTCAGGAATCTGTCATATCGTCCTGGATGCAGGGCGACAGCTGGGCCAGCCTGTTTAATCGATACCAAGATAAATTTGCACACACGGTCACGGGACCAGGTAAGTTCTTCAATATTTGATAATATCAAACTCATCTATGGTTCATCGCATTAACTGAATCCTTCCGTTCTCAGATTCAGTATTACACGGACACTCCCAACAGAGTGAAACTATTCAGAATCAAAAAAATGTACCTCTCCCACCCAGCAGCGGCTCCGTACCAATGTCAACGCAGTTCACTCCCGGACTCATGCAGTACATGAATCAATCTCTCAGTTTGTATGATGTATTGCCTGTGGAGGAGCCAATCAGTAGATTGTCCATATCGAAAAGGAACGGGAAAGTCAGAAAAGATCCAAATCCAAGATGCAGCTTTGGAAATGTTGAAGGAAAGGGACTTGCACCATACGATGTATGTAACGCTACTACAGATATCGAGACGTTGATGCTGACAGTGAAAATGTAGATTAATCCTTTCACCTCACTCGCCAATTCTACATGGACCGATACCACTGGTATCCAATCTTCAGCTCCAACATGGGTGAACGACACCAGTCATTTTGGGCTACTCGCGCCACCATATTCATCACCCGCTTCCTCACAAGCCAACCTCCCCCAAATACTTGGAAAAAATACATATATATCATCCAATAATCTCGTGTCCCCGATACTGACACCTACCCCTGCACAAATGTCATTGGTCTCTTCAATGAGTTCTGGGATCACGGATCACTTTCAGCTTGGACAAATGAAGGAGTGTGTAGACCCTCCTGTATCCGTCAAAGGCGTGATTGTGAAAGGTGCTGGTGGTCGGAAAGCAAAAAGGTCACGAAAGAAAAAGAAGAAGACAGGATCTGGGAACACGAATATCCAGACAGGTACTTACCGACGTATCGAGTTTGTACCCGATCCCCTTTCCAGTCTAGTTAGCAAGTAGAGGACATCGTTTCCCACTGTTTAGTTTCATACTGTACTTGTATGTAACAGACTAGTTATACAGTATAGCATCTAAAAAGAGTGAAAATGTAATACATCTAGGGGTGTTCATACGAATCGTCCGAACCCGATTCCCTCCATCAAAGTCAAATATCATATTTTAAGGGCGATCCATACACATAGAATCCTCTGAACAAGATCTTAATCGAGTTAAAGCCATGAACCTCCGAAAGATACCTATACCTTAATAAACTAAGACATCAAAAAACACCCTGGATATTCTTGCCAAGCAGGTCAAATCATAGTTGTCACGCAGTAGCCTCCCACTCCTCGACTTAATCTTCATTCTCCTCAACGACTCACTATCAGTTACGCTCATCTTGCTCATGAGAGGAGGATATCTTTCATATCACTACCGTTGACTGCAAAGCATGGGAAAAGATTAGTATGCATCAGAGCTATATCACTGGCGACTTAGAAAATACAGTAGATAAGATATGACGTTGATTCAAGTTATTATTGATATTCTAGTACAGCCTGTTATTGAGCAACACCGAGGTTGCGAGTAGATGCTCAGGGGACATCCAATGTAGCATCATTTATTCTGAGTATGTTATTATGATAATTACTCAATAAGTTCGGTCTAACAGGCTGCCCACAGCTTTATAATCGACCACTTCATACTAGTATGTGCCTACAGATTCTCTAATGTGTAATAAGCTGTATTGCATCGAAAATATCTGTTCGATGATCTGTACGAGGGAAGAAAGTTGCGTGTGTTATTTCGCTTTTTTTAAGAATGATAATTACCCGATTAAGGGCTAATTGTGAGCACAATACAAGATACTGAAGGCTCTCTGCTGAAGCCCAGTTGCTTCTTCGGACATTTTGAAGCAATCATTTTCTTGCCTCCCTTCCTTCCATAAGAGCGTGGGTTGTAAGTCTCGATCGAGATGACCATCACGTCTTAAGTCTAAGAATGGGTGATTTTGGGTTGAAGACGCGTACACCTGATGTGTTTCATCATTTGCTGCCATTGAATATTTGACTCCAATCACGATTCTTTGGTTCTCGAGTTCCAACCTTATCATGCGTTACTGTGCTCGAGTAGTGCTGTGAACTACAACACTCACTCTATCCTATGCTTTGCACTTACTTTGACCTCAGTAGAATGTATATACATCCGAACAATAATCGAACTCTCTAATAAGTCGATACTTGAAATCCACTAATAATGCGACGTTATTGTATATTATCCGGTTAACATCAAACTTTGATGGTGCACTTCATCTATCATGCTTCTGAACTCTGATTCTGGCGCAATAATATGAGCACACATGCAACGGTCGAGTCATCTATACCAAACCTCATCCAAATTTGTGCATATCCGCACACTTCTGTGTCTCATCAATCTCTGTACCCTGCCCGTCACAGAATCTTTCCTTGGTATAAAAGCTAAACTTAGTGAAAACAACAGGGTACTACCTCGAGCTCATCCTCGATCAAGTACAAACCTACAGGATGTCCCTCTATACTCCTTTGGAAGTGGGGAATGTTGTTCAGGGGCTCTTCAAACAGCAGTGTATCGAGGTTTCTATCTGCACACTTCTTGTATTCGATACATGTAGGTCATAAACATCGCCAACGTACCTACGTTCAACAGCTTACAGTATACAGTGATCACGGTAGATAAAGAAGTAAGTCGAATAACAAGTAAGGACAAATTGTCCATCAGTGTAACGTATCACATCAGATAGAATACTTCTGGGTACGTAATCAGCCAGTTCCCACCCACATGAACTCTGATATCACTATATATCAGACAGGAAGCTGGTACCACTTAACTCATATTATATTCTTCATTGTGAGTACGACATATGCTATCCCCTCTTCTTACATCTGACTCCTTCAGAATCGTTACGTCGGTATCATGGCTGCGTTAGCCGAGTTATTCTGTAAGTATATTATCTATCTTATGCTTGACACATATCTAAAAATGAGTTTAAGTATCGTCTATGGATGCAACTTCTAGCTCGTGAGTGTTCCTTGTACTTCTTATACTTATTGCACTAGACACTAAATAAAATATCCAGGTGTAAGATAGTCTGCTCCTTTCTCTGGGAAGGTCATTTATCTCCACTTTATCCAGGCCAATTTGGTCTTTGGGCTAAAGATATCGGGTGTATGGGATTATTATCACACAACTTCTTCCAGAGCTAACAACGTGATAGCCACTTTAATCATTCTTATACTTGATTGTGAGCACTTCTCTGATTCCATTGATAAATCTTCTGAAGGCCAAATAGACATTCTCGTCCTTCGTGTCCTTGCACTATGGGAAAACGGTATGATTCCTATACTGAAGAAAACATTTTTACTGAAAATTTAAAGACTTGAAGCTGTCGATTACTCTAAAGACAACTATAGCCTGCGAAACGATTGCAAAGATAGTAATAATTGTAAAAAGTGATACAGCTGATACCAGTATGTCATCTTCTATCTTCTCAGGACGCTTCTAATTGACCATAGGTTATGCGTTCGTTCTTGCGAAAAGCGTGGCATATTGCGCTACGAATCCAAATGACCAAACATCCATAACTAAGCTCGTCATGGCAGACTGGTAAGATCACGCCAGGAACGGATTCAAATGAGCTCAGTCGTCTCCTCAGGGCGGTAACATCAATCACAGGATTTGTTCTATTCGTACTAGCTTTATACAAGGCATTCTACCATTGGAAATCTGTGGGAATGAAAAAAGCGGATCTCATGAACATCATCATCAAGGACCAGATCATTTACTTTTTCGTGTTCGTTCCCATCTTTTCAGGGCTATTACTATTTATATAACCCGCATATAGGGCGCTGTTTTGCAGCGTAATAAATATTGTTGACTGGATCATAGGAGTAGATGGACTGGTAACTACTGTATTCGTACTTGATGTCCTTGGAAATCCTGTGCTCCTATGTCTCCTCGGGAGCCGCATGCTCATCAACTTGAAGGAGGCAGGGAAGGTGAAGGTGAATGAAGAATCCAATGAGCAAGTCGAAGGCGGTAGTCCCTCCAGTATTGACTTTGCAGTAGCTGCAGAATCACACTCCGATATGTGATTTGATCTTCTTACCTTCGCGGCTTTCTCATACTAGTATAGATTGAGTACTAGAGGATGTGCTTTTTTGTCCCTGAGAATACAGTTTGGAAGCAACCAAGACGTAACGACTGGACATGCCTCGAATCAATATAACTTGAACTGGCCATCTAGACTATATTTTTGAGGACGAAAGAGTCCGTAATCATGAAATAAATCGTGCTTCTTAAACATAACCTTACTTCATATTCAGGAACTAAACAATAACCCCTTTCAATGCATCATTAATAGCAACCCAACATGAAACTTAGGTTTCATGAACCGACATGAGGTCGAGACGCATCATGACAATGTCAGAACTCTTTCCAAAGACCTCGAGGCTCTTAACCATTTTGTGGGGTAGTTTCAGATTGGGTGGGAACTGCTGTGATTATTCCGCCACCCTTTTTCACTTGATTCTATCATACACAAGACACGAGCCCAAATCGGTTCCAAAGTTTAATGAGTATAGTGGAATGGAGAAGTAAAAGTAACATATCTAGCTCTAAGTTCAATACTCATAACGTGATGAGATCCCCGAGCTTCTAATGTCTTCTTAATAGCTATACGTTTACAAATCTAAAAGGGGCTGGTGAAATGGAGGCAAATGAACGAACAACTAGTCAAGTAAACATTGGGAACGACCTAAGTAGTCCTGTATCCGCATTCCCTGTTAGATCGCACTTTGTTATGAAATTATACTTTGCTTGACATTTTTAACGTGTTTTTGTAAAACTTACAATATAATAGCCAAGGATCACCCAATTAGATCTATTCCAATTCTCAGGGTGTCGGTAGTCTTGAGGCTCCTGATGGACCTTTTTAACTATGTTAACTAGCCATGAGTATCTACATATTCTATCTATTCTATATGGCTAAGGGTTAACAGAAAGCATGTATCTGATTTGTAAGAAACAGAAACTCACATAAAGGCATGCCATACTATGTGATAATGTTTCCCCAAAGTAGGATATTAGCTCCTTTTTATCCAATTTGATCAACAAACAAAGCCGAACCTATGATTCTTTACTATTAGAACCTTTGTGAAAGCTATGATAAGTGAGTCTGAAGAATTCGGCATACCGGCTTCAGTCTTGGTCTCCAGTACGATGGCCTTACCCCTTCAGCCACGAAATATATAAGATATACGCCATAACTTAACATGGAGCATAGCTATTTTGAATATTACTGCCCCAACCACAACCAGTATAGCCAGCAATCATGTATTTGCACCCGTTTCACAACAACCTTGATAAGATCTCACTGAGCTCATAAGATGTACTAGAGTTTTTAAATGTTTCTCATTACGACATATGCATGCGAACGACATAGACACATAAGTGTGCAAAGAACATGGAGTATAAGAGATGGAGATAAATAAGGGTTAAAAGTACAAACTACACTAGCTTTAAGATCCAACGGAAGTATGATAAAGAGAAGACATGGGACAAAGTAAGAGCGCGATTATGCGCCGAAACCATATAAAGTCCTCCCTGAGCGCTTTAAGGCGTATACGACGTCCAGTGCAGTAACTGTCTTTCGCTTTGCGTGTTCAGTGTAAGTAACTGAATCACGGATGACGTTTTCGAGGAAAATCTTGAGCACGCCACGAGTCTCTTCGTAGATGAGACCGGAGATACGTTTTACACCACCTCTGCGGGCAAGACGTCTGATGGCTGGCTTCGTGATACCTGTATCAAGGCATAAGAACTCTGGTGGTTTTCATTTCAAAAGCATGTATAACAAACCTTGGATGTTGTCACGAAGGATCTTGCGGTGACGCTTTGCACCACCCTTTCCGAGACCTTTTCCACCTTTGCCACGTCCAGACATTGTTGTTGTTGAAGGTGTTTGAAAAAAAAGTTTAAAGTGGCTTTGGGTGTGTTGTTTGGCTGCTTGTGGTAGCTTGAAGCAAAGGTGATTTGATGAAGGGAAGCAAGTGTCTCTGCCCAAGCAATATATATAAAGATCAGGCGCGGTCGATCATCAGGGTAGAGCGGCCTGTGGCTGTGTTAGAATTAGCAATACAACAATACCAAAACACAACCACTACACAACACGTGATTAGCTTTGGCTTTGACTTATATACCCTTAGACGGTTTACCAATGCCTTCCCTCATCTTACGAACGAATCGTCGTCGACTAGGTTTTGCTTAATCAAACCTCACAACACCCACAAATCTTCAAATCTTTTAAACAAAAGCAATGGCACGCACAAAGCAAACTGCCCGCAAATCTACTGGTGGTAAGGCACCTCGTAAACAACTTGCTGCAAAGTCACAAGCTCGTAAGACAGCAGCGGTATGTGTCAACTTGTTTCATATTCTCAAAGAAACTGTTCCTCATTGTTTCTATAGGCTGCAACTGGTGGTGTTAAGAAGCCTCACCGTTTCAGGCCCGGAACTGTCGCTCTTCGTGAAATCCGTCGGTATCAAAAGTCTACGGAACTTCTCATCCGCAAGCTTCCCTTCCAACGTCTTGTTCGTGAGATCGCTCAAGACTTCAAGGTTTGTCATTCCTACCACTTGTACAACGATCTTTCACACTAATTTCTCCGTTACCTCAGACTGACTTGCGTTTCCAATCATCTGCCGTAATGGCTCTCCAAGAAGCCTCTGAGGCCTATCTTGTCTCCCTCTTTGAGGATACTAACTTGGCAGCTATACATGCTAAGCGGGTTACCATCCAACCTAAGGATCTTGCCCTCGCCAGGCGGTTGCGCGGCGAGCGATCATAAACGCCTTTTCTTTGTCGTTTTAGGGTTGTATGTGTATAATTATTAGCTGTATTCCTATTTCTCCTCTATCTGTATACTCTTTCTCAATAGCATTATTCTCTTTCACACTCTCTAATGAGCCCCTTGCGTGTGTCTGTCTGTGAATGAGTTAAAAGAGAAGTTGCCCACGCGCTCTTACGGCTGCGGGTGAGTCCCCATGACGCGTGAGACCGATGCTGTGGCGGGTTGTGAGTATTCATATTTAATTCGTGGATAATGCTCGGGGTCATCGCGGGTCCCGCATCGCTCAAGAGGCTATCAACTAACTACTTGTATTCTCTCATCTGTAGGGTAATTCATGTCCTTCCTATTCCCCCCATCATCCCTTCAGTCCTCTTGTCTCCTCTTCAAAGTAAATATATTCATTCATGTCCCTGTCATTCGATGATGATGACGAGAACATGTTCATCAGTACCGATGATGAAATTTTTAATAATGATTACCCCAGTGTCGGTATGACCGGTATAAACATAAATGATGCGAACGACAATACGATTACCCTTTCAAACTTGCCGACAGAGATCATCGCCTCTATCGCAATTCACCTCTCACGTTCTTCACTTGCTGCTCTGTCGCTCACATCTCAACGCTTGCAATCTATCAGTGAAAGATTACTGTATACAACGGTCGTCGTGAAAGACGTCCTTGATTACCCATATTTGTATAAAGCCGCCTACTCTCACGCGTCCGCGTCTCCATCTCTATCCTCTAAGCTCGATCTCGAGTTTACAGGCAGAAATGCAGAAACCATTGTGAACGTGAATCAGAGCGTCATTGTCCCGCGCAAAACTCAGGGCCTCTGTAAGGCGCTCTCTCGCCGCCCGCACCTTGCACACTGCGTCCGATCTCTCTCAATACGTTGGTCGCGTCCTGTTTCAATACTTTCCCACCATGTCCACAACCAGCGACGCTCTGTGGCTGATGAAGGTGGAACTGGGCGTGTAGAACCGCCTAAAGTTGAACAGTCCTTCACAGTCACGTTGCATAATCTCCTTCTCTCTCTCTTATACCTTGAACACCTCGAACTCCATCTATCTGGGCTGGTCACCTCGCAAAGTGACCCTGGATTCTCCTTCCTAGTTCTACTCAGAGATACCTCTTTCCGCCTACGACGTCTCTCACTGACCTGTCCTGTTCCACCTCTGACTTATTCTTCTTCAAGCTTATACTCCATCGCAAACCCTATAACTAGTCCAAGCCCCAATGCCTACTCCATCGCTTCTTCAATTTCGATTGAACCCATTCTCCTTTCCATGCCCACCCTTACTCACCTTCATCTCCCTGCTCATCATCCCCCGTTAAAATGGCTGTCACCCTATGATCTCCCTGTGTTACAATCGTTCCGAGGACCAGTCCAATGTGCGGCGAGTATCATTCCTGGAAGGCCTGTGGCAGAGCTCGCTCTTTCTAATGGAATGGGTATAGACATTGGTACAGGATATGACGGACTTGGATTGGCTCTAAACGTTGACCCTGAGACTCTGGGTAGCTCTTCCCCAGCTGATCATAATCTCCTCTCTTTACTCTCTCTTGGCTCGTGCCCTGTTAGGAAACTTGACTTGAGTGCGATGAGCATCACAGCTACACAGTTACTTGTCCTTTCCAAGTATTTTGGGAGGGGTCTCGAGGTTCTTAGGATGAGGTTAGCGTTAAGGCATACCTTGCATTTCTCTTTTTCTGGGATGGTGAGTCATCCCTCGAAAACTACGTTCTACCTCTCTATACATGTGCCCAATGTTGTCCCGCTTTCTTGAGAGAAATAAAGCACATAATAGTGACAAATGACGCTTATCACTATTTTACCAGTGTTATTCGACCCTTGTTCATTAAAAATTTCGTTCAACATAGTTATACTGACTATATAAACAATATATACTCTTTTTTGGAACATGTTTGTATATGCATAGATGCTCCTCTCAGCGCTGACCCACCTCCTCGGTTCTTTCCCAGTCCTTCGAGCACTCGATCTTTCACCCACAAGTGTGGATGGCATCGTGCCCATATACAAGAACGCTCGCGAAGAATACACACTTTGCTCAACTTGGGCAAGTGTAGTGCCTTCACTCAAATGGGTCCGTTTTCCTTCAGGGACGATATGGAAGAAAGAAGAAGAGTGGGAAGAGAGTTTTGGGGGTAGCAGGATGACGAGCCCAACTTTGAGTCCGAGGTCAAATCCAGATCCAGCAAACTCGTCATCTTCGTCAATGTCACCAAAATCAGGAAAAGAGAAAGAGAAGGGGCGAGAAGTGGAATCTCGAACTTCAGCTCGGTGGGATGACGCCAATTATGACGCTACCAATAGGTATCTCATAGACCCCAATACTGACAACATCAGCAGAGATCGCGAAAAAAGCGGGGGGAGAGACCGAGAAATGGACGTTGATGGGCCCGAGTTTGATCCGTCCTCGTCTTCCAATAGAAGGTTCGGTGCCAGCAACAGTGACGACGACGTCGGCGGCGGCGTGTTGTACGGCGAATCAACTACTCAGAGTACCAGTAATAGTAGTAATAGTAATGATACCGGTTCTAGTGCTAATGCTAGCACCAATGCTAGTGTTGTTAGTGCTGTGCCTTCTGGGTATACTTCCCTGGGACTTGGCTCCACAAGTGGCTTCGACACCGGACCCGGAGCCGGGTCTCATTTCATTGGTCAAGGTGGCTGGCACACAGTATCCAATCCATCTTCTTCTAGTGTTTTCGCTGTTGGAAAGTGGCCTTCGTCTTGGTCACCATAAGAAACTTGTTGTATTGCTATGTATCTATTATTGATTGTTTTGGGATTATTGATTATACAGGATTGTATATGTACTTCTTATATACTTAGGTTCTACTTGATTCCAGTGGCTCAAGACATAATAGGAGAGTAAGATATGTGTAAGTCAAGAGTTCACGAATGCTAAGTCCACTCGATGCAAAGAATTGCGAACTCAGTAATTAGTTACAAGTAATTGCTGTTTAGTCTGAATACTCTTCTGAGGAAGATGCCGTGGGGAAGAGGCCTGAAAAATCATCCGCAAACATTTGCTAAAAGCAGCAAAAGAGTATCAAAGTTTAAGCAACTCAAAAATTGAATTTACTTCCGCACATTATCCCTTCATTCCCCTTTGTCCGAAGGTTAGGCTACCGATCTACCGCGAGAATATAAGTGCGTACTAAGTAAGTGAATTGCTAAAACACGGATATCCGAAAGATCTTCATTCATTAAAGGGAGGGAAAAAAGGCGGAAGAGTTAAGCATCCGTCCGAGGAATCGCAAAGTATTGACAAGGGGCAGATTAGGTAGATCTACAGAGTACCTCTGGACTCGCCAGGTCATCATATCTATTCAATGACTATTATTGAGATACCGTCAAAGGTCTCTCCTTTGTCTCCGGGCTTCTTTGTCCTTACGATCTCTTCGCACTTTGAGTTCCACATAAGTCCGTTTCCGAGCCCAAGCGATGAACGTAATGCATAAATTGTGTATTGTGCGCTGAGAAAATTTAACGTTTACGATCAATAAATTAGATATCAAAGTCTCTCCAAAAGTCGTGAATTTTATCTTTTAATTTTGCTTCCGTCCCCGGTGGTCATTGATTCACTCGGGTGATACTGGATTCCTCGTGGAGAGCATGTCCGCTTCCACGGCTACCAGGCCACACGTATTACCCGAGACAGATATCTCGAAATAAAGAGTTCAGTATACATGTGTGCATAGATAGATATCATTTCATCTAAGATCCGGGGGGTCCGTGTCGGGTGGAAGCTTAAGGGTAACTGAAGAACATTGTATTGAGTAAAGAGAAGTCTGAATAAATGGGAAATGAGCTCCATACTAGACACGTTTCATAGAAGCCAGAGAAGATATGTATAAGAGCAGTTATAATGGAAACTTCAACTCTTTTCTTGATTCTGCTATTGAGGCTGTTTCATCCTTCCGTTTGTTTGCAATGTTATCACTGCCAGATGTATTTAGGCTACAGTCATGCTCAGTGCTAAACGTAAAATACCAAAAAGTTTCAGAATGTGCAAAAATGCCGGGAATCTATTATACGGAGCGCCTGCCTCTCTTTTCCGTTGTTAATGCGTATTTTACTTCTAACACCTCTGAGAATCTCAGCGCTGGCAGTATACTCATCTATTTATGATATCGTCACTTGTGGTCTTTCTTCTTGTTTTTCAAATTATCTCCTTATTTCTAGAGCCCTTCAGTCTATATGTCTATATAACCTATATGTACATGTACATTGACCCGTGCGACCTGTATAAGATATACTAGCACTTAAGGGTCAACGAGAGCTAAATTAATAACCTTTTTGAGTTTGTGTCTTCTTCGAAGGCGAACTCGGGTTTATCCGATGGTGGATCTTCAATAATCAACGACCCTCTTGCCGTCTCCCCGTTCTTATAAAAATCACTTCCTTCCATGCTTACAACTCGCCCTCGGTCTATCATGCATTGAGCTTACCGACATAGTAACGGATATAACTTTTTTGACAGGTATCAAAAAAATCTACGTATCAGACAAAATTTCAGATGCACTAGATGCAAATATTTATAAACTCGCCTTATGCTTCAGTCCGCATGAACCGTATGAGATCCTCAAAAAAGACAACCAGAAATTTTAGTCGCTTATCTTCATGGCTCAGAGGCTAACATTACGCCGAGACTCCTTCTCAAGCTCCTACTTTTACTCATGAGTAAAAATAATTATAAGTCCTTGAGAACTTACTGTCTATTTTTTCTCTTTCTGATAAGGTCATTTCTAATTCCCCTCCGTGAGTCATCTTAAAACAAGATATCTTTATGCACATCTTTGCTCACTTGCTCACTCATAAAGTCACTCGAACGAATACTTTATTTGCTGTATCATCTCCGTCGTTTTCGCGGCTTAGTCCGAACTTCTTTTTACGTGTAAACCTCAATCTTGGTTGTTGTTGTTTTGCTACATGTGCATGCGGTTTTCCTAAACTAAGGTATACAGGGCAAACTTACCATCAACGTACATAACGTATATCCCGTAACTCTCTTTTACGAGTGTCAGAATCGGATACTTGGCGTATCTATGTCATGTTACTTTGGTTATGGCGATTGTTTAGCCGAAACTTTTTGGTATCTGACCCCAGTTGACCCAGTTATATAACTTCTCGTATCGTTCTCGTTAAGCTTCTAGCTTGGAAGTGGGCATAGCAACGGCCTTGGAGATTGTAGAAAAAACGTTCCTTACTGCGCAGCATCAATACATCTTCGGCATCGAGTGAGGTTAGATACGATAGCGTGCTAAACAGTGTGCGGCAGCTATGTTTGTATCATATATCCACCATATTCCAGGTCTTGGAGCCCATATCATTATATAAATCTAGCAGAAATCCCTCGGATAAACTACATACACACGAAAGGGGAAGACCATTGGTTGTGCTTAGGTCCTTGCTATCATGTAAGGTAAGGAGTGCTTCTACTTAATTGGGTAGGTACAACTAGGGTAACGTAACATAACATCACGCGCATACTGTGTTATTACAATGCTAAAAGCATAAAGTACAACCTTCCGTAATTCGAAGCCTGTTTGTAACTACTCTGTTCTGATCCGTTCCCGCTAAGGTCGCACGTCGACGAGCTGGGAGTCAAGGGAAGATTTTCATCCGAAGTGACATAAATTTAGCAACGGAGTTCACAGCCACCAAGTCACAATACAGTTCACTCCTATGTGCATGTTCTTTCATACCTCTCCGACAAGACAACAATCCAGGAAGCATAAGATCTCAATTCATTTTGGTATTTGGAAACTATGTGTCACATGGTAGTATTTTGGTTAGCGCATTAGAGAGTTCGCTAGTTCTTTCTTTCCTCGTTCCTGTCAATCAACCAATAGGCAACCTGCTTCGTAGAATAGTAAGAGTTTTGATTATTGTAGTTCAGTCTCGAATAAAATGGGTTTCCCCTCCTTGATTCTTTTTCTAGGAAAGTGTCCGTATTTTACAGGTGATTACATAGACCTCTGAGTAATTTAGTATCATCTCCACCAACCCAGGGCTAAAACTTAATTTCTTTGAAGAAAAATTATGGAGAAATGAAAAACGATACGCGGGCTACGCTTGACTCAAATTTTAAAGAGTGTTGACCATTTTTTTCATCCCCTTATGTAACTAAGAGATACATCACGACAGGAGATAGTAAGGAGAGGAAGTAACATAAAATGCAGAAGAAAGAAACCCGAAAGGAAAAAACCTACGAACATGATATATAAGGATAATAGGACGAGGTGGCACGCAGTAATAAAGTTAAATCAACAGAAGGAAGAGAAGAATGAGACGTGCCCGGATAACTATCATCTGATGAATAGTAGAAAAATGAAGACAGAAACATGTGTGGATGAGCCGAACTAGTATATTAACATTTGAATAGGAAGGAAAGGGGATGAAGAACATGCAGGGTGGGAAGTTCAAAGTAAGGAAGGGGTAAAATAGCTATGAGAGCCAGCAGATAATGATAAGGAGTGGCTGAAAAACCTAAATCTGAAAGAAATACACGATGAAGCTTGAGCTGATCTTACACAGCCCACCCGCCCTATGTCCCAGACAAGGTAAACGGGATCAGTGCACATAGGTGAACAATAGAAAGGCAATTGAATGTGGCGAAAGGAGACGATAATGCTGATAACTAGAGTGTCAAAATTAGGTCATGTAGGGTTCTCAAAGAGGGGTAAAAGGATGGAAAATGGTCGCCGAGAGAAAATTGTCCGAGAAAAGAACTTGCTTGATTACCAATACAGAAAGTTGATGAGATCCACTTCTGAAGCGAAAATCCGGAAATACAAACTATGGGTATCAGTAATGAAAGGAGAATATTGCCAGAATGACGATGACGTTATAGTAATGGGGTAAACGGAAGACGGGGAACTGGACATAAGAACCTAGCCGAAGGCGAAGAAGGAGCGGTATAACCTGTGATTACGTCGAAAAAGCGGCCTGAATGCAAAAAGATAACAAGACGACACGGATGCTGCTTCAGGCCTCTTCGTTTTCATCAATGAAGATGTCCGTATAATGCTCTAGAATCGTCTCAATAGCCTAATAAATTATTCAGTCAACCGTTTCTTGATAATCATAAAATGAAAGTTATCAACCTTATTGTGATAAGCTGCATCGGCCATACTGTTCGCCTGATCCATAGGCTGACTTCCTTGGCCAAACAGGGTTGGCCCAAATACTATAGCAAGATTGGATATAGACATTGCATTATCTGCTTCATGCTGAACAACCCTTAAGGAGTGAAGTATAAGCACCATGATGTTTTAATTGTTAGTTAAGACATACTTGTGTAGATGTCCCAAGAAATACTTTAATGTAGCGTAATTTGGATCAGGAAGGTCGTTCACTCTTTCATGAAGCCTGATGTGTCTTAGACGGTCATTTTCGATTTCTGATAGCAGACGTGATCAGTAACCATATAGCGGAACTTTCACCTCTCCTACTTACTAGCAGCTTCAACAAACCCCTGGCGAAGAGCTTGTGTTAACAAAGGATCGGGTAGATCCCGTAACCAGGATTTTATAAGACTGGATACGACATTAACATCATTCGAAGCCTCCGCATCGAAATCAACACTTTCGATATCTGTTGTGATACAAACTTAGCTAGAAAGCATCGGGCTTAGATTATTTGAGTTACCAGTATCTATTGATTTCTTTAAGCTATTAACCCTCGCTACTGTTCCGCTTATTCTGTAGATTCCTTGTGACGTAAGTCCAAACTTCTCAACCGCAGCGCAACATTTTTCCATGATGACGGGGACCTCGATATTATCGCGAGTCATCTGCTCTGCAAGGTCTACCCCATATGTAGCTCGACTTTTGCTTGAAGGCGGTTGAGGGACATTGGAGCCTGTAGTTGCCCCTGATGTAGATGGATTTATTGCTCCAGACTGAGGATAAGTTTTTTCTGCACTATGGTAGGCAGGTAACGCAGGTAACTGAGGGAAAACATTAGTACAAAACCAAAAGGTATTGGTGACCTCAGAGACTCACATATCCTTCGTCCCAAGGACCATCTCTTCGAGGTCCCTTGTTAGGTTGATTCCCATGTGCATATGCATAATTCTGCATATACACTTTGAAGTCTGCTCTATTATCAATGGACTCCATCGTTGCCTTTAGGCCTTGCCCTGATAAGATAATCAATTAATACCGGGACAAAAGCATCCAAGGAGGAATGTACCTTCTTCGGGAGAAGGAGGTGCCAAAGTAGTTCCGTCACTCAAAACAATTGTTTCATATAGATATGCGTATCGTGTAAGGTGATACTGCGTTCCAAGATCAATCTCATCTGCACATTCTTTCAAGGCCTAGTTACAAAAGGTAAGTACAGAGAAGAATGAACAAAACCCGCGAACTAACTCGTAATAGGCGAGGTAACTGGAAATTGAAATACTCTTGACGCATAGACTGAAAATCTTGAACGGCTTTTCGAAACACGTCAGATGCTGTAGACATTCGAGCCCTAACGTCATCTTCTTGGCGTTGTATCTAGAAACCGGCACTTAAGGAGACTGTTGCCTCAAAGTTAGAGGTAAGGAACATACATTCTGAGGATTTTTTCCTTTCAGCAACAAGCCCCCTTCTGAACGGCCTTTCCTAATGCTCTTTTCCCGCCCCCACTAGCACCAGGCGAGCGCATGGCAGTGTCTTTCATTGATTCTCCTTCCTTGGCGACCAACACCCGCTCTAGCTCCTCTGCAGTCAAATCAAATCGCTGTTTACTTTTCTCCATTGTAGTCTCTGCCTCCTGTAAGCTGCGCTCATACCGGGCAGCAAGATCCTTTGTCTAAAGCAAAGTATGAGGTTGGATATAGTAGAGCACGGCATTTACAAAGTACCTGTTTACGGGTCTTATCCACTTCTTTGGCGAGAGTAGTGAGGTCGTCGCTCATTTCATGCAGCCTTTGTGCGAATCGAATCCTATTATCTGCCATCGCCTCATGTATCTTCAAACTTGATTGCCACGCATTGACAAAGGTTCTGAAGGGTAGCAGTTAGTATTTTCCGGTGTTACAAACTTGTTTGCATACCCAGCCTTTCCATCATTCAGAGAATATGTTTCCGAAGTAGTCTTTGCGAGCTTCTGCATGCCCTTTCCGTACTCCTCTTCGAGTACGGCACGCTTCTTGAAGAAAACGGATGCTTCCTGAAAATAGTGATTAATTACTACACCCCACTCTCAAGGCCAGAAAAAGTAAGATCGTACTCGGCAGGAGATCATACTCTGTTTGATACGATCAAGTACAAGGGGCACGCTACACTGGAATAGTCAAAAGACACGAGCAGCTTAAGTAAATAAGTACAAAGATTATTTATATGAGGCTTACATTCAAGTCACATAATGCTCTCAAGACATTCTCATCGAATGATGGTTCTACTACTTGAAGTTGCTCAGGCCCTGTAGATGATATAGTATCCCTACTTTCTAAAGATATACTGTCTCTCCACTTTGATGGTGGCGCCAAGGGTTTTGAGGATGCATCGAGACTTGAACGCGGAGGTGGCGAGATAGGAATTGAAGGGGCAGACGTAGGTGAAGTTCCGGAAGTTGATGTACCTGCATTGGGCCCCTGGTCTCTTCCTGATGGTGTTGTAGTAATCGATGGTCGTTGCTGGTGTGCATGGGAGGCGTTACTAGATGTCGGGGACATGCTTGGAGCCCCGTCAACGTAGGTCCAAGAGGAAGACGTTGCAGTGTAATGATCGTCAGGCATGTGGCCTGTTGTCGACGAGACCATCGTCGCGGCTGCCATTCCTCGGCGTCGAGGCTATTAAATATAAGTTCACACACACACGCACAATGCACACAGCCGACGGTCGTGAGGAGTGCTCTTTCCTACACACTACAGTAGCTCAGATGTAAAGTGCCACGGCAAGTCCCGCGGTATACTTCCTTATAAAGCTACTCATGCGTGACCTAAAATTATATAAACTGAGATAAAAATGAGTTTTTATAATAAAAGTACTTGATAATATACAACTATGGGTATATCAATATATTTTGTTGCTACCCGTGTAACCAACTTATCAACATGTTAGCATCTACGGCCGTAGCGATTCATCTTTGCCATTCTATGCTGGGAGCATCTGTTCAAGTATTATTTCGTCAATGTGACTATCCTCTTTAAGTGATAGGTCACAGGTGTGTGTGGCTTGAGGAAAACCATATAAAGAACCTTTGTTCACACAGCCTTGACTTCACCCCATCTCTGAGAAGTGATCATCATCATCTTCCTGATCTAACCTATTCAAATTTAGGAGTTTACCGTTTACTTCTCGCGTATAGAAAGTTTAATTTTTATCTCACTTAAGAAGTCCAGGAACTCAGACGACAAACTACTCATAACCTCACCTGTCCTATCCATAGGAACCCCTATTCTGGCATACAAACTGAGGTAAGGAATAACATTCTAGAAGACTTAATAGCTCATGTCTTCACACACTTGACTAAAATACAATGCCTAGACAGTCCATTTTGTCCCCCTTCTCAGTGTCCAGGCTCACCATCACAATATTGGAGCATCTAACTTCGTAACCTTTGTTGTTGAGAAGAGATGTTCTCCCCCGCGGAGTTTTTACTTTCCTAGCACTAGATCGGACGCAACGCTTATTACACGCTGGGTACGATATGTTGTTCTAGTGCGCCATTACCCAATAGCATACTATGAAACTGTCTTAACTCCCGCTCTTACTCCCAGTTGGAAGAGTCCTTGGCGATTCGAGGTGAGTATCACTTTACATTTTCGTCTCAAATGTTCACAATTATTATTCGGGCCGGACTACTCGCGAACCTTTCAGAGACCATAGTACTAGCTAGTCGGTCTTCATCCATCCTCGAATGATCCACGTAAATAAGCGTTAATCATTTTGGCTGTCCGTCCTCTATCGCATATTTGCCTCATGTAAGCCATACGCCGAGAAATATTCACACACAGTCTTCAAAGTGTTTATCAATACCTTTGTACTCTCTAAAGTAACCGTTCTATTATTTATTTACATGTATCAGGTGACTTAATCAAGCTTATGGAACAGCACAATGGAGCTACAGACGTAATTATAATTCGTAGGAAGACATTTCAAGCCACACTGTTTGTGAGCGGGTGCAATCCATCATTCCAAACTTTTATGCGCACTGCGGACAGGTTCCAGGCTTATCCTCGGTAACGAGGCCGTTCGAGGGCTGGAGACTGTTCAGGGGTTACTGATTGTCCATAGTGAAGAGTAAGCAACACGTACTCTTGTTGACAGCTATTAGCACAATCATGGTCCTGACGACCATGTAACTGGCTAACAGCACACCTTCGGCTATTACAATCTATCTTGTTGGTATTATCATAAGAATACATGTACGAAGCGGTGGCCAGGCAAGTACTCACTCTTTGTCTTCCACTTTCAACTCTATGCTTACACACAGAGTATTCTACATACGAGACGAGGTCAAAGCACATAGTTGAGAGAAGTACTCGAAATTTAGCCAAAACAAAGGCTCAGTTATTTTTGAGCTTCAGATAGATGAATGATATGAAAGTTTCTCGTTAGATGCGGTAAGACTGGGTAGTGAAGGCGAGACATGGATCTTATAAGATGTTTCTGCGATGAAATAATAATTTGGATAGGAAGTAATAGTCTTTCTTAAATAAACATGAACAGGGAGGGTCTTAGATCTATCTTGAGGATCTCGCCGAGATCCTGTTCGCAATATTGTTCGGTTTTATTATTTAGCAATGCAGAATCACCGGATACCTGGTTCTTAGTTTTCGAAACAGGGACACGTTTACGGTCAAAACCTGAATTAATACATATAAATTCCAAAGTCGATTCAATAACGGCCCTCATTTAAGGAATCGAGAATGCTTACGACCGGCATAAATTTTTGTCAGTGTTTTGGGGTCGAATAAAAGGGTTATATCGGAAGTCAAGTATGCAGAGCATTATGACACACGACCACGGAGATGAGTAGTCAGACTACCGTTAGCGGAGAGAAGAAGGGATGGTCTTGGAAGAATTTGCAAAGAGGAGTGAGTTGCGGACTTGCTTGTCTTTATGTTGCTTTTGACACGAAATGAGTTGCACGCTATGCAGGCGATTCGCGGATGATCGGCTAATATTCTGTACTGTATATGTTGATGAGTAAGGCTAATATGAAATTAATTTATCGTGCATCACCCTAGAAAAGTGAACATTGCTAGCCTTGAAAGTCGCATGCCAAAGAAAGCGAACATCGAAACTGGTATTAAAAGAAATGATACGGGTCTATGGAACACCGAAAAATTTCTGACCTCGATATAGGGCGGTGATACTTATCGAAAATGGAATCGGACAGGAGGCTGACGAATAAAGCATACACATGACTTCAGTTGGTCTTTAAGAAAAGATGGTTCTCCGAACAAACTTGTGATACTCAATCGTTTCCTTGGTTAGCGTTCAAGTACATATGCAAACTATACTATTGTACATAGGGAAAATGGTCTACCATATTCTCGCAATGTGCACTGTGGTGGTCTTTAAAGTGGTCGTATAACAGCTGGTAGTTATCATTCGCTACAAGTGTGTGTGTCTGTGTGTACATTGTCACTATTGTTAGCATGATTTCATACCGTTTGTTCGTCGTGGCTCTCCAAAGTACATCTAGCCAGGTATCGTGCCAATGCCAGTCTTAATGGGTCAAGCCTTTTAAGAGCTTCCTTAGGTCCATCAACCTTCAGAATTCGTGCCAAAACATTCAGATAGTCATTTCCGAAACCCTGATTTGTTCTCAGGGTAATTTCGTCTAAGACATTGAGGAGCAAGCATGCCGCGTCCTTAGTGAACAAAAGTTTCCGCTCTGTAACCCAAAAGATAAACTTGTCAGACACGTAAAAAAGGCAACTAAGACACAAAGGGCTACCTTCTTGCAAGAAACGCAAGCTGTCATATAACAAGACGCCCCACCATGATCTTGGAGCGATCTCTTCCTCAAACATGGATATTAAATCCACAGCAGCATTTCTCAAATCACCATTAATATCACGTTGATGAAATTCCGCATATCGAATCGCAAAAGCTATTCTGTGTATAAACAGAATATGCCCAGCAGAGGCTGTTTGGAGCTCAGGGAGCAGTGGTGCAATGTAGGAGACTAATTCAATATAGAACGAGGGTCCTGCATGAGTTTGTTAGTGATCACTTCTGTATGGGTGTTGCACTATCCTTACCGTTGATGATATACTCTTCCAATATATTATCAACTATATGCCCGAGTCCTGTCCAATCCTCCGCAGAAGTACAACAAGAAACAGCCAAGTCATACTTCCTCAACTTAACAAGCGCTTGTGCAGCTATCTAAATTTAGAATTAGCTAGAATGGTTCGGTTATAATGGCTTTAGAAACTTACTCTACAAATCAAACGACGTGTATGTTCCCTTTGATACTCCATACAAACCTTATTTAGCTCACCGAAGGTGACCCATATGTCTATGTCTTCTTCTGGGTCAAGCTCGTTTCCCAATTCTCCTACTGAGTTATTACACAATGGAACACGAAGTAAAACTTCATCAGCCATTTCTGCACCGATATTTCCGCAAGTGTAGAGGTAATTGACCGTGAGTCGCCACATCCCAGGGTCTGAGTGTAAGTAGTTTGCGTAAGACAAGACGTACTGATCCCGTATAGAAATTCCGGTTCTAGTATTGTGATTAACAAAGAAGTACAAGAAACAAAAAACAGGAAATCATACTCTTCATCAGGTTCGGTATCGAGAAGACCTAAAGGATTCATTATGTCCGCCATATGTGCCGATAACCATGGATCTACATCATTGGCGGCAGACAACGCTTGATTAGTCCGTCCACGAACTAATTCAGCGTGGATTGTATCTTCTTTATCAGTAGGGTCCGCGGGTGCTTCGGCCAAAACTTTTCCAACAATATCACTATATGAGAACCTTCAGCTGAGAAACTAATGCTTTGTTGAAAATTCAGACATACGGGAGATCTGATCTTCTCATTGAAACATCAACCCATACTCCATACGCGCATATGTACTCTTTCCACCCTCCGCCGATATCCAGGCAAACCCTTCGGAGCACTTCTTTTCTTCCTTCTAGGATACCAATTAGGTCGCTAACATTATCCCACCAGTCCTCAAATCCGTCATGTCTGTCATTCTCGGGTACGCGATCTAGCTCGATACGCAGAGCCTTAGCTCGTTCTCTCCAACGCCGGGAGCTAACTGAGAACTCTTTCTCGGTTTTAAAATCTTTCAATCGTGGATGATAGTGTAGGAGGTCTACTATCTTTTCGGCTATTATCTGCAGGTGGCCCGAAGGATGTCTAGAAAGACATGTCAAGAAGAAATTCGATGACTTCAATAATCCACGAAGGGTTGCTCTAGAAATTAGTCAGTAATGGTAATATATGTGAAGTTCAAAATGTTACCTTATGATATAAGGCCAGAAGATCTCATCTTCCCAAGGACGCTCTAAAGCGATTAGTTGGTCAGCCTCTTCAGTAGTGGGTTCAATGAAGTGTGTATTAAGCCATTCAAGGAGCTCATCCCCGACTGCTACATCTTCCATTCCATTTTCTGGAAGATAGAGTGTCTGGAATAAACTGAATGAAGTAAATAGCGATTTGTAATGTTCGACAGGCAGCTGGGGAGATTTCCCAGCCTCTGATATTTGCTGTCATTCACTTAGCTGGAATCAGTAAGAGACTATGAATTTGCTCACAGAAGCATGGACCCAGCAGTCTTGTACATGCATAATGTAATCACCAGCAAACTTCCGAAAATGTGACAAATTATCTGGAGAGCGCATTCTAAGAAGAATTTGAAAACGGTTTTCCTCCTAATATAGGATAATGGACCTACAATTCTTGCCCCTCTTGCTGATGGTTTTCATTATGTCTTCTAACAACATCGAAAACCACCGAGGTATCTGAAATAAACTGATATTTCAACAGCTTGGAATGGTTATACAATACAATATCGAAAATCCACTTACAGTCCTTCTTTCCTCGGATGGAGGATCATCCCAGCAAACAATATATACGTCTTGTTTTTCCGAGCTGCCTCCGGAAGCCTCATCCTTTGAGAAACTCTATGTAAAATCAGTACTCCACCTTGCCTCTGAACGTGACACGTACATTTACATTTGTTGCAAACACGGCCATTGAGTTAGACCGAGGAGAAACAGTGAATGATACGGTCTCTCCAATTTTCAGTAGTTCTTCCACTTCTGCATGCCCACAAAGAGCAGGTACTAAGCTCAAATGTCGGGACTTCATGTTTGGGTATGCGTATTTTTACTGTGGTATATTGGTGTCACTGATAGGCAATCGACGGTTGACTTATTCTGAAGTGGAAGATGTGCCAGTTTTTCCCGAGTTTCAACAGCCGTCAGACCAGTTGAACATATATAGAGCGAAATGACGGTGAAGCTTATATTAACACTCGAGAATTAGCGGTTCTGACACGGGTTACAACGAGCCAACTAAAATAATTTCCTTTTTAAGGCATAACATATCACATGATATAGGTGCCAAAAAACGCGTATGATTGATCTTGATCTTATGTACATGGTCTGCGCTCTTCGATCTGGTCTTGTCTCTAGTTTGATGATAAACTTTGTAAACTCGTTATCTAGGGCTGGAATAAAGCTAGTCTGTGGGATATGGCGAAGTAGACAACTGTACTTCGTCTTCATGACAATATCATGAGATCGAGATAAAAAGGATCAACTATGAAAGGGGTCGTTGCATTATAGTCTTCTGATATCTCTGACTTTCATCGTGTTGCTCATTTTCTGCTCTCATTTTATGATCGAGGACTCCTGAGCTGATACACCTGTTGAGATATGAACCCTGATTCTAATATGGAATAATGATAATCTGTATATACCTGGTTTCTCGCCAATCGGCTTGCTAGTGTTCGGTCCCCGGACGCGTCCTCTGAATTTTAATACCCCTTTCTTCCTGAGCACACGATGGTCAAAATCAGCTCCAGGAATCTGGATGTTGACCTCTCAAGCTGAATCCCCAACTTTTGGCGGTGCAGCAAGGATGGTCTCGAACAGGTATAGTAGTCCCCTTAAACCTAACGCTTTCGAAACTAGAAAATAGGTTGACTTGGCGCTCTCCTGTGACTTCTAGCCAATACGCTACAACCTTTGCCCGCCCAATCGGAACAGTGTTTTGCCTTAGTTTATTGGTTATATTCTATCAAAAGAACGAGGATTCTATGAATAATAAACTCGATGACTTGAGTTCATATCTTTCATCCTCATTTTACTTTATCTGAAGCTTATTGCTTATATCCTACTTATATCCTATTCATGTGCTTTCTGTGTGGCAGACTCCGTGTCCAATACTAGGCCACAAGAACTTTCTAAGGTTCCCGACAACTGCTCCTCATTCGACTACCCACGAGTGCGGGAGTTACTAATGCGGGAAATATCAACACATTCTCATTAAGGCGTATGACAAGTTTCTGGCTCTCACCATCATGGCTAGTAACTTCATTCAATGCCTCACATTAGTTCGAATTTTTCTTTTTCTGGTGGTGAAGAGACATGTGACAAGATCACAACTATCTGCGGGTACTTATTATCTATAGTAGTAGTATTGTAATAGATTAGTATTATTCTAATAAAATACTATTTGCACTGACTTGTGGATAGCTTCAACAAGGAAGGGTTCATATCTATGTGGTCGTTGTATCCTATAAGGGATGGTTAAATTGAGGATACTAGTTAAATGGACGTTAGAACAGACTTAGGATTTCTTCACAGGCACTCTCATTACGATCAGAAAACAAGATAAGTACCACCCTCTATCTAACGTCAGTAGCGGCGGAAAGTGTGCAACCAAATAATGAGTAATTCAAATAAGCAGTGTGGCTTATAATCGAATACAATTTGAAGTCAGTCAGCATCGAGAATTGAAGATCGGGATAGACTAACGCCGCATCTGCCTTCCGATCTGACCCTGAGGAGATAAACGTTTCACACAACGCTCGATAAAGAGATATAGTTCTAGTTTATGAAGAACTGCAAGTAATTCCTGCGTTGTAGCTGACTCTTAAATTTCATGTCCTACAACATCATAAATATTCGAAACCAGCAGCGGATCCAAGATGCTTCTAAACATAAATATGGATACTTCTCGCAAGGTTGACAGCAGTAGTGTTAACTTTATTTAGTCAATAATCATGTAAATTCAAACGCCACATATGACCTTCGCTCCTAACTTCTAAAGTCTCAAAGGTTATTGCCTTGATGAGACAATCTAGACATTGATTAAAACAACGACTTGTCCTTTAAGCTCTATTCATAATTTGCAATACAGTACCACCGATAGCTTCTGTCTATTTCGGCTAGTGAAGATAGAGGGTTATTGTTTCCCAAGTGACACGCCTGCGCCATCACGACACGATTCATGAAGAGGAGATTCACCATTGTACTTTCTACTTTTGAGGATTAGCTTTAGAACAACAGCTCTTATGTTTGTCGTTGTATTGACTGGTCTGTCACTTCGAACCTACGTTAAATGATTGAGAATACTCAAATTTTCAAATAATCTACAGCTTACACTATTCAATAAAATTGATTACTAAGCTATCAAACCAGAATTTACTCCGATATATCTATCTATGTCAAGTTTCCTGGCAGTTTCTCAATTAGCAATCTAGTTTCAATGATGTGAAGTAAGCAAGTAATATCATCTTCCACCTTCTTCGGTCTCTGATCGGAGTACTTAAATATAAAATCCCCGCTTGATCTTCTTGACGTGACCGTATGAAGATATAGACAAGCCCTTAGGATAAACTTCTCAAATTGAAAGCGTCCATAAAGGCTCTGAGCTTAGGTGCACTGACTCTGGATAGATAATGTGCTACTCATAAGTATCAATGCACTATAAATAACTGAAAGACCGCTCTCAATCTGGGACTTATGAGATAACCAAAAGCTGGCTATAATCAGTTGCTGCTCTTCCACAAACTGTGTACCAAAGGAGAAAAATCAATAACGAACGGTGTCATGCACGGATTTTAAGGAGCAAGATAATAAGAAGCATCGGCACATCGTCATGCAACGAGTTAAGGGAACTCAGGGTTATCCCTTTGAAACGGTACCCGCGGAGAGTAAAATCTGCCGGAATCCTGTCCACGGGATGGATGGTAGTTATGCTCTTTACTATATAAAATAAGCTGCAAGTTACCGCTGACACATAGGGTAGTATCAACATGCGGGCTCGAATGGATAAAGTTCTTTCAGTCAATGGAAGCGCGGGTAAGAAAGGGGGCGAGCGTGAAACCACCCCTTCCCCACTCTTGACCAATGCGGGACAATTGTTATGGAACTATGATCTTTATAGTAGGGATAAGTAATGTTTGCATTTTGACTGGATACGTACATTCCTAGCTATCCGATAAGGCGAGTGGACAGCTCTTTCTAACAAGCTATAAAGTATTGTCGGTGGGAAGCGTCCCTAAATAACTCATTCATCGAGCAAGTATATATGTATATTAAGTCAATTTACTATTGTATATGTACATGTACATATACCGATGTATAACTAAACAGTAGACGCCAGAGTTCTAGCGGTGTAATCTCCTTCATGATGTGATTTATATCAAGTTACCACGCACAGATAGTTAGTGCAAAATAAATTTACCTATGTGATACCTACAAGAAAAGTCTTTATTCAGCACGGTGCGAAGCCCCTACCTCTCCTAAACCTCCATCCGCTGATCATACAAGCAAGTACCTAGTAGAGCCGGGAAGCTATTGTGGTGCTAGAGAGAGGTCTTAGGGCCGTGCTTCCCGTAACAACGCTCTATTGCAGACCGAAAACAGATGGATGAAAGGATTTTCGCAATTTCACATACTATGTATGGGTACTGTATCCACGCCACACTCAGCGCCAGTACTCGCTACTCTTCAAGAGTATTGACACACATTCCTCGGCATATGGGCTATTGGAGCATGCAAAACAAGCTTCAACTTTTTGAAAATGTAAGTTATTTGTAGATATCGAACTCAATTATCTGATTTAAACTATCATAAATTGCTACTCAGTAACTTACTTCAATATAAATTAGTCCAAAACTTGATGAATCGTAATATTAGATAATCATCCATAAGTCAGTCAACTTTATCTGTTACATAATAAAGTCTCTTTATCCATATTAGGTAAGATACTACTTAAGTAATATTGATCAATATCGATCTTATCGTTTTTTTAATCGTACCTCTTCATTCTCCCCTTTCCCAACGTCCTATCACTTACGATAAGACGAACAAATTATACACTCATTATTCCAAACAAGAATTCTCATTTTCTACCAGTAACAAGTCAGGTTTAATACCTAATCATCTGTATCTATGAACTGTTTACTCATTGACAGTAAGTTCGACAAGCGCCCTTATCGGTCTTACTGATCGTACAATTTCATATACTTTATGTGAGTTTTACATTCTTTTAATTATCAATTTACATTGGAGAATACACCGAAGAACTTAATTAAGGTCTCTATTAGCAAAGCCATGTCCTGCAGGCACCGGTTACGCATATGAAATCAAAAGGGCGACTCAAACGAAATCCCAGATGTAAACTCTGGATTCATAGATAAGAGCAATACGTCCTGCTCTCTCGCACAATGCAGAGTTTTCATCGCCATTTATCTTCCTATGCTTACACTGATGTTTCATCCGAAGAACTCTAGGTTTCGTAGCACCTAGCTGCTCATCAGGATTGTCTAACTGAACGCCACAAACAGACAAGTTGGATCTACCATATTCGCTGCCCTGACCATCTATGTGAAGCCGGTTATTCTTCCAAATTAACGATCCATAAACTCCTAAGTTCATGGACATAAGATGACCATCTGGTATTAGAGATTGATGCGACATCAGTGGCCAAGAATATGGAATCTTTGGCGCGTGTTGTTTGGAAGAGTTTGGCGGTTGGAAATGGTCGGGTTGCAGGATGAAGTAGTCCAATGATTTCTGTACGAAGTCGTCTCTTTCGTCACGGACTTCGTTGCAGGCTATTACAGACAGGGGTCGGTAACGACAGTGGCAGGTTATGAGATGGCCATCGGGGGTTGTTCGTTCTCCTTTACTATGACACACCGCGCAGTGTCTCTCTGCGTATCTCTGTTTCCAAGATATACGCTCATTAACCACAATTGAGCCAGCACTGAATCCCCAGTGATGGGTAGCAAACGGTTCAACCGGTTGACACCGGGATGTTCTCAGAACATGTGGTGGAACAAAGTATGCTTCTAGCGTACATCTACGGAAACAAAATATCCAATCGTGAGCGAATTGGATATGGTGGATACGCTTTTCCAGACAAAAATATGAGCAATGTGGTTAAAAGCACTTTTAGAATTGTACTTACGTCCTGAGCGGTGGTCTGTAATTTTACAGAAACCTCGTCCACGTCGTTTTCATCAGGCCTTGATTGAGATCCAAGCTTTGTGGTTCTAACCCAATCAACAATAAGAACATAGCCACGGGCTTCCATGTCCAAAGCGATTAGGTTAGAATGCAGAGAGAGGACTTGGACCTCTTCTTTAACATCAAGGGTCTTCAACTTGCTCAGACTTCTAGGATATCTTGCCGAAGGCGGCGAGAAGTGAAGGATGGAAATCCGATTTCGACGTGGGCTACAAAAGCTCAAGTTAATATTCTTGTTTCTTATCAAACCACTTTCATAGAATCTTTTCCTCACCTTCGAATGGTAAAGATATCACCTGAAAGCTCCTGTTCAGAGCCAGTGTATGATACCCATTCATATAACCCATTCCCACTATCCAAAACCATATTAAAATCAATCCCTTTCCAAGAGGCGGTCTTTCGTTTTGAAATGACATCATACACCTCTAAGGAGTAAGAAAAGAAGGCTCCTGAGTTACTCGGTGTCCTGTCATGTTGAAGGCCGACTAGTAAAAATCGACCATCATCAACATATGACGCGTTCTTATCTTTAGAGGATTTGATTTGGAGGAAGCGGGGGCGATCCAAAACGGAGTAGCTGGTTCTGATGACCACGATTTCTTCACATGACGTTTAACAGACGGCGATCTTTGTGTCCAAGTTCTGTTGTTGCGAATTGCCGTAACTGTCAATCCTTCTATGTCACTAGCCAAGAAACTCTCCAAATCAGTGTAGTCCTTGTACGCGACGCTGACTCTCGACGACGGTACGGGGATTGGGATATCCTTAGAGAGAACGTGGCGCATAAAAGCGTCATACCAGACGGAGCGATGACGAGTAATAGAGTTGAATTGTTTACATGTCTGTTGATAAAGATATCAGTTAAAATATATAAATAAACACAGCAGTGATAACGAGAGCAATAATAAACAGGACCACACATACCACTCGTAAGGCCAAGATATCATCCACACTGAGCCACTCGAAAATACGCAACATAATTTCCAGAGGAATCGAGATGAAGCAGTTGTCTTCATTGTGCTGCTTTCTGATAGCGTTAGACCGATTTTTAGCGCGTCGACGATGAGATTTGTTGTTGTGGTTCATGTCTGTAGTCGCAGAGGGATGAAAGACAGTACGAGGAGTTCAATGAGCGATAGAGTTCTAGGGCAACTTATATCTGCTTAATATATGTGGATGATTTAGTAGATTATGTAATCATAAATTATTGTTCTTAGTGGCTCACTTCCTACGAGAACCCCAAGTCATCCGGATCATGCGATCGAGAAATGGATTGGAATTGAATTGGCTAACTCGCTTATGGCTGGCTAACAGTTAATAACTCGATAAACAAGTAAGACATGATGCGTTTCAATTTCTCGAGGGCCACACGGAACCAAAAATCCGGTTATGTATAGTGCACTAATGCACAGAAGTATGATTCATGAACCACCCATACATGTAGTAATGTACAGTATCCACACATTAGAACTTCGGTTGACTTACACAAAACAATCATGTGGCCCTTTTTGCGTTTCTTTCAATAGGCAACATTTTAATATGTCTTCATATTATCAGAATATCTACATTGACTAAATTTTATAGAATCCAATATAGATGCACATTTCGAGACACAACGTGTCACACAGGCTCAGGGTTCAGTTAGACTGCCAAAAACTTCTGTAAACGAACGAAATAAGAAGTATGGTAATAGCAAACAAGCGAAGATGTCTCATGTCTCATCTAAGATTTTTTATTCTCATTGGTACCGACGCTCTTTTTTCCGATTTAACTTTCGTCTAACCGCCATAAACAAGATTGTGAGACATCCTCTGATCTCGATCCTTGTAGATAGCATGACTAGGAGAAGGGAGGCGATATTCGATGTACTTCCGCATTGTTTTTTTTCTATTATGTACTATAAGTTATCGTAATCATACGTCATGCCTCTTTTCCCTCACTTATTGAGTCTTCTGAAACCCGTATTCAAATTCGATGTATAACAAACAAGGACGTATTCATCGTATTTATCATACTTCGTAGCTAACAATACATACCTAGTACTTTAATATAACTATGAGTGTTATTCAGCTGCCTCTTTATCCGCAGCTATACATCCTCCACAAATATCCAACTTAGTATGAATAACAAAAATCCACGACCACTCGCTTCCGACATGTGCTATACACATTTAGTAATTACGAATCACTAGCAACATATCGGGATACCCGAACAACTAAAAATCTAATATCTAGGACCCAGAATCTGTTTTTTTTAATTGAATGCGTAATAGTACAGATGGAATGGGTATACGAAAAGACGCCAGACGCTCGAACGAAGCGAATAATTTCTCAGATTCAGGCAAGAAAAATAGTTTAAATAACGTATGTCGCTACGGGGTTCCTGGCGTCTTTTCATATACCCACCTGTAATAATCAATCTATGTAACCGTGTAGTAATAACGCTGATATATACGAAAAGAGAAAGCAGGCGTAGTCACAACCACATAAGGCGTATCAAGTAGCCGCCAATCAACTCCCCATCTAGCTCTTTTTCCTTACTTAGTTATAGAAAAATATGAGACAAGCACGAAACAGATCAGACAGACAGACTTACCCTAGTTCTAGTGCGCTAACACGGAAGATCCTATCTATACTACAGGACCCATCGTTACCATATCCCCGTCTTTATCCTAATCCAGCCCAATCACTACAACTATTCAATTCAGATCTAGTTCAAGCTTAGAAACTCAATGATCCGAGAGGTATACCCGCATATATACGGGTGGGTATACGAAAGGACACCAGGCACTTGAACGAAGCGATTATTTCATCCAAATTCAGGAAAAGAAAATATCCAAGTAGCGTATGTCGCCTATGGTTCCTGGTATCCTTTCGTATACCCACCTGTACGTACGTATGTATGTATGTACATGTACAACAGTCCATAAATCCATAGAACCACACACGTCCAATAATCACATGAAAACAACACCCGTACATATACGTTCATACACACGTAGATGTAGATGATGTAAATTTACTCCCCCAAAAAAATACAATATCCCGCGCGCACAAGGAATGTGTATAGTGATAGTTATACATACTAACATAGACAAGAATGCAATCACATAACCCCACCACCAGGGTCCACTTGATCGCTGAACAAAAAGGGAGCTCCCCCCCCCTATCCGGCGCTCCATTCTTATTTGATTACTGGGTAGGGTAGTTGCGTAGTAAGTCCTCTGGAACTCAATGTCCAAGGTCGTTCCCTACTTATATCTGTAAGTATAGTATTTGCTATGATTATACTCAACTTACATTTCGTCTTAATAAAAGAAAATAAAGACGCAACCCCTCCACTACCTATCTTATCTTCTCCTTTTTTCCATATGATAATGATATTCAAATCTTCCGAGAATGATCCAAACGCAAACGTAAACGTATACCCTCTCCATACCTAAACCAAACCAAACTGAAAACTAAAAATCAAAATTAAATTCGACAACAAAAAAATATAATTCTGTGGCAACTTTTTTTTTTTTTTTTCTTTTTCTTATCAAGACCTTTTTTTTTCTTTTTCTATCGTACCATGAGCTAGCAAGCGATGTAATGTGGCTGGACCTCAATCTTTATCTCAGTTCTCAATCTCAGTTCTCAATTCTCAATTCTATCGGTCACACGCACTCACCCGGCCCATAA